>OX457093.1:635500-1266000 GCA_949752805.1 Deilephila elpenor
TCAGGAATTTGTGCCCGATATAGCGATAGGCTCGCCCCCTATCACATCGTGGGACGGAACATACAAGGCGAAATGTGGGTGTCCTGGTGGCGCCTCTGCCTACCCCTTCGGGGATAAAGGCGTGAGTTTATGTATGTACATATGTATGTATGTATGTATCAAATGTTAATGCGTTTTCTCTATCTTGATATAAAACACAAGGGCTCCTGCTATTATTTCTGTCAAATTATCAACAAATAAATCCTTGCCGCAATGTCGCATGCCGCGGCGATTAGACGAGAATGACTGCGCGCCGTGCGTTATATCCACCCCCCGCATCACCGCTTGCCCCTCAACGTAGACGCATACTGCGACGGAACAAAAGGCAATACTTGACGTTTTCATATAAATCTGTGCCGCTACCGCAAATCGCTGTCAGTTTCTATCAAGCGACCAAAATATCATCATGGAGTTGACCCTTCACCGTGCGCGCTGGCTGACGCATACCGCAATAGAACAAAAGACAAATGATGACGTTTTTCATACAAAACCGAGTCTGACATCGCATTGCGCGCGACGCAGTGCCGCGCGTACCGTTTCGTCAGACCAGGGCTTTAGACATTACGCAACGAGTAACTTCGATTGTTTCGTTACTCGCGTTAAAATCATCGTGCAATGAAACCAAGTTGGCTAATATGCAACGCGAGTTAGATCAATATAAACGCGTTAACATTTCCACCGCAGAATCCAATAAGTCTTTTGCCGATAATTTAAAATTGCGTTTAGCTAAACCCACTCCGGTAGTGCAGCCGCGCGCCCCCCTTCCGTGCGTAATAGCTTACCCGACGAGTGAACGGTCAGCTGATCTACCGACATCATCCGCGACTAAACAGGCGCTCTTTAAGGCAATTAAGCCTAGTGATGATGGGTTCCAAATCGTGGGCGTTAAAAAAAACCTCTAAGTCTGGTGTTGCTCTGCGCCTCGCTAATGAGTCACAAATTAAAAAATTGGAATCCGTCGCCGCGATAAAATCGGCGGGGCTGCGTCTCGAAAAACCGAAGGGCCGCCGTCCCCGTATTTTAGTTAAAGATGTGCCATCCTCCATGGAAGACCGCGCTTTCTTAACCGCATTATATCGTCAAAACATCAAGGACGAATTGCCTATAAAGGAGGATGACTTTTCAAAGTCCGTTAAAATAACCCGCAGACGAATTTTAGATAACGGTCGGAAATGGATAGGTTTAGAATTAGATTCAGAGGTTCGTAAACACTTAATGAATACGAAGGACAAACTTTTCATTGATTGGGCCACCTGCCGTTTTAACGATGACATTGATGTAGTTCGTTGTATGAATTGTCAATATTACGGGCATGTACAAAAGTTTTGTACAGTAAAAACACCAACGTGCGCCATCTGTGCTGAGTCACACGAAACTAAGGCGTGCCCGCAAAAATCGAACCCGGAGTTTAAGCCTGTATGTGCGCCTTGTAAACGATTTAAAAAAACACACGATCATCGTTGTGGGTCTCAGGAATGCCCAACATACAAGAATAAGCTCGAGCAATTAGTTTTGTCGACCCAATATTAAATAAATATGGATAACTTTGCTATCGGTCAGTTAAATCTTCATAACGATAGGGTAGCGACGTCAGAATTAGACATGTTAATTCGCGATTATAAGCTGAATGTCGTGCTGGTTCAAGAGCAATACCAACATGCGCGATTACGTAGTAGGGTGATACAACTCGATAACAACTCACGAGCAGGTATTTTCGTGTCGGGTTCAAATCTTACCGTTACCTCAGTACGTAATCTTATGACGTCACACTGTGCTGTCGCGGAGGTGTCGAGTCCGATCTGTAAGGTTTTTCTTGTGAGCTGTTATTTTCAATACTCCGACCCTGTGGGTCCCCACTTGCATCACCTCCGCTATGTCTTGCGGTCCCTCGCTGGACATAAAATTATTATAGGTGCTGACGTTAATGCGTCATCAATCCTTTGGTATGGCAAATATCGCTCCACCGATACCGAGCGACGTTGCGCTGTAGAAGATTTCATTGCAGAGATGAACCTCGAAGTACATAACACCCCCGATGCACCACCTACTTACAGCTGCCCTATGGGCGAATCCTCTATTGACGTCACACTTTCTAGTGGAGACGTCCGTATTGATAGGTGGCGCGTCCTGCCGGACGCGTCGTGTAGTGACCATCGCCTGATTGTGTACGAGTTCTTGCCTAGAGTGACACAGAGTCCGGTACATAATAATTGTAATTTTAGATATAAATCCATAGGTGCCAACTGGGATTTATTTAGCTCTTTATTTGCTCAGCATGCCAGGGACTTCACTCGCGATGATCTGTCAGCTGAGACTTGTGCCGAGATTATGTCGGACACGTTTACGTATTGCGCGGACGTTACCATTGGTCGAGGTCCCATCACAAATACTCGGAGGTGTGATTGGTGGAATGACTTACTAGTCCAACTACGTCGAACTTTTCGCAGAGCGCGTAGGCAGTTCAACGGGCTTAAAAAACGCCGTATTACAGGGGAAGCAATTACATCTGCTTTTAATGAACTGAGAGTTGCCAGATCACATTATAGAGCAGCTGTCCAAAAATCTAAAGGCAATTTATTACGTAAAATTGTAGCCCGGTTAGATAGTGAAGGTCCGTGGTCTCCTTTATACCATGAGTTTAAAGCTAATAGGTCAATCAATTTAGCTTATATTGAGAATATAAAAATTAATAACAACTACACAACTGGCATTGAGGAGACAACGGAAGCTTTGTTACAATCGTTAATACCGGACGATAATGTTGGGAATGACACAGAATACCACAAGCAGATTAGGATGTGGGCCGCGGAACTGCCAAACTCTTGCGATTCAAATCTCTCAGCATTTGATGAATTTAGTGAAATAGTTCGATCTTTGCCCCTAAACAAGGCTTCCGGTGACGATAAAATATCCAACAAAATGATCAAAGAAGCGTGTAAATCGGCCGGCAATGCAGTACTAACTGTTTTTAATCGATGTATTGCTGAAAGGGTATTTCCGCGAGTCTGGCGTACCGGTTTCATTCGGATAATACCCAAGGGTGGCGATAAATCTCCTCAAGATCCTAAGTCTTACAGACCCATTACACTCTTGCCGTCGCTAGGTAAACTTTTAGAACGTCTTACCGTCCCTCGACTGCTACCAGGTGGACCAATATTCCATGAAAAACAGTTCGGTTTTACTAAGGGTAGGTCGACTATTGACGCGGCAATTTCGGTTAGAAGAAGAGTAAGTACATCGATACGCAAATATGTACTCGGTATTTTCCTGGACATCTCCGGTGCTTTCGACAATGCTTGGTGGCCAATGCTGCTTCTTAAGTTAAAATTGCGAGGTTGCTTTAAAAATATATATTCACTTATATACTCGTATTTCTCGCACGGAACAACAAAACTTAAACTTGGACACCATGCCGTGTCGAAGCCACTGTCGATGGGCTGTCCACAGGGCTCGGTCTTGGGTCCTTATTTATGGAATTTAGGCTTCGACGATTTTCTTACAATTCCCTTACCGTCGGGGTGTTCTTTGATTGGATATGCGGACGATGGCCTCTTGCTTATTGAGTCAAACAGTAGGTCGGGACTCGAAAATATGGCAGACACGTGTTTAAAATTAATATCTGATTGGGGCGATCGAAATCGCTTACAGTTCGCACCACATAAAACGTTCCAATTACTTCTAAAAGGAATTTTAAAATCACCGCCGCGAATTAAATTTAATAATATCACCGTAAAGAAAAAAGAATCAGTTTGTTATCTTGGTCTAATTTTGGAAAGGAATTTTTCCTTTCTTGAACATATTAAGAAAGTCGGAGAAAAATCGAAAAATAACTTTTTTGCTTTGACAAGAATATCGAAGTCAACGTGGGGGCTATCTTTCAATACTTTAAAAACCATCTATGGAGCGACTTACTTAAGATGTATTACTTACGGATCCCCCGTATGGGCTGATAGGGCCACTATCGGTGCTGTGCGACGGAAATTGCTCCAGAGCCAACGTTTGGCGTTGATATTCTTGTGTAAGGCGTATAGAACTGTTAGTACCGAAGCTTTGCCAGTCCTGGCGGGTGTACTTCCAGTCGACCTGGAGGTACAACGTCGCGCCGCGATGTATTACTCAACTAGAGAGAATATGGACAAAAGATTCTTAAATTCACGTGAACTTTTAAAAGTAGACAGATTATTTAAGCCGCTCTCAGTTGTATATAACGAACTAATAGATGAATGGCAAAATAGATGGGACGTATCTTTGAAGGGTCGGCATCTATACCAATATTTTCCATGCGTGCGTGATCGTTTGACTAAGACTTGGCTAGATATCGATTATTACGTATCACAGTTTCTTACGGGCCATGGTAACTTTAAGTCTAAACTGTACTCATTTAAGCTCGTTGATTCGCCTGCGTGCTCATGTTCAACACCTTATTGCGAATATGAGCAGTCTGCGCATCATATACTGTGGGAGTGTAGTCTTTGGCAGAATGAGCGTAAAACCATGCTAGATAGTATGCAAATAACATCTGGAGTTGTATACTACACGGACCTTGTGGAGACTAGGAAGAATTTCCGTGCTTTCCGGCGATTTTGCCATACCTATTATTGGAATCAAGTATAACAGCTTACATTATAGGTCCCATTTAAATGTTATAATGACTAATCCGTGGTGCTTTACAGCTGGCTTCTCTGGCTGTAAACGTCTTTATGCGAGGTTATTTACCTCTTTAGTTCATTGTTTTTGTCACCCGCTTTATTAGGGAGGGAAGTGGACAATAATTTATTTCCAACTCCTCCTATTAATTTAACTTTTTTGATTGATTTCGTTGCGGGTTAAAGACAAGTTAGACATTCCCAGAGACGCGCTGAGCTTCACTGTTCAGTGTCATTAAAATGCGTGCCACTGTTGATCCTGGCTTACAGGAGTTGCAGTGGCGGGTGTGAGGGCGGGACAGTCTCTATCCTAGTATAAGGGAAGTCATTAATAGCTATAAAGCAGAATTGCGACGTGCATGCGAGAGGTGGCACGGGTGAATTATTTGCATTGCCTTGTATTGTCAAATTTACATACCGGGTATATTAAGAATGCGACCGAAAGCGAAGCCAGGAGGTAGTTTTTGTGATTACAGATAACGCAATTGAAAAATTCGCAAAAGAACAATAGCTTTTTTGCATTTATTTAAATGATATCGTGTTTGGGTAGTAAATACCAAGTTATTGTTAAAATCATAATGTAAACCCTTACGTACAAAAACAACGACATGTGAAAAAAAAATACCGCTTTCTTTTGCGAATATTTTTGTAGCGGAGAGATCGTATAACAGAAAAAGAAAGTATAAACAGTGAATATTTTTTTCACCTTACGCCGATGTGAATGTATTTTTACATACAAATAAATCTCAATTTACAGTAGAGACATAACAAAGCGCTTTGTTTACATCTGATACTAAACGAACACTTACTACAAGTGGTGCCAGCAGCCGTTTCAGTGGCATCGACAGCTACAAGTTTCTGAGTGTGCTTTACTAACAGTATTTCTGTATTTCTTTCTCCGTGTATTCTGTACTTTAAACACGTACAATATAACATCTATAAGCTTAGTAACCATGTATTAATGCATTGGATTTCATTTTTGTTTATACATTTGGTAATTGTCTTTAAATGTCTGTCTTTTAAAAACTGCGTCATGTTTTGGAAATATCCAAGGTACGTTCAAAGTTTTTTGTATTGTATCAGGCCATATGAGGATTTAGAGGGGTAAGGCCATAATGTAATCCACCACGTTCACTTATTTGACCACAGTTTAAGTAGTTAAGTATGTCCCAGGCTAAAAAAGAGCAAAATATAATAATATTATATTATAACATTATAAAGTGAAATAAAATGATTCGTAAAGTATATTTCCTAAAAGTGGTACACACGTAACGATATAACTGTGGAATTCTGAGTTTGCACCAGCAGCATACTGAACGTGTGTGGGCATATAACTGCGCAATCTTCGTTCAATTTTCGATTAGAGAGTGGTGCAAACTCGCGTTGCGTATCGCACTGGAACCTATGTGGCAATATTTATTCCAGTGCTTTAATTATTTCGGGCATCCGTATATTATACATCAAGTATATATTTTTATAAAACGATAAAAATATGCAAAACAAACTCTATAAACGTAAAAAACATGAGTCATTTTCAGCAGCCCCATATCTCGCGAGTTTAATATTTCAAGCAAACGAACATGCAAAACAATATTTGGCTCAAAGCTTCTCAGTACAATGACATTTGTTGGTGGCCGTGTGCTTAGCAAGACAAGAAAAACGCGTTTATATGTCCAAGCGAGCCGGCGAGGTGATCCGGCGAGCGGGGTGCGTTGCATCCGCGCGGCCGCCGGCACTGCGCACGCCGCGCGTCGCCCGCAGCAGTCTCCGCTCATCCGGCCAGCAGAGCGCACGTGTCTACAGACGCTACCATTCTACTCTCGTATTTCCGAACAACACTAAAGTTTGGGATTAAGTCGGTAGAAGTTTGAAAATAAGAAAATGTTACTGGCGTTGACTGAGTAACCGTTCGGAACGCCGAACCTAAAGATATGGCGGGGGAACCCAAGAAATTTGTGAAACGCTCCCAAAAGGGGGCGTTGAAAAACGTCGAAGCGCCGACAGGTGTGTGCGGTGCAGAGGCCAAAAGCTTCGACGAGGGGCGGCAGCTCCACTCGCCGTGGGAAAAAATAATATATAATAAAACAAAGACTAAGAGAAAGAAAAAAAAAACTAAGCGTAAAATCGAAGATGTTAATGAATTGCCAGCAATACTGGTAGTACTTCTAGAGTACGTTTTCCCTGCCCTTATTCGTTATACGTGGATGGTTCTAACTTTTGGTTGTCCCTCCGTCGGATTATAAAAAAAAAATCACGTTGAATTTGTCGTCGTCTCTAACACTGCACTGTTACCTCAAAAAAAAAATTACTTGTAAAGCTATTACACCGAATGAGTTGTTTATTGTGCGAAATATTAAGAAGAAATGTAAATTAATCCCCGGAGAAGCGGCTGAAGACACGAAATCAGTTGTAGTGAAATGAAGTGGAGTACACTCGCCCCTATAATATGTATGAATTTAGGTGTTACATGTACTAACTTTTTACATATTATTGAAGGCGAGTGAACTGCGTTCAACACTAGTGGTAACCGCTCAACGACAACGACACTGGTTTAATAGCTAATAACGTTCACTCACTGTTGTAATACATACGTATGATTTGCTTAAGACGCTCACAACTTGTATTTGTAATGGCCGTAGCCATATTACTGTTCCCGTTAAGAATTATTTTAAGCTATGTATATTTTTGCAACTGCGCTAAGCGAATTTTGTAATGTTTTATTTGTTTAAATAAGTGTTGTATTTCGTGTATATTGTTTAATTTTACCCAAAAAAACACACACGCACACACAACATTAAGATCGAATAGCGACATAATAAATGGATAAACATAGTGATAAATAATTCAGAGAAATAACGTACACTTTTAACAGATGTAAATTGTATATATGAAATAAATAAAGTGGAAAAGCATTTTAGTGAATAATTATATTATGTTCGGAGGTGAATAGTTAGGGCGGCGCGCCGGCTACGCCCGCCGAGCGCGCGTTCGGTGGCGGCCGAGCTGCACCACTTGACACTTTTAACACTACCTGCTTTACATTCTTTAAATATACGCACTAACTTTACTACTACTGGTGATTGCTAACAATCTGACAATATTATTAAATTATTTCTAATACCAGTAAATCACATTTTAATTTCGATCATGAAACTTGATCAATTACAACGGTGTCAACATCTTTACGATCTGGATTTCGAATATTGTATCCGCTGCAACTGTAACTGGGTATTATTGTACAATAACTAGCACGACGGGGAATAATAAATAATAAAGGTATATTGAAAAAGGGGCCGTCTAGTCGTGGCGTATTGAAAGTTGGTCGATTTGCCGCTGTGCAGATACTTGGATATGATAAACTAAATAAAAAAATAATGTATTGCTACAATTTAGTTCGAAAAGATAACAGGAAATTATTTAGCTTATGTAGATCGGCAACTTAGTACCGAAGAGCGCTGATTTCCAGCTACCCCTGTCTCACTATATGAGGAGAACTCCCCTGTTCCGCCACCACAACGGTCGCTCATTCTTATGACATGAATAATACCTGACATTCGCGAAGCACTGGCCTTTACCACACATTGGACTTGGATAAATTATTCAAATAGCTTTTGCAACGGATCGATGGCATCGATTCAAGTCGATAAAATTGTTCATGATTGAATGTCACATGTATTTTTGGTATACATAATAAAAAAAAAGGACAAAATGATTTCATCTGTGTGTTTGTTATTTCATGCGCATACTATAAAACTTACTCAAAATTACGAAAATATTAAGGCGTTGGCCAGAACTAAAACCTACAAGTATTTAATTATAAAAATCCAGAAGTTAATTATACTTTAATATATAAACTCTTGGTAACGTCAAAGGATTTTACCGAAAATAAATACCAAAAAATGCCAACGAGCATTTACAGGAACGGAGTAATTATTATATTTAAGTGTTTAACTAGCTTCTGCCCGTAAACTTCGTTTGCGTAATGAACTTTATTTGGAATTTTAGAGCCCGGGTGTATCTACAGTGGTTACCCACGATACCAGCTTAGCTTTTAAAATAGTAATGGAAATATATTGGAATTCCTTCGTCATCCCACGGGAACACTATTTTTTGCGATTTAACACGTAGCCTAAGTGTTAATCCGAGGTGTCAGCTACAGCCATACTAAATTTCATCGAATCAGTTAAGTCGTGTCTGAGTTCATCGCGCACAACCGCACAGACAAACAAACAGACAAGAATTATAAAAATCCTCATCTCCATATGAGTTTTTCTCATTCATCATCCATGTACACGAGTAATTTGATTCTCAGTTTATTACTGCGTTTAACTTCATTCAGAAAAGCATTCATTTTTTATGTATTTCCTAGCATGATTTCGAAATTGCATAGAATTCGTATATTTATACATGTGAAACTGGTTTGGCTCATCGCGTGTAGGGAGAACTAGTTTGGCCTAGCCAAAACTAGCTTATCCTAAAATCGGGTTAGGCCGGTAACATATACATATTAACTTGCCGCTTTAAATAGAGAGTCTTGGACAATTATTGCGGCAAAAAACAGTTAAGATATCTCGAAACAACTCGGATGGCTATGAGTACTCGATGTGTGGCGACTGGCAAGTGTACCAGAGAAAGACAGAGCCTTAAAGTGTCAAGTTCAGTGAAGCTCGCTGTTGATTTCACGCTCGAATAGTCAATGTTTGCGCTGCTCTATGTATTTATGAATACACAACCTTAATCGATTGCGGGATTTATGTAATCTGCCGATTTTAAAGGGGTGTAAATAATGAACACTGGCTAAGTGGAAACACTTCTGCTCGTGATTCAGTAATTAAACAGAAAGAGGGGGTTTGCGACGACTTTCTTTATGTATTCTGGTGAGACGTATTTGTAAAAATATAATACAAATATTAAAATGCTATGCCATTAGGGAATTTTTACACAAGTATTCAAAGTAAAACGTGCGCATTGGTCGTACCTACTTATTCAAAAGCCAATCAACGAGCTTATCAGGAAATGTTGTGATTAATCTAAACTATATTCGTATTGATTTGTTGCTTCGTGATGCGACCTATTAATTACCTATCCTACTCGTGCCAATATCATTTATAAAAAGTACATACATGTTACATGGGCTAAGTTGCGGACTAAAACTAACAAAATAAATCTGTCCGCAACTAACACTACAATACAATGTAAGCAGATATTGGTATATCTTCAATAATATTAACCACACGAGGCATCTACGAATTTAATTTTACTTAAGAATTACTATCTTGTCTTCCGTATATGGTTCTTTTTGATCGCTGAATCGCATAATTATATCTAGCGTTTTAGTTGTATTTATAATTTTAATATTACTGGTTACACTATATTTTTATATTTTCGTTAAACGTGCTTAAACGCATTGTTACTTTTTAGCATTTTAATTTCCCCGATATATTAAAGGCAGCTATTACAAGCTGTCGACCCACGGCGTAGATACACATATATTAAAGCAATTGGTTCCGAATGATTCCCTTAGCGAACCCTAAACGCAGAGAGCGGCGCGTCGTCTCCCGCCCTGCTATTTACCTTGATGCACCCCACGCGACGCAAAAAAAATATTGTAATATGAAACTTGCTTCGTCGTACTCTAAGCGATTTCATATTTTCCGACGAGCTCAAAGCTTTGTGAACATTCTGCCCTTTCCTTTCAAATGGTGACTGAAATGAATATCAGTTTTCTTTGCTATATTCTAGACACTACTATTTAACCTTTCTATAAAATCTTAATTAAGGATAAGCACTGAAACCCGAAGCTTGTCTAAATTGAGAAATAAATAAATTGGCGAGCTCTAACCATTGTACAACAAAATTGTAAACATATTTGCGCGTCCTCAGCGCGTTTAAAATACGCCGTGTGCAAAAGCTCTCAGTAGGAAAAAGGACCTGGCGCCGGGCGGCATAGCGCCAGTTAGAAGGAATCGCCTGAACTAAATTGAATCGAAACTGTTTACTACGCTACAGATAGATATAAAATATATATAAAACGCATGTTGTCGATACGACTGATTTGTACCTACGTACATAAATAGTCCCCTCAAAAACGTCATTGTTACTGTCTTCAATACCTGAGTAGGGGTGACATCTAAATGTCACCCCTCCATCAATGGAAACAGAGGGTGTCGTGCGTAATTATTTCGCCGAGCGGAATATTATATATATAATTCCGCAGGCAAAAGTCGCTAATATTGATGTGTAACACCGCGCCTACTACGCAAAATCCACGCACACACGCACACACATCTCTTGCCCACCCCACCACCACTCCCCCATGACCCGCTCCATGTTACTTTGTGCACGACAACAAAAACTATAAAGCAATAATAAAAAATTACGTACATTTATTTACGGAGCTACTCTTTAATTATCTTGCATTGCTAACAATAAATCCTTACAAATTAATTATAATACAAATAACGTTCAATTTATCACCCGGCCACTATTCTGTAAAATCGCTGCGAAACAGTCTCTTCTACAATATTGGTGTATGGAATCGTACTGTCGCGTTTGCCTTTACGTAGCATCTGAAATGCTCTCAAAATGGATCACAATATTGTGCAAAGCTTTCGCTTGATAGAAGTTTAATATACCTATACGAATTTCATTACTCTCATTCGTAATAGGCGCGGTTGTGTTTATAAGGGCCTAATACGAGATGCTAAACCCGCGAGATTAAAGCCAATTTGGAATATTGGAACCTCTAAGTAATAAGCTAGTCGAGAGTCGCAGCGGAAACTATTACCGTTGCTCGACCAAATGATTTCATGTTCATCGGAATTGTCACGCATAAGATACACCTGCTCTCGCGCCTCCCTAGCTTCGCCCGCACCACTCTCACGTCGGACGTGTTTATGCAAAATTACAATCCATCAAATATTTCTTATTACATCTTGTTTATTGCTTTTGGAGTTAGTATTACACAAGTTTCTACAACCTTGATCATTGGTCAGAAATTATTAAAGAAATGAATGATTATGTAGTTTCGATCTATCCATATAATAATTTAAATTGTTTAGTATTCCCGAATGGTTTGCAATTTAGAATATTAAATAAATATTTTTTCTACTTTCGAAACCACTTCACACCCGCTAACTATTATTACTTATATAATAATAATAAACTTTTTGAGACAAAATCTACTTACATACTTTTGAACACGTATCGTTTTTATCGACTGAAATCGTTTATCATCGATTGTTTAGGATTATGTAACAAAGCGGAAAATATGCCGATATTTAAAAAGAAATAAAACCATTTTCAATCACTGACGATGAAACACGAAAAGGTAGAGAATTTGATTATTAAGCCTCCCAAAGAACAGACACACTGCCCAAACGAAATGAAAAAAAAATAATCGTCACACAAGTTGTTTTTTTTATGAGACAGTAGAACCGCTACGGCGCTCGTTCCCCTCGTGCGAGTCTATGGATATTGTTTTTCTCCTTTGGAGGATAGCGGCTCGCAAAAGCTGTTCTCATTCTAGGTATTACATTTGGTACACTATTTTAGGTTCACTGAATTATATCGTTCATAAAAATATATGTAAAAACAGCACAATCATGATTTGTAGTAAAATAAAACATATGTATATTTTTTAAAGGTGATTAAAGGTTATATATAAAAATAAAATATAAATCAAAAATCGCGCACTGTCTAATGTTTTATTTTTATGTTACTTTATTAATAAATGACTTCATTTGATTTGAATTGAATAATTTCTATCTTGATTACTTCTGATAAGGTTATAGATTCTTTTGATATTCGATAACTTAACCTTCAGACAAAAATATAACAAGTCTGTTATGAAATCAATTCTCGTCTTGTACAATGTTTTGTCTTATGAAATTAATACTTGTTTTTGCTAAATATTGACTATTTATAGTTATAATTCTATCCTCAGAGATTGTTGTGACGGCCGTTATTAACAACAACGATGAGTAATTTCTCGGAATATTACAAAGCTGCTAATTATAATTAGTACATATATAATATCCTAAGAGGATCTTACATAACAAACTATGTATTTTTAAATTTTACATTAAATATTATATTTAGTTTAAGTTATTATCAGCGTTATCAGGGAGTTATATTATTTGAACAACATGGAGGATGTAATGTCCAATACTGGCATTAGATGGCAAATGTCGCCATGAGCCAAGAAACCTCTATATTGATATGACTCAACTTTTACATAACCGCTCATTGTTTCTTGATATTCGATCAATTATAATATAAATTTCGGATAATGTCGCCGAGGCTTTGGGTAGCCTACAACGACGTAGCATACCATATGCTACATTGTCGAAGGCAGAGTTCATAATTGAAAAAATTAAGCTTTAGAAAACTTCCTTTGCGTAATTTTCTTCATTATGAATTTATATAAGGGTCTTCCAGAATTAGTCGATAAACCAGTAACAGAAGATAACGCTGTTTGGGTATAATAAGAGAGGTATGGGACAAGTTTTCAGCTTGCCTCAAATAGCTACCTAAAAATTGGTGCCATTTCTCCTACTATGGCCGCCAGCTCTTGGAACGTAACTCGCTGAAAGCACACGATTCTCTCGCTCGTGGAGGCCCCTTAACCTTTTCCTCGAATAGTTCTTGGCTTTTTAATTTCCTGGTAGTAACACTACACCGAGAATCTCACTGCTATCTCTTTGAAACTTTACACGCTCTGAGTTTAAATACAATTTATCTGGAAAAAATAGATATACTTATCAAGCAACTGATATTATATCTACTAAACTGCGAAACTAGAAAGCTATAAATATTCACTGTATTTATTAATTATTTTTCTAAATATCTACGATAGATATAGATTAAATTATTTTTCTATTAATTATTATTAATTAGTTTTTTCGTGAGTTCATTTCCTTCATCCTAATAAAGTATTAATATAAGTGAAAGTAAGCAGACGTAGCATTGTTTTAATGTGCAGTTCTTCCAGCAAATAACTTTTAATACATTTAAAATTTTAGGAAACCGTAATAGTTTAAATGTGTTTAATTCAAAACCAATGAACGACTTCCGAAATCAGTTACGATTTAACTATTTCTTTCCCTGCTCTGTTCGAGACTGGAATGATACCATTGGGCTCAATTGCGTGGAGATTTTTTTATGTGGAAAACTTGCGTACATTAAAATAAACCGAAGAAACTAAATGAACTCTACCACCCGCGTGTTATAATACCACCAAAAATAGCCTCTAATTTTAAGGGTTTTTTTTTTATGCGAAACCCTAGTTGGTTTTCCAAATTAAAGTGAAAAACTATCTGTCAGGGAAGTCCCTGCAAAATCGGTCCCGTCGTTTTCGAGATTAACGGTAACAAACAGAACAACAGACAGACAAAAAAAATGGATTACGGTACAGGTGTCGTGTAAATAATGAGATGTATAATGGTTTCTTAGATTTACGCGAATGTTACACATTGAAATAAAACTATATTTTTTACGGATTTTATCGCGATTTGGTTTAATTTTTACAGTCCGTCCCGTGACCACGAAAGCTGAAAAGTAATCGAAACGTCGGTAAGTTAAAAAATGTAAAAATTAAACAAAATCGCGATAAAATCCGTAAAAAAAGTTTTATTTTAATGAGATGTACTTGAAAAACCTAATATTTTTTACACTTTCCAGATACTTCAATTTTATTTACATGTGCAGTCAATTGATGCGGTATTCTGCATTTTTAATGTTTGAGTCTTGTGAAACTATAATTCTGGTATTTAATTTGAAAATCTGTGAAAGAAATACTTATATCAACAAGTTAGGAATCCGCTTTCCAACACAAAAAAAATATCTAAATTAGATGACAATTTAGGTAAACAGTTTGTTAGACAATACAATATCTCAAATACTGGATGAAGGTAAAGAACCTGTTTTAAGTGTATTTTTTATTAATATATATTTATAAAAGCAATCCCTGTTTCCCTAGGTCATCGCATCACGCGTTATCGGTTAGACCAATTTCGCTAATTCTTTTTTTTTTATGTGTTTATTATTGTCCGGAGAAGGATGGCGCTCGAGAAGAAAAAAAGAATGTTGCACGCATCATTAGAAAATTAAAGAAAACTTAACGACATTTTATTCTTTCTAATGCAACCTTTTGTCTACAAAAAGATTTTTTATTATTTTTACACCTTTAACCACCTCCGTAGCTATTTGGCTAGCTCATAGAGCCAAATGTTGCACTTGTCGTTTATTACTATTGTTTATTTTTGACCGACTTCAAAAGAGGAGGTAATCAATTCGACTGAATTTTTTTTTTTTTTTTTTGTATGTTTGTTACTCGATTACGCTGGTATTTGGGATGCGATTTTATAAATTTCTTTTTTGTCGGAAAGCATGATGTACTAGGTTGGTACCATAAAAAATTGGTGAAGACCTGATGAATATCTTTGGTCCTGAAGACCAGAACTCCTCAAAATTGAACGGTACAGCAATAATTCTTTTTGCACCTGGTTCAGTATAAGTGTATTACTACAAAGGGGGGGTTAAAAGGGGAAAGGGGTGTATGGGGGGGGGGAGAAAATAGATACTAATGTAAATACTCAATATCTGTGGCAGTACTTAAACGATTTAAAAAATAATAATTTTGTCGACAAGTATGATATGTTAGATTGGTGTCATTAAAAAATGGTGATGACCTGATGAATATCTTCGGACCTGAAGAACAGAACTCCTCAAAATTGAACGGTACGGCAATAATTCTTTTTGCACCTGGTTCAGTATAAGTGTATTACTACAAAGGGGGGGTTAAAAGGGGAAAGGCGTGTAGGGGGGGGGGGGTAGGTAAAAGATACAATTAATTTCCGTTTTCAATATAAAAGTTTTACTATAAACAGTAGGTGAAGAAGAGGGAGAGTGAGAGAAATAGATACGTAAATTACCGACGTAAACTAAGAGAATCCGACCTGGTCAGTGTCTAACAATAGCGGATATCATGATTATAATGACTTACAATTTTCTCATAATTTCACAGCAATAATATCATGTTTGGTCTGAAGGATTCGAAAATTTTAAAGACTACGTTTTGATTATATTATGATCACCTTTCTCATCATTACGATGCCTATGAAAACTAAAAAGGGACAAATAAAATAATTTTTAATAAAAAATAAAAACCGACTTCAAAGTGCTACTACAAAGTAACAAATAATATATATTTCATCGTGCTAGTACACAATGATTAATGTTCTTATTGACTTGACTAGCTAACAAATCTTAAATACGTAATATTTTGAAGGCGGGTCGCTAAATAACAAACACGTATAAATTTAAGCAAATGTTACACCATTTGATATTACATGTAGATCCTGCAATGTTGGCTCAGAAAGGCACGTAAGTAAATTAAACAAAAATGAATATAATGTGAATATAATCCAACGTGTAAATTTTTTGATGTTTTGATAGAATTTCTATGTGTCTTATATGTGTGTGGTAGCCTGTTGATAATTATCTAGATATGATCCACGAGACGGTTGACCACCGTCTCGGTTATAATTCCAGGGTATACACCTCCGGAATTATCGGAGTCACTTGTGTGTTGATGATATTCAATTACTAAACTCTTTAATAGTGATATATTTAAATCATAGTCAGGAAACCTGCATGACATAAAGGCATTTAAGTACAAGAAAGGGTATGTTGTGTCCCATGCTCAACAGTGGACGATTACGGCCTGATATATTAAGACAAATTAATATTCCGTGTAAATCTTGCGTGTTTTTCGCTAGAATTTCTTTAACAAATTAATGTTAAGCGTAAGGCGTAGGTACATGTTCGGCACTTAGCGACCCGCCTTCAAAATATTACGTATTTAAGATTTGTTAGCTAGTCAAGTCAATAAGAACATTAATCATTGTGTACTAGCACGATGAAATATATATTATTTGTTACTTTGTAGTAGCACTTTGAAGTCGGTTTTTATTTTTTATTAAAAATTATTTTATTAATTTGAAACCTTTAAATGACCATTTTTGACAGGTGATTTCACTAATGAAACGTATTTGATTGAACGATTTATCACGTACACGCACCTACTGTGTATAAACAAGCTTGACGCACACATAGAGAGGCGCGCACACATGTGTTGAAGTATTTGAAAACCAATCAAAACACGAAAAACAAAAGCAAATACTGCGTGCGATCGTTACGCTGCTCGACCAATTTGTGGCGTCGATATATTTTTTTATTGCGGTGAATGGCGAGGCGGTCATGCCTCTCGACTGATGGTAAGCGATACGACCGCTCATAGACCGCATGTAGACAGATTATAATAATTAGCGGCCGCTACTCGAAAACGAAAAAGACAAGCTAAACGGAAAAGGCGATATATTTGCTTGTGTCTATGAAGAGTCTTATACAATCGTGTGCGGTGGTAGCGATCCGGGCGTCTACAAATGTACTACCGCCAGCAATATTATGGTATATTTTTTTTCATTGCGTTGGATGGCGAGGCCAGCATTCCATTCGCCTGATGGTAGGCGATACGACCGCTCATGTACAGAAGCAAAACTAATCAAACAATACCATGAATTACAAAGGTCTGGCCACAATGTCCTTCAAACCGGAACACTAAAGTGCATTTACAGTTGTATTTAAAAATACAATAAATAAACATATCATTAAAAACTAATAGTACGATAACGCAACGCTGCAAATTACTACAATTACCCCGCCAATACGAAGGGAAATATTGTGGTAATATTTACTAGGTTTCTTACGCTTATTTAGTGTTGTGCGCGCACGAGCGTCCCCGCGTGCTCGAGTAAAGTGGGAAGGCGGGCGGCGCGGCGCGACTCCTCGTGCCAACTAATGTAGTGTACCTATCCCCTGCCGCTCCACAGAGGAATAAGAAAGGCCTTGGGACGTGGCGCGCGAATGCTAGCTGTACAAAGACTGTGTTTTATATACAAGACGACCCGCTGTCTAGAAAGGGTAGTTTCAGCAACAGGTGGCGTGCCCGCTGCCGTACCCGCAGTATTGTATTGTCATAACATTTGTACGTCCTCCTCACTTCAATTTGAATACCCTCAAATGTAGTGGCATTGTGTTCAAAAGTACGAGATTTGTTGTTCAAATAGGCTGCACGTCCGATTCAATAACCGATGTTCGTACAGCGGAATTTCACTCACTAAAATATAGTAGGTACACTTACTTATGATAATATCTTTACTATGCTAAGGTGTTATGTATAAACGCGGGCATCTTGAGAACGACAATGCACATTGCAATTCGTTGCAATATAGGCGATTTTTTTAGCAAAGTGATGGGCGATGTAATATTCTAATAACATGCGAAAGAGCGGAAAGCTGACTGTTGTTTTAAACTGAACGCGCGTGAAATCACAAGGTAGAGCAAGTATTCAACTATAGTCTATACTATAAACTTTACTTTAATTTTAATTTTATCAAATGAACAGTGTGACAGCCTCCGTGGCGCAGTTGGTTAGACGCCGCCTGTGAAACGAGAGGCCGCGGGTTCGATCCCCGCACCGAAACATATATTTGTGTGATCCACAGGTATTTGTTTCGGGTCTGGGTGTTAGTGAGACCGAAAAGTCTCTCGTAGCTTCTGATACCCACGACACAAGACTCGATCTTAGTGTGGGGTCAGGACTATGTATGTGACTGTTGGGTGTATTTATTTATTTATTTATTTAGTATCCTCAAAGGGTTATTGTTGAATGTTAATAGAGCGGGACTTAAATGTCCAATTTCACTATTTTAAAATATACAGTAGGAGTCAAACTTACTGTGTCAAATTAAATAACACTAACCAATCAAACAGTTACCTGGCTAAGTTCCAATTAATTTCAGGTTGAATTATAATAATAGAAATATATTATGGCTAAAAGGTCCAGAATAAAATTTTAATATTAAAAAGGGTTATACGAAATAATAAGATTTGATTGAATGAAATTTAACGATTATTTTAGTATCAAAAAACAAGAAGTCATAAATAATATAATTGTTAACAAAGAATAATATTTTCGTTTATTTTGAAACTTCATACATTTTAATCACAGAACAAAGAAACGTTCATATTATAAATTTAAATTTTCTTATAACTGCACTGATTAATTTCAATTACGTTATAGAATTAAACAAAACAATACTTTTATTTATGAAGTCTACCATAGTTTGACTAAAAACTTGACATTGATACTTGAATTAATTTCCAGAGTAGACCGGCTGTTTACTACATTTCAAAGTCGCAAGGTTAATCTCGCCTTTGAATATTACGACCCGTCATCATGAATCAGCCAAAGCTTCATTACAATTCAGTGAACTTGAATAGCAATGGCGTGGCGCCGTTACACGTGTTGTGTTGTGTAGTGGCTGGGTAGGGCCGAGTACAATCAGAGCCGGCATAGTGCTCGCTCATTGAAAACGAGTCTCGCGAGTTGCGCCCTCCGAGTTACCCTTGTACTCGGATTACTCTTGTTCAACTTCTTTTGTAAACACATATACAATCATGTTGTAACGGAACAAATCAGAACAATAATAAAATAAAGTGAATATAATTGTTCAGTGAGCATTTAAAATTGTATTATTTAACCGCGGGTGCATTGAAGTGTGACATATTGCAATATTAGCCCACTAAGGTACCTCATGACCTAGATAAATTAACTAGGTCAGTAATCAATACAGCCCGGGGATGCACGGCCGTTAAGTTTTGACGAATTCTGGAAACTTTGTTATAACAATTATAATAAATAAACAACAAAATAAAAACAATACAGAAAATATAAGAAAAAGATTATAAAAATAATAAATACAGGCATATAATTGGTGATATAACTGGCGGTCTTTTCGCTTTAAGCCATCTCTTACAGACAACCGTGAACCGGTTGAGAGCGGAAATGTCCAATAGGTATGGACGGTGCCTTTGCTCTGGCAATGACTAACGAAATTGCGCGAACGCATGAACGGCTCAAAAATCTAGTTTTTGTTTTATTATAAAAATATTATAACGATTTCATTTTTTTTTAAGTAGGTTCTAAAAAATTAATAAGGCCTATTGTTTGAATCTCTTAGTGATGTAGGTACGTGTTTTAATTACTGATTTAGACCCAAGCGTAAAATGATTTTTTATTGTATCAAATGTTATGATTTATGTTTTTAGCCTCACACGATACTTGGTTCTATTACCAATTTCGCTAAAAGACGCTTTTTGTCTACAGAGGTACAGACTTTTAAAAGGTAAAAACAAAAATATGCTAAAACCCTACCTGTCGTTTACCTGCCGTTTAGGAGCTCTCTTACACATTCCCCATTCGGCTTTCTAGACATAGTAGTTGTAACTGTGCGTTGATATATTCAACCAGGACACCGAAAATATTTTTTATCGATAAATACTTGTTCTTAATATAACCAAATAGAATTACTAAAAAATGGTTTTATTTTAAACCGACGACAACTCGTTCCCGATCTCTGTAATATTTTGTATAAACGTCTGTCAGTCATCTCCAAGTAGCAATTGGGAATATAACAATGAAATACTACGGACTACCCTCTCTTTTATCCTTCTCTTATTTCCATCCCAAGGTAGTCGGTAAGAGATTGCTTCGAGCGATACGACCGCCTTTTGTACTGCTAATTTAATATTTTTTTGTCAAGCTTCTGTAGTGTACAATAAAGATTATAAATAAATAATAAATAAAGAAATAAATAAATGACGTAAATTTTTGTCGCTCGACTCTTCAAATAGAATTGCAGAAAGTTCAATTCCAAAAGGAGAGGCTTACTGAATTGACCGAACGGAAACCCTATAAATAAAGCGAAATTGGTGTCGCGGTCGATCGAACGCCTGTGACGGCGCGTCACATCGACACGCTTGTTAGTTGTTACGCTCTTCGGATTTTACTCGTGAGGTGACAACGCCGGGAAACAAGCAGGTACAACCGATTAACCGGAGTCAAATTTCATGTTTGCCATTTTTTTACTACCTGTTTGCAACAACTGGCATTGAGGAGACAACGGAAGCTTTGTTACAATCGTTAATACCGGACGATAATGTTGGGAATGACACAGAATACCACAAGCAGATTAGGATGTGGGCCGCGGAACTGCCAAACTCTTGCGATTCAAATATCTCATCATTTGATGAATTTAGTGAAATAGTTCGATCTTTGCCCCTAAACAAGGCTTCCGGTGATGATAAAATATCCAACAAAATGATCAAAGAAGCGTGTAAATCGGCAGGCAATGCAGTACTAACTGTTTTTAATCGATGTATTGCTGAAGGGGTATTTCCGCGAGTCTGGCGTACCGGTTTCATTCGGATAATACCCAAGAGTGGCGATAAATCTCCTCAAGATCCTAAGTCTTACAGACCCATTACACTCTTGCCGTCGCTAGGTAAACTTTTAGAACGTCTTACCGTCCCTCGATTGCTACCAGGTGGACCAATATTCCATGAAAAACAGTTCGGTTTTACTATGGGTAGGTCGACTTATGACGCGGCAATTTCGGTTAGGAGAAGAGTAAGTACATCGATACGCAAATATGTACTCGGTATTTTCCTGGACATCTCCGGTGCTTTCGACAATGCTTGGTGGCCAATGCTGCTTCTTAAGTTGAAATTGCGAGGTTGCTTTAAAAATATATATTCACTTATATACTCGTATTTCTCGCACGGAACAACAAAACTTAAACTTGGACACCATGCCGTGTCGAAGCCACTGACGATGGGCTGTCCACAAGGCTCGGTCTTGGGTCCTTATTTATGGAATTTGGGCTTCGACGATTTTCTTACAATTCCCTTACCGTCAGGGTGTTCTTTGATTGGATATGCGGACGATGGCCTCTTGCTTATTGAGTCAAACAGTAGGTCGGGACTCGAAAATATGGCCGACACGTGTTTAAAATTAATATCTGATTGGGGCGATCGAAATCGCTTACAGTTCGCACCACATAAAACGTTCCAATTACTTTTAAAAGGAATTCTAAAATCACCGCCGCGAATTAAATTTAATAATATCACCGTAAAGAAAAAAGAATCAGTTTGTTATCTTGGTCTAATTTTGGAAAGGAATTTTTCCTTTCTTGATCATATTAAGAAAGTCGGGGAAAAATCGAAAAATAACTTTTTTGTTTTGACAAGAATATCAAAATCAACGTGGGGGCTATCTTTCAATACATTAAAAACCATCTATGGAGCTACTTACTTAGGATGTATTACTTACGGATCCCCGTATGGGCCGATAGGGCTACTATCGGTGCTGTGCGAAGGAAATTGCTCCAGAGCCAACGTTTGGCGTTGATATTCTTGTGTAAGGCATATAGGACTGTTAGTACCGAAGCTTTGCCAGTCCTGGCGGGTGTACTTCCAGTCGACCTGGAGGTACAACGTCGCGCCGCGATGTATTACTCAACTAGAGAGAATATGGACAAAAGATTCTTAAATTCACGTGAACTTTTAAAAGTAGACAGATTATTTAAGCCGCTCTCAGTTGTATAAAACGAACTAATAGATGAATGGCAAAATAGATGGGACGTATCTTTGAAGGGTCGGCATCTATACCAATATTTTCCATGCGTGCGTGATCGTTTGACTAAGACTTGGCTAGATATCGATTATTACGTATCACAGTTTCTTACGGGCCATGGTAACTTTAAGTCTAAACTGTACTCATTTAAGCTCGTTGATTCGCCTGCGTGCTCATGTTCAACACCTTATTGCGAATATGAGCAGTCCGCGCATCATATACTGTGGGAGTGTAGTCTTTGGCAGAATGAGCGTAAAACCATGCTAGATAGTATGCAAATAACATCTGGTGTTGTATACTACACGGACCTTGTGGAGACTAGGAAGAATTTCCGTGCTTTCCGGCGATTTTGCCATACCTATTATTGGAATCAAGTATAACAGCTTACATATTAGGTCCCATTTAAATGTAATAATCACTATTCCGTGGTGCTTTACAGCTGGCTTCTCTGGCTGTAAATGTCTTTATGCGAGGTTGTTTGCCTCTTTAGTTCATTGTTTTGTCACCCGCTTTATTAGGGAGGGAAGTGGACAATAATTTATTTCCAACTCCTCCTATTAATTTAACTTTTTGATTGATTTCGTTGCGGGTTAAAGACAAGTTAGACATTCCCGGAGACGCGCTGAGCTTCAATGCTCAGTGTCATTAATATGCGTGCCACTGTTGATCCTGGCTTACAGGAGTTGCAGTGGCGGGTGTGAGGGCGGGACAGTCTCCATACCTGTTTGCAAACACGTAATATATACCTACATCCAACGGTTACAAAGGTAGTCGTTACCCGAAATTAAAATGCAACTTATTTGTTGTATCAGAAACTACTAGAGGCATTTCAACCTCACTACACTCAGATCCGAAACAAATATTTGTGATTCTCACAAACATTTACCCGGTGCGGGAGCCGGAGCCGCGACTTCAATATACATTAAATCTTAGTCATTCCTGTATACCTCCGCGGGGTAAGTAGAGGGGTCACTAGTGAGTACCGCAAGTTAGGCAAACTTATTTCCGTGCCAATATGTGAAAGGCGACGAGTCTATCGCCAAGCCGGACACACATTACAGTCCCGATAAATTTATGACACACAAAGTGAATTGCCCGTCGAGCGCGGATATCGAATCCATTTAAAAACTAAACACGCTGACGGCCAATAAATTGCTCAATATTAACTTCAGTTAAAAATTATGGGTTCCAATAAGTAAAAACAGAAAAAAAAAGCGTATTACAATACTTGTAGGAACGTACTTAGTACACGTTAGTAATATTAACATTATGATGTAAACTGTTGGATGGTTTTCTACATACCGGGTCAGCGGGTCAAAAGTTACCCGTCATTTACCGGTCTTACAAATGAAGCTTATGTCCTGCCACGCATTCCCACGCGCACCCCTTAGCGGTCCCCCCGCTGCACCGGATTGCTGGGGGAGGCGACAGGGGGTGAGTGCCACCCCACACCCTCACGCCAACATCGCCACGACCAAATATTGGGATGGGAATGAAGAGGTGGAGTACGATTACGCATCCCCCTGCCATAACGTATAAAATCAAATAATTTTGTGCCTTTGATATTTTTTTGGTTTTAAGAAGGTTGTAATACTATAATTTCAACGAAGTAATATTTTGACAACAGTCTAACATAATTAATTATTAAATACGTTAATAAAAACAAACCAAATATCACATAGAATAAAATAAATATCTAACGACTACGATTCTCACGTATCTACTGTACTAACATGGTATATTTACATTGCTTGAAATTGAAATATGTAAAATATTTTTATTCAAGAGGCAAGTGATTTCAAAGGATTCTTTGTATTCTTATAAATGTCTACAAGAGACTCGACGCAAGAAAAATCGCATTGTTATTGCAAATAGGAGCTATTCAAGGGCTCCAGTTACCACACGGCACGCACTTCACATTTATTTGTATGAGTTTATAGCATCGATGCAGTATTTCAAAAGAGATGAAGGTTCATGGAATGTAATTTGGAGTCAAATTCAAAAATTGCTGCTTTTTAAGCATTTTAATTAAATTATTTTCATACTGGCAATGAAACAGGCACAGCGGCACAGAAGTTTTATTTGAAAAAAAACGAAAAATTCACACACATACATGTATTGTTTATGGACTGACTGAAAGGCGAATGACCAGATGAGCCACTTGATGGTAGTGGTTCCCGAGGGCCACGAATAGGTACCTACTTTTTCAGTCATAGAAAGTCCACATATAAAGATTTACATAGAGTCCTATTGTAAGCGGCTTGCATCCAACTACTTCGAGCAAATCCCTAAAGCGCACTATACACCAAAGCAGCTGATCCTCGGTACAGGCCTATGCCACCAGCTTTTGGTTAGCGGGCTAGTTGGCGGCTTTACTCATTGCAACTGGGAAAACTATGACAACTCCATAACAGCGGCACGACATTTTGTAACTACGAGAAGCTTGTTTTGAAAATATTTGTGGACGCACAATATTTACCGCGCTGCGAGGATTCAATCCGCTGCCTTTTTTTTTATTGATGGTTTTCTACCAACTGCGTTTCAGGGGCTGTCGTGACAGATTACAGAAAATATGCGTATTATGAAACGCTTAAATAGTGTACTGTTAAACTGACTAACGTAAAAAGCATTTTATATTTTGCTTAGTTCTTTATCAGGGTTTCAACAAAACAAACAAAATAACACACTAGTGTTGCTGAAAGAGCTTACAAGAAGTGTTTCCACATGAGACCTGCTAGTAAAAACTCAACGAAAAAATATCGTTTTCTTGAGTACGATTCCTGGGGTCAAGTATTATCTTGTTGTTCTTATTTCAGGGATAATATTAAGATGATACTTGACACTTGTTATAAATGCAACATAAAAACCTCTCTATTATTATATTGAATTACAATAATATTATATTGAATATTATGTGTACAAACATGTGGTTATTTTCGCGTTTGCTTTTAAAAATAATATATATTTTGCGACTTCTAGGAGACACAATCGAGTCAAGAATCATTTGTGATGTTTTGAGATCTGCATAGACTCAATAGAAAGTGTTTGATTAGGAACTAAACCTATGAAAAATATGATTTAGTTTTTTGCAAATAAATGTGAAATTATAATAGACAGTAAATTTTTAAAAAGGAGATCCTTAAAGTGCATATTTCCGGAATGTGATTTTGACAAAGTTCGTCTCCAATATTAACAACTTTTATTTAATGTCGCAATCAGTTTTCTGTGGGGCACGGTCGTTTTATATACACTGCCTCGAAACCTCGTGTCAACGATAATATATTTTATTAAGAGTATTATATATAATTTCAATTTTCAAAAATTTAATTTCTCATTGAGGAGAATATCATATCGAAATACACAATACTGAAGTAACCAACCAGGAAACCGAACCCAGGGCATAGACATTTAATAAATTCTAATAAATCTTCGTAATATTTCATTAAACTCATGTAATGAGGTAAGTACGCCGCAGTTATGCGTAAATTTTCTTATTGGTTAAATTGCGGGCTCAATTAGCGGGTCGGATGTCCGCGCGGGGATGTTTTCTGTGCAAACACTTTGACGTTGAAAAATTAACCTCCTTCGTTAAAACATTCGGCCGGCATTCGATACGGCTGAACCACGGGGTCAAGGTTAAACACCGTGTCATGTATGTACACGTACAAATTAAAAAAGGATCCAAGCAAATTTACTGTACGGTGCCTACTCTCACCTGAAAAAACTTCACTTTGCCGTTTTTAAGTACGTAGATATTATAATTAGTAATTATTGGCTGCATGTTTTGTTAAGGTACGTATTTAGTAATTTATTTTAAAGAAGAATATTATTAGTTTAGTAGTATATGTTCGGTGTCTATGCTCACAGTCCCTGTCTAGGAGCTGGTCTGGCATTTTGCTCATTCAAGCCCATTGTAATGTAAGTTAGTGTAATATAAATATAGTGACTGTCTGCCTATCTGCAGATAGCGCTGCAGCGTCATCTAAGCAATATTAAACATACATAGGTATGCCCCATTATAGTGGGCTAAATTGAATTAAGTGTAATTGAAGTTTATGAGTTACAATATTTATTTTTACTATAGTAAAAAAAGAATTAATATATAAAGCACAAGAAGCGAATGATCTGCATTCTCTACGTTTACTATAAAGAGCTGTTCACACGCACGCGCTCCCCCGAAAGTGAGGGCACGTAATGTAGCGGTAATCGGGAATCATTGCGCTGTCCGACACAGTGCCGACATGGAGGGCAAACATTTTAATAACCGCACACGTGCCGCTATTATTATACCATCTGGTCCATTACCTAGCAATCAATAGCTTTTGAGAGTATAAGGTTATTTCATTTTTTTTTATCCTGTTTTAATCAAGGTTTATTATTATAAATTAGAAATTATTTCCCTAAGGTTTGTTTGGTGTCCTCATTAATATTTTCTAGAGATGAAACGGATATCCGGTAACTATCCGGTATCCGGCCTATCCGGCCTTGTTTTCACTATCCGGCCGAATACCGGATAGTAATACAGTATCCGGCCGGATAACGGATAGTAAAATTTTAAAAAATCTCATTATTTTACATAAGGCAAATCATACTCCAATAGGTTATGGACACCGTTTATTTTTATAATCGCACATCAAAAATGTTGTTTTATTAATTATTGACATTTCTTGTTAATCTATCAGAATTCAAACATAAAATCACGACGACAAGTGATAAACAATGAAATAAACAATAACCGAACTGAGAAACAAACACAAACTGACACGCGCGATAACCCTCGAACGCCCCCAAGTCGACCCGATCTCCGCTTACGGGCGACCCGAAATGCGTCTGAATATTTCCGATCTCGTTCACCGCGCCAATATTCAAATCAAACTGATCGCGTCAACGCAATAAAGGGCCGTATATCCGGCAGCCGGATATCCGGCGCTCCGGCCTAGTAGCTTGCCGAATATCCGGTATCCGGTATCCGGCCAAACTACTATCCGTTTCATCTCTAATATTTTCTATTTCCTACGTTCATATTATTCGTCCAGTTATAAAAGCACATAATTGAGTGGGTACATCAATGGCGGCTAATAGGTCTAATATGTGGGCCATCATCGATAATTACAAAATCAGTTTCTTGCTTTTCATGACTATTCAAACCAATCAACGTGATTTAGAAGGGAATTATATTTTTTTTATTTGTTGCAAATATTTTTCCCAAACGTGATGAATTTAATTATGCATTAATTTAGACTGACTAATTTTTAAAACAGTTTACGCCAAAAACATATAACTATCAAAATCATTCAATCACTTTCCCAAACTAATTCCGAAATAATATTCGGCAAAATCACGTGTAGTGTGTACGTACCTTGAGAGTGGGGTGATTGGGGCGTAGATAAGGGGCGGTGCCGGTAGGTGGTGCCTTAAAGCGCTAACTCCCTCCCTCACAACAATGGCTCCGCCCTCTAGTACAATATGATTACCACAGAAATATATCGAGATAGAAGGGTCAAGGAGGCGTGGTGTGCTTGCCAAAACTTAGTGCACATGTACACACTTGTTACAATGCATTCTCAGTCCGCTCCGAGCTCCCGTCCGTGCGCTTGCGACAAAAAAGTATTCATAACAATACTAATATGCCTCCTTGCCCCATTGCGAAAATGAATATAAAATATGGAGGTATTTTATATCATCAGTATGTACTTTAACATCAATAAACACAAAATTATCCGAGAATCAAAATAATCTTTCTACATTTACCATAGTTTTCAAACAAAATCGTAAACACTTTTATTAAATATCCAGTACGATTTTTGTTTAACTCTCATACTAATGAACATTAACTGGACGCGCAATGAACATTAAAGCAAACAAATATCTCCATTCTACGTAATAGTTATGGATACAAGCCACTACTTCGCTGTGATTTGTTCACGCCGCTAGTGATTGACACTGCGTGCGTCGTTTGCAATGGCGCGGCGCGGCGCGGCGTGTCGATACTTTAATATCGATCGAACATCAATTTTAGTTAGTTTTACTTCGTTTCATTTATTTGTTTGTCTTTATTATTATTATTTTATTCAAGTAAATACATTAGAATCATAAAATGTTGATCTGGATTATGGGTATTTTCAACATATCTAGGAATCCACGATGTTGATCGTAACATAATAAAATTTAATGTAGTTTATTTTAATTAGTAAGCATTAAGTTATAGTTTAAAAGAATGTTATTTATTATATTATTTATAAATACTATTTATCTCTTTTCTTAAAATCTTCTTCTAATATATAAAATTCTCGTGTCACAGTTTTCGTTGCCATACTCCTCCGAAACGGCTTGACCGATTTTGATGAAATTTTTTGTGCTTATCCGGTATCTATGAGAATCGGCCAACATCTATTTTTCATCCCCATAAATGTTCGGGGTACAATTTTTTTTGTGGTTATTTTTTTATGATGCAGCATTAAAAATTACATACAGCCCTAAACTTTCAACCCTCTACAATCAACCCCTATGTTTTAATAGCATTTTATATTTTTAACCAAAACCTTAAGTATGTTCTATGAAAAATTATATTTCAGCTCTTGATTACAAACGAACAATGGCGACCAATAATTTTGGAAAAGAACAATATGGAGGTGAAATAAGGAATGACATGTTGTATGGAAACCGAAATCGCTGAAGCGTCCGTATTACTGATCCGATTTTCCTTATCCGCAATCATTGAAGTTTTTAATGTCAAAAAATCGTAAGGCACACTATTTGGGTATAGAGGGGATAGAACTACATGGGATAGAATAGAGTGAGAGGGATGGGATAGGATTGGATAGTTGACAGATTTCATTTGATGGGATAGAATGAAAAGTAATGCATAGCTTGACGCGGTTTAAGAAAACCAATTGACATTAATGTGTTGATCATACCGGGTATCTCAAGACTGCGACCGAAAATGAAGCCAGATCATAGTTTTAGGTGTTACAGGCACAAATGCAATTACCTATTTAATCGAGCAACTTAATCTGCTAAGTTTAATTTTTAAGCATTTCAGTTTAATTACATATTTATAGGTACTTACGCAAACCTCGCGACAAGCTTTTATATACATTGTGTATAATAAGGTTATAAGTTGATAGTTAAACGTTTAAAGGAAATTTTTAATTTCTTATTTTTAGAGCATTTAAATAATAGTTTTTTTTAGATTTTTTCCTTTTAATTTTTTTAACCTAGCTTTTTATTCTCAGGGAACCCTTTAATTTAATACACATACTATAGGAAAGCATAAAAATCTTCAGAAGTCCGCCATATTGCGTTAAGAGTGATGTCAGAATATTTTTCTAATTATTTTCGGCAAGCCCTTTCATTTGATACCCATATTGCAGAAGTGCATAAAAAGAACTATTCCACCGCCTTGGATTTTCCGCCATATTGGATTTAGAATGACGTCACATTATCTTTCGAGTTACTCTCAACAAGCACTTTCATTTGATACCCATATTGTAAAAGTGCATTAAAAATAATTATTTCGCCATCTTGGATGGTCCACCATATTCAATTTAGAATGACGTCACACATCTTATCGTGTATTTTCATTCAAACTAAACGTGTATACAAAACTTCAACGCAAAAGGTTGAAGATATCTGCTTCAAAATTGAGTACCAAGATTCCACCCGAACAAACATACAATGCAAGTTAAATAAAAGCTTTTTAAAAATGTATTTATCACCCAAATAGGACGATAAGTAAAAAGTGACAAAAACAAAATTGACGACTTTTTTTGTGAAATTTTTAGTTGCACTGTGTCTGAAGTCATTAATACTACCACCACCTAGCTTAGTTTTGCCCTTGTGGTTGTTCACATCTCATTTGAAACAACAACTTGATATCGTTAATATTTATTATAAATTATAATGCATTTAGCATATTGAACAAAGTTTAATTTTTAAAAACCCGACAACCACCTTTTTTTATAATATGTTAGCACATTAAAAAGTCAATGTTATCGCGGAATGCATTATCTTTAGATTTCCGATCCGTTCCCAGGAACTTACCGCACGGTTCACTTTGGCGTAGCGAGCATTGCGGGTCTAGTGTATAGATCAAATCGATATATTTAGCTCTCCCGCCCGTTTTAAGTAGAGCCGAATCCGCCGCATGAATGAACTTCGGCGGGAAATTCTTCACCCTCTTTCAGCACTACTACAATGTTGACACTTTGCAAACGTATATTGTTGGTACAATTTTCTTGAATTGTGCTATCTACTAAATGAAATTGTGAGGTTGTGTGTTTTTTACACCGCAAGTTGAAGTTTCAATAATTCGCAAACATTTAAAAGCATTCGCCTTATTACATAAATGATCGTCCGTGAATCATTTATTCCAATGAAGACAAGACGCAAATATAATATATTTCGAGTTGTAGAAAAAAATACGTGATATCTACTAGACTAATACCAACGAAATGTAAGTGATGTGAAAGATATAATAGACAAAAGCTAAGCTATATTATACACTAATAATAAAAAGCAAGAGTTGAATTATGGCACGCCCTGTTTGCACCTAATGTTTTATACACATCGAGTTTCAACTAGACAGAAACGAAATGTCTATGTTATGTAAAGTCCGCTAACTCGCACTAGGCCAGCGTGGTGGATTATATGGCGTATAATCGTACCCTCGATTGTAGAAGAGATCCTCTGCAGTGGGACGATTATGGGCTGATACAGATAGAGAAACGAAATTAAACCGTATTTTTTAATGCTACGTGATATTGCTTACATCAGTTTTGTCACGTTAATGAAAGTAAACGTAGTTTGAAACATTAATAAGTTTAGTGCGATTGGGTTGGCGATGCTAAGCAGCCACAAATATACGTATTTTGTGAAACTATTCGAGCGAAATTTGTTTGTTTTATCAATCGCAAATGCTGTTCTAGGCTTAAGCAGATATTGTATCTTTGTAACCGTACCGTAATACAACTACGCCACCGAGCCAGTCTTGTTAAACTATATTTCGAAATATAGTTTATTCTTCTATTTATACAAATGTATCCTATCCTACAAGTTCTCTTTACATATGCAACGAGTGCTCATTGTGTAATTTTTTTTGTAGCTATTTACTATTGCAATACCAAATAAAAAAAGCATATTATATTTGTTTTTAAAGATTTAAATAAAAAAAAAATACTTATACTTCATAATATGATTTTGTCAAGTTTCTTTAAATTGCCATATTAAAAACCAGACTTGATATTACTGCATAATTTAACAGGAATATAGAATATGTGTAATAAATATTTATATGAAAACACCTTAATTACAGAAATAGTTTCCTGTTGCTTTCTAAACTGCTGTATAAAAGCAAAAAATATAAAAACATGTACATATTTTTTTCTAAATACTGTAAAAATCACAGGTAGACATTAAAACATGCAAAACGAAAGATTTATCTACACACATTGCCTGGAGGAATTTAACATAACACAGAACTCACCATGTCGTATGCGTAGGCTAGGATTCTCATGGTGTAGGCGGGCAGGTTAAGGATCACGAACACCGAGGAGACAATCAGCAACATCTGGGTGACGCGATGCTGTGACCGTTGGCCATTGCGCGAGCGGTAGGGACGAGCGCGGCCACGCTCCAGCCTCCACACGTTCACCATGATCCACGTGTTCAGAACCGTAATCGCAACCAGAGGAAAGGTGAAGGAGATAGCCGTATCGACGATGTTGAAGCGCGCAGCTTGATTTAGATATTCGAAGTCTATATTGCAGTCGTTTTTGGACGGGACTGCGAAGCGGAGTACTGGCAGATTGAGGACCAGAGCGAGCAACACCAGCGTGGCAATGACGAGCCGTGCGCGAGCCACCGTGCACACCACATTGCGCCGTAGAGGATACAGTACCGCCACGAAACGCTCTATAGTGAAGGCGACCACCAGCCACGCGCTCAGGCAACACGTCACGTACGACGTATACACGAAAACCTGACAGAAGCCCTCGCGGTGGAACACGCCTGTGAAGCGTACCGCGTATAACCACGGCGGCAGCAACTGGCCGAGAAACACCGTGTCTGATAACGCCAGAGCTGACAGGTATTGACTGGTGGATTGCATCCACAAATGGCTATTATAAAATACAAAGATTGATAATAGATTTCCAATAGATCCGAGCGCTATTAGCAGGGGAGTGTAATAAACATTGAGCAGATTAGCCACTTGCTCTGTGGCGACATCAAAAAATGTCTGATTTGCGATGGATGCGAGAGTCGCGTTGATATCGGATGTTTCGAGAGTGGAGTCGGTGTCGTTGCCCGGTAGAGCACACATTGTCCGGCGTGCGCTCGGCGCGCTTGCCGTCGCCGACTGACGGACCGTCACTCAGCTCCCGACTTTTATAGATAACAGTGGCCTGTCGCCTCCGCCTCCTCCTCACACTCCGCTGCGTGCACTTAGCTGATGCATCCTCTACTGGGCCGACTCCGCCTAGATGTGTGCTCGCGTGTCTTACCCCACAGCGCCCCCACATTTCAGCGGAGACGTTCCACCGCTCTCTCATAGCATTGCCATTGTTCAACAAGTTAACATACTCTTGCCACTTGTTACACTCGATGTTTATACTACTTACCTTTCAGAGGATATTTTCAGGTAGCTGTTTGATTTAAATGTCCTTTTGATGTTTGGTTTTAATAATTGAAAAAATATTTAGCAAGGTGAAGAAATTAACTACACATTTAAAGCTTTTTACAAAGGATCAAATCGAAAACAAAACCACTTACACAGGTGATTCTTGATTCTGAAACAATAGTAACATTACATTTAAATTATTTTTATTACAATTAATTATGATCATTTGTTGAAAAAAATATATTTAAATGAATTTCAAAGAACTTGATGTTTCTTTACACATCTTATCAAAAATATACATTGCTGATTACGCGTACACACAATGCACGCAAGAGCAAAGTTCGTACGCAATGCTTATTACTTAATCTGTCGACAGCGAAATTTGTCGCATGTCAGGTAGTGTTGTAGTCTTGTGCATAGTTACTATGTCGGTATAATTATACATTTCGTATAAATCATTTTATCATAATATGCGTTAAACCAACCAACAAAACTTAAATCACTTCCTTTTAAAAATAAAGCCGTTAATATATTTCAAGCTGATTGCGGTGAAAGAATATGAAATAGATGTAGCTTTGCGGTATATTTAAAACAATGTAAAGTGTTATACGACAGGGAAATATTCTAAGTTACAGAGGGAAACAATTTGTTAAAACCTAATACTTTCTCAACGACCACGTTTAAGTGATACTGTGATTTTTGTCAAACTATCTATTCGTAAACTTTTCAAATATCATTGTTTCCAAATGACATTGATTCTGAACAACCCGGCAATGAAAATAACCTATCTAAGAACTAGAAAACTGCAGTATATTAACACATTATTTTAAATAATATATTTTGTAATGTATTGTGATAGTATATATTTTTAATAATTTATGTACTTGCTACTTTCAGCCTCCCCGAGGTACCAAAAAATTACAATTTATTAGAAGGCCTAAAACGTTTTTTTCCTGTGGCTGAAGATAAAAAGAGAGAGACATATAAAATATGTTTTTGTATCACGATGCTTGCTTTTGCTGAGTTAATAAAGATAACGAATTTTAAAAGTAAACGAAAGCAAAGAGTAAGATTTTTTTTGTAGCCTATAATGTGTCCCACTGCTGGGCAAAGGCTTCTCCTTTTTTCCTTCATCCGACCCTGTCCTCTGCGAGCTCCTGCCATTTTGGCTCGAATACATCCAACTCGTCCTTCCACCGCATCTTATAATAAACAATTGAAATTATTAAAGTTCAAAATAAGTGACATGTCAGGTGGCGCCAAAAGTCTCGAGTGGTTTGAACATTCTGTCGGGCTAGCGCCTAGACAGGTCTGGTTAAACCTGTCCGGCAAACCGCGGCGACCGCCCGATGGATTAACACCAAAAGCCTATCGCGATTGCACGCGTCAGCCCTTCTCGCACAGGGAGATATTAATTATCCAGTAATTTAATATACAATTGTTTTGTGTCTTGCCGTAAACTGTGTTTAACTTTAAAACCTGCAAAATTTTACGTCTGTGTGGAATTTTTCAGGGTCGATTTACAATCGTCAGATAGAAGTTATGGTTCAAGTCAAATAGATCGGGAGAACATAAGTTCTCAAAGTCAAACAGGAATTCTACATTTATTTTAAGATGTTCAATCTTAATCCAAAAGTTAATTAAAACGATGAAGTGAAGTAGGGGCGGTTTAAAGAGGGGTTGAGAGAAATAGATAAATTTAACTCTAAAAATATACAAATAAATAAAAAAAACACCGACTACAAAAAATAGCACTCAAAAGTAACAAATAATATATATTTACGTATTTACTTGACTAGCCAACAAATCATAATATGATATGCGAAACATTTTGAAGGTGGGTCGCCAAGTACAAAACATGTTGAAACTTAAGGTAAATTTAACACAACTATTATTTCTACTAATATTATAAAGAGGAAAGATTTGATTGTTTGTTTGCATTAAACAGGCTCCGAAACTACTGAACCGATTTGAAAATTATTTCGCTGTTGAGAAGCTACACTATCCTCGAGTTATATAGGCTATATTTTATTTAAAAATAAAATAGGGATCCTCACTTAAACTCCAATAATGCAACCCAAGGTGTAAAAAAAATTACCAAAAATATTGTTTACATCGCATGCGCTGCAAAAAATTTAATAGGTTGGTAATATGGACTCGACTCAATAACTATCTGCACTCGGGCGAAGCCGGGCCGAGCCGCTAGTTATAAATATAAGGCATATTAGGTCCTATGTACATGTTAGGCGCTTGGCGGCCCACATTCAATATGTTACGCATATATTCTGATGTGTTGGCAGTCAAGTCAATAAGTAAATTAATCAACGTTTACAAGTACAATTAAATGTATTTTATTTATTACTTTTTTGTGCTACTTTATTTTTGTATTTGATAATATTGTGTTTTATTCGAGAAAAATCTTAATGTGCAATTTAAAAATAAATCCATTTGAGCATCAGTATTACAAAATGTTATGTTCTCTTTATGCGAGAACAGAGAAAGCCTTGTTAAAAGAAACGTAATGTGGTTAATTAGGAAAACGTTATTTTAAGTGGTTGAAGACAACGCAACCGCACTCGTTTCCATTGCTCATTACAATAAAGAGAAAAAAATCTACCCACACACGCACGTATTCTAATTTCATTGATATTATAATTGTTAGCTTTAACATCTCCGTTTAAGTATATTTTGCAGCAACCTTTGCCCGAGTACACATTATTCGGTTGGCCAGTTCTTGTATTTGTAGATTTAAAATATATATATATATATATATTACAGTGTGCTTGAAATTAAAATTCGCTTATAGTTATATTTTAGTTAATTAACTGCTACTTTTGTATTAAGCTCTGTATTGTAAAAATCCTATTTAAAGTCTCTTATAAAAGCTCAATATTTCTTGGAAAATTCATAATTGTTTGAAGTATGAAAATAAATAGAACAGTTGCTGAATAATTCTCAGAATACGGCACAGGAAGCGGAAAATTGTTTCAATAGAATTATATTTTCTAAAACAAAGTATGCTTCCTGCAACCAAGTTAATTAGGTCCCTGCTTTCAGACAATACGTGGAAAGAGGAAACACTTCATTATTTTCCATATGGTTTGTGCGCGGGAATTAATCGAGTTTATAAGACCGGCCAGTGCACCGGACGTGAGGCGCGTCTAACTGTGAATAGAGAACATGCATTGAGACTACACAACACTGCACCTTAATTACGGTACCTTGTTTTCCTACCCCTTTAGGGTGGTTACTAGATTTTTTCCAAGTGTACAGGCATAAGGTTCCATGAATATTTTTTACAAACGTATATGCTCCATAACAGGATGATACACCAATACGAGTTACTACATCAGCCATATGGCTAATATCTGCTGTAATGGTTTATAAGCTGTTTTGGTATAGCTTTGTATGTTTCATTGTGTTATTTTTATTGTTAATATTTTTTTTATAAAGCGCAATTTATTTTTAAGGATATACTTTCCCAACTGTTACGATAACAAAATTATTTTCTTCTTGTAGTGTGTTGAATACAACCTAGATTAAACACACGAGCATCAAAAAATATCATCGCTTGGGCAAATTTTGCATATGACGTCAATTATTTCCAAGCTTACAAACGCATGCTCAACATACGTACCAGATACCTACGAAAATCAATTATTTAGACCCTACATTCGCAATATATTAAAATATTTTGTAACAATTGCCACCTACATACAGTTCGCCTATTTTATTTCTGTCACAATTCATTCTAGTCCCAAAAATTCACAAGGCGTTCATCATTCAGAAAAATCACACAGAATAAAATTAATTGCCCCAAATCATAATATTATATTTCGTGTTATTTACAAGACCTCATTACAACGCTCCAAATAGATATCAGTTAATTCTATGTGGCCAACACGTTACAGAGAATAAGAACACTTCATAATAATTGTTTTTGCGCCTTTTACGAAAACGCATGAAGGTGTTTGTTAAATTGAAAATATTATATAAAGTTTGAGTCTGCAGTCCCTGGTGAAAAAAGCATCACTGTACGCCAGTCCGACTTGTACGTAACTAAGTTATACTTTTTTAGGACCAGACAATAGTATTATATTTTTAAAAAGCAAGCTACCTTAACAATTCAGCAAGTCCGCGCCGTTTTTCTATCGACGAACTGGTTTTTCTCAGAACAATGAGCACTGTACAAATTGTAAGACTTCATCACACAAAAGAGCCAGGGCTGTGGATGGCATCCCTCATTGCTAATAACACTTACAAAAAGCTTCTCTGTAACACAAACTGTTGTCATAATATCGCGTCGGCTTCAAAACATTTTCTTATGGCAGAGGTAAGGCGCCACAGTACCTAACAGCCTGAATAATAATTAATCCGTAACAAAATGTACGTGCCTTTTATCTGGACAACAGACGTGCCGAGGGCTCAAAATAATCGATTCCTCAGGTTTTGTTTTTAGCGTCGACATGTCGAGGGAAATTCGCGTAGAAACAGAGAGATTAAAAGCATTCGCGGACACATCAAATATAACATTGCAATATATCCAGTCGCGTCTGCAATTTATTCCCCGGCTACAATACGATAATTAATCTTTACATTTAACAATGAAAAGAGTGGGAAGTAATGCTATTTCACTGATGTATTAACCGTCATATGAGGGTATGTTTTGCTAACATTTTGCTTTTATTTTAAACAAAATATCTTCATAAACGATGGGGGCGGCATATAAAAATTAAGTACAGCCGGATATGATTGCATTTAAAAAAAGAATGTGAAACTGATATTAATTACCTTCGGCGGTGTGTGAGGCGGGTCCATGTCTGCGGCGGGTTGGCGCGCCGAGCTCAGGGCACGGCCGGGTGTCGGCGGAAATCCGGTCGCTGCGCTACTGCCGGCCTGCAAGCAGCCCCCGCGCACGGAATGTTGCTGCAAACAATGTTCTTGTTATTTCCAGAAAAAAATATGTGCGCTACTGGCAACGAATGTCTTAAATAAAACCTATCTAAAGATGAACATGTATTGAATGAAGTATTTCTTGTTCCATCAAATTACATGGTGGTCTTTCTTTGGTTAACAAGGGAACTAAAAGACGTTGAAACTTGCAGAACCAATACAGCGAAATTAAAATGATCTGTGATTCATTGACGGGTGACGTAATTGAACAAAATAAAAAAAATGTATACCCTTCGTTAGTTAAATAACTAAATAGTTACGAAGGCTTTCGTTAGCTTTCAAATCAATGTTCATGTCAAAAAACCTTAACGATATTTTTTTTAGATAGTTGCAATAGTTTCTATAATAAACGGTATACTCTATCGAAGCTTCTTGCCGGAGTATACCAAAATGTAATTATCATTTTTCGTTTTCATAAAGGATATTGCTTTTTGATGAGACGCTTTTTAGTAGCACCGGGCGACCAATTTAAACTTAACAGTAGGTATTGTTTTCAGCACCCAAAATAAAATAAATGGTACGTTGATACCGTGTCTAAACATTATTATAATTTAGACAAATTAGTATTTGCAGTTTTATATTTTATTATAATATTGCCTACATTATCTATAATTAAACGATACACGATAGCAGCATGAAGGTTTTATTAGTTATTACATAAATTTCATTTCATAAATCTATACTGAAGTCAATAAATATACAATCTATCTAAAGCTGAAGAGTTTATTTGTTTGAATGCGCTAATTCCAGACACTACTGATTTAAATTTTCTGTTGCTGTTGAATTGCATATCGAGGAACGCCATATAATATAATAATATGATCGCCATATAATAATATCAGGGTATGATCAATAGAAGCGAAGAAAGATTCTTCCTTTTTAAAGATTCTATCGCATGCACTGCGTAAATGGTTAAAGTTACGCAACAACCACGGAGGAGACACGACAAGTGGAAGTGACTCGAGTGGACGCACCGTGTGGCAATAATATGCGCTGTGCGTATCAGTAGTCAATCACCACGCACTATAACGGTGGAACAAACCATCGTGAGAAAAGCCTGCATACCACAGCGATTACTAAGAATATTTGTGATTTGTAAAGCCCGTCAACCTTCTCATCAATTCTCAATTTTGATTTACGGTTGCACCCTTTATTGTTGATGTGTGTGGATGTTAGCCACTCTTTATGATTGTCAGCATAAGTATGGGTAAAATCCTAAAGGTTCGTTAGACGTAATGTTAGTGTAATTATAACACTGCAATGTCGATAGGGCTGAGCTATTCCTCGCGATGCCGGGCGGGCGGCGAGACCCTTCACACCTGTATTGCTCTCGCGGCCCTACACTGGCTATTTTATAACCGGTGGGGTTTCCATCTATAACACACAATGTGCCACTTGAAGGGTTATTCAAACTTCAACTTGAACACTCCGTACGACTTATATTTGAACCCAGATATAAATGATCGTGTCCATTTACAAAACACATTATAGCGTAACTCGTTAAAATGACTTACATGTACATATAATACATTTGAAACTTATCGATGTCTGTATATGCAAGAAGAATAAGAAAAACGAATATAGGGGTCTGTAGTAATAACGTAACATAACCCAAAACAATAATTATTAAATTTTGTGTTTGTTTGCCTGTGCGGATGTGGGCAATGAACTCAAAATCTACTTAATGGATTTCGATGAAATTTGGTAAGGAGGCAGAGTAACACTTAGGCTTTTTATCCCGAAAAATGTAGTGTTCCCGTGGGACAAACGTAAATTTTGTTGCCCTTTTTCGTCGATAAATGATCGCGAGATGATTGACGTTTATTCAAGCGAATAAATTCCAGTATAAATCATGATGTAGCATAACAATGTGAACGTGGGTCAGTGAAACCCCAAAATGTGTTGACAAATGCAATTACTCCCAAATAATTTTAATGATCAGTACAGCCGGGCTGGGCTGCGTCACCGCGGCCGACCGCCACGGACTATTGATCCTTCGAAACACTGTAACGCCATTAACAAATTATTCGTCCCGCGTGTTTTACTATTTTTAGCTTGATCAATGCTTTGTTAACCTATGAAGCTCGGTGGCCATACTGACTGTTGTACTTATTACAACGACATTGGAAGGTAATAATTTGTCCGAAAAAAAATCATTAATCAAAAGGTGTGAATGTCTTCCTGTTAAAAGATAGCTGTAAACTACATTGTAATGTTATTTTTAATTATTGAAACATTTCTTTACCGACTAATGGTGCCAATTTACTTTGTTAACTCGAGATATCCTCTCAGCAAGCATATTAATGATGTAACAGTCGGCTCACGCAACAATTATATGTATGTGTATATTAGCTATACCGGAATAGTAAAGTTTGAAATCGGCGCTGTTCTTAAATGCCTATCTTTACATAACGTTTAACTCTTAAATAAACCCTAAGTGTGTAAAGGCAAAAAAGAAACAATATTCATATTGTAAGAAGTGAACGTAAATATAAACAAGTAAACATAACAGGAAGTCTACACAAGGCGCCATCTAGTTGAAGTTCTAAATTTACCGACTTTAAACATGAGTAACAATCACTCGGAACTTTCTATGTTAAAATCTAGAATTTTCTGACCATTTCCCTTAGCTTGCTTAACACGTCTTGTTTAAATTCGCTGCCATTTATTTTTTCCTTATATTTTACGAAACTAATCAGCATTATTATTTAGAAATACATATACGTATATAGGAATTCCAAAAAATATATAGATCGGAATAAAACAGTTTACACTTGACTGTATATGTGAAGAAAAACAAAATAAGAAAATCATGAGATGTTAGTGAAAAACTTACGATTAAACTTGTTATGGCCCCATTGTCTCCGTCGGTGGCGCGGCGCCGACGAGTGCCTCTGTGTGTGTGTGTCTTGATTATAATAAGATAAATAATATCATTAGAATTAAGTGTCAATTTTTTTAGATTTACTTATATCTGAAGCAAACGGGAAACTGAACAGTCTTCCAACTAAACGGGTCGTCACTCACTTGTACCAACGCATTTTAATTAAAAATGTGAATAAATAGTTTAAATGCGTGCAGACGAGACGGCGCACCAAGCTGAATTACCTCTGTCGGACTATTGCACCTCCCCGGTATCCAGGCTTCGACGGGATGGAGAGGGTGGACATAGGGGGGTTCGTTACCGGGGTTTTGATGCAGCCTGCAAACATATTCGATATTGTCACCTATGAAGTACCGCTATTGTCAAGGGCATTATCACACCGGTGTCGGCTTGATGTCGTCGGGCACATTTAAGTGATTCAGTTTGCGTAATGTTTACATGTATGAGATGTAGCGACTTCTCCTTTTTAATAAAATAACAATGATTTTTGTTTACATAGAGCGGAAATAATTCTAATACTTGGAGTTGGTACGTTAATAGCTCCTAGGCATTTTCTCAACTTGGGATCAATACATTATATTTTGATAAGTATCTACATTTTCAAACGTCAAATTAATAATTGTATATTTAAAGACAGTTTTACTTTAATCATTTTATCAGCAAGTTCATAATTGTAATATTTATGTCTGTGTTTTTAATCGACTTCAAAAAAAGGAGATTATCAATTCGATCGGTATGTATGTAATATTCTCAGAATTGCACAATATAAGTTAAATAGCCAAAATGTATTTTTGAGTTGTATTTCATCATCATCATCATCATCAACCCGTTGCAGCTGGAAATAGGCCTCTCCCAAGGTAGGCCACAAAGCCCGGTCTGCTGCTTTACGCATCCAGTCCTGCCGAGTTGTATTTGGTATATTCCAACTTAGGTGCAGAGCAAGTTTCATAAAAATCGGTCCGGTGGTTTTTGAGACAATGCAGGGTACCCAAACTTTTCAGTCCGCGGCGCTCATACATATCCACAATTTTGTCTTGGCGCCCTGACCTGTCTAGCTAGTCAAAATATGTACAATGAAGTTAGTAGAGTACTATAAGAAGAGGTGGATAGAAATATAATTTAGAGAGAGAATTGCTTCGCGGCGCGGCGTCCACTTACACTTTCTACAGCGCACCAGGGCGCCACTACGCATACTTTAGGAACTCCTAAGATAGACAGTAAAGTATGAATCATTCACTAGGAAGATGTGTAGTTTGCTTAACAAAAAAAACTTTAGTCATTAGTTTCAATGACTACAGAAACGTCTAAAAAAATATTCAAAAAAAATTAACCCGTCTTCAAAACTGTAATTAACTAGTAAAAAGAGAGAAATAAAATTAATCTTTGAGTAAATCTAAAATAGTGATAATTTAATAGTGCATGGTGGCCTGTTGGTAACGGACCAGACGCGGCTGCCTACGTGTTCACGGCGGTCGCCGGTTAAAATCCCAGGGCACACCACTAACTTTTCGGAGTTATGTGTGTATTAATAGTCAATCACCACGCACTTTAACGGTAAAGGAAAACATCGTGAGGAAACCTGCATACCGTAGCGATTTTAAAGAATTTCTACGGTATGTAATGTCCGGCAACCCGCGCTAGGCCAGCGTGATGGACTATATGGCCTAACCACTCTCAATCGATTCTCTCGATTGTAGAGTAGGCCCGTGCCCTGCAGTGGGACGTATATGGGCTGATATTAAAAAAAAAAACTAAAATATCAAAGTATGCCAACTGTTTTTTTGAAGTCGATGCCAACAGTAATATTTGAGACCATAAAAAGGTCTTAGATGCAGTGTTTTTACTCTTATTATTGACAACTTTGTATTTTTTCAAACATATCCGAAGATAACACAAAGTTTGGTTATTGATTGTTATTGATTGGCGAACGTATTATGGCCTTGACGGACGGCGGTTGCCATAGTTACCGACGCGCCGCGCCGTAGACAGAGAATACTATAGATACACAATTACCGTAGCAGAGACAAAATATAATACCCTCCACGCTCCAAAGCTGTCTTCAAAAAAATAACATTATTCAATGTTACCGCTTTATAATAATTTACCCCTCACTTTGAAATTTTCTGGGTGCGATTTACTTTTAATCTTTATACTTTGTATTGATTCGAATGCATACCTATAAAAGCGGTTTCTAAATGTCCTAGTGCTCCAGTAATTTTAGTTCGTAGTTATTTTATCTAAGAACTGTGGCGTAAAAATCTAAAAAGATTTGATTACTTACAAAATCATTATCTGATTTCCAAAAACGTAATGAAATACGAAATATGTGGCTGCCTCAGTTGCGTTCTAAATGTATAACATCCGAATTTTAATAAACCCACTGTACAGTTGGTAAACCTACTGTTGGTATGTTCTCAAAATATCAAAATTCATACGCTCTAAAGAAGACATTGCCGCTATCTTTGTAAACGTGCACATAATTGTTTCAATGTTGACTGCATAAATTTTGATTGTCTGAATATACGCAATAGCACAAAGAATACCTGGATGGCACAAAGTTTTATTTCAGTAGCGCATAAAGACTACGCTCTACGAATGGAAAGAGTGGTCTTATACATTTCGCTGTCTCTTTACACCCAATAACGCTACACCGCGCCATGATTTCTTCTAAAACGTGTTGCTAGTCACACTTCCTTTAAAATTACTTTTGTAAAATGTTGTAATCTAAACAATATGTCCTACAGTTTTAAAAAATAATATAATTAAGTAATGGTCATATAATCCATTTTAAACACATTCACCAATATGCCTGAGTGGTTTTAAATCTCCTTTATTTGCAGGATTTATTAAAATTAAACATTTTTCATTTAACTCCAAATGAAATGCGGTGCTGAAAATAATTCAATTAGCAGACAGATACAAATACCGTTGCAGTCATGTTGTCTGTTTTTCTACCTCGAGTACAGGGTCGTAAATTAATTTGCTTCATTGAATCAGTAGAGGCCAGTGCTAAGCCATCGCAGAGCCTGTAGCAACTTTATAGGTACTAGGCCCTAGAATTATTGATATAGGCCTTTTCTCATTACAAAAATCTCTACATTAATCTAAAGAAATATTTGCTTTCATATCAAAATTCGTTACTTTTAAATAAATAAATACATTCAACAGTCACATACATAGCTCCTGACCTACAATAAGATCGAGTGTTGTGTCGTGGGTATCAGGAACTACGAAAGACTTTCGGTCTCACAAACGCCCAGAACCGAAGCAAATACTTTTGGTTCCCACAAACATTCGTGTCGGTGCGGGGATCGAACCCGCGGCCTCTCGCTTCACAGCCGGCGTCTAACCAACTGCGTCACGGAGGCTGCCTGCTAGTTTATAACGTATTTTATAGAAAAAAAACCTTAGTTTTCACAACCGTTTCTTTCTTCTTTCTTTTTCCAACACTTGCGCGTTTTATTTTCGTTTATTAACAACGTTACAAAAATATTTGTGTTGGTTCAACGTTTTCAGTCTTAATTTAATCCTATCTGTACAGTTCAAAGAGACTGGATTCCTTGGAATGAATAATGATAGAGATTTCTTAGGAGATTTTAAAGTTAATTTAATCACATTTATACCGTATTGTAGAATATTTACTCGGATATTTTCTTTATAAAGTATAAAGCTTTGAGATCTAAATCCTAAGTTATTATAAGGTGTCTCGGCGTACATTATTGAAATTCGACGACTTACAGTAACACTTCGCAAACATAGGTACCGACGATGCAATACACGACATCTTGATGATTAAATTATTAAAACATAAAATTCGGTATTTATTTTAAAATAAAATAAATAGTTGAAAACGTGAACTGGATTTAATTATGTTTTTTTAACAAGTGCATTTCTTTCTGGGCCACCCTATATAATGTTATAGGAAAAATCTGACGGAATGCAGCATAAGCCCATTATTACGATGTTTATTAGGCAAGAGAAACTCAATAAAAACACTTAATATATAACTTTCTACTTTTCTATAAAGATGCTTCTGCTTAGGAGGAAATTTTAAAAATAATTGGATAATTGTAAAGGCAGCTTGTTTCTGGGAAACCTACTCTTTGTATCTGGCCGATAACTCGTTGACAGCGTCGAGTTGTCGCCATTGCTGGTAGGTTAAATAAAATACTACCATTTATATTTGACACTATATAATGACAACACACTTAATTTTACTATAAATTTGTAAATAAAGTAACCCCTTCCCCAGAGCTTGCAGAATGAGAACCATAATTAGTTTCCCTTCGTCTTTAACACGCTATGAAAGTCTATTCTTATTCAAATTCGTTCGTTATTGCTGCACATGTTTTAATGTTTTCACATTTGCCTTTGATTCAAATCTCACACATCGATGCTACAAACCGCTCGGTGTAGTATGTAAGCTGATTCCAACACTCAGCCTCCAGCGCGCGGATGGAATATTACATGCAGTAGGATTTGGAATAGTTCGATATTATGTGGCGCCGCGATTGTGAACCTCGCAAGCCGTTTACTAAGTACTCACCGTCACTGAACATATAAGTAAGATAAAATAATATTTCACTGAAACTATTCGAAACCAAAACACTAGTATAATACACTTGCATGCAAAAATCACCCCTATACCCGAAATAATATTTATAATTAAAAAGCAAAAATATGTACTGCGTTGTAGTTTATCGCCGAGTATCAAACGCTTTTTGTTAATGGCGGTCCGAATCTAAACCTTTGTTCGTGTGCAAATACAGTTTGTATTTATAAAATACTGACGCACACAGAGAGATTTAGAACCTTTGGTCATCGATTTGCCTTCGGGGTTTTTGGCTGGTGCTGTTTGTGTTTCGTTGTCGCGTTTCGATTTATTTGAGTGAACCGTATACTACTAGCAGATTGACTTACTTGTTGTTTTTGTCTTTTCCACTTTGTGCCGTAGAATCCCCGCAGCGTTCCAGAAAAATTGCCAAAATAATTGTCTAGTTTAGTCTTGTTCAGGTTGTCGTCAATTCTAATAATTCGACTTTCATATTTGGTTTTATACTTGTTCTACTAGGAAAAATAATACTACCACCGAATACCGGCCGTTTACACAATAAATGGTTGGAATCAGTACCAAAATTAGGGCGGTACGACCGTTGCCCAGGCTCAGGACGCAGGAATGACAAGATCAGACCAAGATTTGGTTAAGTATCGGCGCAGGTACAGAAGCTCGCACCGTGTAACTAGCTAGTGCATACATTTTCCTTTGGGGGTCTATTCCTCAAAAATAATAGAAATTATTATATTTTGCTGGTTTTTTCCACCACCATAGGAATTGAAATGGAAGTTATCACCAAAATTAATTACAGATTTTATGCAAGAGTTTTTACGGAATACTAAAATTTTCTGCTTGGCACACCTACCTTCCTGTACCACATTTCAGTTTCCCAGATATCCCATCATAGATTTTGGTAATTAAAACTTTTCAGATCGCATTTTTGCGAGTTTATTGTCTACTAATAATTTTAAGAGTGCGAGTGTGTGGCGGCCTGTTGGTAACGGACCAGACGCGGCAGCATACATGTACACGGTGGTTGCGGGTTCAAACCCCAGGGCACACCTCTGACTTTCCAAAGTCATGTGTGTATTGATAGTCAATCACCACGCACTTTAACGGTGAAGGAAAACATCGTGGGGAAACCTGGATACCGTAGCGATTTTTAAGAATTTCTACGGTATGTACGTCCGCTAACCCGCACTAGGCCAGCGTGGTGGACTAACCTAACCACTCTCAATCGATTCTCTCGATTGTAGAGTAGGCTCGTGCCAAGCAGTGGGACGTATATGGGCTGATACAATACAATTTTAACATCTCCATTTCTGCTTAAATCGCGTTGTTTGTAGCTAAATATCAATACTTCTTTTATGTTGGCTTTTTTGGGTGCTTTATTTATTTACACTGATAGATAGGAGGCATTATCAATAGCAATTACATAAAGTTCTGACAGCCCGGGCAACAACAAGTTTTTGAACCACTCTTTAAAAGTGTATTTTCATTTCTTCGTTTTTGACACAAACGTCAGCAAGCCATTCGCGACGAAACTGTATTTTGCCGAATCGGCATCGCATATTAGGGAAAGAAGCCGAGCTCTTTAACCCATTGGTTCTTTAGACACAAGTTTAGATATCAGTTTAGATATCAACGCTTGTGTGTCATAAGTTCATGACCGAGAAACCTTGTGATTGACATTTAACCATGCCTCGTCAATAAATACGTCGTTATTCCACTCTTCAATTTTCTTTGCTTCCCTTCTAGGAGATTTTTTTATCAGTTTTCAAATTTTGGATGGAGCTGTTTCACCTCCCATACACAAACCAGCGATTATTAATAATGTCCGTATTTCTATTAACGTACTCATTTCTCAAATATTATCCGTATATGTGATTCATTATTGCATCGGCGTCAAACGTATAATATCTGTGACAGGTTTTACTCTACGTTTCTTCGCAAAATATTGTCTTCCATGTCAGTTGGGCTGAACTTTTCTTTATTAATATTTGTAATAGTTCTTTTGACAATGTCAAGCCCCTGAGAAATGCGCTGTTGTACACGGTCGGCAGGAATCAAGGGTCCGCTATTTTGACTTTCAGTAAAGTTCTTAAAGTAATCTTGTAGCTTGATTATAAACTCACGGGTTTCAAATTAGCGCCAAAGCCGGTATAAAAGCAAGAACAGTCAATTAAATGAAAGCCGGGCACAAGAAAAACACAAAGAGAACACCGGAGAACGTAGTCTTTGTAGTAAGGGAGGCTATGAGGCTAAGTGGGGAGTTACTCGAGCGTCGTCGGGACGATTATATTTTGTAGTTTAGACGATAAGAATAAGAAAAGGTTTAATGAAATTTTTCCATTCAGTGGTGCGAAAAGCGTCAACAGATCATCAAACATGCAAAAAAACAGTCACATTGAAATACTCGAGCGTGTCAGATATTAATATTTCCAAAACTCCAGCGTCTCCCTGATAGTGAAAGTATGTTAGTCTGACTATAATTTGCGTGCTGGAGGTGGCCACACGGAAAGATAGAAAATAGTAAAAAAAAATCGAATCGTTTTTAGAGGAGATGTAAAATTTACAAAAAAACATGCTCCTGTTTAAAAAACGCGTGGGTGGTGGCCTGTTGGTAACGGACCAGACGCGGCTCTCTACTTGTTCACAGCGGTCGCGAGTTCAAACCCCAGGGCACACCTCTGACTTTCCAAAGTCATGTGTGTATTGATAAGTCAATCACCACGCACTATAACGGGGAAGGAAAACATCGTGAAGAAACCTGCATACCACAGCGATTTGTAAGAATTTCTATGGTATGTAAAGTCCGCCAACCCGCACTAGGCCAGCGTGGTGGACTATATGGCCTAACCACTCACAGTTATCGTACCCTCGATTGTAGAGTAGGCCCGTGCCCTGCAGTGGGACGTGTATGGGCTGATACAATTCAAAAGACGTTTCGGAAGTAACACAAGCTCGTAGCGAATGTTCGATAATGCAAAAAACATCGCCATCCTGAAATACTCAAGCGCGACAGATTTTTTATATAGAAGGTTCAGCTTGGAAAATTATAAAATATGGAAATAATATATTTCTGATCAAATACCGTTACGAAAAAAATAAATCATAGCAAAAAAAAAGTAATAAGAAGTAATTAACGGGCTGGAAGAAATTTGCACAAAAACTTTGTACGAAGATGTTCGGTCTGTTTAAGAGCTAGAGGAAAGCATTTTGAGCTTCTATTGTGTTTAAAATAAAATATAGTATTAAAAGATTTCTTCACGAAAATCTATGTATTATGTTTTTTTTACAAAAATGTCCCTTAAAAAAAAGAATACTAATTTTAAACGACAGTGTTGTACTTTTTTGTAATGGGGATGAGATGTAGATGTTTTTGAAATAAAATTCAACCAGCCTATAGTAATTTTTTATACCAGATTCGTTCAAATATTACTTTAAATAAGTTAAAATGTAAATATTGCACGCTTATAATTACTCTTAAATATTATTTTAATTAGGAAGCCTAATGTAGGTAAACTCAACTACCTAGAACAAAAAGTAACAACATAGTACTTTTAAATTAAATAATTTTGCGTACATATTAACAATTTCATTTTGACATTTAAATAGTTACGGTTTTAATGTTTTCAAAATGACTAATAATAATAACAAAACTATAAGACCTAGGACAATAATTTTAAGTGTTTTTATTAGACATTAATTCCGTCTACTTCCCAAACCCCGTTGGTCCACCACTTAAGGGTAGCCTGTATATTATAAAATGTCAATGAACTGTGAATCTATTCTGAATACGGTTCAAGTGCTCTCCAAATTAAAGTGACAGTTGCAACGCGTCTCATTCTTTTGTCATCGTAACGATGTTGTTTTAATTCTTTTGGTATCACATCGATATCAATTTTTTTTTGTTATCTACAAGTCTATATCCATTTCTTATAACGAGATATGTGTTTGACCTATAATAATTAAAACAAAATTTTAATAAGCTCTATTCAACTAAGATTTTGGCGTCATTTGTAGTGATTGCCTTAACGGATCATAATAGGAAGCATCCAACACCCTGATCCAACACCTTAACCACACGCCAACGCACATTATCATAATGTTATAATGTATTGAATATTGTATTATAATTTCGCCTGTTGGCAGCCTCATACGGTCAATCAGATTCATGTTTGCATACTGGTTAAATCGGTTGGAGGTCATTTAGTAATCATCCGGAGGCGGTCTATTTCAGTCGCGCTTAACGTTATTTATCATCGAAAATATTTACTCAGATATGCATTTATGAGTATCCACTGGATCAGTGGCATCGCAATCGTTGAAGTGCGCGGCTCGCGGCAACAATGTTCGCCAGACTGTACAAGCAGGTGACATGGCGCCGGCGCCCACGGCCGGCTAAACTTGTAGACGAGATTTCGTGTGATCGTTTGAACACAAAATATTTGGATGCGGAACTGGATTTAAACGTATATCATGAACGTCATCAATGCATGCAAGGTACATAATAATTACCTGAGAACCGTTTCATGAAATCCACCAGAGCATTTGCTGCCTTATATAAATACGAATTGTATTGTTGTTTAATTAGAGACGGGTTCAGCGATTGCTCTTAAAAATGTTCACTGACATATATAAAGTAAACTTATTCGTATTCAAATATATCCTACTTGCAAATCATAACAAGTTATTAATGAACTGCTCTGATTTAAACCAACTTGTAATTTTTGTAATAATCTTACATTGTAAACTGGTTTTGAAAAGAGCAACACTAGAGTTTCTTGCCCGTTCTTCTCTTGTGAAAACCGCTTTCCGAACCGGGTGGTAGTTCAAAAAATGACTGAATCTAAACAATGTTGAATATTTTAATGGATTCAATAAACTATTTTCATTTCATTTTCATATATAACTTTCGCATTTTACATACATGTTCAATCTCCAACTCTTTTAGTCTATTTATTTGGCTTTGTATTTATCTTTTTCATCATATTTTTCTTAATATATTAATTATGGCAACTCACGCCTTTTTCCCAAAAAGGGTAGGCAGAGGTGCTACCAGGACACCTACCTTCCGCCTTACAATGTGTTCGGTCCCGCGATGTGATAGTAGGCAAAACATGTCACCATATCGGGAACAAATTCCTGACTCCGAGCTGATAATGAATTGAATAATCTAATATCACTATGCCCGAACCGGGATTCGTACTCGAGACCTCAGCTTTGTGATCGTACCGTAGACAGATGCAGTTGCATCTGCAGTATTGTATAATAAGATGTGTGCACTGTGCATATTGTACAAAGTTCCTAAGGGTGGTGTTGTTTTCGCAGGGTCGGAGAAAGGTCGCGGCACGCTGGACGCGCTGCTGTGCACCACGTACTGCCGCTCGCAGCTGTACCTGTCGCGCCAGCTGTCGCAGCTGCACCCCGAGCTCACCATGCCCATGTTCTCAGGTAACACTTCATAACCTCTGCCAAACTTTTCATTACTGATAACAGTTATAACGAAATGATTTTGTAGCATAAAAACACTGTGGAGACGAATAAAAATGTAGAAAGCAAGATTAGTAAAGCAGCTTATTAAAAAATCCTTTTTTGTACAATATCAGTATTATATTTTAACACAGCAGTGTAATTCTCAAACAAAATTATTGTAACATTATTTACTAATTGTTTTATGCATCTTCGATTAGTACAATTCCAAGACGTGTTAACGTTTATCTTTTCGTGGCCATTGTCTGAGGAAATATCCAATGCTGCCTACGCGTTTTATTTTAAATATGATAAATTCTACTTAAATGCAATCAACTTTTCAAATAGTTTCAAATGAACGTCTTTGGTATACAATTGAAAAGCGGACGGATTTTCTACACAGATACAGCGCCCTCGCACCGTCAGGTCTGGAGCTTTTCATCGTACTTAATCATTTTATAAAATACGTTTCGCAAAATTTTCTTTTAATACAAAAGGTAATATTTATGTAAGCAGTTAAGTAGTCGCCGTGGCCGGCACTGTGCGCTCAGTAACGCATGCAAAGGTAAGTTAGAGCTCAGAGATGGATGTCACAAAGAGCCGAGTTGTTTGACGATGGAATTTAATCTCCCGGCGTCTCCTCATTCAGTACCAGGCGAGCTGTAGCTTTAGCACTTCGAGGAATGCAGCGTGACTGTGTTGCGTTCGCGTATTTTGTAGATTTATAAAATAACTAGTCCTAAATCAAAACCGTTTATGCCGGGTATGTCAAGACTGCGACCGAAAACTAAGCCAGGTGGTAGTTTGAGTGGTTTCAAACACAATGAACCTAAACATTTCGGCAAAAAAGCGACATATTTCTTTTTTGGATTTTTTTAAATTTCATCGTGTTGGTGCTAAATCAAGTTTTTGTGAAAAAAGGAATTTAAACCTTTACGTACCATTGCCTCTTTAAACTAAAAAAGTGTAACTACATCGTATTTTTAAGAAAACTATGTATTTAACACCCACTAATACTACTTCGTGGCTTCGTTTTCGGTCGCAGTCTTGATAGGGTATCAATATATGTATATCAGTATATTTTGTTTGTTAAAATACATTCACAGTAGTTTTCTTTCGTTTAATTAATCTTCACAAAATAATAGTTTTAATACTTTTAAGATTTATAATATTTTATGTGTTGTCATGCAGCTTTAAAATAAAGTTCGTAGTCATTTTCACTGTAATACTGTTCTGGAGATATTTGTCTTTTTCTAACGGAGTCGTGTCTATATAAGGAAATACCGAGTATTGTTCTTCTATTTTTGTGCAACGTATTTTTAGACGACAATCTCAAAGAAAATTCCCCAGGACTCCTTTGCAGCATCATCTTAAGACTTAATTATTTTTTTATGCGTTTCGTGTTCCCAAGGTGTTTAATAGTTTTTACACCGTTAAAATTAACAGGTGTTTTCGCATTCTGCTATTTGAAGCTATATTTAGTTTCCTAAGTATACTAGATACTTTATTACTTATAATATTACCGACAGCTAACTAATTGAGATTTTAATTTCTGTGTACTTGCGAGTTGGGTGCGAGTTCGATCCACGCACAGCCAAGCATTTATATGGCATGACGCAATCGTCACGGGACATTAGAAGCATGCTTCAGCTGGGTGTTGTTGCAGAGATCACGGCGCGGTTCCAGACGGCGCGCACCGAGGTCCGCCAGCTGCTGCTGCAGTACCTGCTGCCGTGGCTCGTCAACATCGAGCTCGTCGACCCCAACGTGCCGCCCGCCAACCCGCTCTCCTACATACAGGTGCCAAAACCTACAGCTAATAGTCTAACATGTGTGCGATACTATTTGTACACTCTCACTCATATATTCCTTGCTGTGTAGAAAGTAAAGAAATTAAGTTTCTTAAATCCTCTATTCCCGAAATGTTCATAGGAATGGTCATACAATTATAAACCAATTCGTATTTTTAAATTAAAAAAAATAACTCATGTTGCACGTACAACCATATATGCGCGATTGAGGACAGGCATAAAAATAATAAATGCTACGATTTATAGAAGGCCAACTTTAATTCCAAATAACATTGGTTCCAATATTTAACAGCGTGCAACGATTTAGAAATTTAGAAATTGAAAATAGAGTTGAGCTGACATGGATACGAAATAGAAATAAAAGGGTACAATCTGTGCAACAGAAAGTGAAATCGAGTGGCTGGTTGACGGCGCAAATCGGTTTACAGTCAACACCAGAGTTTGTCCGTTAACCAATTACTAACTTCGGAGTGGGCTGAATGGAGTTTGACTGGCTGTAATTTGGTTTCGATGCATGCATATGCTTGTGAATAAATCACAAGGTGCGTAAGTAATACTCTGCATAGTGTAATGAATAACGTCTACGTAATATGGTAGTTGGTGGGTTTGGGTGTTTGTGAGACCGAACAGTCTCTCGTAGTTTCTGATACCTACGACACAAGACTTGATCTTAGTGTGGGGTCAGAACTATTTATTTAATATCAACAATAAGTAGACGAAGTTACTTGGAAGTGTTTTTATGTCTCAACACACATAATTCATAATGTATTGTTTTATAGGTTATAACTTTCATAGAGTAAATTCTATAAGCTAAAAAATAAACGGGTCACTAGCGTTTGTCTGTGTTATGATCGAGTCGTTTGATGTGTATCGTAAAATGATCGGTGTTTTTTTTTTCTTACCATGAACATGCTCTCTCTCTCTCTCTCTTTCTCTCCTTCCCCCCCCCCCCCCCCCCGCTCCCCATCCTCAGCTACAGGAACACATGAACGTAAACATGTTACTACAGACACAAACTTGAATGCGCCTGAAAATACATTTGTAACAAGTTTCTACTCGAATATGGCAGGAATTATGTTCTTTCATGTGTGAAAACATTAGCTTACCGTCGAAACACTTGTGCTTGCTGGAATTTTACTTTACACGCGATTCTATGCGCACTCGCGAGTTGAAAGCAAAAGTTTAAACTTTGTATGCATATTAATGAAAAGTTTTACTACGCGCGTCGTAGCATATATGCTACGATATTTTGTTTGAATAGCAAAGAAGTGAAATGACCTGGAAATAAGTTTATACTAGCCTAAAAGATCCCACTGCTGGGCAAAGGTCTCCCCTAAGCTCCCCTGGAAATAAATATATACTTATTAATAAAACCCCCATATATTGTGGTAAACATTAAAACGTAGAATAGCATTCATTTAAATAGAAATTAAAATTCTTATACCTTTTTTTTTCAACAATAAAAACATAATTAAGAGTACACGTAATTTTATTAACCTTTGTCTTCACTCGTGAACGCCCACACGAACCAATTTCAGAACTTCTCGGAAATCTTAACTTCCCCAACTTCTTAAAAAAATAAAAATTGAGTGAGAATGTTTAAAGCGAGCTGTTATTTCCGCTACGGCACCCGCGCCTTGAACTTACAAATTAAATTTGTTTGACCGCCGCCTAGCACCGCGCCGCTTTGTTGGCTCACACTCTATCATTTACTTTTATAAGACGTTGACCATATAGTCAACCAATATTAACGTTCACGAATTGAATCGTTTTTTATAAATAAATATACCCAACAGTCACATACATAGTCCTGAACCCACACTATGATCGAGTCTTGTCTCGTGGGTATCAGGAACTACGAGAGACTTTTCGGTCGCATAAACACTCATACCCGAAACAAAAACCGGTGGTTCACACAATCATTTGTCTCCTTGCGGGGTTCGAAGTCCGAACCCGCGGCCTCTCGTTCCGGTGTCTAACCAACTGTGCGACGGAGGCTGTCAATTGGTTAAAAATATGTCTCGTTGTTACCTGAGTTACCTTTCGTAATTATTCGTGTCTGTAATGTTGAATATAAGTGATATCGTTTGCCAACAGTACTACTCGTCGGAGGCGGGCCGCAGCGGCCGCCGCGAGGGCCTGGGCTCGGCAGAGGCCACGGAAATGGTCCTCAACAACCTTTTCTACATCACAGCAAAGGTAACGTATTATTATACTTTCTTACTTAGGTATCGAGGCAAACAACACTTGGCGCGTTCATTGAAATGGTTTTATTATGTTATGTTAAAATAGTAAATGATTGTACATTTTGTTGAACCCCACATAAATCATATAATGATGTATCCTACAAAATATTTCATGCCTAAGCCGTGCCACCCTATCAAGCCCAAGTAAAAAATGTCTCTTACATTAAGTCTAGCTGTAAATTGTATGAAAAATTATATGAAGTATTCTACTAAATTTACAAAAAAAATTGCAGTTATTAACTAATGGGATGTAAACATTTCTCAGTGTAATAATTAGTGTAGTTTTCCACTTGGGTGGAAATCAAATTTAATTACAATATCACAAAGTAATATCAGATAAACAAATTCGGCCTTGTTCTGCCCTCCACTTGGACCAAAGTGGACTGCATTGATATAGGGGCCGCAGATGCTAATTGGAACATAATCGTTGCGGGCGTCCTCAATATCCTTACTAGAACTCGGGCACGCGGCACGCAGTCTCGGCCTGTACAGAGGGGCCAGACGACGCCGACCTACAATACTACTGCTGAAAAATTGCACCTGCGACGGATGCACGTTTATCCTACCAAACTAGGATTTGACAGAAACTTTGTAGGTCGCCCGCCATCAAGCCCCGCAACATCGCGCGTGTCGCGATCGCCGTTGTATGTTTTATAACTAATGCTGGTAGCAATTGAGATGAGCCCCGAAGTATTGTTGGCGGCCGTCAGCGCGCGCGGTGCGATCAACGAACTACAATTGTTTGATTGCATCCGAGTGGTTGCGATAACCTGCTGCTTCTCGAGAGTGTTTTGCATTGAATTGCATGCGAGATTAGTTCGGCCTTCGCCTTTGTCCTGAAATTAGGTCACGCTCTGACGACGCCACGACATGCCCAATTTTCCATTTGGATTCTATTGAAAGATTAAATTGGTAAATGCATCAGAGTTGTTGACTTTGTTATATAACAGCTCGTTATTGCCAATCAAGATACCGTATCGAAATGGACTCCCGTTTGATAAATATTAAAATAAAACACCATCACGCCCGCAGTATTATTATTATTAGTATTACAGAATTTTGGGCTCGTACAGAAAGGGAAAAATGCCGACTTTCATTAAAAAGTGTAGTGTGGTCCACGTGAGTGTCGAATAAGAGTTGTTTACACAACAGTAGGATGTGGCACACGTTCGGCGGCCGGCCAAGGTCGCGAAGGGTTGTAAGGCGGCTTGATGGATTGATTGCACCGCGCCTCTGTTTGTCCCATCCGTCACGAGTGACCTTGCCGAAACGCCCGCGCCCAGCCCCGAACCACCAAACGATGCAATGCAATGAGTTCCGCGTACTTTTATTGCCGAAATTGCTAAGACCGGTGTTTAAGGTAATGCCGTAACTCCGTCGGCGGCATCGATGTATTCATATTGACTTGTCGTTTAACGTCGCTGTTGTTTTGTTCACACAAGTTATGCTATATAAAATGTTAAGGAACCATTTTTGTATAAACATTGAATGTTCTAAAACAACATTCATACAACGGCTATATTAAACCTGTTCATCCTATCGCAATCTAAAAACAAACTTTCCGGATTGGTTTTCAATATCAATAACCGCCCACATCAGTTATTAATGTGTACCTCGAATACCGTTTGTAAATATAAAATATAACCGCCAGCCCTGGATAGTAAACACAAGTTTCGGCAATCCGGCGCGCATCCTCCCCATCAACGCAAAAAAATGTAAATATTAACAATCTGAATCCCGCACTAACTGCTGCAATTTTCTGTTTACCAGCCAAATCCAAATACAGTTTAAAAAAATACTTGATTGCGTAATAACTATACATTGGATCCTTTGCTCGGAGCACAGGCGGTTTTACATCTCGGTATTGTGATTTCTCTTAACGCGGGCATTGACCCTACGGCCTTTCTGATAAAATAATTTTAATAACAATCGAATTCACAAAAACCGCGCCGATCCCAGCAGATATTACATTAGTTTTAGAAAGTCAAGACCTTTGCGGACATCGTTTCTAATTGTTCTGACCTAGTAAAGCCCTTACTTTGGATCGATATAATTTAGTTATTATTTAATAATATATTCAAAAGATATTTCCCACCGAAACGGCTCCATCACGTGTGTGTGCGTGTTGGAGTTGGTCCCGGCGCGCCCTCTAGTGTTGGTGTGCGTGGAGGTTCCCCTTCGACGCGGTGCATGCCCTCCGATTGCAGCTCCAACCTTGAGTGGGATTACAATTACATCCGAGAGTAGGGGATTATGTCCCCGTACAAAATAAACAACGTGATAATTTATCATGTTTAACAACTTTTATTGTATGTGATATAAATTGTTGTTATCAGTTGTTAAAATTGGTTATTAGTAACAACACCCTACGACCATAGAATACAGACGTTGACTTCACATACCTCCTCGAACTTTGCCCTATGCTTAATTACTTGGTACGCTAAAAATGTGAAAAGCCCAGTTGAAAATTAAGGGTTCTACAATTAATCCAATACAGGCGCAGAAGGCCCAAAGATCTTGCATGCAAGTACAAAAATAATTCGATGTCTAAACATAAAATATTTTACTGAAAAAAAAATCGTGTAAATGAGGCAAAAGAACAAGCTATACAGATTATTGTAAAAGGTGTAGATAAGGAAGCAGCAAGGAGAGGGTTGTTTATGACAATCGAGTAAAATCTATCTCATTCCGACTCAAATTATTTGAGTAATTTGTCTTATTAATTTTTGTTTCACTAAAGAAAATTATTAATAATATTTCTTATCCAATAACTTATCATTAGTTTTAGTAAACTTTCACACCTAGTACTGATAATAAATATCAACCTGGCAAGTATTAATAAATTGTTGTCCCCTTTATCAAGATTCTTTAAATAAACAACGTTCCATATTTTTCACAAAACCATTTTATCAAGTTTCTAACTTCGGAAATGAATTGTTTGTTAATGGAAGTTTTCACAATACTTTTCCTTCATTATTTTCATTCCAGACCAGTTTTGCGACTTCAGTTAGCATTGATTGGGCAATTACTTACATAGGTATTAATTTAGCAATATAACTCAGACACCCAGTTGCTCAACATTGTAAAGGACAATGCTAGGCTCAATAGAAATAATTACGACATAGTTGTTAAAGGTAGGGCTTTTTAAATACTTACTAAAAGGACTGATACTTAAGAATCGTGAGATATGAATAGGGCTTTTTGTGTGATATCACAATTATTAGGTCTTCCCTGTATTGCCTTATTATTTTCGCCATAGATAACACCCTACACTTTATGACAATTGAAAAACGCTACACTGTTAAAAACAGACATGTGTCGCGTTTGGTGCTAACAACTCGATGTGGTTTCAATGATTTAAAAATAGAATGAAATCGCTTGTGCGGTGAGATATTTGGCGAGCCGGCGCTAACGGCCGTATCGACCGGTGTCGAGTGGTCGCTGGAGCGCGCTGTCAATCAATGCACTGGACATACACTCATCATGCTTTCATGTCCCGCCGTATCATGGACGGCTTCACTGATGCTCATATTGTTTATTCAAAAATATTTGTCCATTACACAAATCGATCCAGTTATAGGAAATTTATAGCTACGTGATTGTAAGGCGTAATTACAGCATATCCCTGGCTGCATATTAGATACTAGTTGAAAAGAAAGGAAACATATTTTTCGAATCATACTTTCAAATATTGCAAAAAATTACATAAAGAGTCATCAAAATCATACCTTTTGAGTCGCAAAATTAGATAAACATTTCAGACAGAGTATTAATTATAATTAGTATGAACTTATTAAGTATATTTCACTGACTGAAGCACATTGAATTTTTATTCAAACAGTACATATTACAAATATTATAATATCTAAGTATAAAACACGACGAATACACAACGTTTTCCTTTGAGACAATTTCCAAAGGTAATTACATTTTTATAGGTTTTCTTCAACAGCTGTTCAAAATGTCTGTTCTATATGTTGTGTTTTTATGTATATTTAATATCGAAGTATATTTTGTATACAGTTTTCCGACAACCACCCGAAGGAGATCGAGGAGTTGTGGTCGACGCTTTGCGCGTGCTGGCCTAACAATCTCAAGGTGATCATCCGCTACCTCATCATCGTGTCCGGAATGGCGCCCAACGAGCTGCTGCCCTACGTGAGTACTGCTTACAACATTACAGATGCTTAAGGTCACGTCTCAGTCTCAAAAGAGGTAGACTTTATTTTGCTCCCCACCGCTAGTCATATGAGAATTTCAAAATCATAAAACTGCTAGAATTGGAACTGTACACATTCAGAAACCCTAGAACCTTTCGGTTCATAGCTTACTTATATTTCCACTATACTTAGGCGAAAGTGTTTATAAATAAATTTTATGAAATATTTTCCCCCAACCTTGTTTACTATGACGCGACCAAGACACGTGTATCATCAGTCCACATCACTTGTACTTGCTTTCTAAAACATCTGTATTGGACACTGAAGCCGCACCACGTACTCGTTTATTAGAAAATGTTTCTCAAAAGCAAAGCCCTGCAGCGGGCCCCATAAAATCGCATCATGTCACAAATCGCTGTCTGGCAACGAGCACAAAATGTCAATATAGATTTGAGGGGACGGCTTGAGGCTAGTAATTTGGTTTGCGACGGCGGCGCGGGTGCGGAGTCGCCGGCGACGAGTAATTGCATCGGCCGGTTCGCTAAACAACACGTTGAATGCTTCCGCCGGCGCAGTTAATCAACCCCCTGTTTGATGTCATTAAAGGAAACATGCTGCGTCCACGCCTATCGCTCCTGCGCGACGCACTGATCTTGTGACGCTTTGTGAACGATACCTTCATTAAAATACACTTCGTGACGCTGTTGGTCGAGACACCGGGTGGAAAACAAAAGGGTTGTGGAGTCGCTTTGCGCAACGAAATTCTTTTTATAAGCTTCCTAAATATTTTACAATCTAAAGCATAGTGAGACCGAAATGTCTCGTGTATTTAGACTTCAATACAAGATGTATTTTTATAACGATTTGATCCGGAAAACGAGCTGGCAGACAGTCACCTGACGGTAAGTGATCACTGCCATCCATGAACATCCATAACGCTTGGATCATAGATATGTTGTTGGACAATCAAATCAGGAGGGGAGCTGAAAAGAAAAAGTATGGGAAAATGAAAGTGGTATCAGGCATTCTCACTCACCGAATGAAATGCAACAGCAGAGCTGTCGCTTCACGTCGATCTCCGACAGTGGTACTGTCCCGGGCGAGCCTGCCCATTCATGCTGGGTCCTGAATGACAACAGCGTGGCTCTACCACATAATAAATCCTATTATGTGGTTACCTGTATTATCCTGGTTTAATTATTATAATTGGCAAGACACATACAATAGACATTGTCACCCTTTGATGCACGGGCGGTCGCTAACAATGGCCTTGGACATCGAGCCCGCCTGCGAGACGTTACATGGCTATTCGCTTTATACGAAGCAAGGTGCTAATATTAATTGATTCGGAGCGTGTGTGCCAAATGAGATGGAAATGCCTCTACTGTCGCCATTTAGTCATTGTCATCCACAGTAGCTTGCGGTCAATTGAAACTAGAGGTGGCCAAAATTATTTTATAAAGTCGGATGATGATATCTCGATATCACGATATATCGAAACACTTTGTTTTGAAACTTTCGACATTACTTTAACTGTTTATTTATAATGATGTTTGCATAAAATGTTCATTTACTAAATAAATTTCCCTGTTTCGTCAAAAGTAAAAAGTTATTATTTCTTAGTGCATCTAAGTTTTGTCAAGTTTTGTCGCTATACGGTATTTGGTCGAATTTTGTGAAATAAAATAATCACATTTTTAGAGAAGTTTTTAAGAATTTATATCTGTTAGATATACAGATAGAAAATAATCTTATTTTAGGAGAAGTTTACTTTAGCACAAATAAAATTGTTATTTTATTCTTCATTCATAAACACAAATTCGCGATCATAATTAATGAATTGATAGGTGATATAAAGTAAGTCCAATTCAGATAAATTCTAATCCAAAATTCTCATCGGGGCTCAGAGTCAAAGGAAGCCGCGTGCGTCGCGTCGCGTCGCGTCGGCGCGGCGCGCCCTTGACCCGGCGCGGCGCGGCGCACAATTGAGTATTTAAGTAACAGCTGATTGGGGGCTTGCGCACATTTTATGATTTCTACATACAGTTCTGTTACATGAAAATTATTTACTTTTTAATACTGTTGGTAAAAGTGGAGTTGTGTTAGTAAATAAGATCGATTTTAAACAGCTATGATTGCAAAATATCAAAAATTCATGACAAACCGACAAAAGATTCTAATGCTACAGAATCATATACTGACTTCTGGAATCAGTTTTCGGTGGGCTGTCATTTACACCCTTTATATTAGTTCAAAGCGTATTTCCAGCAAATGTTCTCGTAGGGCCGTAGTATTGTACAATGTACACCTCTATTGTATGCGCAAACTAACTTTGACTTTGAAAATGTCATTCCCATACATTAGCAATGTCAAATATGTCACAAATGTATGGCGATAACATTGCCAAAATTAAAGTTATGGTCAAGGTCAAGTTTATGCAACTAAATCTTTATGTATTGTTCTGTTTGACACTAGTTCCAACGTGTCTGGGAACAGAGCATATTTATCATCAATGCTGGTGTATTCATATATCGCAGTACAAAAATAAATATCTGAAATATTGCTAAATTGAAAATTTAAATTTATTACTTATCCCTAGTTATATTAAAATAAGGCGCAAAATTAAATGACATTGCCAAGCGAAAGTAAATTATAAAATGAAGGCGGAATGAACAAACAAACGTTGTTTTTATTATGATCATGGCTGGCTAGACCGGCTGGCACAGTGAACTTGTTCCCGAGTCGAGTGTTTTCCTGCTCTTCATCCATTAATGCGTCGAGGCATTATGCCTTTGCTATTTCCCTAATTAAACTTACTTAGCAACAAACAAACCGGTAGCATTAGATTTTAACTTTTTTCTGCTGCGTATTTTTTAGCAGTTTACAATATTCATTTTTGCCGAGAACAAGAGGTTCTTTTTTTTTCCGGAAATTTTGCGATTCAGTCAAAACAAGATAATTTTGACAGGTGAATATGGGTAAATGACCGTAAATACTTCAGTAAATTAAAATAAATGAGGAGCACACAACACTACTAATTAAGCGACAGCAATCGGTTCTATGTACGTATCAGTCGCCTATCGGTCGCAACATGAACGTAATTGAATGTATAACGTGGTTGTGTTCGAATGCGGGACAGATCGGGGTCACGAGTGCACCGCGACAGGATGCATTTATCTGCTATCAGCTCGATTAGCACCTCAGGAGGGAATAAAATCACACATATTTTTTTTTCGCGGGTAGGTGTTAAAAAGATAAGACGTGTTAGAATAATCAGCTGTTATTTTATCTCAAAATAAATACAAAGCCTTCGGTTTTAATAACACTAGAAGTGATTTTTTTACCGTATAGTGCATTTTCACAACACTCAAGAGTGATTAACACTGTACATGCATTGAGTCCTTTGACACCACCTACCAGCATTTCACCAGCACACTTTAGATTGTATTGTTCACTATGTCCCAATTAGCTGATATAGAACATACACAACTTAGACTCGAGGAAGGTTTCTACCGGAAGATGGCGGATCTTGAAGCCAAATTGCAGTCTGGCGGGCCAGGCAAGGACACTGTGGCAAGGGTGGCTGAAGAGTTCCGGACTTTCAGGGAACTTATGCTGGACATGTTGCGGCTGCTCAGGAAGCAAATTGATGAGTGTTCTAACTCAATTGATGCCATTGAGACCAGACATCGGCGGAAAGCACTCATCTTCCTGGGTGCTGCGGAGACCAGCCAGGAAAACTCTGCATCTGTGGTCCTGGACGTCATCAATAACACCCTGGCACTGAAGGATATTTCTGCTTGTCACATATCCTCTTGTCACAGAATAGGGACACCCGGCCAGGATCACCATAGGCCAATTCTAGTTTGGTTCTCACTAGCTGACCACCGCTTGTGTGTGTGGAAGACCAAAAAGAAGCTTAAGGGGTCTTCTATTTCTGTCCGAGAGTTTTTGACCAAGCCCCGGCAGCAGGTTTTCGTGAAGGCCCGGCAGCATTTTGGAATGCGAGCAGTTTGGACCCAGGACGGCACTGTGGTGGTGAAGACTCCGGATGGAACACGTACGAAGGTCATCTCCATCGCAGAACTCGTCTCCCTATCAGCCAAACATCCTGTAGCGAATTCTCCATCATCGGCGGTCGGACGCAGTAGTGATCCTGCGGCCGCTTCGAGCTCTAACCTCAAGTCACGCAGGAAATGAGGTTTAGTACGACGATTACTGTTTTCGTTTAATTTAATACATTTCATTTTCCTGTTAACTTAATAGTTGTAATCTCGCTATTTCACTTTACATTGTAGTAATTTGTAAATAATATTATCATGTCAATTTAATATGATATGTTTTTGTGCTACCGTACATTGTTTACGTATTTTTAAATGTCAGTGGCATTTTTTTTTTCATCTGTCATATTATCTGTATAAACGTTCGAAAACTATCTATGGATTGTCTATGATCTATCGCGCGTCGCTTGGATGCGTTGACAATTTGTTATTTTTTTTTTTCTCTCTATCATTTTAGTAGATTTCACATATTGTAATCAATATTATATTAATGTGTGTAAATACGCTATTTATTTGTTTTTTTTTTTTTTTTTTTTTTCAAATCTTGTTTGCAGCTACAAAAATTGCCACAGTCCAATAGATTTTAGATGATCTGTATTGTTTTCTGCCTTGACATTTGATTATTATATTATATTTCTCTTTATTTATTTTACTATTTTTTTACATTTTTACATATATAATAAAAGTCAAAATACATATAAAAATATAAAAAAAAAGAGATTAACCCAACGATGGCGAGGCTCGAGACCCAAGCCACCGGCGGTTAGGACCCCAAAGTGAGGAACCTCCTCACTATACGTGCCGTGTCAAGCAATACTGCCTTCTGGATCTGGCTCATGACCCAACGGCCCATTGAGAGCCTCTGGAGATGTTGGTCGAGGCTCTTTGGTATCAATCCATGATTATTATTATTATGTTTTTTTTTAAATCTAACATTCTCTTCCGTAATTGGAAGGCAAAATACTATACTCGGGTCGAAGCCAAGGACGTATAGTTATTTAGTTTTGGTTAATTATTATTCAGGAACTTACGGACCAAGCGACATGTGTTTAAAATTGCTGCTTTCTGTAAAAGTATGTACGTAGATTTGTGCATATCTAGCGTTTTGATGCTAGTATGAAGAGTGTGTGGTATGACTCCAGTAGTTGATAAGACTATTGGGACAGTTTTGGTTTTATTGACTTTCCATTGTGTCTTAATCTCAATGGCTAGGTCTGTGTACTTATCAGGAAGGAAAAGGATATCTTTTCAGTGAAGGTGCTATTTAGGTTATGGGTGTTACAAACTGCAATATCTACAATATATACAGTCATGGTTTCTTTATCTAATACTGTAATATCCGGTCTATTGTTATGGATGGTTTTATCTGTCACTATTGTTCTGTCCCAATAAATCCTGCATTTATTATTTTCTAAAACTGACTGTGGTTGGTACTTGTAATAAGGTTGTTTCTGAGAGATTAATTTGTATTTATAAGCTAGGTTTTGATGAACTATGGCTGCCACCTGATCGTGGCGATGTTTATAATCACTTTGGGCTATGGATTTGCATGCTCCAGTTATGTGCTGTATGGTTTCTGGGCTACTGTGGCAGTGTCGGCATAAGTCAATGACATTTGGTCTGTGGATGATGTGTTTTTGGTAATTTTTAGTTTCTATGATTTGGTCCTGAATTGCCAACATGAAACCCACTGTCTCTGGGAAGAGATCGCCTCGCCTCAGCCATGCGTTCGACGCTGACATATCGACATGTGATTGCTGGAGATCGTGGCGATGTCTTCCATGTAGAGACTTTTGGGCCCATGCTGCAATTTTCTCTTTGTTATCTGTAATGTGTTCATTAGTTTGAGTATTTCTATCATGCAGATTTAAGGGTGTAAAATGTTTATCGGTTATTACTATGCGTTCATGTAAATTGGATTCTATTGCTCGGTTATGGAAGAAAGTTCGTAGTGTGGATATTTGTTTATTATGAAGATTAACTAGATCTATTATCCCTCTACCTCCTTCCTCTCTTGGCAAAGTTAAGCGCTGCGTGCACGATCGTGGATGATGTTTACGATGCTTTGTCATTGTCGTATTAATAATGCGCTGTAGGTTTTTTAATTCAGTCTGGGACCAACTAATAATGCCAAAAGAGTACGTTAAGATAGGAATTGCAAAAGAATTTATGGCTTTAATAATATTTCGTGAATTGAGTTGTGTTTTTAATACCGATCCAAGCCTATGCCTAAATTTACGAGTTAGAGCCAATTTTGTATCTTTCTGACGGATTTGTCTATCTTGCTGAAAGCCTAAGTATTTATAAGTTTCATTACGGTCCATTGCTTCTATTTGTTCTCCTGTGCTAAGCGTGTAATCAGTTAAATGTAGTTTACCCTGTATAAAAGTTAATGTTTTGCACTTGTCTACACCAAATGCCATGTGAATATCTCTGGAGAACTGCTGGGTTAGGTCTGCAAGTAGATGGAGAGATGTTTCACTGTAACTATATAATTTTATGTCGTCCATGTACAGAAGATGTGATGGGGTTAATTGGCTGCCTATTGTAGTATTTCCTGTATTTAAGCGGTTTAAGAGATTAGAAAGAGGGTTTAATGCTAAGCAGAACCAAAGAGGGCTGAGGGCGTCTCCTTGGAATATCCCACGTCTAATCGGAATATCCTCGGTTTCAATTACGTGAGCTTTATTACCTACTTTTAGTTTGGTTCGCCAGGTCTGCATTGTGTTACGTAGGTATTCTATTAATGTGGTATGAATTTTATAAATCTGCAAGATTTGGATTAACCAGCTATGAGGTACGGAGTCAAAGGCTTTACTGTAATCTATGTACATTGTGCAAATGTTATTTCTATTAGTATGTGCTTCTTTCATTATGACTGAGTCTATTATTAATTGTTCTTTGCAGCCCTGGGAGAATTTGCGGCATCCCTTTTGCTCCTCAGCAAGGATGTTATTATCAGAGATATGCTTATCAATAAGTTGAGATATACATGCCGTCAGTATTTTGTAAAAAGTTTGTAAGCATGTTATTGGTCTATATTTGCCTGGATTCTGAGAGTCATTACAGTCTTTCGGGATCATAAATGTTCTACCTTGAGTTATATATGTTGGCATTGACTCTGGGTTTTTAATAAACATATTTATATAGTTGTGAAGCAAAGGGCGAACTGAAGTAAATTTTTTGTACCAATAATTATGTATGTGGTCAGTACCAGGTGCCTTCCAGTTGTGAGTTTTCTTTAAAACATTAACAAAAACATCTAAAGGGATACGGTCAAATGCCATTTCTGGGATATCTCGCAGGTTTTGCATTTCCTCTTTTATCCAATTCGCCTCCTGATTATGTTGAACTGGGTTAGCCCACATATTAGACCAATAACAATGCAGATCTTGTGCTGATGGTAATGTGTTACTTATTGACCGACTATTGCTCGTGGTTTCATTTAGTTGTCTATAAAATATTTTTTCATTATGTATGAACTGTGTGTTTTGTTTTTTCCTGAGGGTACAATTATTATATCGTTTGAGTCTACTTGAAGCCGCTGAGAGTCTTTGTTTTAAGCTGTCTAAGTATTGTTCATCAGTTAAATTTAGTTCTTCGTAGCGTGAGTGTATTCTGAATTTATCTTTTATAACATTTATAAGTGCTATCATTCTTTTGCTTCTATTTCCATGTATGTATTGGGTAAGCCTGCCTATGTCTCTTCTATAAGCTTGTATCTTATTCTGTAATCTATTTTTCCACGCGGGTATACTAGTTTGGTCGCTTTGATTTTGGTTATTCTTAGAAATATCGTTAATTTTGGAGCCATTACAAATCGCTGCAGTGTACGCTGCGCAATATATTAATGTTTGGGTGGTTACAAAATCATGTTCTACTGATATATACTGAGGTAAGAGGTTTTGATCAATATAATTGACAATATGAGAGAATTTTCTGGAAGTTTTTTGCTTTGGTATAAAAGGTCTTTGGGTTGGGTCACTATCTCTATATTTACTATGTGTATTTTCAAATGTTTCTTTGATTTTATTGTTAAGCTCTGATTCAGAAATTATATAATTACTTCTATTAATACCTATGGTTTCTATGCGATTTACGTGTACACTGCGATCGATATCAACATTTAATAGCGTTTGTTGGCTGGAATTTATATCTTGATCAACATTTATAGGCGGGGGATAGTCAATTACAGCGAAATTATTTTCTTGCGTAAGAAGTGTCCTTTCTACTTCAGTTCGGATTTCTTTCAGCCTTTCTGTAGAGAGGAGTCTATTATTGACGATAACTCGTCTTTGATCTGAAATTCTTTGTTCAGATACGTGTGCGATTTGTGGAAATTTCTGAGTAATGATAGCATGCAAAGGTTTACGGTATCCAGTTTTATTAGACTCGAGTTGTGTTATCCTGTAATATTCTTTCATAATAGATTCATTAATGTCATTAGTCCAACGTATTCTTGAAGAGTTTGGGACTATATGTGTTTCACTTCCTATTTCAGTATAATCTGCATCATTATGTGTTAATTTATTGGACTGGAGACTTCTTTTTACTTCTAATGTTATTGTGTTTATGACAGTTTGTGATAATAAATTATTCCTTACAATTGCTCTACGCTGGTCCCCAATTCGTTGTTTTGAGACGCTAAAATTTGTGTATGTATCTTTAAATTTCTTGTGTAGTAAATCTAAGTATCCTCGTGTTTTTGTTTCTAATTCGGTAATTGTCAAATATGTGCGCATTATAAATTCATTCATTTCTGACGTCCATTTATATCGTACGCGGTTTTGGCCAGTGGCGGATGCAGATTCTCTAGCTGCTGCTACCTGCACATCATCCTCTGGTCCAGATGAGGTCGATGCTGAGCCGGGACTATCGTGAGATTCATATAACTGTGGGGAAGAGGGGGGGGATTCGAATAGGCTTTGGGTAGAAGATGGGGATAATGACGCGTCCAAGCGTGTTTGTGAGTTTGGTTTTATTACTTGGTTATTGGAAGTACCTGTCGTTTTCCTTGTTCTTAAATTGTATCTTGTAGTCCGACTCGACATCTCTTGCTTTTCGTCGTTTTCCCTAGCGTGATCAGTATCGGAATCCATAGACAGAGCTGGCGTTGTTCGATGGTTTGAGACCGCCACCCGGAGATTCTTCTCTCCCCTGACCCTTCGAGGTACCTGCTTACCATCATTAGCATTCCTCTCAGGGTCCCCGGGCACTTGGGGATTGGCTGTAGGTTTCATATTCATTAAAATTTAAATGGACGTTGGAGCCCATCGTGCTTGTCCAAGACACGTGAGCGTGTAGTGAGCTATCTAACTCAGCTCGGGAGCGTCGCCGTTGGTATGCTTGATACTCTTCCGCCGCCGCCCTGAGGCAACATCCTACACTAATGTTACCTGATCTGACCCAGCCTCTTAAGAACATTTGCGTTCTTATTATTTACTTATTTTGTTTTTTCACCCACCATAAATTGATTGATGTTGATTACTTCTTGTTAGTTTACCATTGTATTAGGATGTTTGTGTTTGTGTAATATTTGTTTTTCTTTGTTTTTTTTTTACTTCCTTATTATTAGTGTGTTGGTTAGCTGGCGGGTGGTGCAGTTAGTACTGAAATTGCACCGGAACGCTTGTCTTTTTTTTTATTTTACTGTTAGATATTATTAAGTAATCTTTCTAATATATCTGTAGGTTTTATTTAATATATATTTATATATATATATATATTTATAAATTTATGTCATCAGATAATGACTCTTTTTATTCTGCCATTGATGATGCTGCTTCAACCGATGAGGATAGTTACTCTTTAGCGGCTGACGGGTTTGGTGACCTGGTACGCCAAACATTTAGGCAATCGCCTTTGCATAGTTTTAATGTCTGCCATGTTAATGCCCAAAGTATACCTAGCCATTATAGTGACCTGGCCGAAGCTTTCACGGAAGCCAACGTACATGCCGTCCTGATTTCGGAGAGCTGGCTCAAACCTCATCTTCCCTCCGTACTATACCCACTTCCTGGTTTCGTTCTTATTAGGAACGATCGAACTGACAGGAGGGGAGGCGGTATCGCTATTTACTTGCGCAGCGATTTTAAATTCCAAATTATTGCCTCTTCTTCTGGTATGGGTTCTGCCCATGCGGAATATCTTTTTCTTGAGGTTTGGGTCAAGGGAGTGCAATCCTTACTTGGTGTTGTCTATTGTCCTCCTTCTCTTGACTACTTCTCCAGTCTGGAAACAGTTCTGGAATCCTTGGGATCAAACTACGCACACCACATCATCATGGGCGATTTTAATACCGATCTCCTGGCCCTTCACTCTTCCAGACGCCGTAAACTTCTCGACATCCTTGATTCCGTTAACCTTTACCTATTACCCTTACAAGCCACTCACCATAATGTTAACGATCATGACACTTGGCTTGACATTATCCTAACCTCTGCTCCCTCCTTTGTCTCCTCTCATGGTCAATTTCCTGCCCCTGGTTTCTCTCACCACGATCTTATATACATTTGTTACGCCCTCAAACCCCCTAAATCCTCCCCTAAGGTTTTGCGCTTGCGTTGTTTTGGACGAATGGACAGGGACAAGCTTAACGGGGATGCTGCTAATATTAATTGGGATGCATTAACAACTTCTAAATCCATTGATGAAAAAGTTGAGATCTTTAACACTAAGATTCTCTCTCTTTTTGATACGCACGCCCCCATTAAGAAAGTTAAGCTTAGGCGTCCGCCTGCACCGTGGTTGACACCGGGAGTTCGGATGGCGATGAGACGAAGAGACCGTGCTTATCGTTGTTTTAAAAGGGATCGCACAGAAGAAAACTGGTGCTCATACAAGGCTGCAAGGAATCGGTGTAATCAGATGGTACGTAATGCTAAACGCCGACATATCCTCAGTAATATATCCACATCTTCCCCCGCTAATATCTGGAGATTCCTCAGAACTCTGGGTATAGGCAAGGTTAGCATGGACTCTCATGGTACGACCCTTGGATTGGATGACATTAACAGACATTTCTCCACTTCTACCTTTATTAATCACCAAACCAAGCGTTGTACCTTGGAAACTATAGCCGGCCTCCCGAGGCCTACTGCCAACCTCTTCCAATTTTCTCCGGTTTCACCTGGTGAGATAAAAAAGATAATCCTTGCGATTAAATCCAACGCAACTGGTTTCGACAATATTAGCCGTCGGATGATAATCGCTGTCCTCGACCATATTCTTACACCCATCTCCCATATTGTGAATTTTTCCCTAAGCAATGGCGTTTTTCCGGCTCTATGGAGAAAAGCCATTGTTATTCCCCTACCCAAAATCCCTAATCCCTCTCTAGTCAATCACTTCCGGCCTATTTCCATTCTCCCTTTCCTTTCCAAGGTGCTGGAGGCCTGCGCACACAAGCAACTTTTCAAGCACATTCATGTGAACAACTTGTTGTGCCCATTTCAATCCGGGTTCAGGCCAGGTCACAGCACCATCTCCGCGCTCCTCAAAGTGACTGGCGATATAAGGTCAGGCATGGTAAACGGCGAAGTCACTGTACTGGCTTTGGTCGATTTTTCAAACGCCTTCAATACCGTCAGTCACGACATCCTTTTAGCTATCCTCTCCCATCTTTCGATCTCTCCTGTGGGACTGGATTGGTTCTCTTCCTATCTTCAGGGACGCCAGCAGTCGGTGCGTATAAACGACTCCGTTTCTAACTGGTGCAATATCGAGTCTGGTGTCCCTCAAGGCGGTATACTTTCCCCATTATTATTTTCTATCTTCATAAATCTAATAACTCTTAACCTTCAATGTGCGTATCATCTGTATGCTGATGACTTGCAGTTATATTCTCGGGCTGGCGTCGACTGTGTATCCACTGCTGTGCATAGGGTTAATAGGGATTTAGATCATATTAAACTTTGGTCAGACAGTTTTGGCCTCTCTGTTAACCCTATGAAATGCCAAGCCATAATCATCGGCAGTCCGAGGATGATTAGCAAGCTGAATTTTTTAAATATCCCACCTGTTATTTTTATGGCTCTGTCATACCCTGGAGTTCAAATGTTAAGGACCTCGGGCTACAAATCGACGCCACCCTGAGCTGGCGACCTCAGGTGACCTCCGTTAGTCAGAGAGTTATCGGCACTCTTCGTTCTCTGTATCGCCTGAAGAATTTCCTCCCGTTCAAAACCAAGACTTTGCTTGTGCAAACCTTAATCCTCCCGGTTATCGACTATGGTGATGTGTGCTATTTTGATCTGAATGCAGATTTACTCAATAAACTTGACCGTCTTCTAAATAACTGCATTCGATTCGTTTTTAATCTTCGCAAGTTTGACCACATCTCTTCTTACCGTTCGCAGCTAAAATGGCTCCCCATCCGCCAGCGCCGCTCGTTGCGTGCTCTCACGACCCTCTTTTCTATTCTTAAGTCTCCGACCCCACCTTCTTATCTGTCTTCTGACTTCATTTACCTTAGGGATACTCATCCTAGAAATCTGCGCTCGTCTAGCAATCTCCTTCTAAAGTGTCCTCCTCATAGCTCTGACTTCCTTCACTCTTCTTTTGCTATCCAATCCATTCTTCTCTGGAACGCACTCCCACTCGAAGTCAGGTCGTGCACAACACGGGTGGCATTCAAAACGAAGGTTCGGCAATTACTCCTCTCCGAAGTAGCAGACTCTCCTCCTTGATGTAGATATTTATTTATATATGTAGTTGTTTATGTATATATTTTAAAGTATTTATTTACGTACATAATTATTTATGTAGTATTTGTAAGTAATAATTTTAGCTCTTCCCTATTTATATTTTGTTATCCTTTATATTTTGTGTTGTATTTTTTTTTGTTTCATTTATTATTAACACCTGCTTCCGTCTCTCTACACCACCTTAAGGTTGACTGGGAGAAAATGCCCTTAGGCATTAAGTCCGCCTGTACCATTAATATGTACAAAGTGTTAAATAAATAAATATGTGTGAGATGGGCCACAAATCCTAATTAACTGTTTATTTTTATCATATAAAATATCGAAATTATATAGGGTTTTTCAATAAGGGCGGGTAGATGTTGAAATGAAATAAAACAAGCTGTGTATTAAGGATTAATATTTCTTTTTTATTAGAGAGACCCATTTGTGCCATTATGTGCGAAATTCGAATACCCGCCTCAAACTCAAACAGTGGCAAAGATCCGAGTAGCCCAATTTTTAATTATTATTCCGCATAGATCCGGCTGATTTTTAGTGAGGACCTGTTATGTTCACCTTTAGGGCATCGGTAGATTATGCCCATAGGCCTGCGATCTTAAGATTATCTACGAAAAAGTCTACCAGGTTCAATTCCCAGACTTTCTATCCCTTGGTGGTCAATACACATTAGAGGTAATGTATGCAGAGGTTGCAGCGTTAAATTCAGAGCAGTTCATAGATAATTTAGAATAATAATGATGAATAGGGTAATTGGTCAAGTAATTTTGTATGGTTGAGTTAGGTAAGTAAAGTCGCCCAGAACGCGGAATCAGTACACTGTTTCACCAAAGCAATGAAACAGTATGTGTATATTAAGATAATTATTCAAGAGATATTCAAGAGACACCGCTCATCATAGTGGTATAATAAAGAGGAGGCCTATGTCCAGCAGTGGAAAAATACGGGCTGAAATGATGATGATGATGATGATGACTGCTTATCAGCGTCGATTTGAAAAAGTACAGACCAATGACGCCACCGCGCCGGCTGAAAATCTACACTGAACGTTAATTTATTCAAGATGCATTATCACCTGGTGAACTTCTTGTGGAATGGTGTAACTCGCCATGTTGATTTGGCATAAACAACTGAATTAAAAAAAATATTTAACAGTTAGATTTAACAGTTCTCACGAAAACAAACTTCAAAATCTACTAGAGCCAATTGAAAACCCCCATACAATAGTACAATTCGTGAAAATCAATTGTTTCGATCGCTCAATTGACATCAGTGTCCTGTGTCAGTACCTTAAACTATTAATTGAATGTGTCGAGTGATACACGACGGGAAAATAATTTTAATTTTGAACAATACATGTTTATATATAAACATACTCGTTAATTCCTAAGACTATTGAACATGTAAGCTTGAAGTGGAATGAAATTGAGCAAATGTTTGTGTTGAATGAAGAGGCTGACACTCCGACGTAAGCGGCGTAGTCATGGAGAAGCCAATTATCTGCTCGAGTGGGATAGCGCCCGCTCGTTAGCGGCGCCGACTCTCATTGTGTACCGTTCCCTCAGAAGCACGGCGTTAATAATGTACGCTCCATATCAACAAGTAAGATTGTCTGCCAAACCTTGATATTTTAGGAAAATACATATAATTGTTATTCAGAATATACTTCGTTGCTAACAGAGCAATAACTATTTTATTCGCATATTACATACATATATCGCCTCATTATTCAAGTGGCAGTGTACATGGGCTGTGTACAGTGATGTTCTGGGTTCGATAGATAAATTGGGTAAAGGTCAATTGTTAAATAAAAAAATACTCGATTTTACTTGGGGCTGATTATAAAGTACCCCAAAATGATTGCATTAGGGAGGTCTGCTCTTACCGCAAAAGCAGACCTCTTTGTAATATCAAAATATGACGTTTCACGGGTCCCACACATTTGCTCATCACTTGTTAAATAGAGACGTGGTTGTATGGGAATTGTCTGTGTAGGCGAAGCGCGTGGTGCTGTACTTGGCGCGCTCGCGGCCCGAGCGTCTGCTGGACGAGATGATGACGGAGCTGCAGACCGTGGAGACGCTCAACTGCCTCATCGAGCGCACCGAGACGCCGCCCTTCTACCGCCTCACCTCCATGCGCAAGGCCACGTCGGGGCACAGCGACGGGCCCGGCACAGGCTCGCAGGTACGCCAAGCTCTTCTTGATATACGATTAACTTACAACTTCTGCGTCTGTATCAGCCACATACATCCCACTGCAGCGCACGGGCCTCCGACCCAATCGGGAGTACGATTGAGAAAGGCTTCACCATGCTGGCCTCGTGCGGGTACTTTCAATTTTACGCTACTAACTTAAAACTTAACGGTATTACAGTGTAGTTTTTGGTCAATGGAAGAGTGCTAAAGAACCTGACATAGTCATAGTGAGCTTGCCGTGATTCGGGTTCGTATTATGCCGGCATAATTAAACATCTCATATCGGCGGATTCTCTAGTTGTACTGCACTGCACTTGTGATAAAATACATTGTATTTTACGGCCGCACTCAGAGACGTTTAATGTCAATTAAAGTGTTCCTTAGTATAGATTATAATCTTTGTAAAATCTACGATAGTTCGACGGTCTAATTGAGAGCTCACCACACATTTTGCAAAAATTGTAGTTTCTACATCGGTGTTACACGTGTTATTCGAAGTTAAACATCCAATAGTTACCATAAATTATGTGGCATATTAATTCATACTGCGTCATAACATTACAGTATCACACGTGCAGCTTCTGGGCTTATAATCTGAAACATGTCCCCCACCGCCCACTCGACACTCCCAAATAACCAATACGTTAATGTTCTAAGCCGCTTACAAAGCTCTGTTCATAGCAACACCTCTCTCCACCCTGCCGTACGTCAGTTGAAAGGCAAATTCGCATACACTTAGCCAAGTTATGCAAACTGATCAACTTACATTAAAACAATGATCGAAAATTCTGAACGTTGTAAATTCATGTACTTAATTATAAATATTTTAAATCGTACTCTCGATTGTAGAGGAGGCCCTTGCCCTGCAGTGGGACGTATATGGGCTGATATAGATATGTAAGTACCGATAAATGCATGTATTACTTAAGGACCAATGGTCCACTGTTCTTGTCACTGTTGTCCTTTTCTATGTTTATGGAAGCTCTCAAGTAGCCGTGATCTTCAGTACTGTATAACTTTAAACTTATGCGTGGTATTTCCTTTTTACAACATTGTTTACAGTCCATCTTGAATTTTATCAAATTTCTGTTTAGGCGTATTTTTTCTTCATCATCTTTATCCACAAGAAGACCACTGGTAGACATAGGGCTCGCCTAAAGAAATATGTTTAAGATTTTGGTTTCACGGGAGTATGTTTTAGAAATATATTTTAGTATAATTCAAAATGTCTTAACGTACATTTAACAGGACGCGACGGGTCGCACGGGCGAGTTGGCGCCCGTTGAAAAAGGAACCATACACACCAAACGACACAGCGGCGAAGACCCAGCTAAAGCCAGGTAAGTGGGTTATTAAGTATAGAATTAAGTGTGAACGCGCCATTTATTATAGTTATTTTTTTTGACAGGTAATAAACTTATAAAACGTCTTAAAGTCCTACGTCTAATTGTCTACGATCTTCTGGCGTCTGAATGCGTTGTTGTCATGTTGTCACGTCACATTTTATTATATTGGAGATAATTATTAAACGATATAAAAATACCTTTCCAACCGATTGGTGCCGCTACCAAATTCCATATATTTTGCCCATTCTCCTTTGTAGGTGAAAAACAAGGAGAGATTTACATTAAATGCAGATTATCACCAATCACGTGTTAATTAGTCATCCCTGGCATTATTTAACTGGACTATCAAATTCCCTCGGCATCAGAGCTGTTAATATTTAATTAGCTCCACAGATGCAATTACGTAAAGAGCGAATGATAATAAAAGCTTATAACGATGTCTACTTCCACTTCGGTAAACATTTAATGTTGCAAAATAAAGAAGTGTTATTTCTGAGACGAAGTTACTTCATACTTCGTACTAATGCATAAGATTGGTGATTTGACCGCGCCCACTCTATCTGCAATACATTGAATAGTATTATAATTTTGGTTTAAAACCAAGAAACATTATTATATTAAAGCGATTATAAAATATTTATCATGTTGTATGCAAGCAGATGGGTTCGTGTATTTCACGTTTAACTAAGTTTGAAATGTTTGCAAGGAGCACGGATGTTCTGATAACTACACGCAGGCTATTAAAACTATTAGGGGATGGAGGGCGACCGAGCCGGTGAAGACCCGTCAAAACAAACTCTCATTCAGTTCGCAGCCGATACCTACGCTGACATTATCGTCTAGCGTTACTTCCCCCGTGCGCCCCGGTGCCGCAAACTAATTGGATATCTGATATTGAAAATGCCTTTGGTTATGACTGCGGAAGTGAACCGAATATTTATGCAGCGTTTTACGCAGTTTTGCTCCCTACGTCCCCTTGCGTTCCACCCATATGCCTCCCAAATTACCCCTGTCTACCCTTAAATTAAAATTTACATGTGTGTCTGTAGGGGACTTTAAAATGAAGGGTTCCCCCTCGACACGATGTACTGTCACCATATCAAATGCTTTTTCACAAATAATGTTTCTTAATGTTATTACCCACTTGTGCCATAATGTATTTGCTTCAATATTCATACATTTACAAATTGCAAACTGATTAGCGAGCGGTATTCCCGGTGGCCGACCAATTTTCGAAAACAAAGGCCTAACAGTGAACTCCAGCCATGCGTCATTTTTATACTCATCTTCCACTTTTATTCAATTAAATTGTGATGTGAACATGTTCTGTATTTATTATATTTAGAATGGAGCGCGGAACAGAAGCCCCAAGGATAAATTAACTTACCAACATATTAGGATGATTAGCCGCTGCGGGTGCGGGATCCTGCATAATAGTATTAATAGTTCTAACTCGCCTCCATTTAAATGTTAAATGTTCCTATTTGTACCCGGTATAATATCCACTTCGACAAAGTTATTTCATTATCCCATCGTAGCATTTGTATTGTAACTCCGCAGATTTATAACAAATTGTAAATTAATTGTTTCAATCGGCATTATGTTCCAATGTGAAGTCGTCATTCATCTACATTCTACATATATGCAGCAATGTGATAAAGCTTGCACCACTTTTGAATTCAATCATTAAACAAAGTGCAAAGTGCTTTAAAATAATAAACCTATAGAATTGTTTGCCAACCATTTAGGCGCTTAATACGTCTATTAGCAAATTTGGAGATTGAATAGTACGCGGGGGCCGCGCTCCCCCGACCGTCGCTCCGCCCCCGCCCCGGGCCGCCCGGCGTCTCCGCCTCACCCCCGCCGCCTCGCTCGCGAGGGTCGTCCGTTCTTGCGCTCCTAATACTATGCGTGCAAAAATACTTCCGATAAGTCGTCGCTGAGCGACCGTGACTCGTCCCCGTTTGACAAGTTCAAGGTTACGGAAATTGGTGTCAGTGGGTTCCACCCGACCGTGCTCTTCTACCCTTGTCTGCGTAACGAATACCAATTAAATTGATCTCCCTCGCAAAGTGTTTTGTATCAAAAGACGTCGAATAAAGATCGCGTGCCTCATTTGAGAGTTATTAAAAAGTTCTGATCATTATACTTTCAAGAGCTTTACTATTTATATTTGAAAACATTAAACAAATTCTTAGTTTATAACTTTAAAGGTCGAATGTTTTCACCAAAGAATGTAACTTACACCGAAGCTCTTGTAAATAAAGCCTTTATCATAAGAACTATAAATTAAGCCGCAATTATAACTCAAAACCCTTGTCATATTTCAAATTTTTATAAAGAAATTAAGCTTGCTCAAAATCGGTCCATATAACTTTATTTTACTAAGATCCGATTCTAAAAACTATATAAAAATATGTATGATGCGAACAAAGGTGCTAGACCTGCAAACAGATGCAAAGGTTTGTGCATGGTGGTGCGCAGCTGTTTCTTGTATTATTTAGTCTCAGAGGCGGGGGTAAGATTAACGTCTAGACGAGAGTGGTAGAATATTAATTGTATCCACCCGGATAGCGACCATCGTTCTACACGGAGGCGAAAAATCCGTCATAGTTAGACCCGCAAGTGTATCGCGTTGTAGGTTCATGTGTAGACCGACAAGAGACTATTATCTCTTGTGGATTCTCCATTTTAATTGTTATGCACCGACTCTCAGGAGCATTGAAGTCATATTAACAAAAAAGTTTTTCTAATGAACCTGCATCCGGGTATATTGGTCCGCGCATACCCACTTCAGTTCGGCCGATTTTTTTAATCCAGTTAAAAGGCGCAAGGTGTTACAAAAATATAAAAATCAATATTAAACAACAAAAACGTAAACTGAATTATTCATTGTTAACCTGATGAAGACTGAATCGGTACCGGTCGGTACACATTATTTCAGTACCTTCAAAATCCAATTTCTTATAAAAGAGAGGAACACAAGAAACAGGAAACTACTCCATACTTTAATAAAAATAAATCAGCTGTTATTAAGGCTTCCGCTTCAACGCTTCACAATGATAAGTTCAAAGATAACAATATACACTGTTTGTCTTCCATCCATCCAGCTGTTATTAATAGATTGTAGAACTCGTAAATAAACGAACCAGATCACGGAATGGTCAGATAACAAACAGTCAATGAAATGCTGCTTGTATTTACATCCGAGAAACTAGTGCCTCCCTCCTTCAGCGCTTGGCAGGAGGGGGCCATCGAGCAACAAGTATTCCTAAAGTGCGTTAACGCGGAGCCATCGAGCGGAACAACAATAAATTGATTGTATTTGCTGTAATTCTCCCGCCCGGTCCGTCTCCCGCGTAACCCTTATTGATCGGAAGCTTATTTGCTCAGAACAATAACTAGAGCATTGAAGAAGTCTAACAAAGTCAAAGTCATATACTTACGATGTGATTTTTTTTTTCAAATTGATGAAAATCATTGAATAGATCGAGACATATTGCAAAGGACACCTCGCGTGCGCTATAGAAACGTCAATTCATCGAATCAATCGTCAAATATCCAACCTTTGGTTACCTTTACGATGCTGAATTAAAAAGCGAATTAATGTCAAATATTACAAATGGCTAACGCGCCAACACGTTATATTTCCGCGCGTGTTTGTCAATGTTGTCTGCCAGTCTTAATAATTACGCAGTGCCATTGTAAAGTAAAATAAAGCCCAGCGAACAAACAATATTCTGGGTTATTGTACAATGTATATATATGAATTACATTATTTCCGTAAGAAAATCATTCGGAATCCATCAGCTTACATCGTTGAATAGACAACAAATAATAATATTTGGTTAAAACATATACAGTAATGCATAATGTCTAACTTATTATTCTTTATTATGCTGTAGTCATATTATGATCGTTTGTAGGCGATTCGATTCAGTTATTTTTACGTTTTTTTTTTATTTTACCAGAAGTCATCTTCAATATTGAAGTGCTGCATATTTACCGATTGCAGTTTACAATTTTGCATAAATTGGCTTGTATTTTTAATATACGGTAAAGTAGTGGTTAAAAGCACTCAGCCACCGTGCTTGAGGGCTGGGGTCGAGGAACCTATCTGATTTTCAGCGATCCATATGTTTTTGTGTCCAGATTCCCCACAGATGCCATGAGGCAAAAAATGAATCGATGCTATTACTAGTATCAAAAATAGCACTGTATTTGCTAAACATTTCAATATTTACTGTTTTATTAATACACATCATAAATGGCGCAGAATATAGAAAGTGCGGCCGTTACCTATAGCATTACTTCTATGCTTATGTTATTGTTCTGAGCTTATTTGCCAACACTGCAACTTGTAGTTGTCAGTGACACACACGTGGCCCCGGCGACTTCAATTAGCAAACAATTCGTACTATTGTGCTATTAAAGTAGATAATGGCACTTCAAATACGCACGGAGTATGATATTAAACGATTACTAAAAAGAACACAACACGAATTTTTAACTTAACACCGTCATTATAAAGTAGTTATAATTTCATAAAGTTTTAATTTCGCTAACCATCGTCACAAAGAGCTTTTATTTCCAAAGGCTTTTAAAATTGACGCTTAATGAAACTTGAAATTTACAACGCAGTAAATATTCGAAATCGAGCTCAAAGTGTTATAATACGGACAAAACGAAATCTGATACGGTCCGTCCCATTTTATTATATTATGTACGTTGCCTACTTTTCCGGTGCTACCCCACACACAATTTAATTCAATATCAAATCCCATAGCAAAAATGAGTAAAATTTGTGAAAAGCGTACTTAATCCACCCACGAGGCATTAATTGATTTTTTTTAAGGATTACGCAAACATCTGTGAAGATTTTTGCGAGTTTCAGCATACAATGGTATCCTTAGTTGAAGGCTGGTTAACGCGACGAGAACAGAACCACGTGAAACTTTCGGACTCGGTGGATGACTCGGCGGACTATCATTTATATTTCAACTCTGCTCTTTTTTATATTTAGGTTGCACATAGCTTTATTCATTTTTAGTTGATATTCTTTGCGCATATAATTAGTGAATTTCAAATTATTTGTTCTTAAAGATTAATTGTTTTATGTTTAATTATGGAAAAGTTTAGTATTTATTACCAAAATTGTTGGGAATTAAGGACTAAAATGAATACACTTTTTGCAAACTTATTCTCTGACGATTACGATTTTATTATACTAACCGAAATCTGATTGTTACCCAACATTATGGACTGTGAAACTATTGATGTCTGATTGACAGAGATACGTCTTATATCGAAGTGAGAATAATTATGTTTTGGTCAAAATCAAACAAAGATCGTTGAGATGTTCTTTAATATAATTTATTACTCTTTTAATTCGTCATTATCGTCTTCATCGTTTTATCGTCTTTCAAACTGTTATTCCGTCCGTCTTATTCCGTCCTTTCACAACTCTTGTACTCCTTAGTACTTTCATTGGTTATCTCTTTCACATAACTACGTTCCTTATCAGTCATTCGTCTAACGTTTCATTATAATCATCTTTCATCATAACATTCAAATCCTACAGCGATATGACCGGGGCCGTGCAGCCAGTGGTAAAATGGTTGTTTACAACTACTCCGTGTCTTGATAGCGCATTCCCTTGATTGCGACTTCATTTCGACCACCCGTCGATGATTATGTTTTTCTTAGATTCCCCGCAAATAAATCTAGTTAAGGTAATATGATATCTAGCATGTACATTCAGCATTTGCGACATATTAGTAATTCTTAGACATCCTACACGATAAATTACTTAAGTCATATATAAATGAATTTTACTTATTACACAGATTTTGTGTGGGCCCAGCCGAGCACCACTTGGCCTGTAGGCATGCTGGCTACCGTATCTACCGTCATGCAAATCCATCGATAAAATCGATTTCACTTTTATAAGTAACACACATTTAATGTAAATCATGGTTAGAGCGTATAATAACGCACCGCTATGTGTCAGCTCTACAGTATAAATAATAACAATATAATAATTCAGCTCTTGAACTTACATATAATTATTTTGTCTGAAAAATATAAAATTACCCCTGTACAAAACACTTTAAATGTATCACAGATATCAGTTCAATATCTAGATTGAACTGTTCACGTTATGTCACGAGGTGGTTCAACCCATGACACACCATGCGATGCCGCTCCAACCGAGGGCCTCTAATCGCATCATTTTGATTATTCACCACTGCAAAGTGAATTTGAAAATGGCTTGACAATTTATCGGAAATGTAGCACAATGTAATAGAGAATCCAAAGACAAAATATGTTTATAACTAACGTTTCGTCACAGCTATGCGTCTGTTTGAAACCACATACACCAAACGCGACACTGTTGCACCGTGCCGTGTGCGACGGTCGATGTCCAGTGACTTAGTGGATCTAAATATTATAAGACAATTTTTGGGTTTCCAGGAATCTCACTCATCAAATAATATAACGCCACAGCAAACTGTAACTCCACGTCGTATTTCTGTAAGAGACCACTGTGCTACAGAAATTGCTTCTACTGGAGTAGTACCACTACTACCCCGGTGGAACCGGCCCTTGTGTTTAGTAGCTTTAATGACCTACAAGTTTTTACCATTGCCTGATATTATTAGGAACTTTCGTCATACCCAAGTTATCATACTTAAACTCATACCTTTGTTTAATGGGTGTAAATTATTATCTTATACTATTTTTCAAAAGTCGTGGCATTAAATTCCATTGGGCATAACAACAACATGAACCCGATGCATAGCATTGATTTGAAAATGAACTTCTTAATCAATATAACTAACTATAGAACACAATAGTGGCGCCTACCCTTTTGGGGATACAGGCGTGTGTGTATATGCACGCATCCATGGTGTTGAAATATTTTGTCACACTTCACCCTTTAAGGAATACGCCCTTTAGTCTAGCACGGTGACCTAATGTGTGACGGTGGGATATTATTTTACTAATAATACAAAATTAATAAGTAATTGATAAAAAAAATATTATTTAGATAATAATCCTGCCATGTACATATGTTTAAAATAGTAAAAAGAGATACATCATAAATGCAAGAACGGACCCTCGCGGCTCCTAGCCCGTCGATTCATAGTTTTCGTTTTTCATTCTCTTTCATTCGACGTTCCTCTAAGGTTACAGTAGTGCAACGCCATCTATCGACTATCAGAGTAAAATATTTAAACCTTAACATTTTCTATCCTATCTACGGTTGCGGGAAGATATATAAATGAAACATAAATATTTATAAAGAGTATTAATTTATAATAATGTATATAAGATGCGTTGTTGCCGTTGGTTAGCCGTAATAGGGGTAAAAACATAAACACCTATATTATAATACTTATAGGAGTTTACGTTCTTACCCCATTTCTGCGTTACCCCAATCCACCTTAATTTGATTTAGAAAGCTTTTGTAAAGATTATTTCATTTTAAAAAAGCATAGCTAGGTTTCGACACAGAAAGTGTCAAATTCTGGTCGGTGGGAATTTTATAGCGCTTACGAACTTTTCATGACCTCAGATAAGGCTACAAGTTAATGTTAGTCACGATAGAAAGATGGCGTTAAATGTAGTTCAAGAAAAACTCACTAGAGGTTTCTCTTAAGTAAATGTGGTCTCATGACTAGTACCATTAAATTTAAAAACCATTTTGTAACTTGTATCCAAACAAAAAAATATTAATAAATCCTATTTTGAAACTTGTCCTTTCTTTATTTCTTTTTTACATGCTGTCAGCGCGCTGATTAAAGTTAAAATCATGAAATAATGAGCTTACGTGCATTTTTCTTGATAATAAGTAACAATAGTACGCTTCTGTTATGCAAATATACTAAACTTTTGATTAAAATAATGTAAACTACAATATTAGTAAGCAACGTTGATATTGTAATTGTTATAGCTTCGTCATACAGATGGCGTTATCTTTAAATTCTCCTAGTGAGGCCGCGTAAATATTTATAATTATTATGTATTTTTATACAAGAGTGTAACGCTAATTTTACTCATGTATTTTGGGGATTAGCTGCCTATATAAATGTTGAAATATTTAGCAATTTCCTATCGCAACAAGCATGTGACTACTTATATTTAATTTGGTAAATTATTTCATTACAGAACATTTAAACCAAGTAAAGTTTTCAGTAAAGCGCATATTATCGGCTATCTATATATATAATACATAAATGTAAACGATCGATGTCCGTACATGGAAGATAAATGAGAAAAAACTAATATGGAGGGTATCTGTTAACGTAATAGAACCCAAAACAATGATTTTTAGAATTTTTGTGTGTTTGTCGGTTTGTCGATGGAATGGGACTAGATTACATGAGCCTTAAGTGAGAATGAACCGAGACGCGCGGTATATAACGGGATGAAATGGGACGGGATGGGAAATCTAAATAAAGTTAATCACGCAGACGAAGTTTGCGGCCAGAAGCTAGTAGTAAATATATTAAACGGAATATAATAAATAATTTTAAAACGTTTACGAAGAGACTATAAAAGTTAAAGCGATATTAATTTGTTTTACTTTTACGTCTACATCATCGTATCACGCAGACGAAATCGCGGGAAAATACTATAAACATATTATAATAAACTACAATCTTTATTCATTTTTACGAATGCGCATTATTCGGATGTGGAGAAATGAGAAGGAATAGAGAGGAAAGGCCGGGATGGGACTGGAATGCATGGTAGAAATTGAGATGATAGATCTATTTAATGACAAAATTCCAATGCGCGGGATAAGACGTGATGAGATGCGACGACAAAGGACCGGACGGGATGGAGCGGAGAGTGATCGGACAGACAGGAAAAGACGAGATTAATCAGGACAAATCATGGAGTGATGGAACGGTAGGAAAAATAACATGTATCTGGTATGAAGAGGAGTCAAAAAGTATCTGCAACCAGGCGAAGCTGGGCCGGGCCGCTAGTTTTAAATAAGTATGATTACATTTTATGAATGCGCTCAAACTATGATACATAATTGTCTTTGTAAGTAAGAATTTACATTAGTAGGAAAAAATAGCAAATAGGTATTTTTGTCCGTCTTGACGCATATTGGAAGTATGAACAGAAAACGGAAGATACCTCAAGCTCGTTGTTCATATGCAATAACCGACAAGATAGGTAAAATAAAGAAGCTAGCACAATAATACGCGTAAGGAGACCACTTAGAAAAAAATGATTGAGATTTACTCCGTGATATAACATTATTATTTGTTAAACATGATCTGTCACGCAGAACGCCATGCATATGCATTCTGTACAAGGTGTTACAAGCTAACCAACATTATGTTGTTTTAATTAAATATTTATTGAAGTGAAACTTCTTTATCGGGGTTGGAAATTTTTTTGCGTTACGCGCCATCTTTATTTCTAAGTCACATTTTTGCGTTACGCGCCATCTTAATTTATTTAGTAAATTAGTAATACTTAGTAGTAATCCTGTGTATTGTAACTGTATTTAGTACGAATCCCACACTAGTGTATCATCCCACATTTGGACATAATACAGTGTATACCATTAGAACACATTCTGTACCCACTTCAGTAAGCCACACCCCCAACCGTGCCCAAGCCCCACCCAAAATTTTAAGTCCCACCCACTTTTTTGTAATTTGATCCTTACCCCCCCTCTGGCCTTCCCCCACCCTAAATCCAAAACAGTGCCCAATAGCCTCCCCACGAAACCTCCCCCCCCCCCCGCTTACCCCCACCCTAAAAATTTTACCTCACCCCCCCTACTCATATCTCCGGCATTATCCATCGTAGACCCACCGACCTTGGGTTCATTGGAACCGGCTCGGTGAGGGCTACAATCCTGCCCCAACAGAATTCCCGAATTCCCCCTCCACAACTTTCCACACCCAAAAATATTTTAAGGTGCCCAATAGCCTCCCCACGAAACCTACCCCCCCTCCCGCCCCTACCCCCACCTAAAATTTTTACCTCACCCCCCTATTCCTATCTCCGCCAATATCCATCGTAGACCCATCGACCCTGGGTTCATTAGAACCGGCTCGGTGAGGCCTACAATCCTGCCCCAACAGAATTCCCGAATTCCCCCTCCACAACTTTCCACACCCAAAAATATTTTAAGGTGCCCAATAGCCTCCCCACGAAACCTAACCCCCCCCCCGCCCCTACCCCCACCTAAAATTTTTACCTCACCCCCCCTATACCTATCTCCGCCAATATCCATCGTAGACCCATCGACCCTGGGTTCATTAGAACCGGCTCGGTGAGGCCTACAATCCTGCCCCAACAGAATTCCCGAATTCCCCCTCCACAACTTTCCACACCCAAAAATATTTTAAGGTGCCCAATAGCCTCCCCACGAAACCTAACCCCCCCCCCCGCCCCTACCCCCACCTAAAATTTTTACCTCACCCCCCCTATTCCTATCTCGGCCAATAAAGGTCGTGGACCCACCGAGCTTGGTATCCTCGGAACCGTCTCGGTGAGGGCTACAAATTGGCCCCGATAGAAATCCCAAATTCCCTCAAAAATTTCCCCCCACCTAAACTTTAACTTTATTTAATTTAGCTTTATTTTACCAATTCTGTAAATTTGTAAATAGTAGATCATTTTTCGAAAAATGATGTCATAAAGAAGTTTCACTTCTTACGTGTGTACACTATACACACACACATTTTTTATTAGAATATCCGACAAATTGCACGGTACAGTTTTACATCAATATACCAATATAATTCTGATTGCATTTTCAATTCAAAGGAAAAGGAGATCGCGGTATGCAATCGTAAGGTGTATAATGCAATAGCACTGATCCCCCGTTGGCTTTGATATATTAGCTGACGAATATGGGCGATATTAGCACCCCGCAGGGTTGTATGCTACGCTCTGTCGCGCAAAGCCAGTCCGGCCCCCGAGGCAGACGGTGAAACAATAAACTGCTGGTTCAACTCCAACCACAACACAATTTGTTGAGTTTTCGATAAATATTTGTCTTTAAAAACCGAAAAATGTATAGGTACTCTGACTTGTTTGTAGGGTATATTCATTGATTTTGTGCACAAAAATTAAGAGTAAAGTTTCGGAGACAACGGCAGTTGCCCTAAAATACCAACTCAACCCAATTGACTCCTTACAGCGACGAGCTTGTCGAATAGTCGACAACCCCAATCTTACGGACAAATTAGAACCGTTGGGACTGTGGACAGACTTCGGGTCTCCTCTGTGTGTTCTATCTGTTCCATGCGGAGTGCTCCGAGGAATTGTTTGAGATGGTACCAACGTCGCCCTTTTGCCATCGCACCACCCGTCACCGCAGCAGAGTTCATTCCTCCCACCTGGAAGCGTACCGCTCCCGAACGGTACGTTTTCAGCGTTCTTTCTTACCACGCACGAGCAAGCTCTCGAAGGAACTCCCTGCATCGGTGTTTCCTGGGCGCTACGATCTGTCGTTTTTCAAACGAGGCTTAAGGAGAATACTCTCCTTAAGGAAGGCAGTGACTTTGTTGCGCTGGACCCCTGGCACTGCGAAGGTGTATGGGCAGCGGTAGTCGCTTATCGTCAGGCGGTCCGCTAGCTCGTCTGCCTATAACGGCAAAGAAAAGACAAACCTTTTCAAAATATTTTGTAATCCACATAGTCGTTTCATTTGTTATAGCAAAATAAATAAGATATAATTTAAATAGTGGAATTAATGTAACAATGATAAGCAGGTAGGCAGAGGTGCTGCCAGAAGACCCACTATTCGCGTTATTTGTCACGTTCCACGATGAGGGGCAAGACTATCGCCATATAGAGCATAAATATCTAATGGCAGCTTATAATTTTTAGAAAAATCTAATATCACTTTGCCCACCCGGGATTCGAACCCGAGACCTCAGATTTCCAATCATACCATAGCAGTGGCGAAGGGTTCATACAAGCCGATTCCTAGCAGCACGCCTTATAATTTAAAAGAAATTATTAATTATTTACATTTTTTTAAACAAGTTATATGAAGAAAATAATCAAATAATAAACAATATTAAAATAAATATAAACAATAAACAAATGTTATTCGATATTAATAAACAAAATATTATCGATCAATTAATAACACAACGACAAACGCATTGCGCGATGTTCAACGTAAGTACATGCATACGAAACACGCGGCCGCCTAGATCCCGATGACGTCACGTCAGGCTACAAGGACACAGCACGAGTTCCCGTTGCTCTCGCGCTCATTTCCAACGCATTATTTGCCATCTCTGTTACACGTTTGTTGCTCAGAACTGCATGCAAAATTGCACCTTAAAACCCTTAGTTTTTAAGGTCTAAATTTATTCGTAGAAATACGACGGTATTCGCTTGTGAATATGCCGGTGGGCCTACGGCTTATAAAGTAATTTGCCAGTTCGCGCCTCTTTTATTTCGTGTTTATAATTAGAAAATATTATTTACTACTGTGTTGTTTCAGTGTATATGTATAATGCGGTGTCTATTTTTAGGTTTGTATATAATTAGTGGGTAATTTATGAAATTTTACTGGTTTCGAAGTGCAAACAGATCTATCTATTTAGCAAAACTTTTATGATGAATCAAACTTGATAATGTCGTATGTATCGTTTTATCTCATGAATTGCATTATTATGAGGTAATTTTAAAAATGCTGCATTTACGTAATTAAAAAACGCACTGGAAATTATATTAAATTTGATAATACATTTAAGTACCAGAGAAAGAACGGCAACTGACAAGTTTTAATTATTTAATAAATATTGTAATGCCGTATTTTTGTTAGCGTTGATTCAAAATAGGACATACAAACATAACCCACGCCTGCATCCCATGAGGGTTGCCAGATTCGATAGATCTCCAGTTAGCTCTATACTGGCATTGTTTTACTTTCGTCCACTTACATCAATCTCTTCATCTTTTTTTTATATATAAAGAACGTTTGAAATTTTTATGTCGATCAATTTCAAAACAGGCTAATGTTGTCTTTTGCATTGAATCGAAATTTACTTTAAAAACGTTAAAAAAGCACCTAACGGGCACAGTGCTATTCCGTGCAAGTGTTGTATGAAAATATAGTAAGTATTACTAAGCAAATATGTCGCTCAATATCTTACGTACATAACGGAGTAAAAATATAAGTATGAGTACTTGTTAATTTAATAAAACTAGTCACCAGAAGTATCGGCTTCCCTTTTGAAAAAAGTCACCCTTCGCCACTGTACCATAGTACAGCTGCGCCACCGTCGGTACTATTTTTTTATAATTTGGATTAGAAATTAAGGACACTGTTCATCTCCCATACATTTTGGACCTAAAACCGGCAAACCTATTACTTTTTACACAGTAAAAAATATGAATTCCACTAAAACTTCCAAAGACAATTCCGAGAATTCCAAAATAATTAATATAATTACCCATTTTGAGGTTTTACAATGTTACATCAAGGTACAATTGGTGCGTTCCACTAAGAGTTCTCACGATGACTTCTGTTTTTCCACTTATTCCCGCGTTACAATCGCGTCGCAACATCGTGGAATGGATTATGGAGCGTTTTGACCGTTGACGTAAATAATGAGAATTGCGGATTTATAATTAACTATTGATTATATTAAGGCATAAATATAAAAAAAATACACATCATATTTTTTATATTTCATTTTGGTGGAGCATTCGACCGCCTCCGTGGCGCAGTTGGTTAGTCGCCGCCTGTGAAACGAGAGGCCGCGGGTTCGATCCCCGCACCGAAACAAATATTTGTGTGATCCACAGGTATTTGTTTCGGGTCTGGGTGTTTGTGAGACCGAAAAGTCTCTCGTAGTTTCTGATACCCACGACACAAGGCTCGATCTTAGTGTGGGGTCAGAGCTATGTATGTGACTGTTGGGTGTATTTATTATTATTATTTATTTATTTAATTATTTTGGGTTGGATATTTGGTGTTAAATTGCGTCGCAATTATGCTCCACATAGTGGTAATTCATCGAGTTCAAAAGCAGAATGTATGCACACTGGCCATCCGCTGAAGAAACATTCATTTACACCAAAATACCTACATATCTCTTTCCATGTCAACTAATTTAATTTACGGTCGCCCTTTTGATTGTCGTGATTGCTTAGTGGAACGCGCCCAATATGAATGAACGGTAACGTCAATTTATATATTACAACATAATAATATTATACTACAGCATAATATCTCAGGTATAACGGAGACTTATTTATTCTAAGTCAAAAAAATAATACAGATAAAAATGATTTCGCATTCTTAGGTGTCCCTGAAATTACAAAAATCTATATTTAAACTATGAAAGAAACTAGTAATGAGCGTTGATTAATGTGCCGAATTGAACAATGTCCTTTAGTAAATGTCGATTGAATGGAATATGTACAATACTTGTATTGTTATATTATGTTGGTATGTGTTTTGTGTAATATTTTATCATAATGAATTAGGGATGAGCTATACTAGTAATATTTAGTACTTACCAGGGCTTCTAAGTACGAGTACGTAAACTAGAGTCGAACACCAGCTTTTAAAATACTTGAAAGTATTTTGTTAGTATGAGTCGGCGATCCTTCACGTCCCAGCCGCGGCGCGGCTTCTAAAAATACTTGCATAGAAATCCGACTCCTATCAATCCATGAATAAGAAGCGAAATGGTATAAATAAAAAAATATACATACTTCGAAGCCAAAAGTAATTTCTATTCATAAATATGATTGTCTTTCTTATACAATATATTATTACATGGATCGTTTTCCAATGCAATTATTTTCATGTGTAGTGTTCCAAACTCTTCGTGTATCGACGTATGGTAATTCTTGCAAGCATTTGCATTGCTCGTACTGCTAAGTGAATAACTGGTTTTAAAACCTAGTATCGTAATTACGTCTTTGCACTGTAATTAATATGTTGTGAAAATACCGCATGTCTATAATGTATCAGCCAATGACATAAAAATGTATGAGTCTGGTAAGTTTTATTATCCATGATTACAAAATCTGCTTATTTTTAATACGCTTTTTATTAGCTTCACCTGTATGTTTGTATGTTTGTTTGTAACCGACTTCTTTGGGCGCGATTTTGACCCACTTTAAACGGCCAGATTTCGTTCAAACTTTGTAGATTTATTGAGGACCGATGACAATACACTAATTTGATAAAATCAATCTAACTCAAATAATTGATTTTTTCATAAGTTACAGTGTTTCCGGAGTTTCATACATGACGGACAGGAAATTTTTTTGACCTATTTTGATATTTTTTTCCGTTTCTATTGCACTAAATTAATTTTTAGCAAGTATAGAATTAATCTCCGTTAAATTATCTCGACAATAGTATGCAAAATATCTTGATTCCTTTAACTCACAAGGCTATAATACTAAAAACAGTTGCCAAAATAAGGCGAAAAAAAATTATCGATCGTAAAGCACTCTCTGATGCTTCGCATCATGAGTCGTGCAATAGTTTAAAATTAAAAAACAAGCTATTATAAATAATCCAAACTAAAAAGTAGAAAATAAATAATAGTTTAAAAAAAATAAAAAACACGCTTTTTATAGAAAACCGAACTAAAAAATAGAAAATAAATTTTAATGAATTTAAATTAAGAAAATAGTGTTAAAAATTTCAATGAATATAAATTAATAATAGGGTGAATTAAAAAAAAAATATATTTAAAAAAAAGCGTGGGGTGCTTTTTAAGATATTATCGAAATGATAATCACTCTACACATATCTGTCAATAAAATATTTATAACTATTGACACCATGCACCCCACGCTTTTTTTAAAATAAAATATTTTTTTTTAATTCACACTATTATTAATTTATATTCATTGAAATTTTTAACACTATTTTCTTAATTTAAATTCATTAAAATTTATTTTCTATTTTTAGTTCGGTTTTCTATAAAAAGCGTGTTTTTTAGTTTTTTTATTAGTAGTATGTTGTACATCTCGTGTAGGTTGATAATTAAGTTGCTCGTCTAAATATTTCTCTTTAAGCACATCAGCTGCGGCGTGCAAACGAATCCAGGAAACAACAGTGAACAATGTGTTTTACGTGTCTGGACATACTGCCCTAATTGTTTAAATCATTTGATTTCATGCCTTATTGCTTCCGTCGTAAGGTACTAAACGGGATGTATTACGAAAAAATATTATGACCTAGCGCCCACGCCCCCTACTGCGGTTTAGAAGTCCTGACACTCATTTTGTCATTTTAACCATTGTTGCTTTAATAGACACGTCTTGGTTAACTGTATGTAATAAAAAAATACAATATTATCAGACACTATTGATGTACATTTACGGGTTCCCGTCTGTAAGAGACTGTCGTCTTTGTGCATAGAGTACAGTCGGATATTATGCCGCACCGCAGTCATTAAGACGCCTTGGTCATCATCGCGAGCATCGGTGTCTTTCCGCGTCTCCCAGTGAGGGGGGTGGGGTTGCCGAGTGTGAACCCGCTAGCAAGGGTGTGCGGGATTAGCGGTAGCCACGCCACGGCGGAACTCCGTCATTTTCTAACAACTTACTCACTGCACGGTGGTGTCCGCTTGTACCAACGGTTGCGTTTTTTTTTTTTTTCAAAAATATTGAAATTTTCGTTATTTTCTCCACGGCCAAGAAATGATCTGTTAACAAATCATGTTTCAAAAAGAAAATAATAATGTATGTTTTATTTTCTTCTATGTCTTAAAAAAAAATGGAATACGTGTGCAATAATGAAGAATTTCGTGTACCTTCTAAAAGAGTAATATGTGAAGTGGGTTTTGGCAGTTTACATATGGCGTGTATTTTTTACTTTATGATGGGTAAGTTTTGATGTGTAGAAATGCAGTATTATATTTATACAATAGATATCAGCAATAAAATAATAGGTGTGTGATTATAATAATTAGTTTGTTTAGTGTTTATAAACATGTACAACCTGATGAATTAAGAACGTAATTATTCTAGATAAACTTTATACAGGGTGTCCCAAAACTAGACGGTAAACCAGTAACGGGAGATAAACCGAACTACTACGGCACAGCAACAAAAACAGTTATAGACCTGTTCCCCCTAATTTCCAAGACACAGTTATCCTAGTATACATTTTAAAACATCTACTTTAACCAACCTTTTGTGGCATTGTGACGAATGATTTCCATATTTTATTACTTTGATTCGCGGTTTGAATTATTTAATAGATAAGCTTAAGTCCTGTAAGCTTAAGAACTGTATACCAAATTAAAACAAGACAAGTGTATTTTTCAAGAAATACGATCGAATTCTTTAGTTCATTTTGTACTGCTACCGGTACTATAGTTACATTTTTTTTTCAGTACGTGTTGTCAAAGTTGCGCGATAAATTATTGAAATATTCTTCTTTGAGGAATTAGATCGTATTTCTTGAAAATAACTTGGTTTGATATAACTTCGTATACAGTTCTTGAGCTAATATATTTAACATTTCAAAACATAAATTAAAATAATATCACTGGCCATTGTGCCACAAAGTGTTAGTCGAAGTAGATTTTATTTTTATGTTTAGAAGAATGGCTGTTTCTTGAAAACTATTCAGGATAGGACTGAATATCTATCAATATCGTTAAATCCATTTTAAACTTCAATATAAAAATAAAATACAAAAGTAACAAATGCTTTAAAAATATTTTCAAACGAATCGTCAAGAAAAGTATGTATACCATACATATTACAGGACATACATATTAGTACCATTGACTCGATTTTTAAACACAGTTGAGATAATTATATATTAGTTTACGAACTATCACAGTAATATCTAGTTCAAAATCAAAACACGGACGACACTGATAGCAAAATGAGGCGGCTATTTTAAAAGTTAAGAATAGGACGGCGCGGCAGTGGAAACGTCTTCCTTTCCCCCTCACACACTAACATCAAAAGGCTGGTAACGTATACTGGGGCGTCGCGTCGTGCGAACCGCATCGTTTTCCCGGTAATTGGTAGTTAGTCTTTCCGCTTGCTTTAAACGTCCACAATTAACACGATGTTATAACTTGGTTATTTGTAAAGAGGCATGCGTAAAGTTGGCTTTTAATGCGCAACTTAACGGTACTACGAAATTGTATCTCAGTTCTTCCAAAACTATTTCTATAACCGTTTATTGAATGTAAATGTTTCAAAAGGTATAATTTAACATTCCCTTACACAGCTTATGCATAAAAAAACTACAAACCAAAGTTTACTTTAATGTTATTTTTGGTTATTTAATTGTAATTTAATAATCACAACGGTTTTATTAAAAGACGTTATACGAGTATAATATGTTTATGTTTCGTACATCGTGATGCAACACAAAATTCAAGATGTTGTTTTATGACACGTACGTCGGCTGTCATGTTAATGTGTTGCATTTTTGTCAACGTGGTATTACAACAAATTTGTATTTTAAAAATTGAGTTGATTACTTAATCGCACGGTCGTCAACTTGCAATCAGAATCTGATTCGCAAGGCGTCAATTTAATTCATTGGCTTTCAATTCTCGTATAGGCGTTCAGCAGAACCCCTCTTGCAATCATATTCTTTCATCCGCTCTACAAACATAAGAATTTAATTTGAGTAAGTATCAATGATTGTAAAACGTATGCAACGCGAATTTCGTGGCGCTTATGACGTTCTTCTTGTGAGTAGTTATGCGGCGACGCGGAGTTATTGATCGCTGGACAGAGCTGGTGTTGGACGAGCACTCATGCTGCGGTGATGATGCACCAACTCCGCGATCAATATTATAACATGGTGTGTAGATCAATCGATATGCTTGCTAGTAAGATTCCTATGAGCGAAGCACAAAATCACATACATGATAACACAAATACAGACAGGGCGGGATATCACAGGACGGAACGGGAAAAGCAATATAGCCGCTGTCACATTGAGTTTAAATATAAAGCAGCGAGTACGCGAAATAATATGATGTTGAACACACGCGGCAGAAGCGAAACGTTGGAAAAGTAGCATACGAGAAAGTGACAAAATTATAAATTTTGCAAAAGCGGCATCACAAATAGAAACGTGATGGAACGTTGATAAATAAGATCTAACATGCGAGAGAATGAAATGTAATATAAGACGGTGTTACCCCAGTGTTTCTCATAATGTTCGTCTCTTCGTGCTGTCTTATTCATATGGTTTATAAGGTTTTAAGATCTATTGGACCAATATCTAAAATTCAAAATAGCAGTGAAAATTTTCAACTTGACAGAGTTATTTAGAATAGAGGAAGAAAAAGTTCCCTCTGAATTCTGATATCGAATTTGAGCCTAATCGGAACTATATCTTAAAAAGTCCAAAATGGCGGCTAAATTGTTCAATCCTGATTATCAAATTAGAAAAAAAAAAAATTGAAATGCAATTGGAAATAATTTATAGTACCTATCCATAAAAAATTAAAAACATCATTTAGATTTTTTTATTCTCCCACCTGGTTTGGAAAGCGGTTTTCACTAGAAAAGAGCGAACAAAAAACTCTAGTGTTGCTCTTTTTAAAACAACCAGTTGTAATGGAAATAAATAAACGGCTGTTGCAATATTTCCATCTACAATGGCTATTTCTCGGAATAGTGCGGATTTTATTCGTAATTGACGTGAAGTAGAATTGCAAGCTTCGCAATCCTCTCGAAGTGATTTACAAAGCGAATATCAACGTCGGTCGCTTTGTGTGCAATTTATAGCAGCATTTATAATAAATTATATATGAAGTAACTATTTTTATTTATAAGTTATTTGTCTTTAATTGCTCTATACTTTTAGTTTTATTGCATACATACGGTAATCGATCAAGTGGCTCTCCTGATGGACATTTTTACCACACTAATTGAACTTGACTGGGAATGTACCTAACATTCCCAGTTTTTCACTCCCGATTGTTAATCAGACCATGGTGCAAAGAAAAAAGGCTGGAACTCAGTCGCCTTAATTTGAGAGGAGATCGTGGCGCTAAAAGCGGCAGCGGAGTGGGAACAGGCACGGACAAGCAGAATATTGTCCCGTACGAGACGTACTCGCAAGACGACTTCCGTCCTCCATAACTTGGCTCAATGAATTCGCAATCTTGATACGCGCGGTGTTTCACGCGATACGATGATAGACGGCTTGTAGTTCTGCAGAGGTAACAAATCCTTAAATTTTGGCGGGTCCTCCTTAAGGGTCAACTTTTAGAGAGTTGCGGTTGTATGTCACTTCCCTTGTTTTACAGAAGATACCGATAAATCATGGAGTTTCAGTCGTTAGGACGGTCTAATTACCTTATATTAGGACGTACAGGATAGCGAAGTGTCGGACGCCAGTCTACAAGGTGGACGGACGACTGATGCCGGACTGATGACGGGATGCCGTCGTTCAACAATGAACTTTCTGTGGCTGAAAAGAGAGACAAAGAGAGATATTGCGATTGCTACTTGTCCTATGCGATAATTTATTATATCACTTTTATTGCAATAAATAACAAGAAATATAAGAATTTTGTGAAGTTCAATAAACGTAAATTCATTCATTGTGTTGAACCACGCTTGTTGTAGACGGCTGGGGGTGACGTGTAGTAAACAATGGTTCCGAGTGGCGTGACAGGCCTGTTTTCACCCTGCAACAAGCGAAATAAAGCTTTTTGCATATGTGAATAAGTGAAAAATCCCATGTCAGTGGTGCGTTCTCTGCCGATATTGATTTACGCCTCGTGTGCCTTTCGATGTGGGTCAGGGGTACGCTTGCAAGTAGCAACTGATTGTAACATTACTTCAGCTCTGGCAGCAAGCTTATTATTAAAATGAAAAATTATTTCCCTCCGGTGGTGAGGTTCAAGGTAATACTACTATTACCTTAACATTATTATTATTAACTCACGAAGAATTTATCTTGTGGGATCCACTTGAACATCCATATGTCGCCACTCTAGATGCGATTGCGAGCTGGGTTCAAAGAGCGCGAGCGGCTAGACCATTGTCCGCCGAACCTGTAGCGTCTGTTATATTATGGATATGTTAATATAATAAAAATACTATTTATACTAAAACTAAAGTGCAGATCTGAAAAATAGACATTTGAAGCTTCCAATTTCTTTTTTAAATTTCATAACGATCAATTTCCTACAACATAGGTGCAGACTGTCAAAAAACTCAATAAAGAATTAAAAAAATGGCCCTGAATTTTTTTTTACTTGTGTAGTTGCAATGAAAAATTATGTCTCTCAGTCACCTACCACATGTTTCACTAAACGCATACGAATTCGGGCGTCATAATAGAGTTAAGTATTTATATTTATTTTATTTTTCACGAGACTCCTAATGAATCGTAGATAACTTATAATTATTATTTTTGATTCCACCGGTAGCTATCTCACAAACCTCGACCACTCCGTTAATAAGGCGCGGTTCCACGAAATGGGTCAGTGTTCAAAAAGATTCCGATATATAGCTCTGCCCTTTATTGAGTTCACCGTTTTTAATTAATATACTTGGCTCAAGAATATTAATTAAAAACGTAAGAGTTGACTTGATGTTAGTACGAGCCACATGAAGGAAGTACTTAAAGGAGACGAGAACTTGCCATCGTCAATGATGGATGGTATAAACTAGTACTTTAAATCAATTAATAGTGACTTAGGGTGGGTTGCAGAAACTAACTTTAACATTAACTAAGGGCTAATCAGCCGTCAAATCGACGGTTATGCAATTTTCGGGTTGCATAAAATTAACAATTGTTAAAATGACGTCACGTATAACATTAACATTAACCGTTCAATTTCGGGCGGTTATTGTTAAAGTCACGGTTATCTTTCGTTATTTGTGTGTGTTCTCTGTATTGATAATTGTCATTTGTGTATCGATTTGAATTATAACCTGTACATTAAAACAATTTACAAAAATACGCTGATAAATTCCGACGTAAAATCGCATCGCATCATTTCACTGGTCACTCTTTTAACTTTAACTATAACAATTATGACAATGGTGCAACAAAAGAATTTTCTATCCCGTGGTCATTGTTATTGTCACTGCTAAAGTTAACTTTACCGTTAACAATAACGTCAGGTTTTCTGCAACCCACCCTTAGAAGTTAGAACCCAAGTAGGTACTCCCAGAAGGTATTTATCCATAAAAAGCATCATTTTACCGTATTTATTGTGAGCCATACCAAGTTAATAAATAAATCACGACACTTTTAATTACATGTATTGCCAACGTCTTCAGCGCGCTACGAACCGTGAAATCGCCGTGAACTTAATCGTTTGATTTTTCTATACCCTGAAATCGAATCAGAGATCAAAAATGTAAACAAACAAATGTCATTGTGAAAGTGACATTTTAGGGCTAGAAAACATTTTCTAATAAAAAATCAAATGTTGCGAGTATTGTATTTTAGAATTTCCTTTAGATTAACATGGTAAAAATGAAAAGCACCAAAAAACCGAAATATATTTAGTTTGTTATTTAAAAAGTATTTTATCAATCACACACTTATCAGTTCACAAGCCTTCAATATCACTTGAATGAGACGAACTCGTTGATGTCAGAATCAGTAACATTTATTATAAATTGATCTGGCACTATATCAATCAGGTGGTCTAATTTGCACGTTTTTCTTCCTTTGTTACATGTTTAACACATCCGTTCCACCACTGCGGTGTCACTTCTTGTAAACCATCTTCATTAATCATGTTTTCTTCATAACAAATATTTTTTCGTAATTGGAGAGGCTAAATATAATAAAGTTTTATTTCAGTGAGCCAAATGTTAGGAATTTCTACTTATTGCCAGCAGCATAACATAATTTCGTACCATTTTTATCACATCATTTAAACAAATGTTAAAATTGTAATTTATGTAAATATTATACCAAAGAATTTTAATTCGGCTATGTTTTATACTTATATAACAGGTGAGAATAATTCTAACCTATCATTTACACGGTTGTCGACAAACTACCATGGCAATTTATTTTATTGTAGTGGTAACCCTCCTGTTTACATTTTTGATCTTTCATTCCATTTCAGGGTATAGATATGGAACTGTTAATAAATTCCATTATTGCGTAAATGTCATTGTTTTTTTTTTGTTAAATATATTGTACATCATGACTTACAACCAGAGTATTTAAAATTGGAACAATAGATCGTAACTCCGGTGAAGCATCTACCGTGGAAAATTCTCTAAAAATGCAACCTAAAACAATATTCGTGGCAGATAATATGCAAAAATTATAGAAATCCAAGAATATGGATTATTTAGTGATAATGCTTATTAATTTAAAAACAATTTTCAATATCAAATCATCAATTTCAAATTAGCTGCCCGACGGGGTTAAACTTGAGTACAATTCAATTTTAATTTGTGCAACGATAATAATATATACAATTTTATTTCATTTCACACCTTGAAAACAATTATTCACGGTAGTATTCGTCTGCAACGAACTCGTGTGCGAAGTTTTTTTAAGAAAATAGTATATAAAATCCAGCTTTTATACTTTAAAGCTGGCAAAATTATATATTACGACATCTTCAAATTTTAAAGTTTATTGTTACCTGAAGTTGTTTAAACTTTAAAACTACTTTTCTACACCTTATCTCGTAGTTCAAAATACAAATACATAAGTATAAGCAACGTCGACTATTTTTGGCATGTGTTTTTTTTTCAATAATTTGATGGTATGTAAAATTGGCCAACCCGCACTAGGCGAGCGTGGTGGACTATATGGCCTAACCCCTCGTACTATCGAGTGTTCAGAAGGCCCGTGCCCTGCAGTGGGACGTATATGGATAGATGCACTTTTTTTTTGCAATGTTGTTTTTTCCCCCACCCTGTATTTATACAGGGTATATCAAGACCGCGACCGAAAACGAAGCCTGGTGGTAGTATTAGTGATATCAAACACAATGCAAGTAAAAATTTCACAAAATAAATCGCCAATTTTTTTTTGTAAATTTTTTACTTATCGTCATATTTGAGTGATAAATACATAGTTTTTTGAAAATTATGACGTACACCACTTTATTTTTAAACACGCAATGGTATGTAAGGGTTTATATTACTATTTTTGCAAAAGCTAGGTATTTATTCCCCAAACATGATGATTTTTAAAATACTGTAAAAAGAAATCCGTCGCTGTTTTTTCAAAATTTTTAGTTGCATCGTGTCTGTAACCGCTAAAACTATCACCTGGCTTCGTTTTCAGTCGCGGTCTTGATATACGCTGTATACTCGTAGTATATATTTGATCGCAGCGCTAAACCTCTAGATTGTATGCACTACGAACTGAACATTTTCGGCTATAAATTTTGGAAAAATGTGCGTTTTAATGTTCTTTATTTTGTTCCTTAAAATATTTGATAGATTGATCCATTATTATTTGATAATGAAAACTTATATAAACCTATTTCAAAAATGAACTAACAAAGCGCCATCTTTTGACTTAAATTCAGTCTATACTTAATGAGTGGAGACTTAAACTGTTTTCTGTGAAATAGATTTTGAAAGACAAGCGAAAATAGCCGTAGTATTCTATTCTGAAACAACAACGCGTAACCTTATTAATATATTGTTTTACAAATTTATGAATATAAAAGCGTATTAATATGTAGAAAATAATATCAAAATTGTATTTTCCTTACTGCTTTTTATTTTTGCTTCTTATTACACGTGCACCGCACAGCGCCATCTATGGGCAACTCTTATTAACGCGAGGTTAGTACTCTGTACTGTTTCCTTAGTTCGCTACAAAGTCTCCAGGTTAGGCTATTTCGTCACAGGTGGAACTAGTCGTCTCAAACCTTTTTTTATAATAAATACTTTAATAAGGCAGTTAGAATAATAGCCATCATCAGGTGTAGATAATTGTATACCTTGAACTATTTATTAATCATTTACAAAATGTACAGCCTATCAATGCTGGCTGTTTTTTCAAGCACTTTTATCACTATAACTTAAATGGAATACATCTCACTTGGGAATCTGATAAAATAATGTGCAACAATTTCAGAATAGTTGTTTCTTTCATCATTAGGATTCTTTTCATCAGAATATATTGCCTGGAACTTACATATATCTTATATACTATATATACGCTTTATGCAAATGTGATGTTAAAACAATGGGTCTGTAGTTAGCTGTAATATATTTGTAAACGCAGAGTAAAAGAAAGACATTTACCACCATGACGTAGACGACATGATGTTGACGACAGATTTGTTTTGTAAGTACACAGTTCGATATTATTCAGTATATGCGAGTGGCCAGACACATAATATGTGGTCATACACTACATTAGCGATGTCTGTCATCTCCCTTTTTTATGCAGTACACAAACCAGACCCCACAAGAATAGGAAGATAGTTATCATTATTTTATGACACGCAAGATTAAATCTACCATAATGAAAATAAACGTTGAATACAAAAAGTTACTTTGGGGAGTATTTTTGCAGCGTCGAGTCGCTACAAGTAAAACCACATGGCACAGCGCTGTGAGCGCAACTTGGGTATAGAGGGGCTGGAAATGACTCCTGTCCGTCATACAGCATGTCAATGTAAATAACATATTGTTCCACAAATTAATGTGTTATATTCGTCCCACGTTACTTTCGTCTTTGGTCTCCCCTAGTATAAATTGAATTAAACACAACATATTCTCTACTGATTATAGTATAGATGGTACACCCCTACAGGAGTGCGATAAAATAAGAGACCTAGGAATACTATTTGACACCAAACTCACTTTCTTGCCTCATATCAACAATATAATAAGCAAAGCGTCTAAAATGCTTGGATTTGTGATCAGAAATGGCAAAATATTTAAAAATCATAAGACAAAGATAATACTTTACAATTCATACGTTAGGTCAACCTTAGAGTACTGCAGTATTATCTGGTCACCACATTATACAGTCCATCAACTACGCATAGAACGGATTCAGAAAAGATTTACCAGACACCTTTCATTCCACAGTAAATCCCAAAAGACATTAAATTCTTACCCAATACGTTTAAAACGCTTTAAAATGAATAGTCTGAGTGACAGAAGGAAACTCCTGGATATGAACTTTCTATGCAAAACTTTAAGAAATCAAGTAGATTGTCCACTGTTGTTAGAATTAATAAAAATACGTGTCCTTAGTCGTTTACCAAGAAAACCCATAGGGTTATTATGTCCACCACCATCAAGAACTAATCTTAAGCAAAATTCTACAATAGCCAGGTTATCCAGGTCCTACAACTCTCTCGGCCAAAGCGTTGATGTGTTTAATGACTCAATGGGTACTTTTAAGACTGAAGTTCTAAAATTAATTAGTGATAAGAAATTGTAGACATATTATTTATTTTCATAAATTTATTTTTGTTTTTTTCCTTTTTTAATTCATTTTAATTGTTATTTCTTATTAATTTCTAGTTTAGTTATTGTTTCACTTTGTATAATTTTAATATTTTATGATTATAGTGTATTCCTTTATGTTTTTAAAAAAATCTAGTATATTTACTTAGCAGTTATTCGTTATTCAGTGCATGTTGTGACGCCTGCAGGTAGTACATTTAACATGTTACTAATTTAATTTGTGTATTAAATACAAGAATGTAATTACCACTCGTAGTCCTAAATAAATAAAATAAAATAAAATAAAAATTGCAACTACTCATATAAACCCGAAAAGCGCTGTATAAAAACGTGCAAAAACACTGTATCTTCGAGCCATCTTAACCCGGCCCTCGAAACTCTGGCACCAGAAACTCTATCTGGAATGTTTTTGGAAAAAAACTCATGATTTCTCACAGCGATGAATTCTCGAATCATATACATATCACAATCATATATTTTGTACTTGATCATATTATATTGTGACCAGTATATAGCTGTCCGCACTTATCCATAGATAATGATAGTATGATCGCTTTTATCCTAATTTAATTTACCCGTGTACATGCGCGTCCTACATTCAAGTTTATATCCTTGATTGATAGCAAAAAATTGCTGTGATTGGAAAAAAATAGGAAGATCATCAATTTGTATCTTACACCTCCTTTAATTTACTTTATTTATTTGGATTTATTTTAATTATAAATATCTTAATTATGATATACTCGTATTGTAATTTACTGAAAAGTACTGCGCAATATTAATTTAGAAAATTGTTAAAATTCGTATCCAAATTCCAAAATGCGGTGTAACGTTAACATTCATATCATACTTCAACATTTCCCCGCCGCGCTTCCCCATACCCGCCCCCGCTCACCGCCTAGACTACCCCCCGCGCTTCCCTGACCCGCGACACCCTCTTCATTGTGCCACTGACCGGACAATGCCTTATCGAGCCCCCACATCCGCGCCCCGCTGACCCGGAATGCTCTTACCCCCGCACTCCATCCCACCTACTCCAATGCAAAATAGCAGACTTAAAAACTGTATTGTTACGTAACACTGAATGTATAGGGCCAACATTTTCCCTGCCGTTATGTACCCTATTCACAGAGAATAAGGTTCAAATAGGCATGGCTTTACCACCCCTCGTACTGGGCCAAGAATCCTGCGACGCATGTCCGCCTGGTACTGCGGAACGCGAAAACGAATCCCAATGGATGGTTGGCTTGAGTAGTCTGGCTTGTTGTCTCCTCATTAATAAAGAGTGTCTCAGCAAGAAATTATATATATTTTTTCTACTAATGAGCTTTCTTTTGGGGTATTTGAGTAGTATGATGATGATGAGCATGATAATGTACGTAAATTCTTATTGGGATATATCGTCAAAAATGTATATCAGCCAATGGGCAAGGTAGTCATCTAAACAATATTTTGTTTTATATGTACATTCATATGTCATTGCTTCTTACGTACAATGTAGAAAACAATTTTAATGAAACATTCATACATACGTACATAAACTCACGTCTTTTTCCCAGAAGAGATAAAGGTGAGGACACCTACGTTTCGCCTCATGTGCTACGTCTCACGATGTGGTAAGGGGCCAGCCTATCGCCATATCGGGCACAAATTCTTGACTCCGGGCTAATAATTAATAGAAAAAGCCAATATCACTGCCCGACCCCGGATTCGAACCTCAGTGTAAATGAATCACAGAAATAGTTTTTACTTTTTTTTAAGTTAAAATTCTTGCCTTAAATCCCATTATATTTAAAATTGGCGACATAATTTGATGATAACGTCGTGATGGTCCATAACGTTTCTGAACCCCTTCTGTATGACATAATATCACGCCGTTAACTATCTTATTGCAACGTAAATATATTGATTAATAGAAAGTGCCTTGAACTAACGAGTAAATTGTAGATAACTAAATAGTAAATATACTATACATTATAGGCTATAGAGATTACAACAGCAGTGAGAGACGACAAGCTATGTCGCAAATGTATATTAAAAACATCGAATAATATAAAAAGCAAATATCAATCTGAGCCTTGAACTAGTTCTAGTTTCGACAAATTTGAACAGCCGTAATAGCTCAGCGGTAGAGCACTAGCTCCTTGGCGCTATCGGCCCCTGGTTCGAATTCAAGTTTCGGCGTGCATTCACTCTGCTCATTTTTTATTATTTTATTTTTTATAGTAACAATTATTAACTAATATTTAATAAATAGCTTTTGCCCGCAAACTTAGCCTGCGTGATGAACTTTATTTGGAATTTTCCATCTAATCTCGTCCCTTCCCGTTATATCCCGCCCGTCCCACCTCATTCTTACTCAACGCATGTAATCCAGTCCCATGCCATCCCTTTGAGTATAAAAAAGTAAGAAATATACCGGAATTCCTTGCTCATCCCACAGGAACACTACATTTTTCGGGTTAAAAAGTACCCTTTGTGTTAATCCAGTGTCAGCTTCCCCCATACCAAATTTTATCGAAATCCTTTATGTCTGTCATATAGCACATCAGTGTAGATAATATATTTCTTTCACAATTTCATTTGTCACCTTCGTCCCGCTGTGCTCGCGTCCCTGCTCTCCCCTATACCGTGTTCTAAATGTATCTGCCAATAAATATTGTATCAGTGAATTACAATAGAACGTCGCCAGCCGGTGACCGAACGGTTACTGGTCAGATCTCAATAAATAGGAGTATCTAAAGAAGTGTGTTGTGTGTCCACCAGCGCCAAGGCTGCCGAGGCGGCCAACTGTCGCATGCAGGACAAGCGCGCGTCGGCGCCGCCCTGCTCCACGCCGCCGGCCGACGAGGACCAGCAACCGCCCACCGACGGCGACGCCACTCCGGTACATAGCACACAAACTACCGTCATCAACATTATAGACGTCGCTGCATCTCAATTAATTATCACCAATTGCATAAATATTAACTGTCACATCAACCCAGTTGATGTTAGCATGGGCTAAAGTTATTTATTGTCAAACATATTAAAAATGTAATTATTTCTGTGCATCAATTTTTCTGTACCAGGATTCACATATAGCAATAAAATCGCCTATTGTGCAATGTACATTGTATATGTTTGAACTTTTTTGTTCCCCATGAGTTAATTTGACATAAAAAAGTGTAATTCATGAGCTTTCAAGGTTTATATTGTATTCGCCTGCAGACGGGGCTGTGCCCGGACTCGACTGCGACGCCGCTGGCGGGCAGCGCGCCGGCCACGCCGCAGGACCCGCGCATGGACGTACCGCAGCCGCGCCCGCTGCCCATGCCTGAGTACGGCGGCTTCTTCGCGCTGCTCACCGAGTACCTGCCCGACAGCAGCCAACCCATATCAGGATTCCACAGGTCATACACCCCTGGCCTCTTAGCCGTCGTTATCCCAGCTAGGGTCTGCTTTCACGCTCAATGTTCACCATTTTGCCTCGTTATCCTCCAAGGATCATCTACTTCAACCACTAACACAAATACCGAGGGCACAGCACAAAAAACGTATTTATCTGCTGGCAGCTTCTTCATATATAAAAAATTCTTGTCATGTTGCTTGAGTCCTATAAACTCCTAAACCACTGAACCGATTATAATAAAACTAGCATTTGCCCGCAACTTCGTCTGCGTGTTTACCATAATATAGACGTTATATCGCTATTCCATTGTAACCTTTTTGTAAACTTTTAACAAAAATCAACATGTAACATTTCTATTTCCAATTCTGACTCTAAATTTAGATTATATTTATATATAACTTTAATTGAATAACTTTAGTCATTTTGGTTTCCAATAAAACTATTCAACCCTTATTTTTACTCCTGGAGGGTTAAATTTAAGTAAACAGAGTACGCACTTATTTTTGGTTTTAGATGAGTAATTATAGTGTCAAGTTTGAAATCTGCAACTTCAACGGTTGCGGTTTTCCATACAAAATTATTTTACCCTTTTCACCCCCCCTTAAGGGTTGAATTCCCAAAAAATCTTCCTTAGTGCTACCCTACGTTATAAAAGAAATCCCTGTATAAAATTTCAAATTCCTAGCTTCAGTAGTTTCGGCTGTGCGTTGATCCGGCCGTTCCGTTCTACAAAACTTCAACCCTTATTTTCGTCCCTTTAGGTTTAATTTTAGATAAACAAAATATGCAATTATTAATTGTCTAACACCCGTATTCACAAACAATACTATGAGGACGCATAGTGTAGCCAAACGCACAGTATTGTCAATTTTGATTCAAAAACAATACTTGAGTGATGAGTGACACTATGCGTTCACATATGGAGGCCCTCAGGTAAAGAAACTCAACAGCTATTTTACGCAACGCATAGTGTCGATTGAAGACGTAAAAGTGACAGTTGTGAATGTATAATATGCCATTTCATTTTATGTGTTTTGCACTAAGGTTTTGCATTAGGTTTTTTCAATTTTCAATGCAATGGATTACAGCAGCGAGGAGGAGTTCGACAATTATATTAATGATGTCCTTACCGAACGCAGGACGATAAGTACAAGAAATATTCGAGATTTTCAAAATCCTTTTGTTTTTTACAATGATGAAGAATTTCGAAGACGCTATCGATTTGCTAAAGATATTGTTCTTCATATACTATTGCCACTTGTCGATTTAGACCTGACAAAATTAACTAAAAGGGGCCTTCCAATACCGCCAGTTTATCAATTACTTGTGGCCTTAAGATTTTATTCGTCTGGGAGTTTTCAGCTTAGTAATCATCTATTTCGATGCAGGCTGTCTCCAACAGGTCACTGTGGAAATCATTGGGGGAGGCCTATGTTCAGCAGTTCCTTCCTTTGGCTGATGGATGGATGGATTATGCAAGAATCATCTATATTCATTTTATTAACTATGTTTTAACGCAAAATTAATAAGAAATGTCTATAACAGATGGTTACAGGTGATCTTATACAAGTCAGCCAACCGACAGTATCAAGAATTGTTAAAAAAGTTTCTCGGCTTATATGTTTAAAGATAAACTTTTATATCAAATTTCCTAACAACCTACAAGCTACAAAAGAAAAGTTCTACAATTTAGCACGCTTTCCTGGCATTATCGGTGCTATTGATGGCACTCATATACCAATTCAAAATCCTGGTGGCCCTTAAGCTGAGGTGTTCAGAAATACAAAAAGATATTTTTCTATTAACACTCAGATTGTTTGTGGACCTGAGTTAGAAATATATAATATTGTTGCTGCAGACCTGGGTCTATTCATGATAACAGAATATTTGAAACTAGTGTACTAAAGAGAGAATTAGAACAAGGCGTTATTGAAGGTATACTTTTGGGAGACAGTGGGTAGGTATGGGTGTCAAAAATTCTTATTAACACCAGTTGCACGCCCAGAATCTTCTAGTGAACATAACTATAATAAGGCACATATAAAAACCCGAAATACTGTGGAAAAAACAATACATACATACATTCATAATCATCACGCCTGTATCCCATAGGGGTAGGCAGAGACTATGGATCGCCACTTTGCTCGATCCTGACATACAACTTTCGCTTCATCCACTTTCATTATTCTCTTCATGCATTCTCGTCGGTTCAGGGTACTTTTGACCTGACCCTTCTTGAGGGTATCACCGATTTGGATGGTGTAGGTTCGATGAGGTCGACCCCTACCGACTCTTCCATCTACACTCCCCTTGTATATTTGCTTAGTTATTCTCCTTCCAAAGAAAGGAAAGAACAATAGGTGTATGGAAAAGGATATTTCCTTGTCTTTCCAAAAAAATGGCAACCAATTTAACCACAACTTGCAATATTATTGTGGCTACAGCGGTGCTATATAATATATGCAGAGCGCGTGGTGTTCTTGAACACATTGAACCAAACTTGAGAATATCTGGTGTTTCTACTGGACATGTTCAGTAGAGAAGCGCTCCTTTTTCGAAGAATGTTTAGCAAGCCATTTTTGATAAAACAATTATTATATAATAGATTTGGTAAAACAGTCAACAGGTTACCGGATGATAAGTAATAACTGACGCCCGTGTCCACCACGTCCACAGTGCTTCGATTATAGGTGTGTTACTGGCTTATCAAATCGGGAGGAGAGTGGGAAGGAAAACGGATGGGCAGAAGATAGGGTTATCGGGCAACTGAAAATCTTGATAAATTCGTGTTGTAGGTAATGAAAACAGTTTTTAAACTTAAACTCAAATATTTTTATTTTGTAACATTTCAATTTCCAACTTTAGTTTCTGTATTTGTAAATTATGTAGTTGTTTTTCATATTCTAAAGTATATTTTTCTCTTTCGAGTAAAATTTTTTCTCGTTGTATCCTTGCTTCATGCAATTCCTTATCGTGTTCTATATTTAAAGTACACCGTTTCATTCTCGCCTCAAGTTCACTTTCCAATCGCTTGTTACCTAAACAAAATGAAATAAAATACATACATTACTAAATTATTTATTTTAAGATTATCTACGTGACTTGGATCACATCGGTAGTGCGGTTGCACTACTGTAACACACACTGTACTGTACAACAGTGAGGTCTCGGGTTTGAATACCGGGTTGAGAAAAGTGTTATTGAATGTTTCTTTTCTTTATTAGCGAGAAGTCAAAAATAGAGTGGTAGATGCGTTGGTGCTCACATTTATTGTTACCTTTACCTTAATATATTATAAAAGGAGAACCTACTTACTGGTTGGAATACTTGCACTATATTTATTGTGATATTTAAGTGATATTGGATTTTTCTATTCAATATCAGCCCAGTGTTAGGAATTTGTGCCCGATATGGCGATAGGCTCGCCACCTATCACATCGTGGGACGGAACATACAAGGCGAAATGTGGGTAGGCACTTCTGCCTACCCCTTCTGGGAAAAAGGCGTGAGTTTATATATGTATGTATGTACAAAAATACTTACCATTCAACACTTTTACTTGTACTTGTTTGTCTGTAAGCTTCTCTAAAAATAAAAATAAATAAATTAAAAATGTGAGAAGAAAATTTTATAAAATATTTGGCATGTAAATATTTGAAGTTGTCAAAGGCGGTTTACACTCACGCGTAATTCGCGGGAGAATGCAAAAAAAAATAAACACCAGAGAGAAATTAGCAACAGTAATTGACCAATCACTGATCCGCATTGGACATTGTGCGTTCCCATAGTAAAAGGGTGACTCAAGTATTGTTTATGAATAAAAAGGCTGAGCGGAACGATCACTATGAGAAATGTCTTACTTAGCATAGGGTTACTTCAACACTGAGTAAAGTATTGTTTGTGAATACGGGCCTTAGAATGAATAACTTAAGTGCCAAGTTTGACAATTGTAACTTTAACGGTTCAAATTTTCCCTATATCATTTTTTAACTGTTTACACCCTCTTAGGGGATGAATATCCTAAAATCCATCCTTAGTGCTACCCTAAGTCACAATAGGAACCCCTGTGTAAAATTTCGAGATCCTAGCTTTGGTAGTTTCGGCTGTGCGTTAATCCGGCAGTTCGCTTTTACAATACTTCAACGCTTATTTTCACTCCTTTAGGTTTAATTATAAGAAAAAGGAGTATGCAGTTGTTCTTGTTTCTAGATGTGTATCTAAAAAGTCAAATTTGATATCTGCAACATCAACGGTTTCGGTTTTCCATACACCAGTATTTTACCCTTTTCACCCCTTTAGAGGTCGAATTTCCAAAAATCCTTCCTTAGTGCTACCCTACGTCACAATAGGAACCCCTATGTAAAATTTCACGTTTCTAGCTCCAGTAGTTTCAGCTGTGCTTTGGTCGGGTAGGAAGGAAATCACCCAGTTTCTAAACATTTCAACCCTTATTTTAACCCCTTTAATGTTAATTTTTAGACAAATTGAGTATGCAATTAATTTTGTTTTTAAATGATTTATTGAACTGCCAAGTTTGACAATTGTAACTTTAACGGTTTAGATTTTCCATACAACAGTTTTTAACCCCTTTCACCCCCTTAGGGGTAGAATTTTCCAAAATCCCTTCTTAGTGCTACCCTACGTCACAATAGGAATCCCTGTGCAAAATTTCAAGTTCCTAGCTCCAGTAGTTTCGGCTGTGCGTTGATAGGTCAGTCAGTCAGTCAGTCAGTCAATCAGGTTCCTCTTTTATATATATAGATTGTGTGCAGTTTGATCCAAACTAAAAATTAAAAATAAATATGTATAGGGACACCCTTATCGAACAGCCCGTCGTTGTACGAGTATTGTATGAGTTATTGTGATGAATACATTTAGATACGTATTATAAATAAATAAATAAATATAAAATACACCCAACAGTCACATACATTATAAATGTATTATAGATGCAACGTGGCGGTAATGTTGCTGTGCGACGTGGTGTTGGAGGGCGTGGAGATCGACTGGTCCATCCACGTGCCGCTCATGCTGCACATCGTCTTCCTCGGCATGGACCACACCAGGTGCCAACTCCACTTCAATACATACTTAGCTAAATCGATCTATGCTCTTGGGAAAATATACATAAACCTTTGATCTTTTGGTCGAAACACACAATACTGCAGTTTACGATACGCGGTGCGGGACACGAATTTGTATAAAAAAGCATTAGGTTTCCGATCTAAAAACCGAAGCTTGGATGGTAAGTGTAGTAATAAGCAACATAGCTATAAGTAATTTAATGAAAGTTTTGAAAGAGTAGAGTACAGCCAGCTTGATGGGTTGCAGATGGATAGTGCACCAGCACTGCCGGCAGCTGCTGCTGAACCTGCTGGTGGCGGTGGCGGCGCACCACGACCACTTGACGGTGGCGCGCGCGCTGCTGGCCAGCCGCTCGGCGCAGCTCGGCCTCGCCATCCCGCCGCCCGTGCTGCCGCTCGTGCACCACAACTTCACCGGTATCACACCGCTTTATATACACCATATATTCTACGAATTTAAACCACCGATGCCCATATTGGTGTTAAAATAATACTCAGTGCCGCCTCCTTTAATTTTTAAACTTATTTTACTACTAAGAATAGCTTATCCCATAACATACTGTATACTTTTCATAATATTTTAAGAGACCAACAATGCACCTACGGCCTAACTGTTGTTGATGTTCATAAAATGCGATAATCACTTATCATCGGCTAGATATTAACTAAAAGAATTTATGTAAGTAGGTCTGGGGAGCGTCATTTAACTTGTAAATCGATATATTGATCGATTTATTCAGTGAATGGCGAGATAAGCATGCCGTTTGCCTGATGGTAAGCGATACGATCGCTCATTGATATTAGAAAAACAATACCATGAATTACAAAGCAGTGTTTGGCATTCCACTGCGCTCGCCATCCTGAGATATAAGATGTTAAGTTAAGACTCTGGCTACAATGTCTTTCAAACCGGAACACAATAGTGCATTTACACTGCTGTTTGGCGGTACGAGACCTACCACCAGTAAAGAATCGATACTTTTATTTGCGAGTTTGCCTATAAGCTAATTATGTAAGTAGTTCTGATGCGAATTTTTTTTTTGTGCAGAACCCGATGCGGCCTTCGACAAGTACCCGCAATGCGCGCACTCGCCGCGCTCGCACGCACGCTCGCTCAGCTCGGACCCGCAGGTCACACCCGAAGGTGAATACATCAGTAGTACCATTATGGCAACCATACTTACCTGAACAAAATGTAGACTAGTTTGGTTAACACTAAAATTTAATGTAATGTTCCCGTTTCCGGTCCATAATGACCCTTGTTCTTTGGCACACGTGTCCAGAAGCTTTTATCAACTTGCATATCCAAAACTGATGCAATTCTTAAAAAATAATCTTATTTTTTTGGAGTCGATTAATAAAAGGAATATAAGAAAAACATTTTTAGTGCAGAGCTCTAATAATTAATTAAGAGTAAGAGACTATCCTCACCATCATCCACACCTGCTGCTGTACCCATCGAGCAGTGAATCTCAGCGAGTATTATTGATAAAAGCTAATTGAAAATAATCCACATTAAAGCTATCGAGTAAATGTTAATTTTGATTTTAATGAGTGGTTTGTTATCAGGCGAGTGTGACAACTACCCGTCGCTGCCGGTGATAGTGACCGGTGACGCGGACAGCGAGCCCGCCCCGGAGGCGGCGCCCGAGCCCGAGCCCGCCGAGCTGCCCGTCGCCGACGTCATCAAGTCGCTGGTGCACTTTCTCGCCAACCGGCCCACGCACTTGCCGCTCTGGCAGTATGAGGACATCACGGCTAAAGGTGACCTCTCTTCACCATTTTCACATATATACATGCAGATAACGCACATATTTTTACACCTTGTATATCTATTCAATAAATTCTTGTAACATTAATTTAATTTTTTATACTTGTAATTGTTTATACCTTTGTACGAGTCTTGTAGTTATTCTAAGTTCGTATAACTAACGTAGGCACTGATGACGTGTACTGTTATCATTATAATTTTGCTTTATTTATTTTTATTATGTTTTTGATCCCTGTGACTGCACTTACCGGCCTTGCAGGAGACCAGCGCTGGGTTTACCAGTATATATTACTTACCACGAGCCGTTTTGTTACAAGCACTGTTATCTTAGTACCACTTATGTTAAATTAAGCATATATTAAGCATATATAAGCATATATAGGTGTAAATTATTGCTTGTAACAGATTAATGTTTCTTTCTTTCTATTCTGTTCCTGGGTGTAGGTAGATTCCTACAGATTGCTGTGGAAACCCCTTTAAGATAATTATATTGAGCAGTTAAGTGTTTGTGTCTGATGATGATGATGATGATGATGATGGTTGCGGGGTGCAGTGTGGACGCTGCGCAGCTGCCAGCAGATGCAGACGCTGCTGGGCCACGTGCTGCGCGTGTTCCGCGAGTCGCTGCCGCACGCACTGGTGTCGGAGCGCTGGGCGCAGACCGCGCTCCAGCTCGGCCTCTCCTGCCCCTCCAGGCACTACGCCGGCAGGTCCCTGCAGGTATTCACGCGACACACAACCACACAACCAGCGTGGCGACCACCGTACACGATGATGGATAGCCAGTTGTATTGACCCGTTCAAATGAACTGCTCTTCCAATGCAGCTCGTGCATATTCTGTTTTGAAACGACTGACAAATTGCGTAGATTGGTAAGAAATAGGTTCCTCTTATAATTTTATACTCTATGTGGACTGCTCTACACATATCATCAGGTTTATTGATATAAAATATTAAAATATTGTAACTCCACCTGATGAATGTGACAGTATAGACACAAGTCGGCTCCTACATGTCACTTTAGAAATTCTTGGTGTAAGCCAATGTTCAACAATACTCATTTTGTGGCTGAACATGCTAATTAACTAATGAATGATCAGATCAATTGAGATGATGAAACAATTATTACATTTTCATTTTATTAGATAAATTGTCCTTTGTTTTCGTTCTATATATTTACTGATTTTTTTAATATCTATGTAAAATTGTATAGTATTGTTTAGTTTATTTTCTATTATGTCTACTTTCTCCCTCCATGTCTTTCTGACACTGTCTTTCTCTTTATTTTATCTGTGAATAAATTATTAATATGTATTACATTGTATGGTGGAGGTATATGCTTACTTATTTCATATATTTTATATTTGTTTATTAATGAGATGAAGCAACATGAATAAAAAACAGTTTTGATACTACATATTTATTTTCGCTTAGAGAAGTACAATAATAACAGTACAGTAAAAACTACAAAGTTACTGTACCAAATAGAGCAATACAGAAATATAGACAGGACACAAAAAAAGGACTTCATCATCATCATCAGCTTGTCATTCTAGAAGGTTTTATCAAAACATTCATTCTTCGCAGATACAGTAAATATTAAATAATTATACATTATTTATTTTCGCTACAAACAACTACTCTACTTTTGATCTACAGCTTTATTTAATGGTATTAAACAATATACTTATTTCGATAATGCTATAAGTTTTAAATGTAAGTAGTGTTGTAATATAATGAAATAGTACAGTGAGTTGTCGCGTGCGTGCAGGTGTTCCGGCTGATCGGCGTGGCGATGACGGGGCGCATGGTGTCGGACATCCTGTCGCGCTTGGTGGAGACGGTGGCGGAGCAGGGCGAGGACATGCAGGGCTACGTGACGGAGCTGCTGCTCACGCTCGAGGCCGCCGTCGACTCGCTCGAGTCCAACTTCCGCCCGCTCGACTACATGCGCGACATCTTCAAGTCTACACCGAACCTCAACAACAAGGAGCCGCCGCAACCCAACGGCGGCGCCTACGCGGCCGGTGAGACGCGCACGCATACGCACAACTTACATTTTACACTGTATTATATACCCACATAACGAAATACATACCAAATATAATTTTTTTGTGTTCTAAAAACATATTCAAGGTTACAAGAAAGATCAGAAATGGGTAAATTAGTAATAATACTACGAAACAAAAATATATTTGAATAATTAGTTTCATTTCTCCTACTGCATTTTCGTGCCGATGTAAACAAATAAAAATGACAACAAAAAAAGCAACGATAATTGAAATAATATTCATAATGAACCAATAACTAAATTCATAATTAATAATAAGCCAAATATCAAATAAAAATGATGAAACATGCATTACGGCGATGGAGCCCTGAAACAATATGAAAAATGTAATTATTTATGTGAAAAGATGATCTGGTACGTGTATTGGGTACTTAAAGCGATGAAATGGACTCATGCACTGTTGAGGAGATGACAGCACACAACAAGTGATTTAAGAGAGGGTGCGTTGTTGCAGGCAAGCGGTCGCCGGGCGTGTGCGTGGGCTGCGTGAGCAACCACACGCGCAGCACCAGTTACTCCGTCTCGTACTGCATGCGCAAGAACAACGTGCAGCCCTCTAGCGCCGAGAAACAACCGCACGGTACCGCCTCCCCACCGCTCCCACTACCCAGCGCTTTATACTGTGCGAGTTTTTCCTTAAACCAAACAAGTTGTTTTGTATGCTGGACAGATCGCAGCCGTGCGTGCGGTGACGCCACTAAGGGCGTGTGCTCCAACCTCTGTCGGTCGAGGTCGGCACAATCGCTCAAACTGCTAGGAGACACCGCTACTCAGGTACTCGTCGCTTTGCCCGGCCCGGATATTTAGTCAACTACACGGTCGGTACACAGTGTGATCGTTCGCAGGATGACAAGCTGACCATCCTGGCAACCCTGTTCTGGGTGGGCGCGTCGCTGTTGGAGAGTGACTACGAGCACGAGTTTCTACTGGGCGTGAGGCTGCTGGCGCGTGTGATGGCCCGCCTGCCGCTCGACCGACCCGACGCCCGCGAAAGACTAGACCGGACACAGGCGCACACGTCGCCCTCGCTGCACGCGCTGCTGCTTAAGGTACAGCATAATCTGAGCTCTTTGTGACCACTCTAAGTATTAATTCACGGGACAATATTGTTTCATACGACGAGACGCTACAAAGAAGTATGACGGTGCTTGGTGATCGATTTTAACGGTGGTTGCATTTAGGGCTGCACTCATCCGAACACGTACGAGCCGGTGGTGGGAGTGCTGGCAGACATGATCCCGCTGCTGGAGTTGCCGGTGATCGACCCCACGCAGTCGCTTGCCTTCCCCATGACAGTGGTGGCGCTGCTGCCCTACATGCTGCTGCACTACGAGGACGCCAACGAACTGTGCGTGCGTGCCGCCTGCCACATCGCCCAGGTGACAACCTTGTATTTTACACCTTGTTTTATAAGAAACACTAAATAAGTTATGAAAACGTCGTCAATATTGGCCGAAAAGCAGCAATGATTGTTTCAAAGATGACCGAAGATTATTGTATATCTGACAGCTGCCTCGACCACGTATGACTTAAACCATTTTTAACCGACTTCAAAAAAAGGAGGAGGTTCTCAATTCGACTGTATGTTGCTTTTTTTTTTTTTTTTTTTTTTATGTTTGTTACCTCATTTCTCTGTACTGGGTAAACCGATTTCGATAATTCTTTCTTTAATTGAAAGCTGGTGCTTGTCATTTGGTCCCATAAAAATATGGTGACGATCTGATGAATATCTTCGGACCTGGAGAGGGGAACTCCTTAAAATAAAGTAGGATTCCAATGGTTCTTCTTGCATTGAATTAAGTATAAAACCAAAATTACAGTGGTGGAGGAAAGTAGGGGTAGGGGCAAGGGGGGGGTGAGAAAATTAAGAAATATGTAAATAGTCAATATCTTCGGCAGCTTTTGACCGATTTTAGTAAATTTTTTTTGCATCAGAAAGAACGTATTAATACTTTGATCTCACCAATAAGTTATGAAAATCTGATGAATATCTTCAGATCTGGAGAGTAGAACTCCTCAAAATTGAGTACGATTCCAATGGTTCTTTTTGCATTGGATTCAGTATAAAAGTAAAGTTACAGTGGTGGATGAAAGTAGGGGTAGGGGCGAGGGGGGCGGTTGATAAAAAGAACAAACATGTAAATAGTCAATATCTTCGGCGACTATACCAATAAATCATGAAGATCTGTTGTAAATTGTAATAGTGACAAAGAATCATATTATTACAGTTTAATAGTATGCCATATACCATTCCGTAATGAAACAGATATCGGCAATTGGGGGCATTGCCGATTGTTATGTGTTGGTGAATAAATTGTACATGACGATGATAACTTTTGTGAAAACATGGAAGAACGAGCCGTCATGTCGGATGAATTGTTCCTAAGAAGCATTCGAGGATTAAATATCCAACAAAAGAATGTGTTTCAGAAAGTCTTAACGGCAATCAAACTCAATTTGAAAGGACGAGAAAGTCAGCTGTTAGTTTGTCACGGGTGGTGCAGGTAATGGTAAATCATTTCTGCTAAAATTAATCGCGGAGCATATCAAACGTTGTTACGCACCAACAATAGATATACCTAACGAAGCCTAAATTTGTGGAAGTCCAGTCGCTAACCGGGGTTGCTGCTCGTCAAACTTTTGGCAAAACGCTACACAGTATTTTCTTGCTGCCGATTGAGAAAAAAAGTACCATGATGTAAAAAAAAAATACGGTCTATTGTTTCTTATGATTACCTAAGATTAATTTATTTAAGCTACCAAAAGCTGTGTACGTAAAAATTTGACTATCGAACATTTAAGTCACTAAAAATGAAAAAATAAACCAAAATTTTAACAAAAAAAATAACCGACTTCAAAAAACTGACAAAAAATCATATTAAAAATAAAATTCTAAAAAAAGAAAAAAAATCTGACTTATGACAAACTAAAAATGCACTAAAAAGTAAAAAAATAATTGCGTGTTTTTCACACAAGATTGTATTTATACACATACCTATATTATGTATCCAGTTAACCCTTAACTTGGCAAGAACGGAAAAATAAGAAAACATATATTATTTTGACAAATATTAGTTTGGTTAGGGTTAGATAGCATAGGAAAAATAAAATAAAAAATCTAGATATCCTAGGTTACGAGAAAACCTATGTACATCACAGTGTACAATGCCAAGTACGCGGAAATCTTCATGTAGTTTTGTTTGTACATTGTGATGCACATTGCCAGCTTCGTAATGAAATACATTTGTAATATTTTATTCTATATATTTTAATAAAAAAGACAAAACACAATGATAACCTCAATTACTTTGTATGAAATTTTCGGAAATAATTATATTTTTGCATCCCGGTCATCGAAATGCAAAAATATTTGTCATTTTTACACACGACAGTTGTCCTATCACTCTTGCAACACTTGCAACGCTATGTTTAGGCACCTGCTTCCGGGAAATGGGTTCCCACTTGTTCTATTAAAACAAATAATGTATTTACTCTAATCAAAGACAAAATTTGAAGCAGTGGTATGAGTCTTCTAAGCTAGTACCAGCTACATGTATATGTTGACATATTTCTCGATATTCGTTATGAGGCATAAAGTCTGTAATTAGCAGGTATCTTGATCCTTCTACCCAATTATGAGGATAGACAGGCATCTACGCTATACCCACCATGATCAGAGTGGCTAAGAAGTTCTTTATTTCATCTCCTGTCAACGATGTAGGTCATCCTAGCTTATGCACTATCTATAGATTTGTTCTATGATCAGTGTCTGAGATAAAGTCTATTGAAATCTGTAATATAAACAATATGGTTTTGTATTTATGTGAGTTTGATGAAAGGCATATTACATTTCTTAAAAACAAGCTGTGTGACGAAGCACGGCTTTGGATGAATCTCATAATCTAGAACAAATTACATAGCCTTAACTTTTTTGGCTACTTTTTTATAAGCTGTTATGTTGTGGCTTAGAAGTGGTAAGTTGTTCCTATTGTCGACTGGCATTGCTAGGTAAAGTGCCTGATTATTCAGCAGTTGTGTTTTGTAAAAATTGTATGGGTTCCAAATAAATATCATGTAATATCTGCTCGTGTTCGGCGTTGGGGAATTAGTTAGAGACTTATAGAGACACTACTGTATTCTTTATTAAAGTCTGTCAAACTATTTAATTTAAATTAATTTGTTAAAGTTAATATGCCTATGAAAGTAAATCAAAGGTAATGGAGAAGATTGTATGCAAATAAGAGGTGCTCTACCGGATGTAGAGTTATCCTCAGAGCTGATATTTTCACAACAGTTAATGCCACTATGTTATGCGAGTTAGTTAGGTTTTGTTCTATAGGCAAGATATAACAAATAAATGTCAAAACAAACACAAATAAACGAAACACACACAAATTAACAAACGAATACCCGCAAATTTACCAAAACCCAATGTTCTATAAACCTGGCAATGTACAGCGTGGTTACCATAGTTTACCATGGGTACTTTATCGCGTTCTTGGAAATGTACATTGTGATGTACATACACTTATTTCATTCGAATACAAGAGCTTGTTTGTAGTTAGCTACGTTAAAAGGCATTTATTGAATAATTTAAGCTTTATACATAATAAAAAACAAAACATATTGTCAAGTTTAGATGAAAAAAGTTGAATAAAGCTAAAATAATATCACGGTGTCGCGAGGATGAGCTCGTGGCTTTTAGTTTTTTTTATTTAGACATTTATATTACAGTGCAGTCTCGACAAAATAATTGTCTAGTGATTCTACTGTATATAACAATATATTCACAAAAAACGAGAAGAAAAAATATTCAATAAACAAAGAGTAATAATTTTTGAAAATGTATGTACAGTGGGATGTACGGTGCCAAGTTAAGGGTTAAACTTTACATCTAACTCAACACATACCTATGAGTAACAAATAATTATAATAAAAAAAATTAATTACAGTTCACCTAAGCTAAAATTTGAAATATATGTATGCACTACTTAAAAGACGATCAAATTATTAGAATAATGTACAATTATAGTTATTTTTGGAGTCGGTGTCAGCCAAAGATACCTGACAATATTAAATGACAACAACTTTATGAAATCTATTTTATACGAATATCCTCTTGTACTATTATGTGGGCCGCGTAGAGGCGCGGTTAGTTTTGATTTATTGTTTATTAACCTTAATTCAATAAAATATAATATCTGACGTTTATGTAGTTACTAACTCATAAAACTTGGCTGACACCGACTCCAAAAATAACTATAATTGTACATTAATCTAATAATTTGATCGTCTTTTAAGTAGTGCATACATATATTTCAAATTTTAGCTTAGGTGAACTGTAATTAATTTTTTTTATTATAATTATTTGTTACTCATAGGTATGTGTTGAGTTAGATGTAAAGTTTAACTGGATACATAATATAGGTATGTGTATAAATACAATCTTGTGTGAAAAACACGCAATTATTGATTAAATATTTCTGAATAAAGTGTCAATACCAAGATAATCTATAAATATATTAAAATTTGTTGCCGATCGATGTCTGTACATGAAAGATAAATGAGAAAAACTACTATGGGGGGTATGTATTAACTTAATTATCTTAATACTATTAAGATAATAAAAGCTAAAACAATGATTTTTAAAATTTTAGTCTTTTTGTCTGTGCGGCTGTACGCGATGAACTCAGAACCGCTCAACGGATTTCGACGAAATTAAGTGTTCCCGGGGGATGATTAACGAATTCCGATATTTTTGTTACTTTTTATACCCAAAGGGATGGGACTGGATTACATGCCTTGAGTGAGAATGAGACGGTACGGGAAGGATATAACGGAATGGGACGGAATGAGAAATTCCAAATCAAGTTAACATGAAATAAAATTAATCACGCAGACGAAGTTTTGCGGGCAAAAGCTAGTAAAAAATATTAATTGTTTTACCTTCCTATGCTTTTAGTTTACCGCGGAGAAGAGCAAAAAACTTGAGAACTTGGGTACGGTGATGACGCTGTACTCAAGACGCACGTTCAGCAAGGAGAGCTTCCAGTGGACCAAGTGCGTGGTCAAGTACTTGTGGGACACCTACTCGCACCTGTCACTGCAGATGCTCGCGTTCCTCGTTGAAGTCCTCGAGAAGGTAACGCGGCATTTAAGTTTTAATAACTTTTGCAAATTAAAATGAATTTTGCGAGATGCGCATGAGAAAAGAAGAAGAGGAGAGAGTTGTAAAATAGTATTTATTTAATTTACGTATACATTTACTTATTTAATTAAATACAGTACACTAACAGCATAAAACATTCGATCGCTTAATTAATTATTATAATGAAATTAAAATTTTACAATGATTACTCATCTACACCTTCTATTAATTCATATAAATAACCTAAAGCATATTGGCAATCGACAAGCTATTGGATGGCGTTTGTCGACTAGGTTTTATGTGAATTGAACGGTACGGATGCGAATAGTGTACGAGCGCTACGGCCGCGTGTTGCAGGGCGCCGGGAACCTGCAGCTGCCGGTGCTGTCGATCCTGCACTGCATGCTGTACTACGTGGAGCTGAACGCGCCCGCCGCGCAGCCCGTCAACGCCGACCTGCTGCGCGCCGTCGCCAAGTTCATTGACGTAAGTTGCAACACCTATACCGCAGCAACATCGGTATATTAACTTTATTGACAAATGCATTGAAACAATGAAAGGAGATCGGTCGTTTTCCTATGAATGTTGGGCCTAGTAGTGGAAACATGGTGGAGACAAATGAGACATAGAATTAAATAATAAGGATTTTTTATCCTTCAAATATAACATAGTCTTCTTGAGCTAGGATACGGGGTTTTTAAGATTTATCCTCTTAAAGTTATACAAAATCTACCATTTTCTGCTATCTGAATACGTAATGTCATAGTTGGATTATATTTTAAGTTTGGGATGAGTATGAATAAACATTATTATAGAGTAAGTAAGCTTATCAAGGAAGACATAAAAACACATTTGAATATTTAAAAGTATATTATTTTGATATCAGGTTTATTGTATGTAGTTAGTCACTTTGTCATGCGCTAGTTTAAAAAATATCTGAAGCTACCGTACACAATAATGAAAAAATAAAACAATGATTGAGGATGAATCCATTCAGACATTACAGATCATGTAAGCCTTTGCGCCTTTACGATCGGTGTCTCGTAGTTGTTGGCTTCAGGCGCGCATCAATGATTTCCCGTAGTTTTTGCTTACATGACGATTATAAACATTTTAACTTATTTATATGCTATAGTATTGTTGAATTGAGGTAAGCAATTGACTGCAAGGGACGCCGTAGAGAATAAACACAACACCCAGCCACAAAACGAAATTATATGATTTTCAAATTAATTCAATTTTAAATACACATTAGTACACGACGAAGTAAACAATGCAATTTGACAGATAATAGTCTCGTGACAGATGTCAACGCTATTAATGTTGCTGACAAATACAAAAATGGTAGAAATATTTCATGATATCCTCATTTTTTTGTAAATCTAATTCCAATGGTGTAGGATAAAAGTAAATAGAGAAATAAATCTAAAAAAATACGCCAAATTTTTTGGTAATAATGAATTTCTTGTCCACAGTTGGACCAAATCGACCGATCTCCTTTCCATTATTTTATAGGAATTGCATTTTTGTTGTATTTGATTTATATACCCAACATTTCAGCAAGACGGAAACAACTACAAGGAAGCGATGAAGATCCTCAAGCTGGTGGTAACGAGGTGTTCCACTCTAGTGGTGCCGCCATACTGGGAGAGCACTGCATCATCTATTCTGGATGCCGATCTTCATGGCAAAAAGGTTTGTTGTTGTCTCTAATCAAACACTATAAACGAATATCATCACAGATAAATATTGACTGATACTTTTCGGTTTTCAGGAGCTGCCAGGGCGTACGATGGATTTCACCTTCGATTTATCGCAAACGCCGGTTATCGGCCGCAAATACCTACCCAAGGCCGGCAGCCAGCCTGCTACTGGACCCAGTTCCCTTTCTAATGCCTCTAGCACCACGCCCGATAAAGGTACAATAGTTACTTACTATATCATAACTTACACTAACCTTGTATGCTATCTCCGATGGGTTTTTCATTTTTAACGCTAGCCGCAACTCCAAACTCACATAAATTTCCACCGGCCTCTTCAACTCTCTGCGGCTGCGTCGTAGCCTCTACATCTTGCTTTATGTGGTTCTTTTCTGCTATCTCCTTCTGCTTCTGCTCTGTTTTGCTCTTCTGCTTCATTTCTTTCTTTTTCTGCTGGGTTTCGGTCTTCTGCTTCATTTCCTTCTGCTCCTGCTCTGTTTTGACCTGTCGCTCCAGGTCACTTTGCCTTTCCGTTGTCATTTCTTTCTGCCGCTCATTAACATTATTTCTCTGATCTCGCCTTAAGTAAGGCGCAACAAATTTATTTATTACATTATATATTTGACTTGTTAAATCAACTATAATCATTAAAAATATGCGTTCGATGTATGTCAAACGTCGATTGCGGGCACAATCACTGCAATTCTTCCAGATATGTCTTGCAAGTAAATAGCCACTGAAACAGATTATAGCACCAATGAGTGTGACAGCTGCCATAGAATGCGATGCGTTTTCATGAACGTGTTACAGGTTCGTCGACTTCACAGTCGGGCTCTGCCTCGACGGTGGTGGGCGCAGAGAGCGGCGCCAACAACGCCACGCAGCCGCAGAGCGCCGCCTCGCCGCGCCGCTCGCTGTCGCTGTCGCCCGCCGACGCGCTCGCCTCGGGCTGGAAGCGACCCTGGATGTCGCAGGTACGCCCTACAACATACCACAACCCTCTTATTGCCAATCAATAACGATAATGTGGCGAAGCGCTCCAACTTCATAAACTGAGACAAACAGTGGTACTCAGGCCACCTTTTTCTTCCCGCCGATTAGATGACATATGACAACTTGGAATACGCTCAAATTATGTAAGAAAAGAAACTAAGCTAAATATAATTTAGCGATATCGAGCGCCACTAAAACTAATTTTGGGCGGATACTAAATATATATACTTATGGTTACCAGCAAAACTTATTGCATGTTAATTACTTTGAAATCATGACAAAAATTTAGAAAACCCGAGTGTACTCGTAGGACAGCGCTCCATCTGTACAATATATAATAATGTGTGACTATCAATACACACATGACTCCGTTGAATCAGAGGTGTGTCCTGGGATTTGAACCCGTGACCACCATTAATATGTTGACAGCCGCGTCTGGCCCGTTCACCAACAGGCGCCACTCACTTTTCTTATCGCTATATCGGGCACAAATTCCTGACTCCAGACTGTTAATGAATAGAAAAATCCAATATCACTTTGCTCGAACCGGGATTCGAACCCGAGACCTTGGCGTTTTAATCGTACCGTAATCCAACTGTGTACTTCTATTTTTATTTTAATCTAAGAAAAGTGTCAGTTTACTAATACCTTCGCATTGCCATACTCTATAGTTTAATAAGAGATGACGTAAAAATAGAACAAAATTTAAAAATATATAATTGCAAATATGTACTTTGATTATAAAGAGTGTAATCGGCAGCCTACCGAAAACAGATACCGAGTGTTCAGTGATTCTGTGAACCCCAGCGTTAGAATTTTTCGTCAGTTGCATTCGAGCCCATGCATTGCTGCCTCCAGATTTTTGAAATTGCTATACACCTAGGGGTGTAGGTCAGGTCTGATTCACACATTATATTTATTTTAATATAGGCTATTTTTCACCCTGTATACGTTCTAGATACGGTAAAAAGTACCGAAAATTATTAATCATTTTTGATTGCTGAAAACTATATTGATATCATCAATTTTAATTAGTCCTGCCGCGCACCTAAAATATATATTATATCTTCAAAAAGTAATGTCGTCCCTATATAAAAACGAGAAATGCCAATTATATTTTGATACAACCCGGCAAAACGCTTCGATTGTGTTCATATTTGTGTACCCTGTTCAAAAGTGTAGTTCAATATATTGAATTTTGTTCTATTACATCACCCGTTTACTATAGACAGATAATGTCACGTATCAATATGTGTTTCGCGTTTTCTATCGCAATTTCAAGTAGTTCGCATATGAGGTCAATTGCATTATGCATAGTACAATGTGGCACACTAATTGTTTCAGAGCCGAGTGCGCGAATGCCTAGTGAATCTGCTCACCACTTGCGGACAGCGCGTCGGCCTGCCCAAGAGCCCCTCGGTGAGTATTGACACGCGACGCCTGCCATCTTATGCCTATATATGATAACAGATCATAAATGTAAACATACTCTGTACAATAATAATATAATTTCTACCCATCGCTGCGTATAGGACGATTTAATAACCACTTTATGTTCTAAGGTAATTCGCAATAACATAGTGTATATGTCGCCACATGCTTTACGCACACAAACACACACTCGCCCACGCGGGAGGCAGGTTCGACAACGCTCGCAAACATTTCACACGAAAGCTTGTGCGCTTCTCAACCCGCGGTGTGCTCCTCTCGTGAAGGAAACCTGCCGTATTCCTGACCGTACCTTCCCAACGATCGTACCGCACATACTAGTAGCTTCTATACATACAATGTGTACTTTCATACAATGTATATTGATTGCGGTGGAGTCGTGTGTCCAACTACAAAGCCGGCGCCAGTCGAGTACATCACTGCCGATCGGAGTTGCGATCATTTTCATTATGCAGCTTGACGATTTGAGCCACCGCGTCGCTTTTATTTTGCTACGCTCTTTATAAAGCTTACTCGTTACAAAGGAAGACAAAAAAACTTCATTTCCAACGAATAAAATGTTAGTTTTTTAAGGTACTAGGTGTGAACGATACGTATCTAGAATTTTTATATGGCGCATTTTATCATATAAAAAAAAATAGAAAACTTTTTAACATTCCCTAGCATTTAACTGACAGCGTCCACTATCAGATAATTATTTAATATAATAAACACGTCTATCAAATTCTCAAAACTCTCTCGCTAGCCGTTATCAGTGTTACGAAAAAATCGCCGAAGCTTACACGGCATCCGATTGGATTATTGTCGATGTCGAAAAGCAACAGGTCGAGGCAAACACAAAGCGCGCGCAACCAAAAAATTCTGGATGCTTTAAGATTAGCCATCGTACATATTATTTTACTATATAATATAGGTCTATTATTCAGACATTATTTTCATTCGTTTACAGTATGACAAAAAAAACCTGTCCGATCCAGGACGCGCATTTGGGTATCTCAATTGTTCATTCATACATACATACATACATACATTAACTCACTTGTAGTATTATATCTCAATTGTAGTATTTAAAATATATATACATAGGAAAAATATTTACACGGCATAACATAATTATCGTAAGTAATAATACACATTTTAGTGTCAATATTACTGTAAAATGTAGCAAAGTTTTAAATTCTGAGAACAACAACACACAATCGGACAATTTTGAAATGTTGGGCCGAACGTTGCTTGTTACGAACGAGATCGTTAGCATTGTAATGTGAATTTCCCTATTTTTTTATTAAGGATGTTTTTTATCATATTATGTTAAACGCATCTTTTAAATATAACACATTAATACCTTTATCGATCGGACAGAGAGTTTTTGTCAGACTGTATATGGGCACTCACCTTGGCCAAGGTAGGTAACTGTAACTGGAAAAACGCACCAATAATATTTGGACACTGAATATTCACCGATGTAGGAATCACTATGGCACAGTGAGATGTTGAAATATTGAATATATGCAGGACGTGTGATGTGTGTGATGTAGCGCCGGTAGTCGCGGACTGCGCACTCGGCGCCGACGCTCTACCTTTTATGTTTTATTTCCCAATCACCCACACCAACGCACATTGGCGTCATCGCGGAAGTGGGACACGCCTCTTTTTTATTTGTGTGGAGCAGTCCTTCGCCCTCTTCACCTCATCGCCAGAATTAGGCCAGATTATTCACAGTGTTGCTACGTCACAAATAAAATGCTTAATGTATTTGTCTCTGTGTTAAATTTGCGAGCTAAATAATATCTTTGCCGGCTACAGGTGATCTTCAGCCAAAGTTCGGAGCTACTAGAGAGGGAGTCGTCGATGGCATCCTCGTTGGAAGAAGTGTCGGGCACTCCGGGGAACGAACCCTCTGGAGCAGCGCCCCCTACCGATCATTTCGGCGTTTTCAAGGACTTCGACTTTTTGGAGTATGAGAGTGAAAGTATTGAGGTAAGTTTTTCACTATATAAATGTATAAAGTGCAGTCTGTAAAAAAATATATGGGTATTTTTACAACGTTTACAATTGAAAGAAACGCCCCAATGGTGTATCGGTACTTGGTAGCATATTATATTGGTTATAATCTGTTAGATTCTGGGTTCGATTTCCCGACTTTATGTGAGTCTTTTCCGTTTGAAAGATCATATAATTATGTATGTGTGGCTGAGACAAGAATTCGTGCCGGGCATAACCTTTATCTCTTTTGGGACGGATGTTTTTTTTCGGACCGTGGGTGGCACTCGTGATATCTGTGCCGTTGGGAACATGTAGGCATGAGTTTATATATCTAAAGTGTTGATGAGTTTATATATTATGAAAACCCGGCTGCGCTCGGGTAAAACTTAACTCATCTGTAGTTATCGGTCTTCAAAAATACTAAAGGCAAATCAAGGCATAGATTCGTATAGCATTGTTCATCGTGTTTAAAAAAATATAGTAAATTAAAACTGTAAACGTTTTTATATAAATTATTTAATTCAATTAACTTTCAAATTAAACAAACATAAATTAACAAAATAAATAGCTTTTAAGGTTTATTCTCTGTAAACCTCTCTGTTTAAATTAATTAATTAATTAACGTGACGTGTTAAGTGGCGTGGCGTATCTTTTTGCTAATACCTATGTAATGCAACGATTTATTATCTATTCAAGATGTCATCCTGTATCAGTGACGTTTCAATGGAGTGGCCATTATGGCAACTGCAATTTGTCTGTCAGCACCAATAGAATACACTAAAATACTGGACAATCCGAATTTTGCAGATATATGTTGTCGACTCGAAATCTTGTTTATTACAAGACTAACATAAACATTGCTACTATATAATTACTATGTTATGTGACAATATTCGTTCTCCTATGTCATGTACAGAGACGTTTTAGTACAGAATTACAAACATATCTGGCCCGGTGGCCAAAAGAGGAAACTAATGACGCCATTATGAAATGTCAATCTGCTTGCCATTCGCTGACATTACGCCAACATTGTACCCATGTACTTTCTTTCAAATTGCCAGGTGTTTAACGTCGAGTACAGATACATATTATGTAGTATGTGCATATTCTCATATTTTTAACGAACTTCAAACAAGTAGGTTATGGTTTAGTCACATACCAGTGTATTATTAATGGAACTGCACTATACAGGGTATCTCAAGACCGCTTCCGAAAACGAAACCAGGTGGTATTATTAGTGACTTCAAACACAATGCAAATAAAATTTTCGCAAAAAAAATTGACAATTTTTTTTTAAATTGCTTTACTTATCGTCCTATTTGGGTGATAAATACATAATTTTAATGAAAAAATGTGTGTGTGTATTAGTGTACACACGTAAGAAGTGAAACTTCTTTATGACATCATTTTTCGCAAAATGATCTACTATTTACAAATTTACAGAATTGGTAAAATAAAGCTAAATTAAATAAAGTTTAAGTTTAGGAGGGGGGAAATTTTTGAGGGAATTTGGGATTTCTATCGGGGCCAATTTGTAGCCCTCACCGAGACGGTTCCGAGGATACCAAGCTCGGTGGGTCCACGACCTTTATTGGCCGAGATAGGTTTAGGGGGGGTGAAGTAAAAATTTTAGGTGGGGGCAGGGGCGGGGGGGGGGGTTAGGTTTCGTGGGGGGGCTATTGGGCACCTTAAAATATTTTTGGGTGGGGAAAGTTGTGGAGGGGGAATTCGGGAATTCTGTTGGGGCAGGATTGTAGGCCTCACCGAGCCGGTTCTAATGAACCCAGGGTCGATGGGTCTACGATGGATATTGGCGGAGATAGGAATAGGGGGGGTGAGGTAAACATTTTAGGTGGGGGTAGGGGCGGGGGGGGGGGGTTAGGTTTCGTGGGGAGGCTATTGGGCACCTTAAAATATTTTTGAGTGGGGAAAGTTGTGAGGGGGTATTCGGGAATTCTGTTGGGGCAGGATTGTAGCCCTCACCGAGCCGGTTCCAATGAACCCAAGGTCGGTGGGTCTACGATGGATAATGCCGGAGATATGAGTAGGGGGGGTGAGGTAAAATTTTTAGGGTGGGGGTAAGCGGGGGGGGGAGGTTTCGTGGGGAGGCTATTGGGCACTGTTTTGGATTTAGGGTAGGGGAAGGCCAGAGGGGGGGTAAGGATCAAATTACAAAAAAGTGGGTGGGGCTTAAAATTTTGGGTGGGGCTTGGAAACGGTTGGGGGTGTGGCTTACTGAAGTGGGTACAGAATGTGTTCTAATGGTATACACTGTATTATGTCCAAATGTGGGATGATACACTAGTGTGGGATTCGTACTAAATACAGTTACAATACACAGGATTACTACTAAGTATTACTAATTTACTAAATAAATAAAGATGGCGCGTAACGCAAAAATGTGACGTAGAAATAAAGATGGCGCGTAACGCAAAATTTTTTCCAACCCCGATAAAGAAGTTTCACTTCAATAATAATGTACACCTGTTTATTTTTAAAGAAGTAATGGTACGCAAAGGTTTTAATTACTTTTTTCGCAAAAACTAAGTATTTACCACCCAAACACGATGATGTTTAAAAAATTGCAAAAAAAGAACTGTCGCTTATTTCGCGAAATTTTTAGTTGCATTGTGTCTGTAACCTCTAAAACTGCCACCTGGCTTCGTTTTCGGTCGCCGTCTTGATATACCCGGTATATACATAATAATATAATAGTATTTTGAATAATATTTTTAATTTTACAACTTATTTACCCACTTTGTTGCTTAATTTATTTTTACTGGTAACACCAAATGCGATAACAGCGACTCTCTCACCGGGTCAGAAAAGTTTGTACAGTAAGTATGTATGTTTAAGGGTGGCGATGTGTTGGATCAGTATTACCGGTATCCGAATATGTTTGGCAGTATTTTTTACGATCTCACTTGGCACGGCGAGAAGGGATTAGTGTATCGTGGAGTGTGGGAGCTTGTTGGGGAGACTTGGTGAAACGTGGCGTGCGTTGCAGGGCGAGAGCTCGGATAACTTCAACTGGGGCGTGCGGCGGCGGCCGCTGAGCGAGGAGCGCGACGAGGCGCGTGGCGTGGAGCGCAGCCCGCCGCCGCCGCCGGCGCGCCAGCCCGACACGCTGCAGACGCCGAAACAGGTCCGTGACCACCCACCGCAACCACACGGAGGCACCAACAAGGGACGTAACAACATACTTTGCCTTATTATTACTGGCTTTTTACGTTTATCTTTTTGGTGTCGTAAAAACATTTTTCTTTGTTTAGCATGAAACATGTCTGTTTGACTTCTATGTGTAGATTTAGATCACCGAATTGCTCCGTTTACGTAGTTGTTGTGTGTGATGCAAATCAATATATTTTTTAATCACTCATATTTAAATTAATAAAGATATTCAAATGTTGCTCGATGTGTATTTTAACTATTAATAGAGTTTACCACGATAAATAAAAAAGTTTGTTCACAAAATTGTAATAGCATGTTTAGTTTTTGGCTTGTTTATGTATGTGCTTTTTTGTCGATTTCGCGTGGGATAAGTTTAATAAAGTGCGATATGCGTGCAGGGTGGTCACGAGGACTCTTCGGACGAGGAGGGTGGCTGGGAGGAGGGTGCCAGCGGCGGCCGCGGTGAGGGCGATGCCAGCACGCACCATGATCTGCCGTTACGCCCGCGCACACACTCCTTCTCCAGTGCCTCCAGCGGAGACCCAGAAGGTTGTGATTCTTAATGTCTCATAACAACATAAATTATTTTTTAGTAATATTTAGACACCTAATATTGAACTACTCATGCCACCGATCCCTAAGCGCTTAACATTGCTAATTTGCTATAAATGATAACCATGTCTCTGCGGTAGACTCAGATGGAAATCGGATATCTAACCCAACTGAATCCGACTCGCAATGCCTGTTTCATTGTGGGGCATGTAAAGCATTGTGTAGCACGATGTGTGGGTAGATAACATGTGCAATGTGCATGGTGTGTGTCAGGCGACCGCGGCGACGTGACGCCGGTGCCGGGCGCGGGGCCCGTGCTGCGCGACGCGTGGCGCGCGTCCGTGGCGGCGCTCCTGCGCCACGCCACGCACATGCAACCCATCGCGCTCGTGCACCGACTGCACACCGTGCTCAAGGTAACCACAACCCCTTACTTACTAGATTAAAGCGCTTTAAGCCTATCTTCCAACACTTCGGGGGAGGTCGGAAGGGGCATGTCGGAGTTTCCGGCCTTCTAGCCTGGCGCGTGGGGGCGGTTGTCGGCACCGCGCAGATGTTGCAGTTAGGCTGGGTCCCTACTGAGATCTAAGAAGATATTTAGCCGGCATACCGACTAAAACCTCTCGGTGGCCAACACGCCTTACGGACAACAAGCGATGTGGATGGGCGAGTAGAGCCCAGTTGATTCGCCGTGTCCCCCTGAGTACTGCTAAATATGGCTCCTCATAACTTGGGAGGGCGCAGATACTCCCACTTTCCCTACTTCGGACGCCCATGGCATCCACGACAGACACGAGGCCAAGCTGTCTGCCAACCATCTCAGAGTCACTCGAGTAACGAGCACGCAGCCCCCGCTGTGTGTCCCCGATTACCCCTATTAGTCGCCTCTTAATCGACAGGCAGGGGATACCGTGGCGGAATTTTGAACCACATCCCCTACCATGCTCTCTTCAACACTATTACTCCGCATGCCAGTAACTTTAGTCTTCTACTTGGCTTTATCAATGACGTCAATATAAACCGAAACTATACATAATTATCTCTTTCAAATTTCAATACGATCAATGATATAATATCACTATATCAAATATCGTATAATACTAACATTCTTCATAATTAAGTTGCGATAAACTTCTAGTTGACACAACAATAGATATTTTCACTCGAAACTGCTATATTCCCATTGATAAATAATTTCAATTATATGCAGAAGGCGGAGTAATAGAGTTTTGAAATGTTGTACTGTGCGCGTTATACAGGAGGTGAGTTGTAAGACGATATCGCTGTGCTCGGAGACGGCGCTGAGCAGCGGCGGTGCGAGCGAGCTGGCCGCGGTGCTGGAGCGGCTGGGCGCCGAGGAGCCGCCGCTGCTGTGGGTGGGGCCCGCCGCCGCCGACTGTGCGCGCGTCAAGGACGCCATCCGATATGCTGCGCTCGAGATCAACGAGCATCTCGAGACTTACTTCGACAGAAGGGAACACGCACTCGAGGTGACTAACTATTTACCGATTATGCAACTATATTCTACACGAACGATGTCGATGCCTTTTAAATAGGAACCGCATTTTATCGATATTTGTACCAGTACCGTAAACTCACGACAGTACGTATGTTTGTGTGTGTTTTTTCCCAACGCCACAGATAATAGTGATTATTTTCGTCTGAAGATGTGACAAGGTGCTATCCATCTTTATGATAGGCATAAATTCCAGTCAACTTGACAGCCTCCATGGCGCAGTTGGTTAGACGCCGGCTGTGAAACGAGAGGCCGCGGGTTCGATCCCCGCACCGAAACAAATGTTTGTGGGATCCACAGGTATTTGTTTCGGGTCTGGGTGTTTGTGAGACCGAAAAGACTCTCGTAGTTTCTGATACCCACGACACAAGACTCGATCTTAGTGTGGGGTCGGAACTATGTATGTGACTGTTGGGTGTATTTATTTATTTATTTAACTCGATTATTGGTATTGAAAATCAGACATCTGAATTTCCCGAACTACGAACAAAAATCAGGGCCTCAATGAAGTGTGAATGAGGCGGCAATACCATGTATTTATTCGTTGGTTACCCGTACGTTTTTTGCGCAGACGTTGGAGATGTCACGCGGTGCGGGCGAGGAGACGGGCCGCTGCCTGTACAAGTTAGTGTTCCAGCTACTGCTGCTGCTTGAGACCAACAACAAGATGGTGGTGGCCGTCTACCACGCCGCGCTCGACAACAGGGTCAGTATACACGTATTCAACGCACAACTACATCAAAAGCGGCTAAGTCTCTTCGTGCCATAATTCGATATGATTTAAATAAGTTTTAATTATCTCTATACCCGGCATAGTAGGCAAGACTCAGAGTTATTCTACGTCGCGACAGTGATTAGAACATGTAAATAGAGATTTACATTCGCGCTAATCTATACCCCTGCAATTTTTCGTTTTATTATATTTATACTCTTCCGTTTAAAAATGTAGCTTCGACCCAATTCGCAGAATTTTAATGCCCTAGTTTGCCATGCCATGTTGTTCGACCTAATTGATACCTGGACATCTCTGATTGGCGGGATTTTTTTATACTTGGATGACCTAGTGACACGAACAGTGTTTTGCCTCATACCACTACCCATCTCCACCGCCCTCCCTGTCTTGTTTTCAATAATACCACCCTGTGTTGCCGGGGTCCTGTTGCTATAGAATCACTGTGACCAGGTCACGAGGGCTGATGCGATAGTGTGCGTCGATATGACCTCATTATGTTATTTTATTATGACAATTTGCATCATATATAAAGCTTTTACGTGGCTATCGTCGTGCTCGTGATTGGCTGACTATCCACTTTTTTATTGCGTTGAATGGCAAGACGAGTATGCCATTCCCGTGATAGTAAGCGACACCACCTCTTATGGACAGTAGCAAAACCAAACAACATCATGAATTACAAAGAAATGATTGGCATTACACTGCGCTCGCCATCCTGAGACATAAGATGTCAAGTGTCATTATGTCCAGTATTTACTCTGGCTACAATGCTCTTTAAACCGGAACACAACAGTGCATTAACACTGCTGTTTGGCGGGAGAAATAGACATGGCGGTGGTACCTACCCAGGCGGCCTCTCACATATTATGAGAGTCCTACCACCAATAAAATTGTAAAACTAAAGTCCTTGTTTATTTTACTTTGTATCTCCTACTCACTTCATTTGTAACGTAACTTGAATCCTCTTGTTGTTCTGGAAATTGCACAAAGCAAGTAAAAATTTTACAAAAAAAAATCGGCAATTTTTATTTTGTTATTTTTTACATATCGTCGTATTTGGGTGATTAAACATAGTTTTTCTAAAATAATGACGTACATCGCTTAATTTTTAAACACGCAATGGTACGTAAGGGTTTAAATTACTATTTTTGCAAAAACTAGGTATTTACCCCTCCAAAACGATGATTTTTAAAAAATTGTAAAAAAAAATCCGTCGTTTATTTTGCAAAATTTTTAGTTGCATTGTGTCTGTAGCCGCTAAAACTACCACCTGGCTTCGTTTTCGGTCGCGGTCTTGATATACCCTGTATATATATATTTTTATATTTACCCCTGTGTTTTTAGTTAGTAGACTGAAAACGGATTTAAATCTACTTTAGTGCGAGTGTGTTAGTGCGTAAAACATTATTTTTGGATGGTATTTAGTGTAACGTGCACGAATTATGATACCCATATTGGTTATGATTGTACAGATGTCTCAAAATGTGACTTTATTACGACTACGGGATCAAGATCGAATTATGACGACGCAGTAACTAATGCGATCACATATCTTTGTCTATTAATTTTCAGGCTACAGCCTCTTGAATGTAAATCCTATAAAATACTCTACCTTGACCAATAAATAGCTCGTGGCAATGTAACCATTAATTTCTTAAATTGCTTGATATTAGCAATAATGAACATCCAAGCGAATAAATAATAAACTAAATTATCTTCTTATACATGAACATTTTACTTACTTGTCCACAGTACTTACTTTCGCCCAGTCAGGAAACATCCGCGTGATGTGACGCACCAAAAAATCAGCTGTCATTGAGGGTGCTATGTTATGATAATAATTGCAGATTTATTACCTTTTTTCGTCGAAATCCTCTATAAATACCTTTCCGAATAAAGCTGTATTAATTTTTTTTATTCGCTTGTTTAATACAAAATTAAATATATAAAAATTCATAAATACATTTTTGAAGCTGTAACACATAATACGTACATATTAGTTTACATATTAAGTAAGTTATTGCACAGCTTTTCTGGGGATAGCGTATCCACCGAAATAGTTTTAAAATTTAATTTAAAGTCATATATATCACTGTTGTGCGCTGTGTCTCCATCACTTATAATTATTAGTACTTTAGGTAAAAAAATATGTATTTTTTAAAGTCATATAATGTGGAATGGATATAATAGCTAATCGATTATCTGTCTTGATAGTACTGAATTGACCATCAGGTGTGATGTAATAACATTGTATAGTAATTGCAAAATCCCTAGAGCATACATACCATACACAAAGAAAATGGACTGTTCAATAAGTTTAACCAAAATGGTTTATTAAATTTTGTGATAATTACATTTTGTGTATAATTTTTTGAAGTTGAGTGTGTCGATTCAATTACGGGGGGATTAATGTGTAAAAAAATCTATGAAAAGCGGGTTTGTTAAGTTTTCCGTTCTTTTTCCTTTTTATCCTCCTTCGATGAACGTCCAAGTGTCGTAGGCAATAATTTGCCAGTAGGCGAGCCGGTTGGTCGTTTCCCGAATGAAGTAAAATTTAGGAGTCCATTGTGCATGTGTATGGTTTGTATGAGTTATTCGTGTTGGTGCAGTAATATGTATGTATAAATACGTGTGCTCAGGGCGTGGAGATGAGCGGCGCGGTGTGCGCGGTGCGCGCGGCGCTGGCGGCGAGCGCGAGCGAGGCGTGGGCGGAGCCGGCAGCGGGCGCGCACGACGACGCACGCCTTCTGCACCTGCTGCATCGCCAGAAGTAAATAAACTACACTCATACACTCATTATACACTGAACCACTGCACTGCGCCTGCTGCCACTACTGTATTGCAGCGCAGTGCAGTCACAATATTGTATCCACTAGAGAGTAGTGGTCAACAACAAATCAACGCAAGTTTGTCGTCCTGATAGAAACCGGTTACGGCGCTACACTTGCTATGTCACTACAACGACGTTTTCACCACTGTTTACGACGGTCGCTATTCAACCGAGTACAAATACATGGGCCCGGACCGCTACTAAATAAATGTACGATTACTGACAGCAACGCCCCACCATGATGTTTGGAATCCCTGGGGTAACGCTTACGTTCTGTTCTGTTATTCGGCTAACTGAACATGATAAGACAGTACTATAGGTCTCCAACTATCTTGAGAGCCGGGGCATGAAGTGAGGGGAGGTGTGCAGTGACGAGTGTGAGAATTTACGAATAACATGTAATACAACGCTTGGTGTTGCATGATTAAAACTATTACCCAATTTTAGGGGAGATCTCGAAGTAATATTAAAAAAAAGCGTTTATTGTTTACTAGGTAAATTTGGTGGCGGTTCCGCCCACGTACTTGAAACTGATAGCTCGGTAAAAGTGTCTTCCTAAATATGAGATTTTCGTCGAAGATACTTCAACACCTCCCTAATAATATTTAATGATATTGTATTGTATATTTAGTAAAAAAAAAAACAAGGCAATAATAATACTCGATACTTTATTGACCAATAAATATAAGATATATTTTTGAATTGAATATGCCTAGTTAATTCTGATTATAAAATTATGTTTTATTACATTTTTTGTGGAGGTAGAGGTAGAGGTTAGTAGAGAGAGCTACTTTTATTATATTTTTGATAGCCAGTGTAGAGCTCTTTTTACTTTAAGAGCATTCTCATATATTACGAACAGATGTAATTATTCATTTCGTGCAGTATCTCCTTATTTTAGAAGCTGTAAAAATATATAATATAATAATCATGTCTTTTTTATTGTATTGTTTATACAAAAAACTATTTAAATCATATTTATGGAAAATTCCCTGTTTACTGTTGGCAACATTAATAATACGTAAATATTTGATATTTATTGTAGGATTTTTTAATATTGCATTTATCACGAATACCACGGGTTGGAATTGGGCCGATACAAACAAAAATACCAATTGAATTCTTTCTTTATGTACAATGAATCAAAATACTCGTAAATTCGAATGAAAAGGAAGTTCTGTATTATTTTGCAGGCTGATGCCTTTATAATCATTTAATACCTAATATCGTTGCTTATATAAATACATATTGACATTATACACTTCACTTGATATTATTATACCTTTAAATACGTAAAACATGCGAAATTATAATAATTCAGTTACGACGATGTGTCAAACGTCATGTTTGTTTACAATGTGTTTCCAATGACATCGCACTGACACCACACGAACACGAAGGATGGACATAGCGGTATTTATAACATAAAGAGATGCTCTCTGTCTCTTTTCTACTGCGTTGATTTACATGTCTGCTTGTGGAAACAAAACATTCACCTGGCTATTGACAGTTCCCCAGCACGGCGCACACCTGGAATGTAAGGCCCTCTAGATAGTTGGAGGGCTATAATAGCCGTTGATAATTTCTCGCATATACTTTTCTCATGAATTCCTATTTAATTTAAAGACAAAGTAGCGTCCTTAAAACACATCCAGTCTCAAACAAATTTTTAAAGTGTATTTATCGACCCTAATTGCAAGGAGTTCTAGTAACGGGTGAGTAGATTTTCATAAGTGTTTCTTTTTTTTAATAGGTTTCCAGTAAGGTAATAACAGAACCTCACTCGAATGACCTTTATAACGAAGTAGATCAGCTGGTAATGGATTGCCAAAACCGCAACTAGAATTCTGGTCTTGGCTGTTCACTGAGCATCGCTCTATAATGTGCAGGGTGACTCGACATTGGGTTTTGAGCCTTATATCGGTACACTAGTAGGTAGAATACTACACTGTCACAATATCTGTGCACTTGAATGTAACGCCCTCCCGCACCACTTTTCATCTCTCTGCACACGCCTCATCATGTCAGTACGGTTCGCATCTTCCGATAACTGGTTATATTTATTACACTATTGATTTGTTTTGAAAACATATTGTTTCGTATATACATACATAGGTAGCAAATATTATTAAATAACATCTATATGTAGGTACACGTAATGCAGGATATAAAACTGATAGCCGAAGAACAAAAAATATTATTTCGTTAACTTATACTATTAGAGCAAATATGTTGGCATATATGTACGCAAAGATCGTGCATTTAGAAAGAATTTGAATTACTTTGTGATTGTTTTTGACACTGTACTTGAGCGTGGAGTGAGATGAGGCGCACAGTTGTGGGCGGGTGCAGTGAGTGTGGCGTGGGTATGGGCGTTATTAACCGTACCTATTTAAAATAACTGGTTATGAGATCTGCAACTAATAAGTAGTGAAAACAACACAAAAACCAGATTTTTGTAAACACATAATTTTTGCTTTACCGATGACTACCGAAACGGCAATTACGTTCGTAAAGGTGTTTTAGAGGTTATAGTGTTATACTTAGTTATAAATCGCGTATCGTGGCATAACTAGCGTGTCGTGCGCAGGTGGGGCGCGGCGCTGGCGCTGGTGCGCGAGCGCAACGCCGAGCGCATCCTGGAGCGCGGCGAGCTGCCCGAAGACGACGTCACCAGCCTCGTGCACGTGTACTGCAAGGGGCTCGGACAGGCGCACCCAGGTAACGTGCTTATACTCTTACACTTCGTACCGCACTTGGCTGAGAACCGTCTGTGTTTATGACGAATGTTTATGTGGCCTACAAATAATTTGCTGCGTGCTCATTTATACATACATACGTGTCTGATTGTAAATAAAATTCTATATCAATATAGATTATCGGGGTGAATGGTCCCTCCGATATCGAATTTGAGACGGACCGATCGTTAAAGAGTTTATAATGGTGACCACAATTTAAAAAAAAAGGGTATGGTAAGTTACGAACTATTGACTATTGTGTATATTGTATTATGTATACTAACAGTTAGACGTTGATTCTACTGTAATTTCTATTTTTCCGGATATTTCAGGTCGATACGAGACATTACATGTTAAATTGTCCTTCACTATTCCGCGAAATGTTGATACTGAGCTTTTCTTTGTTCACTAGGTATTTTAAAACACACAAATACCGCCTTGGTGACGTAGTTGTACTGCCGTACGATTACAAAGTTGGGGTCTCGGGTTCAAATCCCGGGTCAGCAAAGTGATTTGTGCCCAATATGGCGAATATACAAGGCGAAATGTGGGTGTTCTGGTAGCACCTCTGCCTACCCCTTCTGGGATAAAGGCATGAGTTTAAGTAAATTGTCTATAATAAAATGAGCTATATGTCATACGGATTACATTTTTGGGACCTTAAGATCTCTGACTAAATGCCGTCGCTTGGGTAGTAAAAGTAGTGTTATAATTAACCAATATCGCCGCCCTGGCGAATCGAGGTCAGCATCTAAATAACAACTAATCGTTGGTGTCTTATGCTTCTATACTATGCCCTTTTTTTTCTATTTACCAATGTGTTAATAAATGTATTATATTCGTCACTCTTGCTATATTCCGTTACTGTTTATTACTATTTTTATAGCCGCGGAAATTATTTGGAAAAGGAAATTATATTTTAAACAACGCAAATATGTTTAAACTATAATAATAGTAGTGCATCGAATAAACTGCCTCGGTAGCGGAAATTTACTACGGTACGACTAGAAAGCTTAGGTCTCGGGTTCGAATCCTGGGTCGGGCAAAGTGATATTTGGTTTTTCTATTCATTATCACCCCGGAGTCAGGAATTTGTGCCCGATATGGCGATAGGTTCGCCCCCTATCACATCGTGGGACGGAACATACATGGCGAAATGTGGGTGTCCTGATGACGCCTCTACCCAACCCTTCTGGGATATAGGCGTGAGTTTATGTATGTATGGATGCATCCAATAAAATAAATTTATTGCTATGTACAATCCGTATCCTATAAAGCATTAATTTGTTTTATATTAGCACTTTTGTAATTTAATAATATGTTAAGTACAAACAACCCATAATGAATCTCCTAAGATCTTATAAAATCAAAATCTTCCACCCTCGACCGTTGTATCTATTTAAATTCAACCACGTCGCTCCCTTATTACATTTAAAGAGCAATTATTACCAACAACATCCCCTTCGCGATTATTAAACTGAAGTTCAAATGTGCTGCGCCCTCAGTGAGGGTGACAGGTGGGACATTACCCCTCGCTCTCCCAATGCCTTAGTACCTACCGAAACCTCAGTAGGCACACAGGGGAGACTTGTCCAATTTTGTACATTGAATATTTAGTATTAATTTGACCGTAGATTCAATGAATAATGGTTGAATGTTGATTTAAAAGGGTGTTAATAATTATGTCTCGAATACTAGATTATTATATACAAATATGAACATATAAATTAATTTAAAGTTTACTTAGTTCACATTAATAAAGATGATTGATTAACATACAGTTTAGAAAATAATACTATTTGTACATATTGTCATTCTGCCATTCAGCCTATTGTTCTGTGAGGAATAACCAACCCAAAAACCGCAGGCATAATCTTGACGCTAGACTCAGATAGTCATAGCTATAAATACGATTAACTAAAAGATTGGCTTTTTTTAAATAACCATATCCCAATTTCATGGTATGGTATTTCATATCCCAATAGGTTCTAACAAAAATGTGCCTCATTGTTGTAAGAACCTATTCCTTCGTGTTATAAAGCCGGCGTTACATTCGAATTGCTCTAGAATTCGGCTATTCGGCTCGGCTTCCATATTAATTGCAAAAATTAATAAAGTTCAAACATCCAAATCGCAATTTATAAATAACTAGCGGCCAGGCCCGGCAACGCTCGGATGCAGAAATTTTTAGAATCATCTTCATACCAGAAACGTATTATTTCCCGTGTTAGCTTTTGTATATTTAAAGTCAACCTAAGTACCATGCCGCGCTCTTCAATTCCTTTCCCATATTGTCCGCTGTTTTAGAGTTAATAGGAAACATAAATATACAGTAGAACGCCGATTATCCGAACGCCGATTAACCGAATCGCCAATGATCCGAATCGGTCCTAAGTGCAATATAAAAAATTAAACCAAAGTATTTTTTTTTTGTCGTAACAAGTTGGAACTCGCTGCAGTCCAGATATATTTCAACTGTTAAATCATCGTTTTATATGAAATTTAATAAAATTAAGCGAAAGACGCCGTATCTGGATTTTATTTATCCACATAATTTTAATTTTGTTCTATTTAGTCACCCGTCAATGAAAGGCAATGGGAAGACAATATTATTTTACGTTGAATGTTTATTACGTCTCCTGGCGACCATAGTAGACCATCCTATATTGGTTGGACAATTTACGCTCGAATGATTTAAAAGTTTGGCGTTTTTAGTATTATCCTCGATTTTCCTTTTTTTTTAAATATTTATACTGTTATTCTCTACAGAAACAAATACAACTAATCAAAACCCATGAAAATCGGTCCAGCCATTCATGAGTTATAAGTGTTCGAACATACCCGACTTTGTTTTATAAATTAAGATTTCTTGTTTACATTGCATCGATAGCTAAGAGTGTGGGTGGAGCGCATGTGCAATGAATCTAGGTCGCACTACAATGCCTAGGGTCACTCGAGGTCATGCAATATCGACCTGCGCCGCCCCCGCTCGCTGAGCTCTCAGCCACGCTCATATAGCTACCGGCGCCCACGCTATGCATTTCCTGCTCGCAATTGCGCATCCCTAATACTTTGCCTCGGGGAGGCGCGACTACCGTCCCCTCGCAGCAAGGCGGATGTGCCTTATGACGTCATCCGATCCGCCGCACGGGGCCGCTCAGCAGCTCAGAAGCTCAGTCCCAAGCGCGATGCAGCTCGAGCTGAACCGGTGTCTCATCCTTCGACGTTGAAACTTGACCGTGCTGCTGGTACCAAGACGTGGATATCGGCTCGAAACTAACTTTTGATTATCCAAGGAAACGTGGCTCCTTCAATAACAAGGCGAAACAGCAAGGATTAAAGAAACATGACAATCAAAATAATAAGTATTTTTTTTATAACAAAGCAAGCGGAATATAACACGGCGTCCAATTACGTTCGAATAATGCAGCAAAACGGATGAGCTTTGAATACAATAGAAAAGAGGAAATACGTGTATATTCCAACAAAGAGCTTTACTGAGAAACCCCGGCGCGCCGAAATAATCCCGCCTTTGTACACGCTCTTTGAAGCTGCATTCTATGATCTACTTGAGCTACTAATCTACAGTCAAATTTGCTCCTGAAATGTATTAATTCGAATTTATTCTAATGGGATTTAAGCGCATTTGTGTTTAAAAATGCGTAGTTTTCTATATGACCTTTTACTTTCCCTGTGTTGGACTTTCGCCTCTATGTATGAGATTTATATTTTAGTCTCATAAATAATATATTTTAGTTTCCCAAAAAAATCCTGGCACATTACTGGACGTGTACTGTTAAATTACAGCTAAGACTAATATGGAATTTTTGAAACCAACGAGAAGATTACTGACCTGGCTTAACTTGTGAAACCAGATTCATGATCGTTTTGCCTAAGTTATAAGTCTTCGATTTAAGAAACTATGATGATCTACAACAATTTGCAATTCAAGATTTTGTCATAAAATCATAATGACTTAAAGCGATTCGGTTGCACATACAGCTTTATACGTATATGTATAACTATTAATTAGTATGATTATACAGGGTATATCAAGACCGCGACCGAAAACGAAGCCAGGTGGTAGTATTAGTGACTTCAGACACAACGCAAGTAAAAATTTCGCAAAAAAAATCGACAACTTTTTTTTGTAATTTTTTATTTATCGTCGTATTTGGGTGATATATACATAGTTTTCCTATAATAAACATGTACACCTCTTTATTTTTAAACACGCAATGGTACGTAAGGGTTTAAATTAGTATTTTCGCAAAAACTAGGGATTTACCACACAAAAACGATGATTTTTAAAAAATTCTAAAAAAATATCTGTCACTGTTTTAGCGAAATTTTTATTTGCATGGTGTTTGTAACCACTAAAACTACCACCTAGCTTCGTTTTCGGTCGCGGTCTTGATATACCCTGTATAAAAGGTAAATTGTCAAGTGGGCGTGGATGGCCAAATCCGAAATTATGAGGAATAGCGAAAAATACAGACAAGGAGCCCGATTTTGATGACAACTAACACTGCATACTTGGATTTTTGATAAATCAATAATCCTAACGAAGCATCGAACCCGATGATTTTGAAAAAAATAACACATGCTATATGTTTCCACCATTCGGTAATATTGGTAATAAGAATCAAATTCTGGGAAGTAATTATATACGGCAAACTAACGGAGATAGGTCATTTGAAGCAAAATACTATTTTTGGTGCCGTTGCCTTAGTGCTTGTCGCGAAATATCAAACATATGGATGTCAACCAAGTGTTCACGTAGGAAACGCACGTGCGATGTATATACCGGACAAGCCACGTCAATCGCGGCCGCGCCTGCGACCGCGCCCGCGTTTTATCGTGAACAAGCACTTATTACCTAGTCTCCTGTGTTGGGAGTGGAATAATCAACAAATAACGCATAAATTGGTCGGAACATTTATTTTTAACACTTTATTACAGATGCCTCGCTTGGTTACATTACAATGACAAAGCTACATCCTTGTTTATGAGTAGTAATATTTTTATGGAGGCGTTTAATGGTTAAGAAAGCACATAAAGGGGATTTTATTAGAACGAAAGCGCGAGTGACACTATAAATATTCATCCACCAGATCAAATCTAGCATTATTCATTGAATCCACGTTTTAATCACAGAATTTAACATCTTGGTATATTTTTGTGTAAAATATCCAACAAAATATGACAAATTCTAAAATTCCGCACAAAACACGGGAGGCGAGGTGTTAAGGTTACGGTAGAAAAAATCGAAATTCGCTTAATATTAGCTCCTTCCTTTAGTTTGCCGTATGTCATTACTTCCCAGGATTTAATCCTTATTGACAACTTTATGAAATGTATTAATACAGGTGTTATTTTATCCAAAATCGTCGGGCTCGTTTCCTCGCTAGGAATATGAATTTACCAAAAATCCAAGTATGCAGATTTAGTTTTCATCAAAATCGGGCTTGTGACTCCTTCCGGTATTTTTCGCTATTCCTCATAATTTCGAATTAGGCCATCCATCCATGTCCACTTGGAAACTCACCCTGTTTACATATAAATAGTCGAAATATTTTAATTAATTTGTATATTAAAAAAGCCAGGGTAATTTCGTCAGGTAAGTGCTTAGACGTGACTCACACACTTTTTTATGAAGGGAAAACTTTTGGTACTATGCAAAACTGCAGGTAAAACATTTAATTTCTAAAATTTACCAACATATACCGGGTATATGAAGATTGCGACCGAAAATAAAGCCAGATGGTAGTTTCAGTGGTTACAGACACAACGCAACTAAAAATTTGGCAAAAAAGCGATTATTTTTTTTAAACATTTTTAAATATTAATTGTTTGGATGGTAAATACCAAATTTTTGCGGAAGTAGTAATTTAAACCCTTGCGTAGCATTGCGTCTTTAAAATTAAACAGGTGTACATTATTACTTTAGTAAAACTATGTATGTCATTTTTTTTTTTGCGAAAATTTTCATTGCGGTGTAGCGCGAGGAAGTAGGTACGAATCCAGCTAAAGGGTGTTAATAATCATCCGTTACTCGACTTATTTGACGTAATTTTTCTCATACTTATCTGGCGGATCGCGGTTGTCTGTTTATTATCATTTTAACATAATATAAAAATAATTTATGGGACTCAAATAATGTACAATATTTTCCCAAGTCGAAAACTCACATTAATTGCATTACTCGAAGTGTCGACTTCGGGATCCACAACCCATTTTCCTTTGAAACTAATACGGTGACTGAAAGGAGAATACGTCCTAAATTCAGCCATACCGCTATTACTTTTTCTACGTTAAAGCGTATTTTTTAAAGAATTTTCATTTGACTACGACACGACGATACTACGATTGTAAATTTGTCGACAGAAATGGTGGCGATCACACGGCCGGTGAACGAGTTGTCGCAGAACCTGTCGTTCATGATGGAGAGCCTGTACCGCGTGTCGGTGGCGCTGCAGCGGCAGGAGTTCGGCTGACGGCTGCGGCCGCCGCGCCCCGGCCCGCCCGCGCTGCGGCCGCGGCTCGCCAGGCTGCGGGTGCCGCCCCGCCCGCACTAGCCACATCATCGCTACCATCATCCCATCACACCACAATACCTAATAACATTTCGCTATCATTATCAAAATCATGCGGGAAATACCCTTTTCGACCCATTATCTAATTCAATACGTAATACCCAGGTATTCCAATCATCACGTAATTGTATGCGTCAAATCAAAGTGGCTTAGAATTATGTTTATATTTATAATTAATCTCGATGTACTCGTCATTCAAGGACAAAATAATAGTGGCAGTTGTATTTTATAAATAATAGATGTTAATACGAAAAACGTTTGCTTTGTGCGATTTGATCAAATAAAATTCTCAGGCATTGTGTTTATATTGATAATACTCAAGACTTTTAGGCGCACGTTCTTCAGGTAAGTTGTGGATGAAGCAATTATATGCCTGGACCATACTGTAAGTTCGCGTGTTGAACACCCGGCGTGTGACCTTCAAATTTAGCTAGGAATGTATATTTTAGTTGAAACACGTTTGTAGTCCCGACATGAGATTTCGCCGATATCGTAGAGCGCGACGAGCCAGGTTTGATATATTTTTGTATGTTTCTTTTACATCTGTAGCCAATTACATTATACGTATAACAATTTTGTTTTGTTTGTATTTTTATAGTTATTTCAATTAATTTTTCATTCGTTTGTACAATTATTAATCTTTTGTATAGAAACGAAAATCTAATCGGTAATTATGTTTTGAATAAATATTCACTAGTTACCGCAATTTGATACTTTAGTTATACCTACATTTTTTTATTTAATTATATCTCTACTCCCTCGGCTAACATTATGTTCCTTCGCTATCTATTTTATTATTATTTAACCGCGGACGACCCCCAGGAGCGAATTAGTTAAATAGAAGTTAGAAAACAACCAAAATATTACCAAAAAAGTAACTTTATTGTATAGAAGTGCTACATATATGTACGGGAGACAAGTAATTGATGCATAAAGAATTTGATTTTACTCTTGGGGTTCGTGACGTTTTTGTAGCTTTACTACGCAATTTTATAAATTAGTATGTAATGTCAGTATTTAACCATTGTAGTGCGTAGTGATTGCCGAATTTAACGACAGGGTGGGGCTGAGCCGGCCGCGTAGGGACAATGAAAGTACAGGTGAGGCGGCGCGGCGCGGCGCCGGCGGTGCAAGTGCCACGTACCTGCCGAGCCGCGAGGACGCGAGGAGCGCGAGGCCGCGGCCGCCGAGCTGGCGCCGCTCCGACGCCGACACTTGCTACACACAATACACACTATTAGTATTATGCGACGAATGAACGACGCGTCGGCTCCTAGCGAATTTAATTACATATTATAATGGATTAGCTAATACTAATTGTATCGTACTGACAAAATATTTTCAACGAACTGATCTCAGATAGGGTGTAATGTAGCGGTGTGCGAAGACTCGCGGCGCCTCGCCGCGCGACACTACCGCCTTACGTACCAAATACTTGAATGTAAATCTACCAGCTGTTAGAACAATGCAAGGGGAATGTTATACTTCTAAACATACACGACATTAATTATAAAAATATACTTACTTGTGAGTGCAGAGATCGCGCTAAACACGCGATGCGTATGCGTTTTAAACTGAGCGTGTATCAAATTCAATAGCAGATATCCGTCTGACCAATATCCGGCCGGGACATTGCCCTCCGCATCCAGCCTCAGGTAATTGTATCCGGATCGATGTAGAACCCCGCACCTCGGCAGCATTAGTCTACGCGTGTGTGCGTGTCCTGCGGCCGCCGCATGCTGCCGCCACGCCCATGTGTTAGAGTCCTGACGCATTATGTCCTTATTCATTGCACAACAAGCACGAATATCAATCTGCACGGGTGGAAGCGGGACAAAAACTCAATCCCCACATCGCCATGTCCTGAACACCAGATACGCCTTTCTAGTTTCTCCCTAGGGTGGCAGCTAGACCCCTTAGGGCCGCAACCGATTTGCCTCCCTAGGGCTGGGTGTCCCCAAATTATTACCATGAATCAGAAAAACATATTAAAAAGTGATAAGCATAGATCTTTACGAGAAGTTCGTGTTGGCTTTCTTAAGTCCGCCCGAACTCATGAGGCTTAGATAATACGTTCACAATATAATGTTATATCCATATTTATTGTCTTTATCAATGTGAATGTATCCGTAAACTAGTGTATTGATAATAATTAATTAACAAAGTGAGGCGCCGCAACTCAAGGCATCGACCCACGCCAGCACGCATTCTGTTAGCAAGCATTTCTGATTCAATGACGTCTAGCAAAGCGAGGGCCTACATTTTGGTGTCGCTTTAGAATCAGCGCTACTTTATGTAATTGAAAATATGATATACACGTGGATTTCGAATATCAGATAATTAATTTGTAAATCCCAGAAAAAGGGATTATATTTTTAGAACCAAATATAATATATTTTATCAGCTTGTGTAATTGTTATTGGCGGGAAATAATATAATCTGTTCCTATTTTGGAATATAGATCAAAGTTAGCAAGTAACTCTTGTATGAAATGTCCCGGCCTATCTAGTTTACGTGCTAATATATATCTTTGTACGCTCGATGTGTTTATATTTACACCACACTTTTGGAGGAAAGATTAAAGACGATTTGGATTTTATAGAATTCCTTAAGAGAACAAAATCCGCCATAGCGCGGCATATATCGATCTTTCTGAAGCCTACGAGCGCAAATATCGATGTACCTTAAATATAATCATTTCTGGAGGTAATATGGAGTTTGGTAATTGTTACTTTTATCATAATACTGCGTAGTTTCAGATTAAATTCATGTATTTTTAGAATAATGTGGAGCATTTAATGTATGTCGTCTCAAATAAAACTGCATATTTGATGTGTCGTGTCTACTCAACTAGCTCTTGTGATATTACAGACAATTTTTGTTAAAGCACTCTGTGGATATATTTATTGTAAATTTGCGGAGGCGCGCATGGTGCCGCAGCTGCGGTGCGTGCGCCGCTCCACCACGCGCACTCCTCGTGATACTTCACTAATTTGTAACCAATTGTACATGTAATTAATTTAAACAATAAATAAATCAAACTTCCTCTGTTGTTTCATTTTTATTGCACCAAAGTCTGACTTTATTTACTCTATCTACACCATGTTTGATAAACTTAGTTTAGGAAAAATCATATATATTACAATACATTATAAAATATATTGGTATTTGGTAGCAATTACTAGATCCTGAACATAATACAAAACGCTAATGTGACACGACTCAATACACCCAACAATTATACACATAATCTTGATCCTACACTTTCTATCAGTATGTCTTATCTTATGGCATTAGACACGTGGCGATTTCAAAGCACCCAGACCACACAAAAATGTTACTAGAGCAGCGACAGATACACGCACTCGCGCTTCACAGTCGGCTTCTAGTGTTTTCCATCTGAAAAAAAAAACGCTGTTACCGAAACATTTAAAAATAACTTTCCAAGCGTGACATACCAACATTTATAAATTGCAACCTAATTAGCAACTTGTGTTTAGGCAGTGTTCGTAACCAAAGTTGGCAGCCAGTATCTCGTCAAACCGTGTATAAATTGGCGCCAAGCGATACGCACATATTTACTACTACCTCTTACACCAAATAATACGAAGCATATCCAAAAACGGAGAATATTTCTATGGTCCCGGGCGACATGCACACAGGCAGCGCGGCGCGAACTACAAGCATGCAGGGCGTACGTTGTACAGTCATTACAATTACAATCAAAGAGTCTGTGTCTACAAGCGTCACCAGTACACGCGCGGCGAGAGGCGGCGCGTCCGAGCACATGCGCCCACGTGCAGCGCGCGCCGGTGCACTCGCTCCGTCGCCGTCACGAGAAAACTAACAAGAATAGTTTACTCTCTTCACATTTTGTTACACTGAACATATTAATACTATTAGGTCCCGAGTATAAAATATGCTTATTATATACAATAAGGAAAGCATATCTCAAACAGAGTGTTAAACAGTTTTCATTTTACTTTATTTGAAATTCCGAATTCGCCATACGCCAACATAAAATAAGTGACTTATACATAACTACATGCCACATTTAACTGTACAAGCCTGTTGCATAAAACCACTACAATATTTCGTTAGAAATAATTACATCAATTAAAACTACAAAACAAACACCACAGTTAGATCAGGTCACACTGGAAGAGAAACTGTACATAGTACATACATGTATTTAGTTTTTTATAATATAATTGTACAATATTTTTTATCTTTTATTATTATGAAACACCAACAGTACCTATTATACTGTTGGCTGTTACATATTATAGTTTACAAATAGGATGTTCTGTTAGTTTATGTAGGTATACATTTCTATATGCATGTCCATTATTGACATAAACAACTTAAACCATGATATAAATCAAAACACTTTAAAACTATTTTAAGATGAGACTAATTAAAAACTTGCATTAACTATAATAGCTATATATATACCTACAGTACAAAAAAATATAAAACATTGGCTTCAATAGTGCTCTAAGCGCTCAAGAGTCAAGGTAGCCTGAAACTATTAACAAATAACAACTCTGTTACTAAAACAGATGTATTATAAGAGAAAAATAATAAACATGGTAGAAATATAAGATGTACGAAAAAAAACATAACACAGCCGTATTTACGTGACGACGAAGTGTCTGGTCTTGTTTTGTCAGTCGGTTGATTCAGTTCTTATTACATATTTTTGAACAGTAAGCTCACTTTCTAACTATTGATTATATTTGCAAACTGAATTTTCAGAATCGCTAATATATCCTAAATTATAATTTACTCTTTTAAATTCACTCCATTAAATTCACGAGGTTGAACTCGTTAGAGAAATAATATTATGAAACTACTTTATGTAGACGTCTACGGCTAGAGAAAAGTTCCTGCTACGAAATTTCGTAGGCGTTGTCTGGGGATAACGCTACAACGCGATGTCGCTTAAATTAAACAGTGTTCGAATTATCAATATGGTAATGTTTATTTTATTTCAACTGGAACAACAACAGTCCATAGTATAACAGTACATATAACATAACATACTTAGCGACAAAAAGTTTTGTATTTAATTATTTAAGTACTGCCGGATGTATTAAGATTTTTTCTCTAAAACACTCCTTTCTCCTTTTTAACCCTCTTTGAAGTAATACACTTATACTGCACGCAATGCAAAAATAATTATTAATGTACCGTTTAATTTTGAGGAGTTCTGGTCTTCAGGTCCGACGATACTCATCAAGTGGTCACTGGTCACCAATTTTTTATGGGATCAACCCAGTATGTCATGCTTTTCGACAAAAAAGACATTTTCAGATTCGGTATCCGAATGCCAGCGTAACCGCGTAACAAACATGCAAAGAAAATAAAACAATTCAGTCTCATTGATTATCTCCTCTTTTGAAGTCAGTCAAAAACTACCTCGTTGTTTAAAATTATTCATATTTTTAACAGTGAAGAAAATGCATGAAAGACATGTGTTGTGCTAAGACTGCGCGAGTGTCACTTCACAAATACCTCCATTAGATCAAATTTACCATAATTAATTAATTATTCTAATTCGATGTATATCTTTGCATATTTATATATTACGAATGGCCATCCAGACTCACTTGAAAATACAGGATATTATATAGGGGGAATGAGATTGTTTCTGAAGTTATATTATTCTGTCTCCAGATCCAGGGATTAATTAGAAGTTTCCAAGGTATATAACAGTGATATTTCTCAACAGAGCACCGTACAAAAATTAATCTTCGCAGGGGCAACTGCACTGCCGAAAGCTTGAGTTCTGGCAGAAATGCTAAATTACCTTAATTGAGCAGGCGGTGCGGGGTTTATATACCGTCGACTGTAACGAAACCATACCGCGATTCAATTCGATCGTGCTGCCATCTCATGACCGCTTCTACAGTACAATATGAGGAGAGTTATTCAGTTTTAAAAATGTTATGAAAGTAAATTAAGAACTATATTTAAACCATTTATTTAATTACGAAGTAACATTAAAAACTTCTCGTCGTAATAACAAAAATATTTATATTAATTAAGGTATTTTCACTTAATGTGTATATGCGCGTGGATAGCAGCTTGCTTTTCTAGTAAAAAAAATGTCATGAAACTAAACCTAAATCATTACAAAATATAAAATACTACTATTGTGCATATTTGATCGAAGATTGTGCAAGTTATATGGTGACATTGAATCCCAACAGCAATTTGTAATTGTAACAAGATATTTCCGACACCGCCGGGCAGTGTGGCTTGCTGGAAACACTTGAGATCTGTGTCAAACTGCGTAGGCGGCAGGCGCTGCTCGACCGGCCATATAGTTCCATTAAACTTAATGGTCACCCTTTTCAACTACAATCTAAAAAACTGTTCACTAGCTTCTGCCCGCAAACTTCATTTCGTATTCCGACCATTCCGAGAATGAGACGCATTCTCACTCAAGGCATGTAATCCAGTCCCATCCCATCCCTTTACGTATAAAAAGTCAAAAATATATCGGAATTTCTTACTTATCCCACGGGAATATCTATACCAAATTTCATCCAAATACGTTAAGCGTTCATCGCCCACAACCGCATAGACTAACAGATAAACAGAAATAAATTCTAAAAATCATTCTTTTTGGTTCTATTACATTAATACAGACCCTCGTTATCATTTATCTTTCTTGTACAGACATCGACCGGTTACAAACTTATTATATGTATAGAAGATATACTATTGCTCACGAACCGTTTAATACGGTTTTAATATCGAGCATCAGTTCAGACAATATTTTCCAATATTAACATATCACTGTATCTGTACCACTCGTGACCTAGTTGTTCAATTAACTATTTTGGTTGGATAGATCAGATTTTGTATGTAGTTTAAAAAAATATTCCTTGTATTTGTTTATTGTTTAATTACAGTTAACATCAATAGCTGTGCAAGTGAGCGGCATACCCACCGCTCACAACAGGAATTTGGCGAATAAGCTTAATTTTGTTGTTACCTAACGTCCTTAGAAACATGTCAACAAATGGGTGTAGTAAATAAAATACAAATTGTTTTTATAAAGATTTATTTCCGAAATAGTTACAGTTTCTATAAAAAAGAATAAATATGACCTAATCCCGAAATACTAGTGCTACACCAATCGCAATCACAAATACTGTAGAAACACGTGTGCACTAATTGCGCTTTACAGCAGTGCCATTACATCTTATAGTAGGAGTCATAAATAGTTGAATACAGGGTCGTCACTGGGACAATTACACAAACACTGAATGTATTGAAACAAATCATACACCGACACGACACTAAACACAACGTGGCAGTGAGGTTAAATAGAAAACTGTTTTTTTACAAATTATTAGTAACACACACACAAAAAAGTGGTTCGTTTTAAAACGACTGACCTTATCTTGACATTCGACATCATTCGTTTAGGGTTTGGTTTGAAATTTCATTTTGGCCCTATTGTACGATACAGCAGCACTCTATTTTACTTGATCACGGAGGCATTTAATGTAAATGATACCAATGTCAAAATAAGACCAGCAGACTCGAAGTCCGAATTTATGACCAAATAGTATTTAGAACAAAACCTTTATATGTGCATGCGAAATATATAAATGCTGCGCACACAAATCATGAACATTAAGATATGTAAAGTTTCGTAGTAGATTTCTACGTTAAATTCAAGCATTATTTTAATTATTACTGCCATATATTGAGATGTACTACACCGGACACCTCGAACAAAAAAAGGCTGACTACGATCTGTAATTTACTGTTTCCATCTCTTTCACTCCTACGCAGACTCACATGAAACTATATCCTTTCTCACTCCACAGATTTGCGCTTGCCTGATACTCGCGTACACATTTTGCTCGTGGTGCCCGCTCTAGTATTAAAACCCCAATATTAATATAAGACTACTAATTGTACGTTTAATGATACAATACAATCCACAGGTTCCTACATTCGAGTTTCATAACACACTACAGCGAACAGTACTTAAAATTACCCTTTTCTTTATATCACATACTATAGTAGCAATTTATTGGAGGATTTCCAAAATTACAGAACAATTTCAAAAACGTGCGGCGTTTAAATATTTTCCGCAGCAGAACTTACAACAAAAGCAAATGGAAGTATAAAAATGCATCGAATAATAGTTTTGTTTAGGAAAATTATGTAAGTACAAATCATGTTTTTTTTTATTTTTCCAGGCAAAAATGTTACCATGTAAAGATTATATTATTTTATAAACTTGATCCTATGATCCTAATATTTTTCTCTTTAACTAAGTTTGAAATTAACGCAAATTGAAATCAACGAAAATAATACAGAACTGTATTATTTTCCCAGAAGTTATTTACGAATATGCCCATCATCAACTTTGCTTAATGTCACAATAAGAATGTGTTCAGGATTTTTCCTGATAAGCTTAATACACAAACAGTCACAAATGACATGCATTCTAAATACATCGCACAGCCTCTAATAATCTCATATATTAATAAAATAAAAGTACTGTAGTGGAAAAAAGGTGAATTTTTAATGTGCCGATCCCTCGTTTTAATTTTTTGACATTTTAAAGGAATTGGGTGGTTTACAATTAAGAAGATTTTTAAAAAGTGGACTTGACTGCCTTCTTCCAAAACAATAACGTATTCGTGTTATTTGTGTTTCGTGTTACTTTAAGCAGAGCATGTGCGATATATTTGTTTTTTATTAGTTAGCAGCGCCACCGCCACCTATTTTAGTGCTCGGTAACCTTCAGAATTAACTCACTAAAATCACACAAATCACATTGTACGTGTACAAAACCTTAGTCGATGCTCGCCCTACGTTACACAACAATAAATACTACATTTTTAAATAAGTACGCAAAACATATACGTAACAAATATATAATACTGTTCTTGTGGACACCGAGTGATGCCCAAGCGGCCTCACTTCGGTGTGAAAATCGTTTGTAAACACTACTAAAATATTATGCAATGTTCCCCAGAAACACACTACGACATTGTGATAGACAGTGAGTAGTGACACATCAATAACACTACATTATACGAGACAAAAATAGTGAAGTATTCATCTACATCTAAACACTAACTATATAAGTAAATATCAAAGCGTCTTACACACCGATTATAGTACCAAAACAATTTTCTTCACAGCTCTATCATCTCACTACATAATAATGGGGAAATATTATGAGATTTATATAAAAAAACTTACAGCTAACATTGTAATCCAACGATCCATTACAACATACAGTAACTACTGTTGGTATGTGTCACAAGGACACGACCAGACTAAATCGCCTCGCGATACCTGGTAAACCTTATAACATTTATAGTAATACCTACAACAAAATTAATACTAAAAGTTCGTCGTAAGGATAGACATATTATTGAAGTGAAACTTCTTTATCGGGGTTGGAAAAAAATTTTCGTTACGCGTCACATTCTTCCGTTACGCGCCATCTTTTTTTATTTAGTAAATTAGTACCCACTTCAGTAAGCCACACCCCCAACCGTTTCCAAGCCCCACCCAAAATTTTAAGTCCCACCCACTTTTTTGTAATTTGATCCTTACCCCCCCTCTGGCCTTCCCCCACCCTAAATCCAAAACAGTGCCCAATAGCCTCCCCACGAAACCTCCCCCCCCCGCTTACCCCCACCCTAAAAATTTTACCTCACCCCCCCTACTCATATCTCCGGCATTATCCATCGTAGACCCACCGACCTTGGGTTCATTGGAACCGGCTCGGTGAGGGCTACAATCCTGCCCCAACAGAATTCCCGAATTCCCCCTCCACAACTTTCCCCACCCAAAAATATTTTAAGGTGCCCAATAGCCTCCCCACGAAACCTAACCCCCCCCGCCCCTACCCCCACCTAAATTTTTTACCTCACCCCCCCTATTCCTATCTCCGCCAATATCCATCGTAGACCCATCTACCCTGGGTTCATTAGAACCGGCTCGGTGAGGCCTACAATCCTGCCCCAACAGAATTCCCGAATTCCCCCTCCACAACTTTCCCCACCCAAAAATATTTTAAGGTGCCCATTAGCCCCCCCACGAAACCTCACCCCCCCCCCGCCCCTACCCCCACCTAAAATTTTTACCTCACCCCCCCTAAACCTATCTCGGCCAATAAAGGTCGTGGACCCACCGAGCTTGGTATCCTCGGAACCGTCTCGGTGAGGGCTACAAATTGGCCCCGATAGAAATCCCAAATTCCCTCAAAAATTTCCCCCCTCCTAAACTTAAACTTTATTTAATTTAGCTTTATTTTACCAATTCTGTAAATTTGTAAATAGTAGATCATTTTTCGAAAAATGATGTCATAAAGAAGTTTCACTTCTTACGTGTGTACACTAATACACACACACACATTTTTTTTTGAATACGTATTGTAATACATAACACGCTTATTACAAAGTTAATACTAAGTATGGACATATTATTTTCCACACATATTATAATACATGTCACATGCTCGTATAGAGGTGCTTTACATATTATCTTAATGTTTAAAGTCAAAGTTATTAAAGTTAGCAAACTGGGATTTGAAAATGAAATAACCTCAATAAATAATATAAATAACTCATCATAAATTTGTGATTGGTAATTTAGAAACCTACAATTATTCTGAAGAGATATACAAATAAGTACCAATTGGCAAAAATCCTTTTTTTAATTTATTTAAAGTACAATTTACTTGATTTTTAATATACATTGGTTCTGATTTAAGTAACTTTTGATTTATCCAAATTGTGAAGGAATAAAGCTATTATGGTCCGAAAATATGGAGTTACCATGAATTAAGCATTTCAATTGTTTAAAATTATTAAAGAATTTCTAATGTATAAACAACACGAAACACTTCAGGGCCAAACTAAAAGTTATTAATTTATGAAACCGTTAAATGAGATAATTCTATAAATACAAAATAATCTTTTAAATTATTATTGCTGTTTCCAGAACGTCCACAACCTAAAAAATGCTTGGCATCAAGTTTTGAACTAAAAAGGTTGCAGATATTTTAAAATATAATATTAAGTTATCATAAATTAATTATAAAAGTGTGTTGCAAGAAACTTTGTTTATTGTGGCACTAACTTTAATACCTATGATTGACTCTTATAACCTAATTAGTACATATAAATTCACATTTAAAAATACCCCTTTTGTTTTATAAAATTCGAATATTTGGCTCTATTCACGACAAAATTTTATAAACGAATAAACAATAGTTGATATTAATTTGAAATTTTGGGGCCGTATAATATAATTATTGTAATATTTGTTAATTTTGTTTAATGCTGAATGGTGGATTTACAAGGGTTTAAATAGGACACAATGATATACAATGACACTATTACTAACATATGATAATAAATACATTATAAAATCTGTGTATTGTCAACCGGGGTAAAAGTAAACACGTCATGACTGACGAATGGTATTTCCATCAATTCTCCATAGATATATCTATATATAAAGTTACCTTTCGCGTCAGTTATCCTAAACATCTTAATACAATAAAACATGTTTCCATTTACCCTTGTTTCTTTTTACCCCGGTGACCCTGTCCTAAAGAGTACCTTACAATTATCGAACTAAGATACTGGCAACGGTCACTAGATTGTTCTGCTCACTGATGCGAAGTTGTCGCTAAACATACTCACTCAGATCCGTACATTATCTTCTTAATATAATATGAGGAGACAAAAAGCGTGCAGTGACTCAAACCAAACGTTACACGCTGTCGGATGTATCTCAAAATTAATGTTGATTCAAAATATGATGGTAAAAGATACTGAAAGTTCTAATAAAATCATATTTATTTAAAAAAAAAAACACATACGAGGCGAAGTTTTGATAAGACGTATAGTGATAGGTATGTGTATGTACTTTCGTTTTACAATTAGAAAAACAACTAATATCCGCAATGTATTCTAAATCTGAATCCAAAACTGTAATTTTACTCATTGTTAAGATTTTAATGGTAAAAAAATGATTACGTTTCTAAAACCTATTTATTTTTATAATTTCATTTATTTAGTTGCTGATTAAAGTAAGCGTTCCAAGAGACATTTCAGTTCAATAGACTGTTACAGATGTTATTTTATTGTAATACATTAACTTTTTAAAAGGAAGACATACACCAACTAAATTAAATACTTCATAAAAAAATCAGGTAAAGATATTTCAGACAGTTGTAAGGTTGAGTTTGTGCCTAGCTGCATTGTAAATGCCTTCGGGCAGTGCGGGGTGTCGAGGTCACTTATAATTATAAGACAAGATATTGCCCTAATTATGCACAATTAAAAAAGCACTTGAATGCCGTGTGTACCACTTATGGTTATATACAGTGAAACAAACCGATTTTGTCCCAACACGACCGATCTACTAATTTAAAACAACCACATTTTTAATCATTTGAACCAAATATTTTTCAACAATTAAACTTATTTCTTTATCTGAACAATTTTTTCCGGATAAAGAAATAGGTTTTGTAACGCGACGAACATAATTCAAGTTTACGTCAAGAGATGGCGCCCAAAGTGATGAACATAACTCACGATTACGTCAAGAGATGGCGCCACTTGAAATCTAGATCGCGGTGTCAAGATTCTCCCGCGATAGTATATAGTCTCGATCAAAATATTGTTACTTCACTTCATATTTCAACCCTCGCCGTAGACGCAAGTGAAAGACTTCCACCACGTTGGGATCTTACACTGAAATCTGCGACAGGTCTCAATTGTACAAGTATCGAAGTTTAATAAAGGCAGTTGTCCGATTGTCCGCGTTATTATTGCGTCACGACCCTGGCGCCCCCACGGTCCAATCCCCGCTACAAGTGGCTGCCCAACGTGAAGGCTCTCCGTGCACTCATCACTGGAGGACTCATCCCTGGATAGCGAAGAGGACCGCCGCGTCATCGTGAATGAATTTACGACGTGACAACACGTTGGACGACTCCACGACTGATATCCAACGTCGCGCTTTAGCACCGACTTACATCACCCGCAGTGGTCGAGTTACGTCAGTCAAGCAGAAGACGAAGATGGCTGTTCAGCTAACGAACGAACAATTCGAAGCACTAATAGCTAGACTAGCTGAACCAGTGGCTAAACCTGGATCGTTTACCACCTGCCACTATACATACAATGGTTGTAAAAACCCAGAAGAATTGGAAGCATTTTTAGCTGCATGCAATATCTTCAAGCGATCTGAAAAGATGAGCGATGAAGTCGCCTTGGAAGAACTTCCACTGCTTTTGAAAGAAGAAGCAGGAATTTGGTGGCAAGGCATCAAAAGCGATGTATCCTCTTGGAAAGACTTCGAGCGACGCATACGATACAATTTTGCTCCCAGTAAAGAAGCTTACTTGGTGTACGCAGAAATCCACCAAATAAAACAAGGGACTGATGAAACAACTGAAGAGTTTATACGTCACAAACGTCTATTGTTTTCACAACTCCCGCCACCAGCTCACCCTGAAACAATACAGCTTGATATGATATATTGTCTTCTGAGGATAAACATCCGAGAAAAGATTCCACGATCAAGCATACACAACTTCGAACAGCTGCTTGTAGCAGCACGTTCTATTGAAGTCGTCATAAAGGAAAAAGAAGACGCCAAGCCCAAATACGAAAAACCGCCAATACTTATAAGAGAAAATAAGAAGGTGAAGTGCAGATATTGCAAAAATTTGGGACATTCCATAGAGGAATGCAATAAGAAGAAAAGAAATTCTGAGAACTTTAAGCCTAAAACTACTATAGTTGAAACGGAAACACATGTGCCTCAACCTTTTGCGCCTAAATTCAAATGTTATGGCTGCGGTGCTCCTGGTGTGGTACGAAGCAACTGCTCCACATGCCACAAGTCGAAACTGGAAACACCAACTGTTGGACTCTGTTCATTCGACTATACCACAGATGCTAGGGATCGACCAGTTTTATTCATTGAAGTCGATGGCATTGAAGAAGCTGCCTATATTGACACGTGTGCTAAATCTAGTATAGCATCCTATACGCTATATCGTAGACTTCAAGATAGGGGTTACCAATTTCATGAACGAAGAATCGGTATGACGCTTGCCGATGGTGTTCAACAAGCCCGCCGTGTCCTGATTACTAATGCTCCGGTGAAGCTCCATGAACGAACTATCCTCACAACTTTCCTAGTGTTGCCTGAGTCACGAAACAATCATACTCTTCTTGGTGTTGGATTTATTCAAGATGCTCACATTGTACTCAACATGCCACAGTACACTTGGCAATTCCTTGGAGACGATCGAGAATTTGAAATGTTTGAAGAAAGCTTTGTCAAATTCAAACCAACAACAGCGCTCTCATCTGTTACCACTCATGTTGCTCCAATGTCACCATCTAAGCCCGAAGGCAGTAACAGTCAAGAGTTTTTAGAACTACCCTTTGGTCCGCCTAGACTTATTGACCTTCCGACTCCACCTCATAAGAAGATTCGACCTGAGTTGTTCGATGGATACTCTCCTATCATAGACGCACTCTATCAAGATGCATTGGAAAATCTTCAAGATTACGACGCCACTCCCTGTCTATCAAAACTGTTTGATACTGACATAGCATCAGTCAATATAGAAAGCTTGCAAGACTTACTAAAAAGAAATAGTGATGTCTTCAAACCAAATGGACGACCAGTAAAAGAAGTAGAACATACTATTGATACTGGCAACCACAAACCTATCTCTGTTCCACCATACAGGCTGACTCCAATGAAAACGGATCTCCTGAGGAAAGAAGTCACCAAGATGTTGAATGAAAACGTCATAGAACCGTGTTCATCTCCATGGGCGGCACCTGTTGTCATGGTCCCCAAAAAGGATGGAGGTATCCGAGTTTGCGTAGATTATAGGCAACTCAACGCTGTGACTACTCCTGATGTATATCCTCTGCCAAGGATCGATGACCTTTTGCATAACGCTAAGCCTGCTCCATATATGAGTACCATTGATCTTCGCTCCGGCTACTGGCAGATAAAAGTAAAAGAAGAAGACCAATGTAAAACAGCTTTCGTCACTCCATTTGGGATGTACAAATTCAAAAGAATGCCTTTTGGTTTGCGAAACGCGCCAGCGACGTTCCAGCGAATGATGGATCGATTTCGTATTAAACTCAGCCACATCAAGCTCTTGGTCTACCTCGACGACTTGATTATAATGTCACATACTCTACAAGATCATTTGAAAGACCTTCAAGACGTGTTCGATGAACTTCGAGAATTCAACCTGACAGCAAACAGGGATAAATGTAACTTCTGCTGCCATAAAATAAAGTATCTGGGACATTATATTATACCAGAAGGACTGGAGATTGACCCAGAAAAAGTTAGTGCCATAATGAAGATGGCTCCTCCAAGAAACCTGAAACATTTAATTTCTTTTGTCCAGATGTGCTCTTGGTACAGAAGATTTATACCTAACTTCGCAAAGACTGCCGAACCATTGACTAGGCTAATGAAAAAGAATGCCTCATGGATATGGGAAGAAGAACAGCAGAGAGCTTTCGATAATTTGCGTACTCTGTTAACGACTTCTCCAATACTCGTTCAAGCCGACGAAACGAAGCCCTATATAATAAAAACAGATGCAAGCAATTTTGCAATCGGAGCTGTTTTAGTGCAGGGGGAGGGTGAAAACGAACACCCTGTTGAATATGCAAGCCGCCTTCTGACACAAGCCGAGAAAAATTATTCTACTACAGAGCGAGAAGCCTTAGCCATTGTATGGGCTGTACATAAATTTAGAGGCTACATTGAGGGAGCCAAAATCACAATAATGACAGATCACCAGGCTCTTCGGTGGTTGATGTCACTGAAATCTCCAACGGGAAGATTAGCTCGTTGGGCTTTACAACTCCAATCCTACGATATCGCAATCAAATACATAAAAGGAAGAACTAATGTAGTAGCAGACTCTCTATCACGTCCTAGCTGTTACCCTGAAACTGAAAGAAATTGTGGAATATGTACAGTTGTGATAGATATGCCTCGCAAAGATAACAAAGAGATTCGCAATGAGCAAATGAAGGATGATAACATAGTGAAAATAGTACAGTGCCTAGAAAATGATGACAAAGAATCAGCAAGGTACTGGAGTAGAAAAGGTTATGTCATGTCCAACGGAATACTATATCGTTACCTGCCTGGTAATGATGTGGAAAATGCACAAATGGTTGTTCCTAAACATGAACAGACTAATGTTATCTCTGCTTACCATGATGAAGCAATTGCTGGCCATTATGGTGTTGAAAAAACCATAGCACGCATTACTCAACGATATTACTGGCAAGGAATGAGAACGCAGATAGAAGCGTATATTCGAAATTGTATTGAGTGGCAAAGATACAAACCTTCGAATCAGAAACCAACTGGACTCCTACAGACCACGACTATGAACCAAAGATTTGAAATCATAGCTTTCGATTTGTTCGGACCCTTACCCCGAACGCCTTTGGCTTACAATTGGATATTTATTGTAGAAGATATAGCGACACGATGGATCGAATTGTTTCCTCTCAAACAAGCAACGGCTGAAGAATGTGGAAAGGTTCTACTCAACGAAATAATCTTGAGATACGGGACACCACGTCGTTTCATTAGTGACAATGGTACACAGTTCGTCAGCAGTGTCCTACAACAATTAACGTATTGCCTAGGAATCCATCATGGATTCATACCCGTTTACCATCCTGAAACGAATCCAGTGGAAAGAAAGAACAGAGATTTGAAAACGCAACTCGCTATACTGGTTCAGGATAACCACACAACTTGGGCTGATAAGCTGCCAAGCATCAGATTTGCTATGAACACTGCAAAATCTGATACTACTGGATTTTCATCAGCATATTTAACCTTCGGTCGTGAGTTGAGAACTCCGGATGATGTTAATCACGATCTAAGCGCCATAATACAAAATGAGAAGTTCATTGAAGAAATCACTCCGCGCTTACTCACGATAGCTGATACGCTCCACAAAGCACGTGAGCTTCAAGAAATGAAAGAAGAGCAAAGGAAGATATACTTTGATAAGGCTAGGAAAACTTGCCCAAATTATAAAGTTGGAGACCTTGTTCTAGTCGATAGCCACACTTTAAGTAAGGCAAGGCAAGGTTTCAGTTCCAAACTAGCGCCGCGACGAGACGGACCCTATGCTATTAATCGAAGGCATGGGCCTAGCTCCTTCGAGCTTGTGAGGCCAGACACACAAGACTCCGTCGGAATGTATCACGCGTCAGCTCTACGCCGCTTCCAAACCTCACAAGACACTCCTATTCCAAAACCCGAGCTACCTATAAGAAAAAGAGGGCGTCCACGAAAGGAAGTCGGAAACTTGGATAGCCCTCAAGCCACGCGGCCCCGGGGAAGACCTCCGAAGAACAAAAAAAGTCTGTCTTCTTCACCGAGACGGCATCGAAGCCAGAGGGGGAGACTGTAACGCGACGAACATAATTCAAGTTTACGTCAAGAGATGGCGCCCAAAGTGATGAACATAACTCACGATTACGTCAAGAGATGGCGCCACTTGAAATCTAGATCGCGGTGTCAAGATTCTCCCGCGATAGTATATAGTCTCGATCAAAATATTGTTACTTCACTTCATATTTCAACCCTCGCCGTAGACGCAAGTGAAAGACTTCCACCACGTTGGGATCTTACACTGAAATCTGCGACAGGTCTCAATTGTACAAGTATCGAAGTTTAATAAAGGCAGTTGTCCGATTGTCCGCGTTATTATTGCGACACGACCCTGGCGCCCCCACGGTCCAATCCCCGCTACAGTTTTTATTTATTATTTTATGTATTCCAAAAAATATTTTAGGGTTTAATATAAAGAGAGAGACAATATTCTATGATTGTAAATTATTTTGTTCTAAACGATGCCATATAGGCTATTGCTGGAGTAGTATTTGCGATATGTGTTAAAAAATATACTTTAAACGACAGATCATAGGAGCAAATTCGCAGAATTAAACATTCTAATAATAATTTTAATTTATTTATGAAACGCATTGTATATTATTCTTTTAGACTATGTATGGGTGTCAATAACGTGGTGGCACGTTTCTATGTAAGTTAATTAAGAGGTTTACTTTATGTTAGTAGGAACGTAATATATCGTCCTTATCTGATTGCCCTGACTGATTATATATTTTAAAAATGTATTTTGTATATCAAACATATTTTCAAGAAAAATTATGGATTACATTTTAAATTATTTTTATTTATTATAATTTTATAGGTATTTTATTGCAATTTATTGCTTACTTTTCAAAATTATGAATGGAATATGAAATAATATTTTGTGTCTGTTTAAAAATTACCCACTCTGGTTATCAAAAGAAAAAAAAATGGTAGACAGGCTAATTGGGACAAAATCGTCTTGTATTATTAAAATACTTAAATACATTATCGCTAAATTGATTATAAAAAGACTAAGAAAATTATCACTTGTAATTTATGCTGATTAGGAGGAAGTGACAAGATTTCGATGTAAGTACGATTTAAAGAGACGTAGAGACAGCGAGACAAGCCACGATACATTCTTGAAAACTATTATATTTCACAATTTAAATCCAGATAGAAAATCTAATTTTTTTCATGGTCCAAAAATTGATCTTAATAGCATGTTTATTGTTGTTATATAAACTAAAATAATGTATTGAGTAAAATTTGTCTGTATTCGCAACAATTTAAACTAATAATTTTAAAATAATTACTTTCATAATTGATAATAAATTATATTTAAAAGAATTAAAAATATTAATGTATCTTAACTGATTACTTGCATTTTTTATAATTTTATGACGAAATAAAATGCTCTTGGCCTTACTGTCTCTTTGTGTTTGAAAAGTTTTGACACATATTTTTTTAGTTTAATGATAAATAAATGTAACTTAGTTTGAGTACATAAGTTACCCTAAAGTTATATTAAGCACATTACCCTTTTTAAGAAATCAATACATTTAAAAGCAAGAATATTTTAGGCGAAGAATGAAGTAAATTGATGTAGCGTGAATTAGCAGTCTTGTGACGATAAAGTGATAGTATTTACGATGATTATCGAGTTAAGTGCATTAGATACTCATTTGGTAATGAGTTCGAGGCGTAATCCCCTTCTAATTGGCTACATCAATGGTTAGACATGGATTTTTCAATATAAATACGCCTAAACTGTACGTGCGTACATTATCGGATTTAATATTATGGACTACAATTTTATTTTATAGCATTTAACGTTACATTAATATTAAGTTCGCGTTAATTTTGAATATAATACCGTTGGTAAGAGTAACGACGCAATTACATTTGTATTTACATTGTAAGTTTTTTTGGAAGAAGCATTGCTATTAAGTTTAAAAACATCGTAGAAGATAACTACATTGTCATGGTGCCAATTTGATGTTTATTATACAGTCTGTTTCTAAACTCATCATTAAAACGTATATATATCGGCGTTATCAAACCAATATCCGCTATGTGCATGTTTTTGGTTTTTAACTTTCTGTCTATTATGACTAGTTTGCCAACCATACTTTGATACACTTAAATCGTTACATGGAGTAGTATGAGCGCGTCTTACTCGAGATCTTTCTAAACCTTCAACATTGTATGGAGGTTCACTGGAAATAACTCGATCAAAAAATCGGTTACGTTTATTGACCGCGACTACCATCCTTTTTTAAGACTGTTTAAGGTACCTATATTTCTGAGTAGTCTTTTTTTTAATTTCACCAACATCATCATCATCATCATCAGCCCTTCTGCGTCCACTGCTGGACAAAGGCCTCTACTATAGCACGCCACTGGACTCGATCTTAAGCCCATCGTCTCTAACCGCTACCAACCACCGTACGCATATCGTCGCTCCACCTGGTTAGAGACCGTCCTAGACTACGTTAAAATTTAAATTATAATAAAACAAAGCGCAAATTAAACATATATTTTCTATGTGCTATGTGCATAATAATCGACCATTTAATAATCTGCTATTTGCAAAAATAATGTCCATATTCAATTAATTATACCATTAATCAAAAAGTGAATTTAATTAGGAATGCATAACACATACAACTTTAATATACACATAAACTTTAGAAGAAATTGTATGTTTAAAATTTTAAACGGGAATATTTTACTCCATATATCAAATTGTAACAGACATTGGTTTAAAACGAGCATATGTTATGATCCTTATGTATACAGTGCAATCGAGCAACTACAGAAATTAATTAAACTGTCTGTACATCTCGCTAAGAGAGATTCTATGCAATCACACAATTTGTCTTTAAAGTTATGGATGTAAGTTCTATAAATTATATGAATCCTTTTTAATTTGATGTCAAAATGCCCTTTAATTATGTCAAGGCGAAATGAAATTTGATTTTAATGATTAAAGTAATATGAAGATCCTTCAGGTTTCTTTTGTGATGTCGAATCGATTACATACAGCCTCCATGGCGCAGTTGGTTACAAGCCGGATGTAAAACGAGAGGCCTCAGGTTCGATCCCTGCATCGAGACAAATGTTTGTGAGACCCACAAGTATTTGTGTCGGGTGTGGGTGATTGTGAGACCGAAGTCTCTCGTAGTTTTTAATACCTACGTGACAAGACTTAATTTTTTTTAATGCCGTTATAGGCAAACGAGCTAGCAGAGTTACATAGCTTCTGATATCTACGACTCAAGGCTTAATTGATCTTAATGTGGGATCAGGACTATATATGGGACAGTTGGGGTATTGATTATTATTTATTACACCGCACTAATGTTCAGCGCAGTTCAGATACAATACTGACAGTTGCTCGAAAAAGGGTGTACAATGTACATAGGCCGAAACACGACCCACTTGATTACTGTCACATCAGTGTTTTTAATTGCGTCGTTATTCTTGCCAACGATAAAATATATGGCAATTTAAGCACAAAATCTAAACTTAACCTACGCTAGGTACACTAGCAGTTCCTAACCTAAATCTAATCATCAAGACGGGCGCTCTTACTAACGTGACAGTACGGTAATGCCGCATGTACGCGTATAATACATATAAATATATACCTAATACAAGCGACATAAAGATTTGTATCGCTTGGCATGTCGAAGTTATCGTGAATTATTTACTTAAAGATTTGCTAAAATATACATGGTGCGACAAAAAAAAATAATTGGCTAATGCCAAGGTATACATTAATACATCAAGCCAAGGTACATAACTAAATACATATAAGTCTGTCCTGTCCTCGCTAAATAGCAGATGAGCCAGACCGGCAACGCGACGCTGACGACTTGTCGTGTTCAGTTGTTATGTATGGATTGATGACGATGTCACACCGCACAGCATCGTCCGTGTTAAATGATGCATATTAACCGATAGATTACAACTGATCACGTTTAGGAGACGTCACGTCAACGTCGCGTCGCCATCCCATCCCTCCCGTTGTTTGGCGAGACATTTAGAATCAAACACATGTCTTACATTAAATCGTATTGCAGTCCCTTTTATGAATAGGTAATGGTTCTTCGGTAGTATGTTCCCTAAGCTGTATTTACTTAATTATTCAATAAATTAATAGTATGCTAAATGAAATATGTGGCGATGATGATGTTAGCGGACGCAGAGCTAGTATAAATAAATGAATAAATATGATATAATTTTTATTTCTCGCACGGTATACTGACGAGAACATTATTATTATACAATAAATAAATAAAAATAATTATTATGTATGTCCTTCTTGTATAACGTAATGGAATGGTAATAAAAAATCAACCGAATGAGCGGGCTACGCAAAGCGCACCAATATGAAGTGTTGTACGCTTAACATTGCGGTTTATACAAAATATTAATTTTCCAAAATAAGGGAGGCCAAGTTGGTTACTGCCAAATTGCTGTTATTTAGAAACGTCATGTTCATGCCAAAGATTTAATAAAGTAGGGTGACAAGACTACGCGATGTAACATGTCCTAATATAAACTAGCCTTAAACTACGTTAGGTGCACTAGCACTTCCTAGCTTAAACCTAATCATCAAGCGGAACGTGCTGCTTCTTACGTGACACTGCGGTAATGCCGCATGTACGCGTATAATACATACATATACTTAAGCTATGCCCTGTTGGCAGACCCTAGAAAGACACTAAGAATCAAATACAAATCTTTCACTACATCCACATTATTTAATATCGTCATGCAATCCTGAATGAATACTCTGTATTTGGCCTTCACTATGCCTCCAATTAAGGAAACCTATGTTAACAAATTTACAAATATAAATACAAAAAATATAAATTTAAATCATAATTTACACTGATCAGGAAAAAAATTATTTTCGGCGTTGTTTGAAACTTGTTTTTTTTTTCATATCTTGGCATATTATGAGTTAAAATATATGCATGAAAACATCAAAGTATCCTTTTCCAGAGAAAAATTCGTTAAATTGAAAAAATATATATATAAAAAATAATGGAGTTTTCAAGGTAATTAAAATTAAAAAATATTCCAATGCTTTTTCATTTTTTCAAGGAAACGTAATATCTGGTAGGGCAGCTGTAATTCAGTAATAAATCATTCAGAGACACATGGGATCCATATCCTCGGGTAGCAAAGGTTTTGCATTTTGAGGCATTATAAGTCATTCCACGGGAGAGCCACACGCATTTTGTGCCCGCGTTTTATCTCCCACAACAAATCTTTGTAACGACTATAATACGTTCTTACGCAAAATATGTTTACACCTGAGCACAAATTAGCTTTCCTTTACAGTCTATTATAGGTTACTTTATATGTTACAAGATATTTATATAGATTGAGCAGTAACTGTAATTTTATATAGATACAAGAATATATGATAATGTTAAGACCAGTTAAGTAGTATATAGTTAAGTATAAGTAATGTTAGTTAAAATGTAAACTAGATATATAGGTATGTATATAGGTAGAAGATATATAGGTGAATTATGTTTACAATGAGAATTCTACTTTTTTCATTCAGTCTACGGATTTCGTGCCCAACTTATCATATACTAAATAGATCTTTATCATATTTTAGCCTAACACATAATTTTAATATACATAACACATATGTAGCAGATACTCGCACCTATAAACACTGCTTTAACACAGAGAAAAATATTTTCATATCACTAGTAAAATGTATGTAAGATAGAAAGACCAAAAAACTATATTATTATTATACCCTCATGTTCTGAACTGTACAGCATATAAAAATACCTTTATATTATATTATTACTTTACCATTTGTCGTTATATAGATTGTAGGTTAGTGATCAATAAATAATTCACGATAACCCGTAAGTAGTTAAACCTATTGTCTATATGCCTTAAATAGTAAAGTCCAAAGTAATATTTTAAAGACTCAATAAAACAAATCTATGTCGTAAACTTTAACTTCAATCACGTCAACGCCATACATTGGAGATGCCAAATGTATGCGGTCGAAATCACCAAAGTCTTGGTCAGTTATGCAACTGTACCTAAAAGTCCGTTTTACAAACTCACAAAAAAAATTTACGAATCCCTTCTAACCAATAAACGTTGTATACGTACTGGTTAAACACTGTTTGTCTCTCTCTGTCAACGTCGTTATGAAGTTGTTACAAAGAGACAAAACAGTGTTAACTAACGTTGCTACAAACTTTATTAGTAAGAGCAAAAACTCATATCATACACTGATATTCGTTTACGTTGAGTAAAAAATTAAAGTTATTCGTAACTAAAGACATGATTATATGCAACATACATATAATATACGCAAAATTGTATCATCGTACACGCAAAATATTTTTTTATGTATGGAAAAATGTAATTGAGTAACTGACCAAATGAAAATTTTCACGCCGTAAAGTCGAGACCATGGATCGGACTTTGCTCGATCTTGACATACTACTTTCATCAGTTTGTTCAGGATTCAGGGTACTTTTAACCTGGCCCTGGGTGAAATTAATAATTAGAATGATTATAAGGCCCTGCGCAGACGACAGACTATCCGTGACGCACTTTTTAGTCTGTGAAAATAGAACCTATGCAATTATATGCAGTAACGCACACGACGCGCAAAAAGTCCGGCGCACAAAAAATCCGTGTAATTCGGGCAGACCGCACCGCGCCGCAGCGCGCCGCTCCGCACAAAAAGTGTGTGAAAAAAATTGAACGTTTGCTTCAACGCGCGCTAACGCAGACGGCGCACTCTTTAGTCGGCAATCTGCATTTGCTAGGGGTGGGTGGACGTAACGCACGCGATCTATTATCATGGCGCCAGAGGTCGATGTAACTATGTTAATTCAAGAAATACAAAACAGACCAGCAATTTATGATACTTCTAAGGCAGAATATCATGATTGACATTTAAAAAGAAAAATGTGGGAAGAAGTGTGCTATAATGTTTATTCCGCTCCTGTTTGGACATGTATGACGTCTAAAGAAAAAACAAAATACGATAAGTTTAAGTTTTTATTAGACTTTTTAGTAGTAATTGGAGATAAAACTTGCAAAACTATAAAAAAACGATTAGATGAAAAACATAGAGGTTATTTGTTTATTTTTTCTTATGCAAAAATTAGGGATGGGTATCAATATTGAATGATAATGAACGAATGACAGTTATCGATTAATGAATCGATACAAGATTCAATATATCAAAATCGCTTTGATTATTATGTATAACACCTAAACCTTGGTATTTTGAACAAAATAATTAATTAATTAACTTCTTTTTCTGTACTTCATGTACAAAATAATACTTCGCTATCTCTGCACGATTTCCATAGCATCTACGTCCCTACAGCTCTGCCGACAAAATGATCGAAGATGTGCGTCGTGTGCGTTGAGTCTGTGCAAAATCCGCGACCGACTTTTTGCGCGCCATGCAGACTTTTTGTGCGCCGCAGACTCGATCGCACAAAAAGTGTGCCGTCTGCGCAGGGCCTCATGCATATAATTATGTCTCTGGTTGAGGGCTGTCATAGTGCGGTATGTAGCGGTAAGCAATTCGAGTTGTAAACCAATTTTCTGGTGCATAAAATGTATTAATGTACTGTTCTAGAATTGTATTTAAGAATTAGAAGGCATGATAGTGTTTTTTTATTTCAATATTTCATGCTTAGAATTTTATAGTTATGTTAATGATTGCGAAGTTTGCAACAAAATAAACACTTCAAAGATATAAGAACGGATGAAGGAAGGTTGCATTGAAGATAAGGAAATATATAAATATTTTGTAACTGCTATTTCAGATTTTAATATCCAATTTATTAGATAGATAATACTAATACTTTTTAATTATATCGTACATATTCACGTATGATAATTAAAATAATTTAATAAAGAGACCCCATAATTTTCCTCAATTTGATTCTAAATTTCCCGGTGTATATTCTAATATTATGGCAGCCCTGCCTGTGTTACTAAAGTACAAAGGTATGTACAAAGGTAGTATTTCAACCCCAAATTAATGTTTAGGGTCAATCAGAGCTATTGTAAAGGATTGTATGTGGACTAGGTACTTAGAATTCTTTAGTTTTGTAATCCGATATCCCAAACTATCGCAATAGTAGTTCATTCAAATAATATTCAGCAAATTTAAGTGCTTCAACAATTGGCAGTAATTTTACAAATCAAATGCATTTACTGATTTCTTTCATGAAATAGGTTTAAGATATTTTTAGCACTATGGTAGGTCATAAACTAATAATTTGGAATGTTGGGCGAAATTTCATGACCACCCATAACTCACCTTGCGACCCACAATGTATTTCTGATGACCCCGCCATCAGTTATGTTACTCTCTTGAAATTTAAAAGCAAATAGTAAAAAATGAACAAATTATATATATTTTTATGTCTATAGACAACCGGATAGTAATAATGTTTTGAATATTAATAAAATAGTACTGAAACCTAATATTTATATTCTGTTATTTATGCCCAATGATAAGCAAATAATATGAATCAAAATTATATGACGTATGTATGTAAAGGAATCTTTAGACTCAATTTTCGAGCACTTCAACATGTCGGAATATAAATTTTGACTTTGTTTGTTTTCTAATTTCGTTTTATGTCATAATAAATACTTGCTGAAAATTGTCCGGTTGGCTATAAACAAAAATTTTCAAGACTGTGGGTTTATCGCCATATGATGACAACGTTGGGGTCGTCCTCAATGATCTGATCGAGGGTAGGAAGGTCGATGCGAGCCATGCAGCAGATCTCGTCGGTGCAGTGTAGACCGTTGAACAGCCGCCGGATGCCCAAAATAGGGTCTGTGTGGTTGTTGAACCCGTTGGGCCGCGGCGGGTTCTTAGCGTACACGGGGAACCTGGAAACGTAAGCTGATTGGTGGATTATCTTAGCCTGAGGACATTTGTTCGGTGGAATGCAAGAAGTGATATTTATATTTTTTTACATCCGAATTACAGCAAAATATAATTGTCACCCACTATAAAACGTGAATAAGTAATTAGTGTGCCTTATTAAGTTTTAAATGACTATTTGAATAACCATTAGTACCAGACAACTATCCCGAAGTTATAAAAAAAATATGTAAAAATAGGTAAAAAAAAGCGAAATAGACCTACAATTTGTATGTAGTACAATAAAACTCACTTCTTAAGACAGCGTATGAGGCCGTGCAGCTCTGCGAATACCACGAGCCGGCGGACATCGAACGGCGGTCCCTGCGCGGCGAGGTAGCGCTCACTCACCGTGCGTAGAGTCGTGCCTTGTTGCAGCGAGCACAGGATGCCGAACACGTTGGCCAGCGTGGGCTATAGTACGGAAATGTATCATTACTGTTTTACTTTGTAAAAAATGTGTAAGCAGTGCTTTATTACTCTGATGTTTGGGGCATGGGGGGTTGCCTACCACTGTTAGGCTACTAGTAAGCTATCTAGTTCTGAAACGAGGTCATATCACAAGACCAAACTGAAATAAAGCCAATGAGTTCCAGGATTCGTTTTCATTCTAATGTCTTTGATATCCAATAACTCACTTTAAATTACATCTATATCAGAAAATTAAAAGGGCTAAACGATTGCGAAACTAATTTCAACCTACACGATTCTTATATTTTCAAATTAAGCATAACTCATAAGTCTTTCATAATTAGTAGAACCTCAGTTGTAAAAAAAAAACATCCCTAACAAAGTAAGGAGACACAAAATATATGATAAAATAAAAAAATCCTTGCCTTGTCCTTTGCATCAGATCCCTTAGTGATGTAGGTAAGGCAAGACTTCTGGAGCTCGGTGTCGCTGAACAGGCGGCTGAGGTTGGGCGTGGCGCGGTACATGTTGCTAAACTTCAGCACCGGGATGAGAGTCACGGCGCCGTAGTACAGAAGGTTCTGGATGCAAGCTTTCACAAGGGTCTTCTCCACGTTGGTGTCAGCCGCTATCTTCGCCACGTGGTTGTACCCGTTGATGTGCGGGAGGAGCTGGAATTACACCTTCATTGTAGTTCCTATACAATACTGAAGACAAAATGAGGATCATGCACTATCGAACATCTGGAATACTTCCGATTTACATTTCAAAAATATGTATGTTTTTGTAATAAAGTTCAATTCAATGTCAATATATTTTCGTCCGCCTCGTAAATTTTTTCACGCCGCTGAATACGACCTATGCCTCTAAGCATGTTTTTACAGAGTAAATTCCAATTATTTGATACGGCTTAAAAATACCATTAATACTTGTGATATAATTTTGGAAATTATTGAATTACCTGTCGGGTAGTGAGATCCCAATCGGCCTCCATATCGATTTCAAACGGTTCGTCATCGAGATCCAAGTCGAGGTGTTCGTCGCTTTGTATCTCAGCGCCTTCAGGGGGCGTGGTCCGGCGAGGCCGACCGGGTCGGGGCAGGCCCACTGACGACACCAGTACAGGCACGTCGTGATCATACACCGGCGGCGGATCGTTGCGTATCTCCAGTACTTTAAGATGCATCACTGTGTCGCCCTCTGTTGAATTAAATTTTGAACTCAACATCGGATGGGTTATATTGTGATATCTCCACCTTAAGTGATAGTCGCTAGTGCTTTAGTAATATATAGGTTAATAGTGAGTTCGCTTCTGAGGTGACCATTGTTGTACAATAATAGTTCATAATTATAGATACGAATACACAGGGCGACTGATTAAAGTTCAACATTAGGGGATTTGCCGTACTTCGGCAATATATTTATTGGGATAGCACTGCATTTATAATGTAAAACATATTTCGCTTTGTAAGTAAATGTACATTCGCACAGATAGCATAAGCCATATAAAACAATTACTCCAAATTAATTACATATATTAAACACAGAGAAGACAGTGCAAGCAAACCTGCGTTTCTACACTATATAAATAGCTCATTTATAAAATTGCAATTCAATTGATATGAAAGCTTATCACTTCGCTGCGGTGCTATTAAAATAAGCGACTTTAACATGAGATGACACTTTTAAACAAAATTACTTGAAATAAAATTATGTAGTTCTACTGCAAAGCACAGAAAAAGAACCGAAAACTACAATTTCACAGGAAATAATCGCCATTAAACTATGAGTTCCGAGCTTTACTATTAAAGAGAGAAGGTCTCTTATATGATTTAATATATTTAAGGTGCAAAAATTCAAAAAAATACAAAACACAAAACTAACGCCTTACTCTTAGTTATGCAAAAATACATGTATATAAAAGTAGCGCTGTTATGGTGTTAGGATGTAACGTACCGACTAGAGTCGCCTTCCTGTGCGTGTTAAGATCGTGCAGCAAATGCGCCAACAGGGTCGGCAGCTTGCTCGAACCGCTCGACACGAAACGGGTCTCCTCCTCCATTATGGTCTACACAAATTGTAAATTATAATTCAAGTGTTCATTTTAAATATTATTATTATTTAAGCTTCGATTGATAAGCTGGTTCAACCACATTTATAAATATAAAGTATGTTATTATTTGAAAATTCATCCTCACGAACAAAATGTTGACTGACATTCTCAATTCTGTTGAAATTGAGGACAAAATTGACCTAAAAGATATAATTTTCGCCACAGGACACAATACTAGTACAAAGCAAATTCATCGATAAGAACTACCTTACTTGCTTTACGAGGAAAATAAATCTCAATCTCACAAAACAAAATCTCTCCAACAAATAAAAATTTAAATATAACATGGTTGAACCAGTTTCAGATTTATACAAAAAGGATGTTTGACCAGGTGTTCTCCGAGTTTCTTGACGACCGGCTCGTACTGAACTGTCTTGGACCAGCTGTCGCACACGAAGCACAGGTTGAATAGGTACACGTTCCGTTCGTACCGGGAGTTGTCGATCCTGATGGGGTAGCCCACCACCTTATGGCCCAGGGCGTTGCTGAAACACCCTCTACCTCAATACACACACATTCATAAATACTTGGAATGAAGTATGCAAATAAATAAAATTTTGTCAATATTATTCGAACACCGAAATATGGTATGCTTGGCATTTCACTGAGCTTGTCTACCTGTGACATAAGATGTTCAGTCTCATTATATCCAGCAGTAGTAGTGGAGCCGTGGAAGATGGACCTTCACCCATCTGATATAAAATCAGATGAGACATACATATTTCTTATCAATTATTGATAAACAAACATGCCTATGATAATTTTCCTATCAAAAAGTGTTCATGGCTATTTTTAATTGTTTTTTTTTTTTTAATTTAGTAGGCAAGCCTTTACGGTTCTTTTTGTAATTAAATTTAATACCAATTTGTATTGGTTATCAGATCGATGTAGTTACCTATATCGATTTACCTGTTCACATCTGCTTGCCAGGTTATCATGAACAAGTAGGGAATAAATAGGCAAGCCTACCTAGGCATATTCTCTGTGTTAAAAACTATCAGTTGTGATGAAATTCATTATGTTATCAAAAAAAGGTGGAGAAAGAAAATTGATTACAATATTATATAATAATTCAATTAAAAATTGCCATGAACACATTATCAGATGGGTGAAGGTTGATGTTCACTGGCTCTTAGACCATAGTTAAAAACGTATCCTAATGTTCCGTGTTACTGATTTAATAGATTTGTAGAACTATAGTCAAAAATCGTGAAGAAATATGCATATCCATTCTTCCAAGAATTTCAAACTGCATAAGTCTGTCAATATGTAATATTCCAACGTGGTAGGCTAAAGCCTTCATTCCAGACAATTGAATTGTAAAAGTCTAACGCTAATCACTAAGACGTTGATCGGCTGATTTATCCAAATAACACATTTACTTATGACTAATCTGAATGATAGTGAAAGTTGGAAATAAACAATCAAAACACTTCAATCTAAAAGCCAAAAAACACCCCTTCGTTAGTTTATTGCTGGTCGACCTTGGAAATCAAACTAGGGTTGGTACATTGTGCTTTTATCACATCTGTCGACATGCAAATTGCACGATATAAAAATCCGCGAGAACAATATAGACCGGTTGTGTATAACATATTTTAGGTAATGAAACACACACTGAGTATTTTATGTTTAAAGTGATAAGGCATAAAATGTAATTACTTGCTTTTGGGATTGAAGTATTATTTCGGGGGTAGGGGATAGGTTAGCGCATTGGCAGCTGCACGGATCTTTCCCCCAATAATTTGCATGTTGCTGATGCATATCATGTGCCTGGCGACAATACTTTCGATCACAGATTACTGAATTATTTTGAGGGGTCAAACATGTTTTATTATAGAAACAAAAATGACCGACCATTTAAGCCGGTACAGCTGCATCCTCACAAATTTAACGAATCAGGAAGTGAGTTAGTGTGTTACGCTCTCGCGCCTTAACGGCGCAACCACTCATTCTGAAACTTTAAATACATGTCGCCAGAAGTTATGAAAAAAAAGTTTTTTCACAACCCCTGACAATAGATTTTTAGATGAAAAGGATGGCTTTTAGTCCAGAAATCAAATTCTGGTATCAAAGTATAGGAAAATAACTATTAAATGGTCGCCCTTACACACTTATAGGTCCTCTCATGATCTACAAACTATGATATTACTTTGCTTTTTATTTTTTTACAATCATTGAAATATGCATCCATACAAGATTGTATTTAATATTAATTGCAATAAAGATTGTGAGGAAACCTTCATGCCATCACAATTTATAAGAATTTGTATGGTAGGTAAATTCTGCGTACCTGCAATAGGCCAGCGTGGTGGACATTATAGCCTAACCCCTTCTCAATTGTACTCTCCATTGTTATTCAAAAATATTTGAAGGTTGTATTCTGGTTTGAAGGAAATTGTAGCCAGAATAACTACAGGACATATTGAGACGTAACATCTCATTACTCAGGATGGCAAGCACAGTTGGATGCCAAGCATTGCTTTGTTATTCATGGTGTTGCTACTGCCCATGTGCAGTCATATCACTTACCATCAGGCAATAGGCAAGATCAATTTGCCTTTCATTGCCGTGGTAATTTTACAATATGCAGTAATACGACACAGCGATTGTAATGCACCTAACTGAGAATGCAGTTGTGTAGTATAATCTTTATATTGATTGACCAAGAGATGAGAACCTTAAACGTGGAGAAGTAGCTGGCAAATGCCATGTTTTAACTATTGATTGTAGCTGATAATGATCCAAAAATTAAAATTAAAATTAAATTGTAACAGTATAAAAATGTAAAAGGAAATCAAATTAGAATACACTTACATGGTCATAGTGCATTTCTGTATTTGTGGTTTCGGTATGATGAATGCACTGATGGAATCAAACACCTCTTTTGAGATGTAATCTTCGGGGAACTGCAGACAAAATATAAAATTAGTAAATTGCTCTTCAAATATAGTAAATGTACAAAATCTTTGTTATAGAAAAATATTGTGAAGTCTTTTTAGTTTTGCAGGCAACAGCCATAAAATTACTGCATAATTTTCACGGAAATAATTGAATATAGCCATAAGGTTCCAAACTATATTAAATGTAGAATAAAATTATTATTAAATGTATGTCTAATTTTGTAAATATAGAATAAACTACAGATACAAAAGAACAATATGAAATCATACCTCTCAGAAAACATCAGTTGCAACAAGGCAAATTCTTGTCAGAATAATTGATTATCCCCATTATTTATTCTCTTGCAGTACTTGATGAGTTTTCTAAGGCATATTACACACCACTTTCAAGTAATGCACTTAACTACCCAAGGAACAATGACTTTGGAAATAGCTACTCTATGTATGCATTTACATTATTGTAAAAATCCGCATTGCAGTAGGACGCACTATAAATATAACTACATATGTGGTGAGAATGCAGCCATTTTCAAAGCGTCCATAAATGGTACCTGCGCCGTAGAGACAAATACCGCCCTTGTCGAAAAATCAATATCACCCTTTGAATTTTTACGCTTTTAACAAGAGATCGCTACTTACTTGACATGAAATCTTCGGCCCGGCAACCGGATGGAATTCCCCCAAAAATATGCACCGGATCGGGCCCTCTCGTCCGCACCCTTCGTAATATCTTGTCTCCATCATTTTCTTTGACGATTGACTTCTGTTTGTATCAATGCCACCCTCATAATCTTTCTTCTTGCACGTTTGGTGACGTTTGTGCACTTGCATTTGCTGTTTTTAACGTTGCATCTTGATTTAAATTAAAGTTCAAGATTACCACATGCACTGTGCACTAACGTCTGTGTAAATAAATAAATCAATTCTCCGCGGCGCTTGCGTTCCCTATAAGCGTGTGGTTATGTTTGACAGGATTTTTTTTTTTTAATTTCAGACAGTTTTGAGGGCTGTTTCAACTTCCAAACGACGCTCTGCAGCGACATAGGCTTACATCTCTTTCACACACATAGATATTCATACACATCTTCTCGCTCTAATGCTACAAATATGAATACTAAGTAGTAGCCAAAATGAACAAGTTACATAATTTTAAACGACGCGATGCTTGGTTTAATTTATTAAAAGCTGTATGTACTTATGAATTTCATAATATTTCAATAAAATTATAGTAAATGCAGTTCATAAATAATCGTATCAACACTTCAATATAGTAAATATGAATTGCAAGACATTTCACTCATAGCGAAAAAAGGTGCCAAATTAAAAATTAACAACAAGCCTTTTTAGTAACATTATTAATAACATTATGAAGTTAAAAATATAAAGCCAGTAGCATTATAAAGCGATGAGGGTGAAAGTAATGCACATCTTTGTTTAGCGTAATTTATGTAAATAATCATACGAATCACTCGCAACGTAATGAAACTCTTATTACTATTCATTAACGGCCGGCATTCATTATAATTGATCTAATTATTTATTTTCGTGCAGTTTACTTCTGCAGGGTACTAACTCAGGACTCTAGTCACCGGATGTGCTTGTACTGCGGTAACACTAAAATTAACTATAGTGCCAGATTTGCGATACGTTGGGGTCATCGTTTCTAACTTAACTAAACCGCGTAATTTTAAAAATATTCGCATTTTAGTTGAAATATTCAAATCTACAGAACATTATAAGTAAGTTTATTTATTTTATATTTCAATATACATCTGTTGATAGTTTGTTCAGTAGATATTTTAACTGTGTATAAGTTAATTATATTTGCCGTAGTACCTACCCTCGTTCTACTTTGTAAAGAAAGTAGATAGATGCAAGCCGTTTTTCGCTCGTTGCACGAGGCATCGTTTTAGTGCAAGTGTAAAGATTATTTATTCATTGTATTTGATGCTGATAGTGTTGTCTGCCCGTTGATTATTGTCTCCGAGCATCGCATACAGGGTAAACGTCTTAACGTTTAAACTGTATTTTCTTATCTCAACGATTTATGGGCATTTTATTCAACTCACAAAATATTATTTATTTTATAGTATGATTTGGTGCGTCCGCTAGTTTACTGAACATGGTGATTTCATTTTTTTAGATAATTCAAAGTTCCTTCTGCTGCTGCATTAGTACGGGCGCTCGGGAAAGGTACGTTTATTTTTTTTATATTTCTGACGTATTCTAAAAAACAATATCGTAATGAAAAAAATAAAAGGAAAGAAATGTGCCATATGTAATAGTTTTTTTTTGCATACGAAATATAGCTGTGTATATAGGTAATAAATTTAATCGCACCTTACTTTTTATCTTAGAAACCGTTGGTTTCTTTCTCTTGTCCATCTTTTGAAATATACAATTTACTCATGTCGAATTAAATACATAATATGTGAATGTTTTATAGTTAAAATTGTAATGTTGCAAATATTTCAAAATTAATCAATCATATCATAAAGAATTTTTTAACCTTTGCGGTGTTAAGATCTTCGTAATTTGTTGAATTAAGTAGTAAAGAATGAATAAATGACTAGCAAATGCTATTTATTTTGTGCATAATTTCCTTTGAAGATAATTGGGATGATTAGAGGCTAAAGGAACGCCGGCCGAAAGTAACAAATGAATTCCTAACTTAATATTGGCATAAAGCTAAACACAATTCCCATTTTTTAAAAAACAAATGAATTTGTGGGAAAATTAGTTGATTTGCACTGACGTGTCGTGTGACAGACATGAGTCATTTCGAGCCCCCCTATACCTAAGATGCGCTCACAGCGTTGTGCCATCATGTTTTATTTGTAGGGTGTTGATGCCGCAAAAATAACCCCAATGTATGTTTCCGCCGTTTTTTTCAATTGCGTTTATTTTTATTTTAATAGGTTGAATCTTGCGAGTAATGTTTCACTAAAATAAAGCATATTTTATTCTTACTATAACGATGTAAATAACGATTACTACCTAACTATATTTTTGGGGTTTGGTCTTGTTTTTATCCAAATCTTGGAAATTGGAATGCAGGGACGAAATTAACGAATTGTTCCTTTCATCATTACATACAATTGTGTTCGTGATACCACACAGATTTATTTAATGTATGTATCTAAGTAATGAGAGTCAAAAGTAAGAAAGAATATTGGAACGGGAGCTTGAAGCCCAAAAAAACGACCAAAAAAGTTGCACAAATGTTTTTTTTTTGCAAATTTGTTGATTTTGTTTATGATAATTTAGTTAAAATAAGATCTAAAAGACTGATTAAAACTGAATACATTCATGAACGAACGCGATTGTTTTTACGTACTGGGTGTACATAAAAACAGAAATTGCGGTATTACATCGCTACAAATTGTTACAACTGTTACGAGTTAGGGATGATTGTAAGAATATACTGTTTTTATTTTATCATTACTCTCAAAATCAGAAATATCAGTTGCAATGTTGGTTCCAAATCTAATAAGGTCTGAGAAATAATATTACAATTAAATACATTTTTTTCGTTTGTCTCTGGTTTCCCCTTTATTATACAGAGTATATCTAGACTGCGACCGAAAACGAAATCTGGTGTTAGTAATAATAAATTAACTACCACCCGGCGTCATTTTCGGTCGTAGTATGGATATACCCGTATACGTATTTTATTAATACATGAACTAGGTATACCTACGTTTTATGTAATTACTACCTACTGGGTATGTTTTAGCTAGTACCTGTATTTATAATAATATTTGATGTGTTCTATATATTATACCTATTCACATGTGGATAGATATATTGCTAGTCGGGATAAAACGCGCTCTGAATTAGCGGAAACGCATCTAGCGACCGATGATTTAACAGGATACAAATCTAACGGGTATCATAGATAAGAGAGGACTAGTGTCTATGTATCTTTGCATTACCTATGCTTAAAATATATAAAACATAAATAAAAACCGGCATCATTATTTATTTATCAATTATTTATAAAACTAATTTAAGTTTTGATGGGGTTCGTTCGTTCTTGTGGGTATTAGAAACTACGACAACATTGTTTTTTCCACCGATTTTTTTTCAAGACTCATCAAACGTATCATTAATACTATCAACCGTCTACCTTTTGGGAAGTGTTTCTCTAACACCCGGTGTATTTTTAATCAGTTAATAATACTGTGATGATTATTTTAATGGAATAGGCTGTATTTAGTTACCTTTGTCGTGGTAAATTGCGTTGAAAAATAAATAAATACACCCAACAACACATACATTGTCCTGACCCCACACTCAGATCGAGTCTTGTGTCGTGGTTATCAAGAAATACGAGAGACTTTTCGGCCTCACAAACACACAGACCCGAAACAGATACCTGTAGTATAGTATTACACAAATATTTCTTTCGGTGCGAGGATCGTACCCGCGGGCTCGTGTTTCATAGCCGGCGTCTAACCAATTGCGCCACGGAGGCTGTCATTAGTGGGTACAATTAATGGGTTAATTAATACCATGTTACTGCAACACAGTAAATTAAATAAATATACGTTACGGTGATGCACTTACCCTGACCGGACAGCCTCGTGGGTATCAGAAATCTAAATAGATCCTCTTTATTTTCTTTTTTGGTGGAAACCTTTAGTAGCCGCTGCCAATTCTAAAAAATAATCTTCACTTTCACTCGACATTATTATTTATCATCTAGCTTCTGCCCGCAATCTTCGTCCGCGTGATTAACTTTCTTTGGAATTTCCCGAATCTCGTCTCGCCTCGTCCCGTTATATCCCGCCCCTCCCATCTCATTTTCACTCAAGACATGTAATCCAGTCCCATCCCAAGGGATCACTAAATTGTTTAGGATAAAAAGTAATCATGCATATTATCAGCCGCGTCCTTCAGCCGCATCCAATAATTAATTGTTTTCAGCTTGAGACCGTTTGAACCATTGATAGTAAGTAGTATTTATTTACGATTTGAACCTACTTCACAGGTAATGCACAAAGCCAAGACTGCACAAAGAGTTGTCAATTATTATTTATTTATTTTTAATATATTCTTTATTGTACACCAGGAAAAAAACAGAGATTATAACACAATTAAAAAATAAGCACAATTGGCAGCCTTATTGCACAAGGCAATCTCTTCCAGACAACCTTAGGATGGACATAGAAAAAAGGGGAGAGAAAGGGCAATTTAAGGTGTATAGTGACATAAATATAAATAGATAAATAACAATATTACAAATGGATAAAGAAAAAACAAAATAAAATGTTTAATTAAATGTTTTATGCTAATATTAAAGTCCAACATGAAAGTATAAACAAATCGTATCATCAATGTATCAATGAGGGGTAAAATATTATGTCACTATAATATTCAGGTAGGCCGGAAACGCGAGTTTATTCCGAGTGACGAGTTCGTTAAAATTAAACTAGATGGTGCTAGTAGTACTAAAGTAAAAATTGAAATTGTGCACCTTACGCAGACTATAGGGATCGGTTAATATTTTAAAACAAATTTGACGATTAATGAATAAAATATTATTTAAATTATGATTAAATTTGACTATTTTATTTGAGTCTGGAGGTGAAATGTTCAATAAGTATATTTGTATGACAATTATAATTAAAAGCTCATTTGATTCGAGCAGAATACATGCCTATTTGGTTAATGCCAACCTAGCATCTCATTGACCCATGCAAGTGTATCGCGTATCGGGTTCAAATTTCGCCGGTAGAAATTCTTTTTATTTCAGTAACTAGAAATTTGTTCATGTTGAGATAGTTTGCTAGAGTGGTTACATAGGCGCTTTTGGACATTTGATATGAAAATTAACTTACTTTTACAAATGAGACACCGTCCTATGTATTTTAAAAATACCTTTCAGCTACGTTCAGACTCAGTTATAAAGCATTTAAATCTATAATTCAGTTTTCAATAGGTAATGAATTTAAAATAAATGTTATGAGTAAACACTAGAAATCCTGTAGGTGGCAGTGTTGTACGTAGTCAGTAGTCTGTCCGCCCACAATGTGATACTTTGATACCCCCGACCGATCATACCACCCTATTGTTAACGGTGATTATCTTCGCACGCAAAGGCTGCAGGCATCGGCCTTAATACGCTCAATCAAATACCGAGGACACAATAGTTTGGTTAGTGGACAATCATACAATCGCACACAATGTGCCGGGCAGGACGCGCGAACTTTCGCCTCTGATCCCAATCTCACAAGGTTGTTCATGAATCATGGATCATTCTGTTCCCAATAACACATCGTAGAACAAACATAATGAGAAAATTATCTTAACAAAACAAAATTGAATTATATTTTATTTAAGTATCTGATTATTTCAATAGGTACTAGTATTTTCGAGTGGAAGCGTAGGCATGTCTGAGTAGGTGTCTGGAACAATGACAAGCGTTCTTGCTTGTACAAAGTAAAACATTTCAAGCGTTTTATATAAGTGGTATTAAAATTTGAACGTGTTTTCTTCGTATTTAATTTCATATTTTAATATTTTGTTAATTAGTAAAAGTCACAAATATTAATGTATTGTATATAGGCGGTAAATAGGCGGTAAATTATGGTGATTTTTTAAACGGGAAGTAAAATATTTCGGTAAGAAGGTGAACTATTTTTCTAGGAATCGGTGCGTACAATATTGGATAGATGGCGTTACATGTCTGAGGTTGTCGAACTGTTCACACACTTAAATAATGCTTCAGTAGCTTGCATTTTTACATTGCGTTGATGGCAGTATAATAATAATATTATTTTTTATAGTGATCTGTTAAAACTTCTACTTCCCACTAATATTTTAATGTGAAGCTTGGTTCGGATAATTGTTAGAAATCAACGACAATTAATATTGAAATTACCTAATACCTTAATTAAGGATAATATACCTATATTATCATCGATTAATATACAGGTTGCTTTTTATACCGACGACAGTTTTCCTTGAGATAATGTTATTTGATAAGTTTGATTTTTTATGCATGAATTGAATGCAAATAATAATTGAATGCATGAAGAGGTTGATTAAAGTGGACGAAGCGAAAGTAATATGTCAGGATCGAGTAAAGTGGTGATCCATAGTCTCTGCCTATCCCTTTGGGATACAGGCGTGACGATTATGTACGATTTTTTAATGCGCCGACTTCGCATTGATGAAGCTATACTTTCGTTACAACGATTTATTATTGTAGCTAGAGTTTATAAAGATAAAGAATAATAATACTCCTATAAATATTATATGTTAATCACATTTCTGATGAGGGTAACTTATCCTACTTGCATGTATTGGTATACTTTTTATTTTAAAAGTTTGTACTGCATCTGTAACTTTAATCTGTACCTTTTTAAAAGTGTAAATACCTATGTAAGTATATTTTGTATTCATGCATTTGTTCGATTTTATACTTTTGGTCATTGAATTAGTACTTGCCATGCAATTACAGTTTAGCTTTTATTTTTTACATTTAGACTGCCCTCGTTTATTCTTTTCGTATCCCTTCCTAAGGTTGTCTGTAGGACATTGCCCGGAGCAATAAGATGTTTTGTTGTCTGCAATAAAGTGTATATAAATAAATGTATAATTTAACTGCGTGAAAGCGGTTTAGTAAAATATAAATCTATGTTATTAATATAAGGCACAATATTTCATTCGTTCAATAAAAGTCATTCGTACAAGTAATTATAATCAATGTTATATTCGATATTTGTAATTTGCCCAACTTGTATGTAAAATGTGTGCGTTGGCGTGTTGGTTACGGACGCGGCTGCCAACATGTTCACGTTGGTCGAGAGTTCAAATCCCAGGGCACACCTCTGAGTTTCGGAGCCATGTGTATATTGATAATATCAAACACGGAAGAAAAACGTCACGAGGAAACCCGCATACCATAGCAATTTGTAATAATTTCTATGATATGTAATGTCCGCCAACACGCACTAGGTTAGCGTGGCCTAACCTCTTTCAATCGTACTCTCGACTATAGAGGAGGCCTCGCCGTAGGCCATATATGGACTGATACTGCACCCACATTATTTGATGATTTAATTTGATAATTCAAAATTCCCCCCTGCCATATTGATATTCGTCGTTCACCGTGGTTGCGTAAGAAATAAAGTCCTGATGAGCAGCGGTCCGGTCACAAAGAGGATTGACACAGAGTGTTCTTCAAATAGAGCGATGACCTACTAGTGTACGAGTACATGTGCAAGGGTGCATACAAACACGCTGATTACCTTAAATGATAAATTGCATTGATTTGTTCTGTATACGTCTCGTTGTGGGGGGACTGCTCTATTCTGTTGCGTCAGTCAATCTCGCTGATTCTGTTTACATAAGCTATTTACTACCCGGTTCTAAAGTCTTCAATAGAGAAGAAATGTAAGGAAGTTCTAGAATTGTTCTTCTATCAACGAGTTTACAATACAGTTTCAATAAAGGCGCAATTTTAATCAAGATATTAATATTTATTTTTTCTATAAACAAATAGTAGAATCTCAATGATGTATTTTTTTTTCAATTACTTAAATCCACAGATGTGTCGTCGCAGAGGTAGGTAGACCGTCGAGGCCCAAGGTACGCGGAGCTAATCTAAAGCCATACTTGTTACATTTTCTAAGTCCCAGCAGACTAAAAATATTGTAACTATATATTTGTTATTTTTACACTGAATGGGCTTGCGTGTAACCGCCATCTGCCTGATGTAAATCGATGAAGTCTAACATGTAACTACCACATTTTATTAACATACCTACACAGATTCAATGTTATTCAGCCCATTATTATATCTATATATTTGTGAAAATAATCACAAATATTAATTAACTGCTTGTTCTGGAATTCGAAACCGAGGCCTCATGTTTCACAGCCTAAGCTTTGATTAGGCTAATACACAGTAATTCTCTTATCACCTTTACCCATTTCAAAGCATTCACAGTTGTGCATTCCGGGGGCGTGCTCAAATTACTGAAACGTCACACACGTCAACAGTACAGACCTCAACACAACTAGCGCCTAGCAACACATGCATAGTATAATTAAACTAGCTTTTGCCCACAAACTTCGTCTGCATGATTTAATTTATTTGTAATATGTTTAACATACATAAAAACCCGATAGACACTTCCCCATATCTTATTGTACCCCTATTTATCCCATAAAAATAAGAAATACCTAAGACCACCAATCACGTTATAATTTATTTGTGATTATCCCGTTGTTACAATTATATTGCCTATTATTTGCTTTATTAACAACAATTTCTCTCCTTATTCTCACTTAAAACATAAAAATCCTAAATTCTTTTAATTCGTCATTATCAATGTACGTTAATTAGATAATAGGATTAAATGTATGGAATCCCCACTTCTTAAAAGTCGGCGTTCCCGTACAAAATTTCACCACTTCCCTCCTCTACCAAAATATAAAATTATTACATAATATGATCAAGTTTGTAGCTTCAGTAGTTACGGCTGTGCGTTGATCCGACTGTTCGGTTTTACAACACTACAACCCTTTTAGGGTTAATTATAAGAAAAAAAAACGTATGAAAAAATGAAAATAAAAAAAACTTTATTTGAAAATAATTAATTTTACATAAAGAATATTGCAAGGGTTCTCAAATAAGGCGTTGCCTGTGTTGAGAAACCAGTTAAAATATAATATTTTTTTCAATATTTGGGTGTGTTAGTGTGAGAGCGTGATGTGTACATATGTGTGTGCGTATGTGGTTCGATTAAGCTATGAAAGTATAATATGTGTATACATAACTTTATATGTATGTATATACGAGTATATATATTGAAAAATTCCATCGTTTTATTTAATACCTAACTGTTGTGGAAGATGGCGGATTAAATATTTACTTATAGAAATGGTATGCAGTTATTCTTGTTACTAGATGAATAACTAAAGAGTTAAGTTTGATATTTGCAACTTGAACCGTTTCGGTTTTCCATACATCAGTATTTTACCCTTTTCTACCCCTTTAGGGGTCGAATATCCAAAAATCCTTTAGTGATACCCTGATGTTACGGTCATCACAACATTATAATTTTTTAAGTTACACGTTGGTGTTCCGTCCTCTAATGCGCTCTTGCGTGGCATAAGTACACTAGCTTGTTAGTACGCTACCCTACGTCACAATAGACACCCCTATGGCAAATGTCACGTTTCTAGCCCCAGTTGTTTCGGCTGTGCGTTGATCCGGCAGGAAGGAAATGACCCAGTTTCTAAACAATTCAACCCTTATTTTAACTCCTTTAATATTAATATTTCGACAAATAAAGTAAGCAATTATTTTAGTTTTTGAATATCTTATTAAACTGCCAAGTTTGACAATTGTAAGTTTAATGGTTTAGATTTTCCATAAAACAGTTTTTAATCTTAATTGCTGGACATAATAAATACATATTATTTGATGTTTACTCCTTTGCTTATTTGGATTATTATATCTAGAATAAAATCCGCCAAGAAATCATTAAAAGAAATAGGTTTACTTTAACACTAGCAAACTAACAAATATCACGGAGCGAGTTTTCATTTTAAAGTCTCTCGCTTACCAGCAGGCTCGTCATCCAGTGCGCTACAAATCCTATCAAAATATACCACACATCGCTTATATAAACCATAAACTAGGCGTTGTAGATCAGCGACAGCAAATGCAGTCACACTGACATTTCTAAACATTGTCGCATTCTTTATGAAAACTAGTCTCAATGCGAGAGAAGTCAAGACGTTATAAAAACTTCTTGAAACAAAATGAATCTCCTATATGACTGAAAGCATCCCTGGCGGGGATCGAACCCACGACCTTTGGATTAGAAGTCCAACGCGCTATCCTCTGCGCCACAGGGACGTACAGAATACTTGCCGCATTAATCAGTAACATTCAGACCCATACTGCCCCATACCATGTAGGTTACTCAAGAAATTCGTAACCATGAAGGATTTTTTTTATGTCGGTGCCAACCTTAATATTTGGGACCAGCTGCGCCCCGTGGTTTTACTCATGTAGTTGGCACCGACCTCAAAAAATAGTTGGTTTATTTAGGTATTTAAGAATTTTAAAAGATTAATTTTAGAAATATCTTTTTAATTACAATTTTGAGGACGGTTCAATTTTTTAAAATTATTTGTTAAAACTTCATTTTTTTAATTTCGAAGTAGTAATTGAAACTAATTTCTTAGCATTTTTTTGTTAAGACATCTATCTAGACGTTTTTATAGTGAATAGAAACTTTACTCTTTATATCACGGTGTCCTAAAGTGTGCGTCCTGGTGCGCCGCGCCGCGCCGCAGCAAGTAAAGGAGGGCGCTGCGAAGAATCCTCTCTGTCTGGATTTTTAGTTTTGTGCTTATATACCTCACTAATATAATTGTAAATTTCAACCTGCAACAAGGGCCGTCTTTAACTATGATGGGGCCCCTGGGCACACATGGATATGGCGCCCTTTTGGAAATAAATAAACCGAAATATACTAACATTTTCTACTATTATTACTACATTACACTACTGAAATTATCTTAGTGAGGGATCAATCCCCGTATCAAAAGAAATTTTGTGCGGCTCACAAATATTTATTTCGGGTCTGGGTGTATGTGAGACCATAAAGTCTCTTTTATATATAAATAAATACACCCAACAGTCACATACATAGTCCCGACCCCACACTAAGATCGAGTCTTGTGTCGTGAGTATCAGAAACTACGAGAGACTTTTCTCCCATAAACACGCAGACCCGGAACAAATACCTGTGGATCCCACAAACATTTGTTTCGGTGCGGGGATCGAACCCGCAGCCTCACAGGCGGCGTTTAACTAACTGCGCCACGGAGGCTGTCATCTTAGTTCTGATACCTGCGACACCCTAATTGATCTTCATGCGGGGTCAGGACTATGTATGTGACTGTTGGGTGTATTTATTTATTTACTATGATCATTTATTATTATATCTATACTAACCTATAAAAAATAAAATAAAAATAAAAATAAAAAGCCTTTATTGATGTATAAATTGGTGTACAACTTAGTTTGTGTTATGCCAAAACTTAATATATATATATATTTTTTAATCTTTAAACTTAACTTACAATTTATTAAATTTAATAGTGGCATGCGGGTTGTTATTCTGATACAACTTGTCTTCCGACAAAGGCCTCCTCTAAAGAACCTACTAACCTATACAAAACTACAAATCGGTCCATTTAAAAAATTATTTCAACATTCAAATCCTGTGCAATCCAAAAAAGTGCGTGGTGGCCTGTTGGTAACGGACCAGACGCGGCTGCCTACATGTTCACGGTGGTCGCGGGTTCAAATCCCAGGGCACACCTCTGACTTTTCGGAGTTATGTGTGTATTGATAGTCAATCACCACGCACTTTAACGGTGAAGGAAAACATTGTGAGGAAACCTGCATACCGTAACGATTTTAAAGAATTTCTACGGTATGTAAGTCCGCCAACCCGCACTAGGCCAGCGTGGTGGACTATATGGCCTAACCACTCTCAATCGATTCTCTCGATTGTAGAGTAGGCCCGTGCCCTGCAGTGGGACGTATATGGGCTGATATAGATATATAGATTCAAATCCTATATTATCCCTAATGAACATAGGATGAAAAAATATCTACACCCGGGCGAAGCTGGGACGGGCTGCTAGCCTACAATACGTTTACAAACAACATTTCAGATGACGCATAATGCTGAACGCAAGGCTCTTATGAAAACTATAATATAGGTATAATTAAACAACTTGTTGTTTTGGGTTTGTTATTAAGAGACTTGCAAGCAATGTCTCGTGTTGATAAGCGCTGAACAATTTCTTTTTGTCCCGGCCAGTGGCAGGGTCCAGTTTTCTGTTCAATCCTAATATAGCTGTTTTATTTTTAATTATAATAGCCACGCTACCTAGGGGAGCGACTCGTGATTCAGACTAATAAAAAATGAAATCCATGGAGATATTTTCAATTGGTAAAAAGGGTTATGTGCCTTCTGATTGATTCGTCCGTCGCGGTTGTTCGGGGCGCTGCGGGCCAAGGTTGATTCACATCCGGCGATCCCTGAGGAATCTGCCGTGTTTATACGGTTTATTATTTATTGAATACTAAGCGAATACTTGACGTGCTTGTTGATGCAATTGGTCATGTTTTGTTTACAAATGAAAAGCTCCCGTAGGAAAAGTACAGGGGCACTGAATGGAATTTTTATGAGATGCCAAGTGAGCTTGGTTTTCCATATCATGAATGCGAAATTCCATCGATCATCACGTGTTTGTGTGATATCAATATTAGGTCATGTTACACAATAAAATGACATCATAATATAGTGGGTAGGAATGTTACGCAGATTTAAATCCTCAACCAATACGATCATTTTGTACAATATTACTGGTGGTTGGTCTCTGATTTGTTCGAGGCCGTCAGTGTAGGTACCCCCGCAATGTCTATTTCGCCCGCCAAACACCAGTGTAAATGCACTGTGGTGTTCCGCTTTGCAGGACATTGTAGCCAAAATAACTACTGGATATAATGAGACTTTACATCTTATGTGGCGACACATCTTAACTAAGATGGCGAGCGCAGTGGAATGCCAAGAATTGCTTTGTACGTTATTGTGTTATTTGGTTTTGCTTCTTGAATGAGCGGTTATATTGCTTACCATCAGGCGAAGGGCATGCTCGCTATTCATCGTAATAAATATATATATTTATTTCTTCAAAAGTAACAAATGTTATTAAAGCGTGAATATATTTTATGATGGGGTAACATAAAGGCTTTCTTTACATTAACATTTTATCCCTCATCTCATTTTCGTATCCGGGTCCTTATAATATGTACATCGAACGTCCTAAATATTAAAAATGTAATCTAATTTTGTTCTAACTCTATCATGTCAAAGTATGCAATAGACACGTGGCTGTTCCCACGCCTTTCTTGCCTTGGTGCATGGGTCTATTTCCAGTGAGTGATATCGATCTTGGCATAATATTAAAAAATTAACAGAGAGTGTACATTTTCCCACGGGCGACCTCACGTAGACGCAAATTGTGTCATTATCTTTATCGATTTTACTTACATTTCGCTTTGAAAATTGTTTGTCTGACTTGTATTCATATTTTACTCACATCGAAACCTCGAGGCATGTTTGTTTATATATGTAGGTACGCCAATATAAACAACCTCCCAACACAGAGCACAGTCATGATTAGCTAACTGTGAAGCGGCGTGTTAAGGTCAGCAGTCACCATATTTCCCTACACATGTAGTTTGTATCACACGATAAAAATACCTGACATTTTACTTTATCGATTTTGTGACAGACAACATCGGGTTGGGATGCAGAGGTGAGAGGTTGCTTTTCTTAGGTTTCTAGGCATGGACAAGTTTAGGGTACGCAATAGGCACTAAAGACACAGTGACCTAGAATTCCGGTGATTGTGACGGTTCCCTCTGCCCGTGAACCAGGAAGTTTCTCCAAGGTTAAACTGGGGCATGCGCCGTATCCACCCCGAGTGGACGACGTGACTTTGCACTGCGCGCGGACAAATAATACGGTAGAAACCTTCAGAATTAAGTTTGTTTAAGTAAAGTTAGTGGATGGTGTAATGTTTTGAACATTATGTAATGACCAAGGCACAGTATTGATTTCTTGTCAGGAATACAAGGGTATACATTGTACATGATACCTTAAGTAGACAAAAATTGCTTCATTTATGGAAATTGTTTTTTTTTTAAAGATGATTTGTAACTGTATTTTATTTTGTCGCATCATAATATGTAAATTAATTTTTGATTCACGTATTTCTCATAAGCCATAACAACTTTTTGTTTTTATATCACCATCTCAGCTTTACAAATCTTTAAATATAGAGGAAAAATAATTCTAGAAGGTAGCAGTTAGTACTTCATATAAAATATTGATCTAACCTGTTTACAGTTACATTCTTTTAAAGTACCTACAGGCGCTAATACAAAGTTACCGCGCCCCGTCTGAAACTTCCCCCAACTGCCTACTGATATTTTTATAAGGCATCACCGGTGCAAGCAGTCGTTTACAAAGCGGTTTTACCACCTTCAGACCTGGTTGTTTTGTTCCTTACGACACCATGAGCTAGTTGTTAGTGCAAGTGTAACAACAGTAGGTATGGAAACAATACCGGTTGTAGCTTACGTGTAAACAGAACTTCGCGGACAATTAATATCGAGATACTATCAATCAAATCAGTGATGAGTTGCTCCGTGTTGGTTGAGGCCACCAGCTCTACCAGCATCGAAGATGATTTGTACACGTAAGTTTTTGCAAAAAAAAGCATTTATATTTTTTTCTCTTTTTGTGATATTCAAAAGGCTATTATTAGAACGTAGTGCATAATGCATGGTGTGTATATTGAAAATACAAACAATAACAGTGAAGTAACGGGGTTGCTGCGGGAGATCGATACCAGCGTATCAGCTGGGAGCGTGGCCTTCGCCGCGTCCTTGGACTTCAGCCTTGTCTACCACGTATAATTTAACGTCAGCTAACGTAATTGTTCTCACTGCCTATTCAATAACAATGTACACTGCGATTGCAACGGTGTCAATATGATAAATAACAGTTTTGAATAATTGTTACCAGTTCGAATAAAGCAATAAATGTTTTTTGGACGGTTCAAAATTAATTGCGTTATTTGAAAAACCTAACACGGCGTCGGTCCGTGTCCACTCGACTCTGCTATTCATTTATACCGTATTTATTCGAGATGACGTACATCCAAAATATATTCTTAAAGTGTTGAATTTGTAAATAAAGAGAGATGTCGGCTCCCAGTAGCCGCTCGTTTTGTCCGTGCATTGGTGTTTTCGTCAATTGTTTTGCAAGTCAAATAGTCCCGGCCCTCGACGTCGGTTGTCGAAAAAAGAAGAATAAAACAGTCCGTCCTTGGCAGTACTGGCTTCCCGATAACCCAGTAGCCGCGTTTTAGATAATAGTCCCGAATAAATAGTACGTGTTGCGTGTCTGCAAACATGAACAGATGTATCATCTGCGCCATGGATTATGTGTGAGTCTTAATTCTTATTATTATTATTATTTATGATTGCGTGATTTATTTGTTGGAAACTTTGCGAAGTAAGAACAGCGTAAGTTATTTCAGCTTCGCGTAATATTACCGGGTGAAATTTAACCTTTGAAGTTATTACTAGTACCAATACTTTTTTTGTTAATTACGAATGAGTGTATTCAAGTTAATTTATATTGTCATAATTAATATCATGTTTAGCAAATAAACATGCATTTTGCTTGCGTATGTTTTGATTGGAAATACATACCATAATATTATCGGGGCAACAATTAATTTAAGATTTTGGATAAACTTAATAGCAAAGTTGCTTAGATACCATGCCACCAAACAATTGTGCTTATGTGGACACTGTTCTTATTAATTAATATACTCTTCGAGTCCAGTCCACATCAGCAACATATTATTTCCCGTGCTGTTATATTTATATTCAAACCTAATGCCACCCTTTGTAGTGCTTTTCTCGTCATGTTCTGTCCCGTCCCGTTGTATCCCCCCTGGCACATCGCATTCTCACTCAAGGCATGTAATCCAGTCCCGTGCAATCCCTTTCGAGTTTAACAAAGTAACAAATATGTATATTTTAATTGCTCATCCCACGGGATCACTACATTTTTCGGGATAAAAAATGTATATGTTAATCCAGGTAGTCAGCTCCATACCAAATATAAGCGATATTAGTTGAGCCGCTTTTGAGATTAGTGTGCACAAAGGCTCAGACAAACAGGCATACAAACATAAATTCTAACATTGTCGGTTTCTATTACGTCAATACAGTTCCCCGATATCAGTTTTTCTTATTAATCTTCCATGTATAGACATCGATCGTATATAAATTTATATACGTATAAATTTTGTCAATTATTCGTCTCACGATTTTACGAAAACCTTGCCTACTATACATTTATATGCCAAAGAAAACTAAAGTACCTAATAATTAAAATAAATTATGAAAAATAGATTACTATAGTGTCTCAGGTACCTAGGACTACAGTCTACGGCACTAACTATAAAATGATAAAAGACTACTCGTAAAAGTATGCAGCCAAAACCATGTTTAATGTTTATTTTCTGGTATCTAGAAATTTCGTGATTAATGCATTTATAGTAGTGTTAAGATTTACCATAAAATTGTATTTTTACCTTTCCATATAACTGTCACAGCCATTGTAATATTATATGTTTTCTTTGTGGAAGTAGATGACATGCAAGTTAGCAATTTACTAAGCCAGAGACAAAAATCAATATTTTATAGCCATCCCTATCATATCAACTGAAAAAGTATTGGTAATAAGATATTTGTATTCGTCTGGGTAGCAACCCCCGTACACGATGGTGAAGTCGCATTATAGACGTCCATGCTAGGGAGCCGTGTTCATCCCATCTGCATCTAGTTTCGATTAAGCAATTGTTACTACAGGTACTTACCATTCATTTAGTTTTGAGAAACACATGTCGGGGTGATATGGGCACAATGCAAACTGTTTTGAGTAACCCGGCATCAGAACAAGCCTGTATGTTATATGATTTATTTATTCATAGAGACAATTGTTAATATACACATCATTTTTGTATCCTAGCATTTAAGTTTTTTTTTTTAATTTTATAATTGTATTACCTAGCTTAAGGTTATGATGGGGCTGGCATGCCTAATCATGGTAAAAGTCCCTAAAAAATAAAGAGAAAAAAAAAAAAAAATCATGTCGGGGTACCCCATTATTAAGATCTAAAGCGCCACTTACACGCGGAGAGTTTCTCGCGAGAATCGTATGCGATTATCGCATGACATAACCGCCATACAATATTGAGTTCTGACAATGTTTACACGATGCAACTGTTTTATATCCTTATAATAATCATATCTTCGAGGCGAGAAGCTCTCCCCGTGTGGGGCTTAACTCTAAAGTATTATTATAATTGTCGCTTTACTTGTCTAATAGCAGCTTGTATGGTCTTTGAATTTAAGGCTCTCGGTTCGAATCACAATCGGGAAAACTAGTTTGTGTCAGTGTTTGTTTTATGTAATACTAGCGGCCCGGCCGAAAATATTCTATCGCCTATGTTCATTGGGAATAATGTAGGATTCTAATGGTGAAAGAAATTTTCCAATCGGTGCAGTAGTATCAGAGCCTACTCAATACAAATAAACAATCATATCTTTCCTCCTAATAATATTAGTTTAGATGTCATTAATTCATTGGGACTGAAATCGACTGGCATAGCTATTTTCGCGCTACTTATAATATTTGGAGAATTTTGAGTGGCATAATTGACATCTCTAGCAACCCGTTCGGAGATGGAGGCGGGAATTTATGCCTCAGTTTAAATAAGACTATGTGATCACATGTCGGCCTATACGAGGCTGCCCTTTCAGAGTTCAATTAGTCTGACATTAGAATCGGGTTTAACTCTCTGGCTCCATTAAAAATGGATAGAATTGTTATGAGCTAAAAATGAGTTGGAATGGATTTAGCCTTGAGTAAAACATGATATGAATGAGAGAATAACAGCTGAACATCGAAAAGCTCTACAGCGATGATTAAAGTCTCCATTATATATATGAACTTCTAAGGAATGTTTTAAAGGGTCTTACAATGTAGAATATCAAGGTCGTGTTATGAACGAATAAGATAACTACATATGTATGTATTTATGTATATGATTTTGTTATGGAACATCATCGATAATGAATCGGTCCAGTAGGTAACACGCATTCCAATATAATTAAAATAAATAATATTTATTGCCTATTACATTAACAGTATGCTGGGATGCTCTTATAATGGATAGGGATAAAGGGAAAACGAACTATTTACATTGCCAACCCTAAAAGCTAGCTTTTGTCTCCGTGACTGTTTCGTCACTCTTATGAAATCCGAGGCTATGTATGGGGATGCGAGCATGTTACGTCGTGACAATTGGGTGTCATTTTTGTCACTATCCTTATCGTGAGCGCATCCTGCTTTGGAGACGTGACGTGGCAGTGACAATATACTTTTAAGCCCCTGTGGCAAATGTCACCCGTGCGCGCTAGTCGTTAGTTAGACGCTCGTTTTGCTGTTACTAGTTCAGCTAGTAAAATAGTGTACAAACCTGCACCTAGATGTCGTTACGAAGCGCTAGGTACGAAATAAATGGATGAATAAGTTAGACTGTTACTGTACTTACAATATAAACGTGGCTAATAATATTGATTATTTTATTTTTATACAAACAAATATGTTATGCTACATAGTTTTCTAATATCGTTTTCTGAGAAGTACTGAATAGTAACTAGGTCTAGATATGTTTGTACTTACATATCACGGATTCATATTTATATATAATATATTGAAGTGAAACTTCTTTATCGGGGTTGGAAAAAAATTTTCGTTACGCGTCACATTTTTCCGTTACGCGCCATCTTTTTTTATTTAGTAAATTAGTACCCACTTCAGTAAGCCACACCCCCAACCGTTTCCAAGCCCCACCCAAAATTTTAAGTCCCACCCACTTTTTTGTAATTTGATCCTTACCCCCCTCTGGCCTTCTCCCACCCTAAATCCAAAACAGTGCCCAATAGCCTCCCCATGAAACCTCCCCCCCCCCGCTTACCCCCACCCTAAAAATTTTACCTCACCCCCCCTACTCATATCTCCAGCATTATCCATCGTAGACCCACCGACCTTGGGTTCATTGGAACCGGCTCGGTGAGGGCTACAATCCTGCCCCAACAGAATTCCCGAATTCCCCCTCCACAACTTTCCCCACCCAAAAATATTTTAAGGTGCCCAATAGCCCCCCCACGAAACCTACCCCCCCCCCCCCCCCGCCCCTACCCCCACCTAAAATTTTTACCTCACCCCCCCTATTCCTATCTCCGCCAATATCCATCGTAGACCCATCGACCCTGGCTTCATTAGAACCGGCTCGGTGAGGCCTACAATCCTGCCCCAACAGAATTCCCGAATTCCCCCTCCACAACTTTCCACACCCAAAAATATTTTAAGGTGCCCAATAGCCTCCCCACGAAACCTAACCCCCCCCCGCCCCTACCCCCACCTAAAATTTTTACCTCACCCCCCCTAAACCTATCTCGCCAATATCCATCGTAGACCCATCGACCCTGGGTTCATTAAAACCGGCTCGGTGAGGCCTACAATCCTGCCCCAACAGAATTCCCGAATTCCCCCTCCACAACTTTCCCCACCCAAAAATATTTTAAGGTGCCCAATAGTCCCCCCAGGAAACCTAACCCCCCCCCTACCCCCACCTAAAATTTTTACCTCACCCCCCCCTAAACCTATCTCGGCCAATAAAGGTCGTGGACCCACCGAGCTTGGTATCCTCGGAACCGTCTCGGTGAGGGCTACAAATTGGCCTCGATAGAAATCCCAAATTCCCTCAAAATTTTCCCCCCTCCTAAACTTAAACTTTATTTAATTTAGCTTTATTTTACCAATTCTGTAAATTTGTAAATAGTAGATCATTTTTCGAAAAATGATGTCATAAAGAAGTTTCACTTCTTACGTGTGTACACTAATACACACACACATTTTTTTTTATATACTCTTTACATACATACATATATAAACTCACGACTTTTTCCCAGAAGCGGTGGACAGAGGTTCTACCAAGACACCCACTTTTCACCTTGTGGGTTTCGTCCCACGATGGTATAGGGGGCAAGCATATCGCCAAATCAGGCACTAATTCCCGACTCTGGGTATCAGCCCGGAGTCGGGCTTTTGCCGGGCTATGCCATTATCAAATTAATTGCAAAATCCAAAAACACTTAGCCCGACCCAGGATTGAAACCCGAGGCCTCAGCGTCATAATTCTACCGTAGTATATAACCTACAATACAATATATTATACAGTGATATTTCCCAATAATATATTGAATATTAATACAGTATAATTGTACAATATACTGAACAATCATACTCGTATTGAAAGACGTTTTAAATCCAAATGATTAATCATTGCCTAATCTTTAATATTAACCCTATAATCTATACATATTATAAATGTGTAACCGATCTATGTCTGTACATGGAAGATAAATGAGAAAAACTAATATGGGGGATATAACGGGACGGGACAGGACGAGATTCGAAATTCCAAATAAAGTTAATCACACAGACAATTTTAAATAAAACTATTTTTTACGGATTTTATCGCGATTAGGTTTAAATCTGTAAAAAATAGTTTTATTTCAATGTATAACATTCGCATAAATGTAAGAAACCATTACACACAGGCGAAGTTTGCGGGCAGAACATAGTATAGTTAGTATAGAAGATAGTATAGTAGTATAGAAGGTAGTATAGTATATGTATGTACAATAATATTGCACAATTCGTAATATTGCTCTATATGTGTATAATTGATCGCCTAAGGACCGCCCAAGAATTAATTCTCGTTTGCTATATTAAAATTAATTTATGTATTATTATATTTCTACTTCGGTTCATTTTCTATAGGCTTTATTCATCTTTGAGAAAATTAAAAAGTCGGCAAACAAAGTAGTGACCTTCTTATCTTTTCACATTTATAAAGGTTGAAGTATTCATTCCCCGTCGCTGAAAGATATTATGCTATCGAAACCTTAAAAATTCACTCTGCTTATTGAAAGGAAATTCTAATTTTCTACAAGGATGAAGAAAATAATTTATCATCCTTTATTCCATATCATAATATGATGCATCAACCCTCATAAGTGCATCTATTGCTGAGTAATCGCGGATGAATAAGAAGACATAAGCCCAGCGGGCACTGCATAATTTTTGTAACCATAGTGTTATGGGTAAAATATTGAAATGTGATTAAAACTAATAATATTTAATGCTTTAATTGTAAAAGAATAGATATGTTGTAGATTAGTAACATCCCCGTTAGATTTTAAGATTAGTATGTAACATCACTGGTATAAGTGAAGATGGTGAATTATTAAAATCTAAAAACTGGAGACTCCTGTGTTTTGATCTATATCCAAGCTCGGACACAATTCTATCTTAATAAAACAGTTAGATAGATTGCACTTTTATTGTTCACTACATATTACATACGAGTTACGTTCTTTTGGAAATAGTGTAACAGCTACCTCTATAGGTTACAGGTTCATAATGATGTTCACCACAACAAATTAATAACGCGAAAAGACATTATCTCGCGAATCGGAATTCTATCTGGACAGTATAGTATTTTTAACATATGCATTGTTAGTCGCTTTTGCGAGTGCTGAAATATATGTATTTATTTGTGTTTTTTTTGTCGCCAGATTCAAGGAGGAGCCTTGCTCCCCCCCATCCGGCCCGTTGGGTAAGTAACATGTTTTTTCATAATGCTATTTTCAGTTTGTTTTTCATTTATGCACTTTTTTACCGATGCGTGGACCTTACATTTGCGATATGTCTTGTTTCAATAAATAATAGATTTTTAGGCTGCTCTCAGCATGGCGATTGTTTGAAGTATTTTATGCAAGTATATTATAAAAAAAGTGTGAATAATATGTAGAAACCTACAGCGTAGATGTGGGAGGCTGTGTGAACATTTGAATATTTGAAAAAATAATCTTATTAAGACATTCTTGGATAAAATATTTAAAACAAAGGGTATGGTAATAATACGTAATATAATAATAATAAGAAACTATCCGTATGGCTTAGTGGAGGAGAAATCTTTGAAAATATATCCATGGGTTTAGTTTTAGCTTCGAAACAATAGCTTGGTTGTTTACGATGGTTCAATCCTTTGTATTTTCCGATTCATAGATTACTTACGCCTGTATACCCTGTGATGTAAACAGAGGTGATACCAACGCCATCAACATTTTGCTAAACGTAGTTCAGTCTCAAAAAGTGATAAGAAAAAAACAGCCTCGGAGAACTCCTACGAGGAAATTATGAAAAAGTGATTTGGCAGGTTTTTGTGTGAGGTAATTAGGTGGAGTTTATAAAGCAGATTTTCGGAATCGCTTTATTTAATTAGGTATCTAAAAAAAACAAATATTACTTCCTGTCTGTATTTTAACGAGAAACCAAAATCTAAACTTCCCTTAAAACTGGATTTAGCAGGTTAACGAAATTATAGATACTATACTTATTTAAAATTATTATTATCGGTAGTATTAAAAGTTAAGTTTGCCAAGTTCTTAAACCGCATGAATAAAAATGGTATACCTACGTATGGTAAAATATATGTCAATTTGTAATATATTATAAATATTTCGAGGGATAGTGCTAAAAAAGTTGTTATCTGATTTACAAATCACGTATTGTATTGGTAATCGTTTAGTAGCTGTAAATTGATATTTTCATATTATAATAACAGTATGATAAAATACATTTATTACTGCAATATTATAGTAAATAAACCATTAAATAAGTGATGACATAATTGCTTCATTTCACTCGATGAAACGATTGCATTGTCTATCATCAATTTATGATGTAAATGTAATAACCTAATCCTAAAGTTTCAATTAACTTCAGTATAGTTTCCCTATTGTATACCTACCTATAAAGTACGTTTTTTTCCAAATATTGTTTATACAAATATGTCGCCCTCTTTGTTAAGACGTCAGCTGTGGAACATGCAGCTGCGGTTTCATGTTTGTGATATTCGCAAATTAATTGTTTCGTATATTCCGATACCCAGGACAAAAGATGTCGTGGTTAAATATGGGGGATCCAAAAAACCTCTATCCACCTTATCGGGGACAAAGACGTCAGGTTTGTGTTGACCGAATAATTATTGTGATCGGTCTTATAGATAATCTCTTAGTAACATAATTATGTACCTGTCCTGAAATCGGTGTCAGAAACTAGAAGTAACTTTACTACTCCAAAACAGTACAGTACTGTATATTTTACTGTACTGTATCTGCCCGTTCCACTGTAGGGCACGAGCTTCATCTACAATAAAGACTACGATTAGGAAGGGCTAGGCCAAAACACCAGAATTGTTTGAAAAAACATTTGATAATATGCTGACATCGAACCTCGGAAAAAACTTAATAATTTAGTATTCTAGTATACAAAAAATCTGTTATTGAGTACCTACATACGAGCAGAGTTTTACATGTTCCTTTGCCGTTTTAGTAAATTACATTAACGAAAGTAATACTTTAAAATGTCGGTGCTGTTTTTTCATTAGCGTTTTTCTTTTGATTTATTTGTAATGTCTGGTAATTAAAAGCGCCCGATAACATATTCTATTTGGAAAAGAGCACTAGTTTTACATTTTTAATGATGCCGTCATACTTTATTTGGTAAATATACAAGTAATGGAACCGTATTTTTCCTCTACACTGCCACCACTGAAACTAGAGTTTTAGTTTGCTCTTCTATATTTTATAATTTAGCAATCTCTGAATTTCTTAGAGTTGATTTGCGATCCTAACTCATCTTAAAAACCGCTCGTCGTCAACGAAACGATAAGCTTTAGATTTATAATAAAACCATCCGTGTCTGCCAGTTAATTTAATAAATCTTGATAGCTCATTCCACTAAATCACTTTTGGATACAAAATTTGGTTTCATTGAAAATGTGGGGAACCTACAGCTAATTGTAATGTAATTTAATATATCATGTAAGTTTTTGCAGGAGTTTATCGATTATTAGGTACCTACTCTGTCTCCTTAGTCACCTCGACGTAAGGTAGGTTTTCAAAGTTAATTGGAACACACTGTCTGAACAGGCGAGTGAGTATCTTTACATACTTAAACTCAAGCGTTTTTCCCAGAAGGGTAAGCAGAGGAGCTACCGGGATACACACGTTTTGCCTTGTGTAATATCTTTTTGCATGGAAACTAAATTGTTAACCAGTTTTTTATATTATTATTAACTTTATTAAGCAAGTTTTTTTTAATATTTTTACATATATTTAATTTAAATTAATCACACATTTGAGAATGTCTCGAGACTGAAGTCACTAGGGATTAGGAATTTATAGAATTTTTCTTAGGATGCGTGCGGCGTCCAATTAGTCGCCGCTTTTTGTCATTAAAAATTCTAAACTACCATGACGGCTGCTCAAGAGTATCCCGGTTGGCGCTCACTTGGGGAGGCCTACTTCCAGTAGTGGACGGCGACAGGCTGAGTATATATGACGGTTGGAACAATTACTTTGAAGTCCATATGTAAACATTACGCATTATTCTCTTAATTATTTTACATACCAACGCGTAAAACCGCGATCCGATGCAAAGTGCACAATTTGACCCAATCGCTTTTATCGTCCAACTCTATTTTTATATTACGTAGAGGGCTTAAAAGCATTCGTAACTATAGTTGAATCTGTAAAAGCCTTCATACGGTAGTATAATGGAAACGCCATACTCGTCTCCATTAACAGACTAATTAAATAAGCTTGCTGATGGTGAGTCTTTTGCACCAAATTGTTGAATGAAATATACATATTACATATTATATGGTTATGATTATTTAAATAGGATTGTCAGAGGAAGAAGGAATTATTTGCCATCTAGACTGATTATTTTATCGTCACTATGCCAGCGTGGAGAACTATAACGTAAGCCTTCTTTAGCAAGGGGCAATTATGATCTCATACAGATTTTTATAACGTGCAACGATGACGTCATTACTAGGTACTTTAAAAAAATAGTATGAGATACATTGAACTAAATTTAATGTGAAATCGCAATGATTTGTCAATTAGTGTGATAGCGTGCAGGAAGCCTACATTAACAAAAAGTGCAGTGCCAAGGGCTCTGAAGTACCTACTGTAAATATGTCCGCTCGCAGCCCATAAGCATGTACATAAATTATTTTGTGTCGGTAACAAATTACCGCGGCATTGAAATTTTTATAAAACCTTGCCCGCCACTGCTTTGCGTCGGCTTCGAATATTAATCTACTACGTCTTGCTGCGCTTCGTCTTTTTTACGCACTGTGCTTTACTTAACACTATCATTCTTATTTTCTGTTGATAATAAGGTAGGCTTTTTAACCTGTTTTTGTTTTTTTAGTTTTACTGTTTCATTTACGTGCTTGAAAATTCATATAATTATTCGATACTTTGTAATAAAATATACCGGGTATATCAAGACCGCGACCGAAAACGAAGCCAGGTGGTAGTTTTAGTGGTAACACACACAATGCAACTAAAACTTTCGCAAAATAAGCAACACATTTCTTTTTGCATTTTTTCAAATATCATCGTGTTTGGGTGCTAAACACTTACATACCATTGCGTCTTTAAAAATAAAAAGGTGTACATCATTATTTTAGAGAAACTATGTATTAATCACCCAAAAACGACGATAAGTAAAAAATTACAAATTAAAAATTGACGATTATTTTTTCGTATTTTTTTGTTGCCTTGTATCGGAAGTTTGAAGTTTAATTTCTAATAAAGTATTTAAATATACAAAAAACCAAAACAATTGGAAATTGCTTGATACATATTGTGATAGCAACAAAATCTATACATATAATACGTTGCATTGACATACAGGGTGTTTCTTTTTGTTTGCTTGCACATTACTCATAAACTAATGCACCAAATGAGATGCAGTTTTCACAATTACAATGGTGCAGGTCCAACTTAAAAACTGGTATATATTTCATTTACATAGAGGATGTTTCTTTTTGTTTGCTTGCACATTACGCAAAAACTACCATACGAAATGAGATGCAGTTTTCACAGTAATAATGGTGCACGTCCAATTTATAAACTGGTATATATTTTATTTATAGACAGGGTGTTTCTTTTTATTTACTTGCGCATAATGCAAAAACTACAAGACGAAATGAGATGCGGTTTCACAGTTATATACGTACAAGTCCAACTTAGAAACTGGTAAATGTCTTATTTACATACAGGGTGTTTCTTTGTATTATGGAAGATAAATGAGAAAAACTAATATTCCCCATATTAACACTGGATTAACACTTAGGCTACATTTTATCCAGATAAATTAAGTGTTCCCGTGGGATGAGGACGGAAATCCGATATATTTGTTACTTTTTATACTCAAAGGGATGCGATGGGCGTGGATTACATACCTTGAGTGAGAATGAGATAGGACGGGCAGGATATAACGGAACGGGATGAGAAATACCAAATAATCTATACATGTATATTTTTTTAAACAAAGTTAATCACGCAGACTAAGTTAGCGGGCAGAAGCTAGTAATAAATAAATACATTCAAGAGTCACATACACAGTCCTGACTCCACACTAAGATCCAGTCTTGAACCGTGGGTATCAGGAAGTAAGAGAGATATTTCGGTTTCACAAACACCCAGACCCGAAACAAATACTTGTGGTTCACACAAACATTTCTTTCAGTGCGGGGTTCGAACCCGCGGCCTCGCGTTTCACAGCCGGCTTTCAACCGACATCGCCACGGAGGCTCAAATTCAACTAGGTCTTCCTAAAAGTCTGGTAAATTCGTATACCAAAAATGTTAATATCACACTTACAGCATTTCTAATGCTTAATCCTATGCTATCGCGGAAGATCCCTGCATGGTGTTTAATTGCGAATGAGCCATTACAAACGCTTACACAAACCGCTCGGATGATACACATAAAATAATTTCATTAATCGTGAATGTAATCTCAGGATATTTCTTGAATGGTTGTCAGCTTTGGTCTGGGTCTGGCGAACGGTCCGCACGGCACTGCGGTAAGCTGCGCCGGCGCGACATCATGGAACGCAGTTCATGTCACTAAGAAGGTTTCACAGATAGGTTTTACTATGTGCGTAAAGCCATTGCGAAGATAATCTATGAGGAAAATACCAAGTGTAGTATCATTATATTATTTTGTTAAAATACGCCATCTTTTAATAAAACTTGCCACGGAAACGAGAGTACTTATTATGCTAGGCCTGGCTGACGCATACCGCGATGAAACGTCAGACCAATGTTGACGTTTTTCATACAAAACCGTGTCCGACTCCGCGCAACGCAACGGTATACGTACGAATCGCCAAATAAAAGCTTTAATGACGCGCTTGCGTTGCGTCCTGTGTTTATAAACATATCGAACGCGAGATGACGCTGCGGGGACGCACCCGCCCCGAAGCCCACTAATTCTGGACATAATCCCAGTTATCGGCAAATCTTATGAGACAAGTCGGCCTATTCGCTAATGGCACAGGTTTCCACGGACCTCCGCGTGCACAATTACACAAAAAACAACTTTAAAACAGATCTATAAGATATATTTTACAAAGATATCTGACAGAAACGTGTTTGATTAGATGCTAACACTAACCAAACGTGGCGCGATTGATTTTAAACCTTAATTGAATGCGGTAGAGTGTTTGTTAGTTTGGTTTTACGTGTCTAACAACTATACGCGGTTCAGCGACCCGAGAAAAGGTTTGCTTCCTGAGCCAACCGCGTTCAAAGAATTAGTGTTGTCCCGTTGCTAAATAATTCGAGAACGAGAATCGAACAATCGCGCTTAGAATTTGTTATCGATGAATCTGGGCCTTAGGAGAGTGTTTTTTAATGTATTCCTTACAATATGTTTTGGGTGATTACACAAGTATTAGATAGATCTTTTCTGATAGTAAATGAGGAATCGGTTTTGAACTGTGAGGCCGCGGGTTAGATCTCTACAGCGCATTAAATAATTACGCTAATTCAACGTGTAATAATATTACTTGTCTTTGTAGTTTCGGGTATTCACGATGTACGTATTTTAAAACAGTACTTTGAATGTGACATGATTTGTAAACTAAATGTGGTAGTTTACATTTCTGGTATTGATTATAGTTTAATAATTCACTGGATTTTAACTTCGATGTCCCGAGGTAGATACTTACATATAAGCTCACAGCTATTAAAGAAAGGGTAAGCAATGGCAATAGCCTCTACTCCTTCATACCGGAACTTTCTTAGAAAATAACAATATTGAATCGACTCGACCTTGAAATTGATTCTAGGACCACGCAATTCATAGTCCACAGGCGTTACTATTAGACGAAGTAACTCCGTTAGATGCAAATAGCGCCTTTGAAAGCATTTAACAATCAAAGCCATGACACCACGAACATTTCAATAATTATTATACTAGATAGAAGAAAATATAGCAAAAAAAAAGAATATAAAAGATTTTTTTTAAAAGGAGATACAGTTTGCATAAGTAGATATATTAATAAGAATTTGTGTTTACGTTAATTTAAATAACTAATAAACCAAATAAATATGCCTGATACTCACACGCGTAGACCTGATCCTCAAATATTTGGGGACCACACAAACATTTTTCTCGATGCGTAGATCGAACCCGCGGCTTGTCATTTCATAGTCGGCTCTCAACCAACTGTGCCAATGGGACTGACGTGTAAGGTAAGGTACTTTTTGTTAATGATAACCACGAAAAAAAGGTGCTAAAGCATAAATCTTCAAACTAGTTTTATTCAAAGTACAGCCTCCGTGGCGCAGTTTGTTAGACGCCGGCTGTGAAACGAGAGGCCGCGGGTTCGATCTTCGCACCGAAACAAATATTTGTGTGATCCACGGGTATTTGTTTCGGGTCTGGGTGTTTGTGACACCGTAAAACTCTCTCGTTGTTCCTGATACCCACGACACATGACTCGATCTTATTGTGAGGTTAGGACTACGTATGTGACAGTTGGGCGTATTTAAAAAAAACAAAAAAAATACCCAACTTGATTGTATGTATTTCTCCGCAAATATTTTTAGCCAATTTTCCTCAACTCCGCCACTAAACGTCGGTGAAAATCGCGGTTCCGCCACTTGTTGCGCGGAAATATCGTTTTGGGAAATAGCTGTTTAATCGCTAATTTGAATATCGCTTGAATTTAGTATGGCATTGCCCTAATAAAATTTCGATACGGCAGTCTGGGGGTAGATTTTAAGTAGCTGTATCAAGAAGGGAGACATTTTTCAAATTTAAATTTGCGAAATACGTCTGGGATGTATTTTACGGTGCATTGGGTTTTCGAGTTGGTGTCTGAGTGATCCACATCGTATCCAGCGATGTAGTAAAAGTGTACACCGTCTGAAAAATAATGATTACAAATTAACGGTCGTAATTTTTGGTGTGAAAATAATTAACTTACATACATACGTAAACTGACGCCTTTTTCCCAGAAGGTGTAGGCAGAGGTGCTACAAGTACACTGACAATTCGCCTTGTATGTTCCGTACCACGATGTGATAGGGGCCGAGCCTATTGCCACATCAGGCACGAACTCTTGACTCCGGGCTGATAATGAATAAAATCCAATATCACTTTGTCCGACCCGGGATTCGAACCCGAGGCTTCAGCTTTGTAATCGTACCGTAGTACAACAACGCCGCCGATGCAGTTTAGTCAGTCTAGTCTAAGAAATAACTTGTTTGTGTTATATTAAGATACAATGATGTTAGTAGTGAGTGAAGAACGATTATTATGTAAAATAAGTTATGCCTTCTAGTTAAATTATATGATTAGGTGTTTTCTACCACGGGGATTAAAGCCGAGATGTTTTTTATAGCTGGTTTCATTTATTCTCTCTCCTTCCATTTGATAATGTCACTAAATATGAATAAAATCATTGGATACTATAATTATTATTAGTAACAATGAGTGATATACCGTTCTACGTAGTTGTGAACGCAAACTATTTTCTACTTTTCATAAGTTGTATTAAGCTGTTTTAGGACTCTAATACATTTATTCGTGATTTTCTAGTGGCGTGAAAAAATAGTTGGTTTTACTAGTCGCAGACTATTCCATTAACGAGTAAATTGCAACAATCCAAAAATAATACGGTGCTATTAAGCAGTGTGCTGGAAACCGCGACGTTTCAACCTGCCACGGGCTGACAGATAGACCTTTTATTCATTTTGCACACCGCAGTTCGTCTTGTTGAGCCACGTTTGCGAATGTTACCCTGCAACATTTAATAAAAATATGTTATGGTATTACCAACTGACCAATGATTTTAATAAAATAAAGTTTGAAATAGATGCATTATAAATTATATAAATCCTTATTAATATTTTCAGTACGCCTACTACTTTGTATTGAGTGATCCGATTTTGATTATTCTTTCTTTGATTGAAAGCTGGTTCTTGTTTATTGGTCCCATAAAAAATGCTGACGATCTGATGCATACCGTCGGACCTGGAGAGTAGAACTCTTTTAAATTGAGGATTTCAATGGTTGTTTTTGCATTGGGCTCAATATAAATTTTAAGCTACAGTGAGGCAGAGAAGAAGGCATAGGGAAAGGGAGGGTGAGACATTTAATATACACGTAAATACTCAATATCTTCGATCTACCTCAACCAGATCGATGTCACCTTAAGCAAGAGCGAGGTTAAAGTACCCTGAACCGACGAGAATACATGAAGAGATTGATGGAAGTAGACGATGCGAAAGTAGTATATCAAGGTCGAGCTAGGTAGAGATGCATAGTCGCTGCCCCCTATGGGAGACAGGCGTGACGTTTATATTATTGATTTGACTGATTGATGATATTTTTTGTACCGTGCGGATAATGGTAATGAGCTGTAAAGAAATCGGATGTCGGGATATTGTACGAATTAATGTATCGCGTTGGTAGTACGTTGAATATGATGTAAACTCATTGAAAAAAAAACGGAGCTCATCGCGGATTTGGTCTAATTTTGACGTTTTTCAACCTCCCGGCGTTTCGATTACTTTACAGCTTTCGTGGTCATGGGACGGACTGAGGTGATAAGGTAGTCATCCGCTCAGTGACTGTTACACTATTACTACCCTCTACAATAATTATAAAATTGAAAAGTGGATTTAAAAAGTCAGTTGTCCTTTGCGATCCGATCTATGCAGAAGGAGCTAGCTCACTGTGTCTTGAGGTCAACATCCTTTAAATTTACTTTCGTCTCTCTTTAAAGCTAAAGGATTACCATTCAAAAGTCATTTTTATCTATTAGAAATTTTTGTTAGTAGTAGATATTGATAACTGCCCTGGTAGTGACCATGTGAACAATGATAGAGAATCAGACTTACTGCCCAACGAAAGAGTGTCACGTTTCGGGTCCAGTTTTTATATCGTTTTTTATAAGGTTGGTTAAACTATATGTGAACTTACCATTAGGTGCAGGATGTGAGAAATGTGGGAAGTAGAAGCGGCAAGCGTTTATTTAATCTTCGGCAATATCATTCACATAGGTTCACATCATCTCGCCTCGGAAATAAGACTATCACGGAGGATGGAGCACATAATGTTATGACAGGCTACCTTACCAACGTCAATCGTTTCAGGACATTATCGATCCGGAAAATTTTCGAACCGGAAAACTCGAACAAAGAGGGTTGGTCGCCCCAGGAATCGAGTCCACGACCTCACTGTTCACAGCTCGCGTGCGCCGGCCCGTAGACAAGTGAGGCGAAACCCTATAAAAGGTAAACTATTTGAATGTAAAACAAAAACACAAAATGGCAAGTTGCAGATACGATTTCAGGCCGTACCTTGTACCAGCACGCTAATTAACTTATTGAATAAGCAAAGTGTTGACTTACACTGCTAATTGGCGTAGTTCGCAAAACGGAAAGGAAGCTCGAAGCTACCTTTTACAAACATAAGCAAACTAGAAATCAACGATTTGGTCTGTGAAAACGCTTCTTATCGCAACAATGCTAAATTGGCCATAGAAATCGACATGTCAATGTGTCAGTGGAGTCACAACAAATATTTAATAAAATGATTGGTCTTGTGTACGCTGTAGTAAACTACTAGCTTTCAAGAAATGAGAATAGATTGTGTTTGTTTAGTTACTTGTGAACGTTTTTGCAACTAAATAATCAATTGTCACACAACAGATGCACTGTTGTCTAGGCTGTAGCTACATGTCCCTAGATTTATGTTAAATGTTTGTGTAATGTGAGATATATTTGAGATTTGGCAAGTTGTCAGGTAAGGCTGTGTCTGTCTCTATGTGTTGAACGTCAATGATAGTAAACTAGAAAATTTTATTTGGCAGGAAAAAGTGTTACCAATAATTAATATTGGCAAAAAATTAAAAATTACCGGTCTTACCAACTTTCTAGGTTCAATAGTACCTACGTTTTTTCACATATTTTTATATAAACGAATTATTATTATATTAAATATATTGGCGTTTGTCTCCTTTCATCGTCCATGGAATACACAGATCATACTTACATGACAATTTGAAATGACAACTTAACATCAGAGAATGACGTAAAAAGCTTAAACCCTAAATATTCCTGTCAGAAAGGCAGGAAGAAATGATAATTTAGCAGTCGACATCTCCATTTATTTGACAGTGCATGTCCAATGGCCGCGGTTTGCCACCGGACGTGCGTGCATTAAAATTGCATCGCTTATCGTGCTCCCTCGCCTGCATCGTGATGAGTGCTTTGTATGTGGCAATCAAACCCCATTCTGTCAAAACTTCGCAATATGTAGTATCCTTTAATGGCGATAGGCGCTTAGTTTTCGGGTCCTACACCAATTTCCTACTGTAAAACTGAGGTGGTCCGAGTTAAGGACACACCACTGAATTTTTAACTTTTTATTTACAATAATATGAAGGGAAGGAGAGATGTTCAAGGAAGGTCTTCAGCATTGCAACGTTTAATATATTTAATAATCAATTTTGTGCAAAATTGATTATCTAATACATTAAAAATTAAATACATTATACATACCTCCATTTATATATTTTAAACCTTCCTTTAGTAAGTCCCACTGTGCAGTAGACACCTTACATAAGATTGTATAATGGCTAGAATGGATATGTAACAGATCGATTGCGCCAATTCCATGCCATAAATTTTAAAACGGTTGTCCTACTGAGGAAACGGTAATACAGGCCACATTATTAATTCACAAACATGCAACGTCCTTCTAATACCAACAAAATTATACCACCGATACGTTTAAAAGTGAATGAAACGCGACACCGATTACTGAATAATAGAATTATTTTTTTTTGAGGATTATATTGATTTGCATATATTTAGGTTTCGTTACTAGAACTTTGAATTGTTGGTTTGAGAAATCTCATATGTGTTACCCGGCTCTGAAATTTGAACAATAAGCTAATCCTTTATCACATCTTATGGCGGAAATAAGCTCGGCGACGTATAACGAATAAGTACACAAGTAGTCAAAATCATATATTAATAACAAATGATATCTCGAAGTGCCGGAGTGTCGGACGCCCGCCCACAAGGTGGACGCCCGACCTAATAAAGGTTGCTGGATGTCGTTGGATGCAGGCCGCTTTCAAGAGTTCGATGTGAAGATCCTTGGGGAAGGACTATGCTCAGCATATTCCTGTGCCTGAAAAAAGAAATAGAGGGAAATTATATCTAATAATAAACATACATACATAAACTCACGGCTTTATCCCCGAAGGGGTAGGCAGAAGCGCCACCAGGACACCCACATTTCGCCTTGTATGTTCCGTCCCACGATGTGATAGGGGGCAAGCCTATCGCCATATCGGGCACAAATTCCTGACTCCAGGCTGATAATGAATAGAAAAATCCAATATTACTTCGCCCGACCCGGGACTCGAACCCGAGACCTTAGCTTTGTAACCGTACCGTAATACAACTACGCCACCGAGGCAGTCTAATAATAAAGTTTCCATAAAACTGTAAAAATTGTTTGATATTTTGATTAGTTCAACCACCATGCGTAGTCTTTCTAGGGCTACTCCAACACGCTAGGGTACAATGCACCCCGGGGTTATGGCAATGACGTGCACTGTTGAACAAAATATGCTAATCCACTCGTACTGCAGATCCTTAGGAACCACGAGGGGTTCCAAATAGAATAAACCCTAAAGTAATTGCCTAACCCTAAATACTATTACTAAGTGATTTGTGTGCTCAAAAAGGTGTGCGCAAAATCTGTGATGGCTTTTCAGTTGATTGAATAAGTTTGCAGGTGGTGTGCGGCATTCTAAGCCCCATATGCAGTAGTCGTTTCCGATAGTCGATGTGGCCCGCATGGGGGCGCGAAGTATGTTGTTTCTATGAAGCTGTCAGATCCCGCAAGCCGCATGCAATATTTTACGTATCGAGTTATCGTTATTACTTCAATAAGAAGTTACCTTTAATGCTGTGCTGTACGCAAATAAAAGTGCCACTTTAAAGACTTCAATCTAGATACTAGATAACTTATATTACATATTATGTGTTGCGCTTCAACAGATTTTTTTTTACAAAGTTTTTTTCACTTTAATTTTATATTTAATATTCCTAAAATAGGCTTAAACTGACATGTCAAAAGTAGCCATTCGGCCACACCAGAATGTCGACCGATATTATATCTCGTTGGGGTTCATATTCATATTCACGGAATGGATACGTTTTTAGCGATAAGTTATCAATATTTCATATTTTCGATATAAATAGTTAGGAGGCCAGATGACCCAGATTTACGCCCGCAGCCGCTGTCTGAATAAGGGTCCATATTTAGCTTTACCTCAAAACGTGGATGCTACTGAATTAAATTGATCGATTATTATTATAAGACGAGCTTAACGTGAAGTAATGACCTAATGTTGTAGTTGCTGCATGCAAACGGTTTCCAATAGATGACCACGTCAATCCTTTAGAAATGATGTTCAGCAGCGGACCTTGCCGCATGGGATAATGTAAATTTAGGAGTTTCCGTTTTTACCCCTTCCATCCATTTATTACGGTGTTACCCCAACGCGCTATATTAGATATATTCAGTAACAAACTTAAAGAACTATATTCGTCACATATGTTGCCTGAAAAGAGATCCGTGTATTATTTTATAGCTATATAATATACAATACAATACAATAACAAAATACATACGTAATAATACAAATAGAAAATACATTTAAGTGTGTATAAGTGAGTGCCATTAAACACTAATCCAAAAACTAATTGAAAATACGAAACCAACGGCGTGTACAAAACAGGGGAGTTTGAAATCAAATGGCGATTGATCGTCAATTCGGACACGTTGAAGCGTGCCAAGTGCCAAGTAGCATGGTTTAATGGGCTCTATTTTGATGTATCACTTGACCACATGTTGCTTCTCTCTTTCTATCTCTCTCTCTCTGTCTCTCTTTCTTTGGGCATAGGATGTCCATTGTCCACTGTTGAACATAGTCCTCCTTCATGTTTGCTTAGTGCTCTGTAATCGGTTGTTCATGAAGCTTACTTTCAATAATGAGAAGTGTTATAATTTAGTTCTGGTTTATTTTGCGAGTGAAATAAAGAAAAAACAATAGATATTTTTGTCAAGGTGGTAACATGCTGCTAAGCTATTCAAAAAGCCGATTCAAAAAGTCTTATGGTAGACAGTTACAATAAAGATAAGCAATTTCATAATTTGATTTCCTGAAATTTTATATTAATTAATATAAAAAAACTCGATTGTGTCCGCGTTTCTATCTAATAATATTATTATGAATTTATATATTATAATATCCAATATCTATGTTTGATGATGGCTATCACCAGACGAGTGCTGACTCTATGCATTTTTTTAAATAAAACGCGCAGTACTTAATTTAAATACACGCACCGAAAGATTCACCGCCTCGGGGCAGTATTGCGAAATTAATAAACTGTAACTCCATTATCGGGTGTGACCACATTGCATTACCACCCCTCGTGGAGGCTGCCCTGTCGTAGCCCCCTCACAATTACATCATGTTTGCATTTCGCGTTTGAATTTTGTTCGTGCTAGGGATATGTTCTTATATTTACAAATAATTCTGTAGGAGCTTAGCTTGATTGGTGTAGTAAAAGCATCTTTAGCAAGCAAGCCTTGGATTCAACGGTCAGTTGGGTGCCTTAGAAACACAAATCTATTGATTAACGGTATATAATTATTTGTCTATTTTTCGTTGTGTATACTTTCCTTAATTTCATAATGTTTACTCATAATGGTTTTAAAATCTTTGAATAAGATTTGCATTGGCTGTCATTCAGTTATTAAATATTTATTAAATCAGTTCTTTGAGACTTAAGAGTTTCACCTTTCCCTTTTTTGTTACGATGATCCCAGCAAACTGTTGCTTAAATATGACCCGTAAAATAATTAAAATAAGTTTTACACCTATGTGTGTGATTGTTACTTAAAGTTGATTATCTTACGGCCATGTTTAAATAGGAATTAGTTAGAGAGCATTAGGGTATCTAATGCAGCATTTTGAGGTAATAATGGTCCCGCACCTCAGTTTCTGAGACGTAGATAAGTCTCTCGTAGATCCAGATTACGACACAAGACGCGATCTTAGTGTGGGATCAGAACTATATGTATTTGAATCTGGGTGTATTTTTTCATTTAGATTTCTCCCTCTTACAACACCCTGCATCCAAACCAATATTTCTAGATTTTACAAAATAGGTCTCAGCTAAATTAAAACGTTTTTCTTAGGGCTGCCGTTGATATTGCCACTAATTATCATGAGTTAACGGTCCGCTCAGCCGGCCACTCAGGGTGTTCAGACGTTGAATTTAAAAATGGGAAATTTGTAATTCTTATGGGACGGCAGAGACGCGCTGACGCTCGAGACGTACAGGATGTTGATGTTGAACGCTTTAATATTGCCTGGTAAATATTGGTTGTGCTACAATTTCAGCTAAATATAACTAGGGATCGATTACAAATAATAGTGTCTGTGGCGGAGTCCGATAAAATGACGATTGGAATGAGAGGCCGCAGGTCTGAATAAATAAGTGTTTTGTTACCAAATATTTGGTTTTCATTTGGGTCTTGTACTTTCTGATAACAGACACAAATGTTAAAGATTTTAAAATCGAAATTAACAAATATGTTTATAACACTGACAATCTAGATATAGTTTTTGTATTGGGTTTATAAAAAACGATTAAAGACTTTACGGTATCGTATCAAACAGGTCTAAAAAAAATCTTGGGTCTAAAACACCTTAGTCTCGATCACAGTCGGTTTCAGACTGGATCAATAGATCAATTGTCATTATATTCACTAATTCAGTCCTGTTTATTGTCATTACTATTATCATCGCCACGTGAAGGAATATAACTCGTGAATGATGTTACCTTCGACGAATTCAGATCGTAATAACCGAAGCACGTGTTAAAATGCAGCGTATATACATAACATGTAGTTATTTCATATCCTTTTGTTAGTTTATTCATTTTACGGGATGCATTGATTTAATCGTCGAATTGTAAGTGAGTTTTCATTGTCATATCGGTAGACGGATGCAAATATAGAATTTACAAGTTATTTTCGAGTTCCCGACGGCGAATTCACGGCCGATGGTAATTCAGTTTTTTTTACTCGCCTGAAGTGATTATTTGAACGTACTTAAAATAAGTTTGTCATTCATAAAATAGCTTATTTTGTGTTGTAGTAATGCAACAATGCAATTCTAAACCTATGACCTATGGGTGTTCGAAGATAAACAGATACCTATCGTGAATATAAGTGACTGAAATTAAAATTATTTTTAGTTTTTTGACAAAAATACTTGTAGTACCTACCTATTAGAATTATGGAAAGTGTATATGGAAATATCACAATCTTCAGTTATTTGCTTATATTGAAAATAAATAAGTAATGAGGATCATAAGTGCGGGACTTACAGTTAACAAAAGAAAAGCTTAACACACAGATATTGCAAAAAGCACTATTAAATGTAAATTAAATGTGATATTAATCCTACTAATATTATGAAGGCGAAAGTTCGTGTTCTTTGCTTCTTCGTGCTCAAATGGCTAGACTAATTTCGATGAAATTTGGTATGAAGGTAGTTGTGCTACGGATTAACACATAGCCTACTTTTTATCCCGAAAAATTGTAGTGTTCCCGTGGAATGAGCAAGAAATTCAAATTATGTATATTTGCTACTCTTTCAAACTCAAAGGGAAAGATTGGCATAAAATATAGGGCAAATGAAATAGGGTATAAGAGGACAGGATTGCATTGAGTCATGGAACAGGAAACGGGATGGGACGGGATGTAACCAGACGAGACGAGAAAAACATTATTTAAGGAAGGCAGTCATGTTGAGTTGAAATATAACAGTTAATACGCGAAAAAATATGTGTCTGATGTGGACTGGATTCAAAACGTGTCTGCACTCGAGCGAAGCCGGACCGCGCCGCCATTTTTATCATTGTTATGATGTTATGAAATCAACTGGATGATGATATTACGATTTAAATCCTTCATTATTCTGTGAGTGCGTATGGACGGTAAAACGTGTGGTAGTTGTTTCGATTCCCATGTCGAAAAATATACTTACTACTGGTGAGTTTTTTGGTTTTCGTAATACATACATACATAAACTCACTCCTTTATCCTAGAAGGGACTAACGTGTTTTTATAAGTTTCGGTTCCTGTTTTTTTAACACCTAGTCGAAATATACGCAATTTTTCAATGCCTTATATTTTCAGGTGTTTAAAAAGATTTGACCGAATTCTGTCAAATATTGGACAAAAAATCCATGTGAATAAATATGTGAATAAAATGTAGTTTTCGTTGTGTAGATATACCAAGGTTATAGTTATAAGTCAATTATTCTCGTTTTTATAAGGGGTTTTCCGTGTTTACACGGCTGTGGGCGGGACTTGTAATCTAAGAAGCACGATTTATTTCGGAGAATGCCAGTTTAATAAACAATAATTACCACCTACTCACGTATAGTCCAGAACACATTAAAAATACACCCAACAGTCACATACATAGTCTTGACCCCACATTAAGATCAATTAAGAGTGTCGTGGGTATCAGAAGCTACGAAAGACTTTTCGGTTTCACAAGCAACCAGACCCGAGATAAATACTTGTGGGCCTCACAAACTATTGCCCCGGGATCGAACCCATGGCCTCCGGTTTCACAGCCGCCGTCTCACCAACTGTGCCACGGAGGCTGTCAAAAGATACATAGAAGGTACAAGTCAAGATACAAAGTATTGTCTCGTCGGTATCAGAAACTCCCTCTCTCTTCAGCCACAGGAAGTCTACTGCAGAACGTAAGGCTCCCTTAGGGATCTCCACTTCCACCTGTTGGAAGTCTGCACCCAGCGATTTCCTGCAAGCTTAACTAGTCTTACACTATATGTGTGACACCTGGAATTCCCACACCTGGAATTCCCAATTCTCAATTCCCGAAGCATATTCTATCCTAAAAGAGTCACGTTTAGGGGCTGGCCAGAATTATTTATATATCTTGGTCATTTGCTAATAATTATTAAATAAGTAGGTACATCAATTTTGGAAAAGGCAATAAGACAAAATAAAAACCTGTTAGTAAATAAGCCAATAGCTAAATATTTTCTAAAAAAAAATAAAGAAATACTAAATGTGTATTAGCGCGTTAGCATTTGTTTTTAAATGTTTTAAGGACAGAATGTTAATAGCGGTTTTAGAATTAATGACGCCCTGGGCGAGATTTCTACGGCTCCCTATAAGTACTAACCAAATGAAAGCGAAAACCAGTAAATCTCGGCATTGGGCGCCCTGTCAGCACTGGCGCCCTGGGGTCATCGCCCAACCGCGCCCTACCCTTTCGCCGCCCTAATGTATATGGTTATAGTGTACTAGCGGCTGGACCTGGCTTTGCCTACACAGTCCACTAATTACAATACTTAGTTAACTGGTTAACCTCCGTAGCGCAGTTGGTTAGACGCCGGTTGTGAAACGAGAGGCCGCGGGTTCGATCCCCGCATCGAAACAAATATTTGTATGAACCACAGGTATTTGTTTCGGGTCTGGGTATTTGTGAGACCGAAAAGTCTCTCGTAGTTCCTGTTCCCCACGACACAAGATTCGATCTTAGTGTGGGGTCAGGACTATGTATGTGACTGTTGGGTGTATTTATTATTTATTTATTAACTAAAAACATTTTAAAGGGACTTTTTTAAGAATATTCATCTTTATTACTTGAAATATCGTAGCTTGGGAATTGACTTACACTCACTTGAGTGCTATTGGTCTGTGTAAATTAAATGTGATACCCTCTATTCCATAACACTACTCAATGTCTTTTTTTATATTTGTAAATTGGATTGTTAGCCTTATATGTCCCGACAAAAAATAATTATTGCTCAAGCTATCAAACTAATTTCCCTCGATTTCATTTCATTACTGTATGGATTTTTTTTATTACTTAGAAAATAGGTCCTCAAAGGAAAAAAACAAAATAATTTTAAACTAGGCTCCTGCACAGGCAAAGTTAGGTAAGGAAACCTGCCAAAGTACGAGTAATATAATATTGTTACAACTGTTTATTAAGAGCACGGCTCTATATTAGGAATTCTACTTACTTGACCTATTTTATTTCTTAAGGCACGAGCATTCACAGCCTCCGTAGCGCAGTTGGTTAGACGCCGGTTGTGAAACGAGAGCCCGCGGGATCGATCCCCGCACCGAGACAAATGTTTGTGAGGCCCACAAATATTAGTCTCGGGTCTGGGTGTTTGTAAGACCGAAAAGTCTCTCGTAGTTTCTGATACCTGCGACACAAGACTTAATTGATCTTAATGTGGGGTCAGGACTATATATGTGACTGTTGGGTGTATTTTATTTTATTTATTCACGCCCAATATTCGTTGAATACGTGGAGAACATTTTAAAAACTTACTAAAGCAGGACATTTTTCAAATTTTGCTTAATTCCAAATTAAAAGCAATAATGAGATGAATTAAATCAAATCGTGAATTTATTGTTACCAGAAATTGCACTTTTAATTAACAAATAACGAATCACCTGCGATTTATGTAAAAAATATAGTTCTCAGAGAAGTAAATGTGGAATTAGGATAAGTAATAGACTTTATAGATTTTGTTTTGTTTGACGCCATATCTTCGATGGGGTAATACGTGCCACAAATGCCACCCCTCCCAAGATTTGTTTGTTTGAGCCTATCACCACTCTTGATATTCCAGAATCTAGTCCTAGGCAATTAATTTGTGATTTCCTAAACCTGCCTGCCTGGATTAAAACCAAAGACCTCACCGTTTTTGCCCATGCATACTGACAGCATATAAGTATATCAAAGCGGCGAAATATGGATTACTAGCGACCCCGCCCGGCTGCGCCCGCGTGCACATGCTTTTTGAGTCCAGCCCACATAAGAAACATATTTCGCGTATTACATTTTATATTAAAAATCAACGTGACTGTCGTCCTATATCGGTATTGCTTTTCCAGTCTCGCTACATCCCGTCCTGTCGCGTCTTATCCATTCCGCATAATACAAATGCGCACAAGATACTTGAACATTATTTTGCTGCAGCAATATTTTAAAACTCCTATATCTGCTCAATTATTTATTCATTAAAATCAAATGATTTAAGGGCAACTTTGTAAAATGAAGTACTTGCAATAAATAACGCATTTATTTGTTTAATTATTTTTAAATTAAGAATAAAAACCCATTCGCAAATAATGCATTGTTTAAAAAAACTGATTAACTATAAATAGGTTTTTCATGAGCCAATCTAGAAAATAGACATAATATGCTATCGTGGACTTTGTTAGTCCTTATCCAGAGGAACAATCCCGTCTTATATGGTTATTGCGACTTGCGTTACTTCTACCGTTTACGTGGACAGAAAAATGTTGCATCGTGTATGGAGCTACGATTGTTAATAGACAAGCTGCAAGCAAGCTTCCGACAAGTGGCAAATGACGAAAGGGTGCATATGGAGTGACGCTACGTGGACAACAAGCTTTAAAGTACATGTTCAATGAAGCTATTTCTGTCCTTCCAAACTGAGTTATTATTATGTAACATATACGAAAAAACGGCGGACAGACGTAAAATCTACATAGGTACTCAAAATATATTCAAAACGGACAAATGTAACAAAATTATGTGCTTACTGTATCGGTAATCAGATTCCGGCAGCATTCATGGAAAATTTACGTGAATTCCAAATGTGCGAATTACAGTATATTAAGATTTATCGAAGAAAAGAAATAAATCTTTGAATTTAACGCTGCTTAATTTAAATAAAGTATTAGCATTAGCTATTTCTGAACACATATGAAAATATAAACACGGCAATACTTCATTTTTTTATTAAAATATTGTGGTAGCAGTTGAAATAGTATCGTATAGCATAACTCGAACAATAGTGGAGCCACTAGATTTATTTTAATGTGGTTTTCGGTTATATATACTTAAAAAAATCTGCTGGCAGGATTTTGTTTTAGGCCTGGATAGCAACCCCGTACACTACGGTAAAGAACAAGTCATACCCATGAGTGTGCTTGTCTATATCTGGTTACAAGCCCATCATTTTATCGATCGGCAAAAACGCATCTCGCGTTCGTGGATATTCTTGATACGTTGCACTTACTATAGGATGAAGTGTTGCCACTTTTCATGCCAATATAAATAATAGTTTAAAAACTAAAATACACGCTTTCTGGTTCTGGATAAGATAATGTCATATACTTTTTAAATTATTGGATTGTCATCGGTCCTTGACAAGTATGCAAAATTTCAAGTCAATCCGACGTTTTGAACTGCTCGAAAATCAATTACAAAGATTCCGATGCATACATACAGGCGAAGATAATTAAAGAGTCTTCAATAGACTATTACTCAATGCACATTATGTGGCTTTTAGGTGGATTACAACCTATTCCGTCCCTTGTATGGAAAGCTCGTCGGTAGATAGTTCCGATAAAGATGTCTTTTTTTGCCAATCGGCAGTGTGTTTCGGTTTAAAGGATATTGCAGCCAGTGAAAATAATATCGATAACCACTACGCTGACAATATGAGTACTAGTTGTGTCACCCGAGTTTTTTTATAATGCTTGTTCAGTTGTTTTTAAATAGGTCGCCTCGTTTGTCTAATGGCCATGAAACCCGAGTTCATGGGTTCAGTTCACACTGGAGTAATTTGAATTGTGTGAGGTTTATTTGAAACATATCATTTGTACTACCCCGGGATTGAAATTTGTGCTTGGCACGGATCACATTGCCGAGCTCAAATATTTGGTACTAGTGGAAACTCTGCTTATCCCTTAGGTGATACACGCGTAAACTTTCAAATGTATGTTTCTGAAGCTAGCTAACACGACTTTCAGAAAAGCCCTGCATCAGGAAAGCTTTGCATCAGAAAAGCTCTGTGTGAATTCCCTTCGTTATTGGACCAATCTTGGTATTTACAAATATTAATCAAACGAAGCGAAGTAACAAGTTGGATTTTAGACTAATTGAGGCAATAAGTAATAATAACACGTTTAATATGAGGGGATGCACCAGTTTCAATTAGGGAAGTTTCTCGGCCAAGCACATATCACACGTAGGACAAGATGACGCGTGTTGTTTGGACGAGCATCAAGCAGTTTCGGTGTTATTCAATGACGTTAGTCTGTAGTCAATTCATTTGAAGTTTTCGACTGCAGGGCACGCACGCTCGGTTAATAATAAAATTGTTAAAAGGTGGCAAAGCGGCAAGAAGATAATAGGAAAGGGAAATTAACATTCGCCCCCGTATAATATTGCTTTTGGAAGGCTTAACATGCTACGAACTAATTTCGTAAGTAATTATATTAAAAAAGATTTAAGTATTTAATATGCTATATTTTGACACCCACATTTTCAATCATTAATGTTCAGAAAATCACATACTCAACAGTAAATATATTTTTTATAAAATATTATTATTTTAATTTATTTTATTTTAATATAAAATAAGTTTAAGTACAGATTACTCTCAAATACTGGCATCACTATAAATATACGCATTACTCATTTGAACTTATAAAACGTACCTGTACAAACAAATAATGAATATCTACCGCGTGTGCTGAACATAGCGCCCATAAAAAAAATATTACCATCCTAAGTTCTATAAAAACACGTCGGAAACTCTCACTGTCGGGTGCGCGGGCGCAGGGGCGGCGCAGGCTCGCGAAAGCTCAGAGTGTAGCGGCAACTGGCAGTATGCGGCCGGCCGCCGCGGCAGATGCACGTGTCGGACATGCCACCATGGACGTGTGGAGCGGGAGACCACCCGCCGACCCTTACCCAATTGGCTACTACAAGGACAACTCGCCGCCGCGCATGAAGCCAGGTCTGTCCATATGTCATAATAAATTGAGCTTAATAACTAATATATTATGTTTACTCATATTATCGAGTTGTAGATACTAAGTACACCCATTAGGTAACTTTAAGCACAACTTTATCAACCCCATATATTTGGCATCCCAATTGTATGGGGTCTGTATGGTTATGGTCAAAGTTATTTGATGAAATCAAGGCGTAATAAATAATAAATATCATTGGGTAATAATTTTGAGTAAAACAGTGTTACTTGTTATGCGCCAAATATCAATATAAATATAACAAAGTTGTCCAATTTAAATTTCAACAGCGGATACCAGTTGACAACAACATATTTTTCATAAAAACAAATTATGATAATTTTATACGATCGTGAAATCAACGAAAACTGAAAATTTACAAGATATGGATGGCGGTGGCTTGTTGCTTGTCGCTCGCTTATATAACGCGCCCAGTTTTGAACCCGGGACATTGTTATATACTATAGTTGGAGAGGGTTAAACAGGAAAGCTGTATGTATCAATATATTTATGATATCAATGTATCCAGAATTTTTCCGTATCTTGCAATGCTTAAAACGTAAGCATATATAAGACAAAAGTCAATTTCAATATTTTAATGCGAATTTGGAATGTTAACCGTTTTGTTTTTATTTATATTATTCCAAATTATGGGTTACAGTATGTTAACATGCTACTGTTTTGTTATGAATATATTATACTGAGTGTACCCGTGTATAAAGATAGCGAATCGTGATCCTAAGTTCGATTCTCGGTATGTCATCAAGTGTTTGTTGATTTATTCAATCTGGATCTGCCATTGTGTCCCGTCTTTATTGTTTGCGAGGATTTGAGTACTCTGCCTTCCCATTTAGGAGCACATGCGTGAGTTTTTATTATGGTAAAATGTTGCAATGGCTCGAAACCAACAAAATGTCTGCTGAGCGTCTTACATTATAATGTTAATTTATTTTTTCATGTAAGTTTACATTAACTTTATTCCTATGGACTCAATTGGTTTTCTGTCTTACTCAGTCGTTACGTCAGTGATATACTATAAAATATAAATGTTATGAAATAGCTGAATGTACTTTACAGTGAAAGTAACGACAACTGTTGAAAAAGTGTTGCATTCTCAAACTGTTTACAATTATTATCGAGACATTGTCTCAGAACATTAAGTAACAGAAATATAGCCGACATAAATCTTTATAAAAATGCATATTTTTATTTATTCAATCAATTGTTTCTTATTTTTTTTAAAGTTTAATAACTCTAGTTGCATTGCACCAATAATTGAATTCTTAAATCAGGTTCTACGAGTACTAAGTAATATCATCATAAAATTATACTTAATGTTACGCAATAAAATGCATATATGTTATAGTTTTGACATTACCTTAATTTTGATTGCGTGGTCTTAAAAATTAATCCTGTTGTTTTGAATTTAACTTAATATTATAAAATAAAAAAATAATATGTTATGCATTATTAACGATAATTAATAAAATAACAACGTATTGTTTATTCTCCACACCTTTAATGTGTGGCTTTGAGCGGCTCTGGTAGGCTCCTTTATGTTGTCGGGGATAGTTATAATTAAACATTTTAATTATTATATTCAGGACTAACAAAAAATGAGAAAAATATTTTGTGCCCATATTTAAATCGAATGAACTCCAATCATCCAGAAGCGACTACGGCGCCGAGATAAAAACGTAACTTGGTTAACCCAGCGTCCATGCGGTTATGTTTTAATGGAAACATTTTTATCGGCCGAGACTAACTGACACCCTTAACTCAGCCGGCGAGGGTGGACTCACTTGCACATAATTAAAAATAATTCCAATATATATATATATACAACAAAAATACTACTTTGTAGCCTGACAAAAATATGATTACTATATAATACTATTATAATATAAAATATATATGACATTGCCTAATTTGAGGAGGTATGGCTACAACGCCTATCTTTGAGAATGGTAGGTGGCAATGGTACCGTTTTGATTCTCTCCATTTAACTTGCAGTTTCAACTGTCAGTAGTGCAACTTGTTTCGGTTAGCATAAGTATATGTTTTCCGGACTCCTCGCAGGGTTATCTTCTACTATTCTAAGCTGCATTTGAATCTGTTACCTCTATCTGGGCAGTCCCGACATGTCCTTACTAGAATATATTTTAGTTATAAGAGCTTAATATTTTGCATTTTAAGGGCAAATCACTTACTCTTATGAAACCCATTCGTCCGAAATTAGGTCAGTAAAGTGCGCTGATGTTTGACATTCCTTCACATAATGTTGAGAGAAATCTGATCTGTAATAGAACACGAATGCGCCGAAGTAGATAAAATACCATGACTCTATTTTTAATCATTTATTTTAAACACAATATAGATATGACAAAAAGTTTAAGTTAAGTCTAAAACACTATTAAGTATTCGCAGGCATAAATTAATACAAACAAGTCACATACTTAGTACTAACCCCGTTTTAACATACGAGTTTTGTCGTGGGTATCAGAAACTACAAGAGACTTCAGCTTCTAAACATTCAGACACGAAACTATTGTGATCCATGTGCGAAGACAGATAGTATATTGAGTTAATAAGTACTTTGTAGATTTATAGACATCTGAATTTTATTAAATTTTTGTCATCCAATAAATATTTCGATTAAATTTCATTTTCTCTCGACTGACGTTTCAACAATAACTTAATTATTAAATCCACAGGCCCCAAAAGCGCCGAAATGGGACACATCGTGTCTGTATTCTGCCAGCTACATTACTGATGCATACAAAGTTATAAATTAATTGTAATTTCAGGTAGAAATTTAATCAATTAATTTAATCCTTTTTTCACTATACAGAGATACAATTAAGAAATTAAACAGCAAAATAATAGTAAAAGTGACCTTATCACAATTAATTTCTTACAGACAACTATGGGATGGCTATTTAAATAATAGTTAAAAAAAAACTAAAAAACACGCTTTTTATAGAAAACCGAACTAAAAAATAGAAAATAAATTTTAGTGAATTTAAATTAAGAAAATAGTGTTAAAAATTTCAATGAATATAAATTAATAATAGTGTGAATAAAAAAATATATTTTATTTTAAAAAAAGCGTGGGGTGCATGGTGTCAATAGTTATAATTATTTTATTGACGGATATGAGTAGAGTGATTATCATTTCGATAATATCTTAAAAAGCACCCCACACATTTTTTTTAAATAATTTTTTTTTAACACTATTATTAATTTATATTCATTGAAATTTTTAACACTATTTTCTTAATTTAAATTCATTAAAATTTATTTCCTATTTTTTAGTTTTGATTATTTATCATAGCTTGCTTTTTTTAATTTTATGAGACTACGACTACGCCATGACTACTACATTACATGACCATCATATTTTGCAAATTGAAAAATGGAATAATTTTATCAAATTAGTGTATTGTCATCGGTCTTCAATAAATCTACAAAGTTTGAACGAAATCTGGCCGTTTAAAGTGGGTCAAAATCGCGCCCAAAGAAGTCGGTTACAAACAAACATACAAACATACAGGTGAAGGTAATAAAAAAGCGTGTAAAAAATAATCTACATTGAATTTAACTAATATAATATTATATTTATAAATATACATATACACATGTTATCATTATCTGTATTACATGTTTTGTATTGGATATACCTATAACAACAAAATGGCCAATTAAGCTAATAGTATGGTTCTAGGAATCTGTGTATTGTGAGACCGAAACTTCTCTCGCAGTTTCAGATATCCATGACATAAGAATTGTAAGTAACTGTGCAGTCAAGACTATACGCGAGACTGTTGGGTTCACCTTACATATTGGCGTTTTCATAGAGATATTATAATGTTTGATAAAACAACAAAAATAACATCAAAATAATTAAATGATATTTGGAATTAAAGACAATGCGATGAAATATTCATCCTGGAATTTAATTTAAATCGAAATATAATTTGCTGGTCACAACCACGAGACAGTCTGTTATTATTTGGTCAAACCATTGTTATATATGCCGTATTAATGCTTATTTGGTTCCCATTACAAAATCGGATTTCGGAACGCGTGCATTCTGGGAACAAAAGTCCAGCTCAAATTACTACTAAAATGAAAGCACCGTTAGATGTGCCTTTTGCAATTTCGACGAGTATTACCGTATTGATATACATTGCGTATTTTGATAGCGCGACACAATGAAGGTTGAAGGCGGAGTGGCGTGTAACAGGGAATTAGTCGTCTGCGTCGTTTCCACTAATACTTGAAATAACAGAGGTATTCGCTAATAGGCTAGCGGACCTGGAGAAGTGAGGAGGGGAAGGGGGGGGGGGGTTTGTGTTGTTACTACAATTTACACTTAATAGACGGTGCAAGCACCCGTGTTTATAATGGTAGATAGTAAAAGGCTTGTATGTTTACAGTCCGTGCGCTATGATTATGTGCTTCACATTATGTATCTTTTACGGTTATGTATCTGCATAATACTCGAACTTGAACGGTTTTGCATAATTTTAGTTTTACTCATTCTTTAATTGTTTATAAGGCACCAAGTTGTAAGAACAATACAAAACAAGATATTATAGTATAGTTTATTGTGCACTTGTATTTGGTATGCGACAATCTACTTGGTACGAACGATATATTTTTAATTATGTTATTTGAAATGTTCATATAATATATATATTTTCGCTACGGTTTTATTCTTGGGACCTGTCGAAATATTTTCGTCTCATTCTTAAATGCTGTCGTAACTCTTAACTGCCTTTACAAGTGTTAGGCGAGTTTTCTTTAAAACTCCTTTTAGTTTCATTTCTTTCTTGTCTTTCCTGACATTATCCCTTTCGGAGCCATGGTCAGCCTTCCCACATAGTTAACTTATAGTTCTTACGCACGAATGTCCACCAGTAGCTAATCGGTTTTACATTTGTCATGAAAAAATGATTATTAACATAATAATCCCGACCAGGATGTTAGATAATAAGTAGTATATTATAGCTACTGTCGACCCTTACACATGAACAAATCAAGTCAATGATTCGACTGTAAGCCGATGATTTTTTATACATTTGTATGTACAAAGCAGTGGAGCTAAAATAAAACGCGTTAATATCATAGCCCTATTTTTAAAGTCGTTGACATATTCGGAGTTCTAGGATTTGCCATTGCGAGTTAAATAATAACTCCAACGTTTCCCATACTATCTCCAACTGGGTGGAGGTCACGTGGCCTTGTGCTGCGACTTGTTGCGCGCCCCTTGTCGCCGTCTACAGCTGCCTCCTCGCACGCTATTGTGCCAGTGTAAACGATTAACAAAGTATAACATTTGTGTAGTCATCCTCTGTAAGGGTTGGGATATTTTTAACAGTTTCGAATGTGAGTTAACTTAATTTCACTCAGACAGATATGTCGATCAAATGGTTCCTTATTCAGCCTCTCTACTCTGTGATCGATTTTATTGGTTAAAGATATGTTAGACATTCCCGGAGACGCGCTGAGCTTCGATGCTCGGTGTCATTGAATGTGCTGTTGATCCTGCGACACAGGAGTTTTAATGACGGGTGCTAGGGCGGGACAGTCTCCATATTATGTCTCTGAGTGCGTAGTTACTATTGTATCGATTATTTCATTATCTGAGGTAGCCGTATTAACGGATAATAAATACTCATTCTACTCGTACATCTACTGTCGCATTTCGCGAGGTGTAGGTTATCTTTCTCACAATTTTCCCTAAAATGCAAGTCGTTTCTATTTTTTTGTGGTTCAATCTTGACCCTATGGGAAATTATAACCGCCGCGCCGCCTTAAACAACTTGGGAATACTTAGTAATTTTACATTAAATAAATACAATGTGATATGAATTATTATAAGCATTATTGTTAAATTATGGACTCTTTTATTAAATTGTGCATATATTAGCCAAATTTTGTGTGTATTAAAATACAGAATTTTCAGGTTTGCAAGTTTCATATTGTTAAATGAATACAATATGGCTTCGGTAAGCGCTGTGAATTTGAACCTCATACATTTGCTTTGTCAGTCCAATCTTCAACTAACTAGGCTATCGCTCTCCCACAGGAAAAAATACTTAACATTTATCAGTATAAGTGGTCATGTCATTGTGTTCTCTAATTTATTCAGTTCAATATAAAGGGTAGGTATAAACATGCTTTGTATGAAGGGTATAAACAATTTATCTTTTATACTTTGTGTCTCCAAGTGTGACTCTGTATTATACACCGGGGTTCGTATCCCAGCCTGTTCCGAAGTAAGTCGTGGGATATTCTGGATTCCCAGGGATCTTAAGCGAGATGCCCTGTATGGTTTCAATGAAACTTGTTTTGTCTCTCAGCCAGTACATATCATTACTAAGCGTTTTCGTCGTATATTATTTCTTTACTCACAAAAGAGCGTGGTGGCCTGTTGGTAGCGGACCAGCTGCCAACTTGTTTACGATTGTCGCGGGTTTAAATCTCAAGGCACACCTCTGACCTTTCAAAGTCCTTATTGAATATTCGATGACCACTCACTTTAACGATGAAGTAAAACATCGTAGGGACCTGCACACTATATAGATTTACAAGAATTTCTATGACATGTGAAGTCCGCGAAGCCGAACTAGGCAGGCTCGGTAAACTATGAGCTGACCGCTGTCAATCGATATTTTACTTGTTAAGGAGTCCCGTGCCCTGCTGCGGGATGTGTATCGGCTAGATTATTATTACTTCCAAACTTAGGTTGTTATAAAGCAATTGGCTTTTGTGTATGTTTACAAATAAATTAGTCGCAATTACCACTCATCTGGCTGGCGGGGAATATTTCCGAAAATTATTCGAAAAATATTTTCTATTTATAACACTTAGTATATTTACTTCATTATTGAGCAAATAGATACAGATTCGAACCCGAGACCTCAGAGTTGAAATCGTACTGTTGTACAACGGCTCCACCGAAGCAGTTCTAAGAAAATATAGACACAAATTTGAAAAATATCACAAAAACCAAATTTTTCAAACCGAATACTAGACATACAGTTGGTCAAACTGGGAATCGAATCCACGAAATTATTCTCAATGTACATTACCACAATACTAATGAGTTATATACTTGTATTAAGCAATAAAATTAATATTCTCTGATAATCCCAATCACACTGACTAGAGCACGTTGTTGACACAAAATTGGAATTTTGAGACATAAACTTCGTAAAATACTCCAATATTTGATTGGGCGATGAGCTGAGTTGTAGCGCTTCAGGTATCGTCAATTGCATCGCGATTGGAAAGCTCGTCAGCCCTCCACGCGCGGGAAGCTCGGGAAAGCTCGGGAAAACGCGAGCCTTATAAGCGCTCCTCAATTATCTGTTCATTTTAAGGATTCGTGTTTCAGATTGATTGGTTATTGACCGATTCATATCTGTTGAGCGTTTAGATCTATAGTTTATACCGATTCATTCGTATTTATTTTGGTTGTTTATTTATATTTCCTGTTGCTTAAATGTAGATATCTAAAACATTATTTATGTGGAACTAAATAATGTTTTAAATGAAGTCAGACTAACTTTTTATAATGTAGGAAAATAAAACGTTTAACTAATTACCTTATAATTAAATATACAATTGATGTCGAAATAATACATTTCGTATAGAGATTTAATTACTAGTGCAAGTAAAAAAAACAGGTGTTTAACTTATTTCCTTATAAAACTGCATATTTTGATTTAACTCAAAAAACATTTTTTAAATCAATAAAAATGAACTAACATAATTTATCAATACCATATAAATTTATCTCAGCAAAATCTCGTCTGGGACATAATAAAAAAAGATTCAAATTCTACATCAAATAAAACATTGAACATAAACAAACCGACTAACAGACACCCAACACAAAAGGCGTATCATCTGTCACAAGTAATCTCAATAAACAGCGGCCATTTCCCTCTTTCTTTAGTATTTATAGATACAATTAGTGGTGTCGGAAGTTATTGCAGAAACCATAATGGTGGAGCGATCGGCGACTGTGCCGCCGGGGAGAGGCCGGGGGAGCCGCGGGCGAGCCGGGAGCGGCGGGGAGGGGAGGTCACTGACCGTGAACGTTATGCGGCGCAAGCCTTTGATAAAGACATCCGAGTTGCAACGATGCAATGGACGAGTTACACTCGCTTACGTCACTCGACAGTTGTTGTGAATTTGTAAATACTTTAGAGAATGAAAGTTTGTATAGGAGGCAAACAACAGGTACAGAGCGCGGTGTTGGCGAAACAGTTTGATGCTCCACGACCATGCTTTGATGCACCTTTAATCTCGATCTTTTCGTCGGGGCGTAACGAAGTAATTAAGCAGGCTTTACACGTGGGTTATAAGCAAGCAGGCTATAACTACCTAGTTACAATTATAATGTTAAATAGGCCGGAAACAATCACATTGCCTTGACCCCACTGATACAATTAATAAACTTTTCACTTTTGAAAATCCTAACGTCTTTTGAATAGTATTCGGTAGAAACATCTATATTAATATCTTGTTGCGGCAACCGAAAATGTAGCTTGCCAGATTGAGTACAAATTTCTAATTCCGGGCTGATAAGGAAGTGAAAAAACTAATATAAATTTGTCCGGCAGTCCAATTCATTTCTATTCATAAGATAATCTACAAATTAAACAAAAACATTTTTGGTTTTCGCTATAAGCAATATGTTTATGTTCTTATAGTATTCGGAAAGTCAATAATTCACGCAAATCGTAGAATTCAAAAGGAAGAAATCAGCGCCCTGCGATCCAACTAGAGTCTCCGTCAGATATAACACAAACAATACCTGACAGGTAAAAGTCCGCTCACAGCAGCATTATTTTACTCCGCGCATGAAAACAGATAGAAAGACTAAAAAATGCACAAAGATTTTAATTATTGACAAAAACGCTGTTGCGCGTTCGACCAGAAAATGCATTTGTTGTGCAAACAGCGCGATATATAACCTTTTGCGTCTATCTTAGTCGTACTCTTAAGCTTTCATTTAATAAATAAATAGTAAATACACCCAACAGTCACATACATAGTCCTGACCCCACACTAAGATAGAGTCTTGTGTCGTGGGTATCAGAAACTACGAGAGAGTTTTTCGGTCTCACAAACACCCAGACCCGAAACAAATACCTGTGGATCACACATATATTTATTTCGGTGCGAGGATCGAACCCGCGTTCTCTCGTTTCTCAGCCGGCGTCCAACCAACTGCGCCACGGAGGCTGTAATGTAATGTAATATGCATTACGCCTATAGACTTGTCATATAATAATATTTTGTCTAGCAGTGCTGTGTATTGTTTATTGGCTGGATCGTGTCCATAGTAAGATAGGCGTCATTAGTAAGATAGGTACAGGTTGTTGATGAAGGATATCCTTATGTGTCCCGGTAACGAATGCCATACACGATGGTGGAGGATCTGTCATGTGATACACGTTATTCCGCGGTCTCGTATTATTTTGGTCGGTTATCTCTTTTTTTTCAAATCAAATCAAAAACTTTTATTGTGGACATAGGTTTACACATGGTGTTACAATTGTGTTTTGTATGGACCACTATGGCCCGCCAAATTGGCATACAATAATATAAAATACAAAACTGGTTAACTGGTTAACATAAAGAAACATCAATAAACGAAATCAATCAAATCTATATAGCAAATATTAAAATTCTAAACATTTAAAAAAAGAGGATAAAAAAAAATACTAACTTATAATCTACGCTTAATTAGTATAATAAATCTATTAAAGTAATAATTATTTAAAAAACAAATAACCATCTTTTTTTTTCTTAAAAACATATTATTACTTAGTGCTCTTAGTAGTGACAAATGAGTCTTGTAAATAATCTTGAATTGTGTAGTAACATTTATCTGCAAGAAGTGTACTTAGGTGTTTTTTAAAGCGTTTGATGTCGAGGGTTTTAATGCTGTCGGGTAGCTTATTATATATTTTTATGGCTGTACAGTATATACTCTTAAGCTTAAATGTAGTCTTGGATGTTTCAGTACTAAGAAGATTATCTCCTCTTAAATTACGGTTTCGTTTTTGGATGTTCGTTATAAATAAGTTTGGATTAGTTTTAACAAATAAAGCTACTTCATAAATATAAATAGACGCGACAGTTAAAAGTTTAAGTGACTTAAAGTGCGGGACACAGCTATCTCTAGATGTGATACCACATATAGCGCGTATGCACCTCTTTTGTGCTTTAAATATTGACTGGTATTCAGTGGAATTGCCCCAAAAGATTATGTCGAATCGAAGGTTAGAGGCGACATAACCGTGATAGGCGACAAGGACAGCGTTTTGGTTTACTATTTTTGTAAGTTCATAAAGTACATATGAATATTTGTGTAGCTTCTGACATATTATTTCTGTGTGGTTTTTCCATGTTAGCTTATAATCAATATGCACTCCTAGAAATTTGGTGGTGTTTGTTTCATCTATTGTACTAGTTTTATATTTGACATTAATATGACTTTTTTTAGCCCTTTGAGAAAAATGGATGATTTTAGTTTTTTCTAAATTAACCTTAAGTTGATTGTTTTCTAGCCATCTTATGATCTGATCTAAAGCGTCATTTATTTCTGATTCATATGTTGTAATATTGTTGCATTTAATTGTTATTGTACTGTCATCTGCAAAAAGGCATAATGGATAAGTTACATTTAATGGTAAATCGTTAATGTAAATTAAAAACAATAAGGGGTCAAGTACGCTACCTTGTGGTAAGCCACACGCTATTTGCCGTGTATCAGAGGAGTATGAGTTTTCTATTTTGGTTTTAGTACATATTTTTATTATTTCGGTATGTTGAGTTCTATTGCTTAAGTATGACGATATAAGTTGTAAAGCGTTACCTCGTATACCATATGTTTCTAATTTATGGAGAAGAATCTGGTGGTTAACAAAATCAAAGGCTTTAGTCATGTCCATAAAAATCGAGCATACCGGTATTCTATTGTCAACATTATTTACAATAATTTTTAAAAAGTCAAAAATGGCATTGTTAATATTTTTATCCTTCCTAAATCCTTTTTGTTCTTCACTTAATATATTAAATTTATCGAAAAAATTATAAAGGGCATTATAAATAACTTTCTCAAAGATTTTAGAAAATATGGATATCGCTAGAATCTGCATATTTGCACTGTACTTGTGTAGATCGTCATTTTATCGTGCCACAGAAAAATAGCCTGTATTGACCGTCCCTCTGTAAAATTATCGGAACATTTTCAATAATTTTCCAGACGTACGTTTCACATCGTATATAGTTAAGAATTTCATAACTGATGGAACCGAGAGTCTGAGCTTTGCAAGAGCAAGCGTCGTGAAGCCCTGATTTATATCGCGTCGACACAAGGCCAAATAGTATGCAGTGAAATGCTTGTAAGTGTCGGATTCCTTGAAAATCTCTGAATATTGAATTCCAAGAATGGGGTGTGCAAATAACGAGAATCTCTCACTTCACCTAGCTTATATTTTTATCGATAATGTATTATACAAATGTATATTTATGTCTTCGCTCCTTCAGGTAATTCTTTAAAAAATAATTTAATTATTTCTACCAATTATTACCACCCAATTATTTCAACATTCCCTATTTAAGTACCATCTGTATAAACATTTTAAATTGATTTAATAATAATGTGAGAAACCCTTCTAGAACTAGATTAGAACACTATTAGATACCACACCCCATTCATTCATTTAAATAAAAATTAAAAACGAACATGTTTTATGTGCCCTTTGAATGTTGAAGCAAGTTTAGTCCCTTTTTTATAAGATCTAGTTGCATTACCAAGTAAAAAGGTTTTACTTTCAATAATTAATTGAAATATTGGAAAATAATTCTTTAAGAGGATTACGTTGGAAAAAGCAGGCAGGTTGCGTGACTTGAAGTGACTTAGGGTTCCGTAATTACATTTTTCACTTAAACATCACAAACGACAGACAAACGCATTTTTAAAACTCACTTAAGTATCAGATAAAGTCTGGGTTGATATTTTTATAAGCTTTTAGCAAATTATATTGTTTCATAATGGATGTAGTAATAGATATTAGATATAGTAATAGATTATGTTATTGATAAATTGACTGTTGACTTCGATGTTTTTAAATTTCGTTGTGGTTTTACGACTTAGACAATGAGTGAATCAGCTTCACACCATTACAGTCGTTATAAACATCTTTAATATAGAGCATAAGAGACGATAAGATAACAGCTATACAGATGGTTGAAAAAAGACAAACACTTCAAAATGATGGTTAAATTACGTGCTACTTCAATTAACATTTTCATTCTAAATAAAAAAGGTATCCTGTAGAAAAACAAAAAAGTTTGTTGTTGCCTGGTTAAAAACATCCGGTGACTATACCGTTGAAATTAAATTATCTACATAGTTCTTGAATAGAAACTGCAATATCAAGTGCTATCCACAATTTCCCGAGCCTATTTCCAAAGGTACTGTATCAGCCCACGAGACAAATGTTTTTGAAGTATTTGTCTCGGGTCTGGGTGTTTGAGAGATTGAAAAGTCTTTCGTAGATTCTGATAACCACGACGCAAGACTTAATTGATCTTAATGTAGCGTCAGGACTATGTATGTGACTGTTGGATATTTTGAAGTGTAAAACTCCCAAAACCTGGAAATAGAAACCAGGCTTACGATGCACATAACCTATTTAGAGCAATGACGGAGCATATCAAGAGGTCATTTTCTACGAAACGCTAATAATAAGCGAAGGATACGATAAATGCAATAGAAATTGAGTTGACTTATATTTAGAACTTCCAGTAAATGTAAACTCATTTGAAAGTGGGTCAATTTGTTACGGAAATTGCAATGGATACTTTTTCCTTATGTTATGTGATTTTTTTTATAGTCAATCAAAAGTTGGCATAATTATGGCTTCAGTTTCTTGTTCAACTGGAATCTTTTTGAATATCTTTTAATTATAGACATGTTTATGTTTTTTTTTTCAGTTAAGACTAAATTATTAAAAGTAAAACTAAATTAAATTAAATTAGGTCTGATACTTCGAACTATTAATATAGAAATAATCTAAATTAAAATGTATTGCATGTAATTACAACTGTTTATAAAAACTTTTTACTATAGAAGTACGTCGACAAATGATCAATTGTCTAGTACTAAGTTATTACGATTAATTAATTATATCAAATACTTTTTAAGGACCATAGAACGTAGTCATCGCAGTTGGTTAGACACTGGATGTGAAACGAGACGCCGCGGGTTCGATCCCCGCACCGAGACAAATGTTTACAGCGTAGTCCACAAGTGTTTGTTTGGGTGTTTGACCTAAAAGTTTCTCGTAGTTTTAATACCCGCGACACAGGACTCGCATCATTGTGTCGGGTCAAGACTACGTATGGGACTGGTGTTGTATTTATTTATATTAAATCATTTAAAATTTGTTGTCGTCTGGCGTACTTAGTGGGCCCTTTTAGTCTCTCAAAGGCCATGAAACGCGACAGCAAAAGTCTTGCCCTCCTAGCCGCTTTCACAGTCTTATCGGCTCAGACTGCATATTCGAGTAGCCAATAGGTTGTTCACGTGTTTATAAAATATTATTTGCTTTTATTTTGCTACCGTGGTGACCTGGAGGATTATATTGAGATGTTACTACGTTAGGTTTTGAATTGGCACATTTATTATTTATAGAAGGAATGAAAATATCGTTATTGCTTTTTAAATTGGTTGAGGGATCTTGATTGTATTTTATAAGTATGAAATTGGGAAAAAATCAAATGATTATTTATTAAAAAAATTAAAAGTATAATGCTAGCTAGTGTTATCTAAAATTCACTCTCAGAGAAAAAATCTTTCTATGCCATCTTTTGTCTCAAGAAATCTAAATCCAAGAGCTTTGTGGAAACTTTATGCGGTTATCTGTTCACCTTGTGGGTGGAACTCCGACATTGTATTTGCCGGCACATAAGCTTTTCCTGGAGATCTTGTCGGCCCCATAAACCGTTTTTTTTCGCTCTACGTTCCCTGCGCATTCTTCTTGCAACCGTATAACAATAATACAGCGATCAAATCAAAATATTCTATATTCAAATAGTATTTTAGAAGATCTTTTGAATCGTTAATTTCTGCTACTGCTGCGATAATACATATAATACATTGACATTATTCATACCAGAATGCGGCGATGAATTTACATCGACGTTATTACAGTTGTTGGGTACTGTATGAGCGCCTGTAAGCCCTTTTTTTAGACCAATTGACAATAGTGTCTCTTAGTTCACCATTCCTGCTGACCAATATCCAGTCTCTACTCTTAAATATGTCCACTTCTTCATGTAGCTGCCTTAATTCAAATTGTCTATTTCAATATTTTATGCAATCAAATGCTCGAGCAATGTGGAGATCCAAAGTTTCTGCCTTACCCTCTGTGATACAGGCGCGATAATTTCCATAGCGAACTGTTGTTTCCTCCATACAACTTCCTGAAATAACCATCTCCCGACCATTTAGCTGATGGGTGTCGGTGGCAAAAAACCCCTGCCCATATATACACATTTTTGTTATAATACACATTTGCCCTGTTATAAATTATAATACACATTTTTGTATTACCCTAAAATCTTTTTTGTCACCATGTATAAAAAACCATAGGAGGGTTCGTAAATATCCACATCGAAAATCCTTTTTACGCCAGTATTCAATTTTAAGTCTCTATTTCCGTACCTTTGATTAATTTGTGTCACAAAGCTTTCTGCCCGGATTTTGTTTTGTGTTGCCGAAGCTCTCTGCAATCATTGAGAGTGCACGGCGCTGATCCAAATTTTTTCGAACTCTATTTCTATTTTATATGTAGGGTGTATATTAGGCTATGTTAAAGACTATAATTCTTATTATAGACACAAAAAACTTAACAATTAAGTAAAAACATTATGTAATGTCTGTTCCGAAACGTTATATGTCTTTTGCTTCAATGTATGTTCCTATTCTTTACGCGGTCTTCGGGTTTGAGTTATAGTGTATGGCTTTTTTTAATATTACGATTTCTTTATTCTTTTGTGCATTGTGTTAACATATTTGTTACTTAGTTGTAGTAAATCAATAATTAATTACAAAGTCTTCAGTTTTTTTATGAAGTAAACTTGTGCAGTCGCTTCATACAGCAATGTATAATTTAAAAGCTAAACAACGAGTTTCGTAACATTCATGGACCGAGGAGTGTAACAGCAGTTGTAACAGAGGTAAATGTCGGATCCGATCGTCCCCATAATTAACTAATAACACGTAGGTTTCTGATGCCCAAGTAAAGGCGCGTTTATATATCAGCCCATATACGTCCCACTGCAGGGCACGGGCCTACTCTACAATCGAGAGAATCGATTGAGAGTGGTTAGGCCATATAGTCCACCACGCTGGCCTAGTGCGGGTTGGCACGCTCGCCTAGTGCGGGTTTAAAACACAATAATAAGGCAGATTTTGGTGTGACATTTATTTTTATATGAATTCTCGTTTTTCTATTTAAAAAGATATAATATGTGTTGGTACTGTGCCTACATTTGTGTTACGATTGAGACTCCAACTCGATCTCATAACTACGATATTATTAAATTTGTTTGTTTAGTAATAATGGACAGTGAATATAAAAATTTGGCGCTGTTCCCAGATACGCATAATACAAATTTCCCTGAAAAGCTATAGAGACCACCCAAGTGTCAGAATTTAGAATAATAATAATCTAAATTAACGAATAAAACCGATAATCTAAAATTCACAGTTAGAATTGGAAATAGTGACCGCCATTTTGAATTTTATTGTTATGTATAGATAATGGTCTCAAAATCGTTATTTCAAGGATCCTTTGCTCCGATAATCTAAATTCTGAGTCAGAATTGGAATTAATAACTGTTTATAGATATAGATGTGTGTATGTGATTCTAAATTGTATAATATTCTGGTCATGAATGATAGGCCATTGTAAAAATAACTTAAAAAGATTATACCTACTTCTTACGTGCGTACATAAGTACACACACACACACGTTTTTTCTATATTGTACCACCAGTAACTTGACCAGACTCAAATCAAGTTATAAACAAGTGAAATACAAAGGGGAATTGTGGCAATTAGCCAAATATCGGCTTTGTGGAGATTCACGTTTAATTTGGACTTTGATAGATATTTCCAAAAACCGCATGAATTTAAATATCAGTATTGGCGGCGTCAGAACGTGTCGAAATCGCCAGTTGCTATTATGGATTTAAACGAATGGACGGAATTATTCGGATTGTAGTTATTGGTGATTGAAATTTCCGGTAGGTGGGTATTGTATTGTCAAAGTGGCATATATTATATGTACAGAGTGAATTTTTCAAGTGGGTGTGCAATGTCAATGGCAAAATCCGAAACCATGAGGTATAGCGAAAAATACTGAAAAAAGTAATGAGTCCGATTTCAATGAAAACTAAAACATCTTGCATATTTGATACATCAATATTTCTAGCAAGGAATCGAACCCGATTATTTTATCACGTATGCTGTATTAATATTTTTATTATATTATCCAACGAATCATATCAATTTGTAAAATTCCTCTCCTAGGGCGGGTAAGCTAGGTGTTAAGGTAGCGGTGGAAAAATTCGAATATTGATAAAAAAGACACTTCCGAAAAATGATTCCTTTAATTTGCCGTACGCCATCACTTTCCAGAATTTGATCACTTATTAACGACATAATCGACTGGTTTAATAACACATCATGTGTTATATCTAATGACCATTTGTTGACCATTGTTTCTTGTTGTTGGATTTCTTAGATTATTTAGACATAAAAATACAGTGTCTATGTTAATTACATACTTGTTACAATTTTGGATACAATGGTTTTCATAAGCCCTACGCCTGACCTAGTTCCAGTGTATTGGTGGATAGTTTCTAAGCGCTAACCGCTTCAAGTTATGTGTGTTATTAACCACACTCTAGACATTTTGTAAACATTGAATCTCGCAGACTACGGGCCTTTAATTGAAAGTTAAAATAGCTGCCATGTATGATGCATTTTTATATTTCAATATACAAAGATAGATAAATATAATTATATTGAGTATAATTTCATAATTACTTATATCCTTATTTTTGAATCATTTTTAATGCTTCGACGTAACGTAGTGTTTTATATTCTCTTTGCTTCGACGATTCATGTAACCATTATAACTCCTTGTTAAAGATAGTGTAATTATACACACTGCTAATAAATCACGACGACCACAACCTTTAACTTGGATTCAAAAGTCGAAAAATAAAAGGCCAGTGAACACTCCGTGATAGTGACATATGAAGATGTGTCGCATTTCATTTTGAGGCCGACATCATTACGACCGGTCATTGATTACAATGTCCCGATTTATTTGTATTGAATTGCACTTGCTATCAGGTGCTTGACTTTCACTTTGCCGGTGGCGTATTTTAAGACTCACCCTCGGCCTGTAGTGTTTGCCGCCCATAAATTAACGGATACAGAAAAAAAAATACTTCCGCGGCAGAAAGTTAAAAGAGTGTAAGGAATCTTTTTTCGAGTATCCACAAACAGCAAAGTCCAAAAAATATATATGTGTATTTAAAAAATTAAAACATGCTTCAATTATACCAAAATTAATATAATTGTTAATGAGTTTTAGATTAGAAAATGGAGTCAATTATATTCATTTAATTGTTTTAAATAATAGCATAGGATGCGATTATGTGCGTAAAGTCGATTATCACTGTCAACGTGGCGAAACTGACTTGACCGTTGCCGCTTATAAAAAATAACAAAAACATTAAAAAGAATCCTCGTTTTAATTAATAGCGTCTTTTGTGTAGCCACAACATGACATACAATGCGATACCTTGATGCCCCTCGGCACTTTTCCAATTTTCATATTGGTTACCTTTCATTTCCATTTTCGCTTATGTCTATGGAAATGTAATGTGAAAAATAAGTTTCATCTTCATGGAAAATACGAACGGAACTTTACGCTATAGTGACTGCCCGTCATGAGAAATATTAACATAATGAAATTTATTGTTGAAAACGTTCTCCTCTTATTTATTAATATGAATCTCACAATGATGTTGAGTGACTGAATGAATTTAACTTGTTCTTATGGCAGCCAAAGATTGTTCTCTTACGAAGGCTGTGAATAAAGAAGTCACGGATTTGATTTTTCCGTAAAGACATCAAGCCTGTGACATAAATCTGACATCTACAGACATTGGTTTAGGGTCTGGATGATGTAGCCAAAAAGTGTATCCAAATCACGAGATCTAAAGATGATGCGTGTAGTATTTCGTATCGTAAAACTAACCCAACTACGACTTTCCCAGTAATCGAACTCAGGACACACAGTTTTCTATTTTCTTAACTACTAGACCAATAAGCAATGACACTTGACACTGGCCCGCAAAGGGCACGGGAGTCGGTTGTCTCCGGAACAATTTCAACATTTATATTTTGCGCAAAACAAGTTGCGAAATTCTGATTACACGCCGAGTGATTCTAAATCACCGGGTACTAAAGCATGACATTTCGGGATTGGATTCGTAAAGCGATTACTTGAGTTTGTGTATTGGTATATTAGCCATTTCACATAGGAATACACTGTAAATTGTAGATTGATTAGCTTATTATATGTACATGTAGTTGATTTTATTGTCGTTGCCGTCGTTGTGTCTGTTGCTAAGATCCCATTTGCTATTTTGCCCAGCGGGTTGAAAAAATCTATTACAAAATTGTTGAAGTTATACTTACTTCTTTTGGTACGATTAGAAAAAAATACGAGAGTAACATGTTTACGATGCACACGCACACCAACGTCCAACTAGGCCGCATCGGCAATAAAGGGACCGCCGTCTGCCATTCAATGCTGTGTCTGGACGGCATTTACGCTTACCATCAGGTCCAGTGCAGTTACAATGCCGTGATAGAATAAAAAAGTTCCAGGAATCCTATATTACATTTTTTCAAAGCAAATAATTTACTTGAATTCACCGTGAAATATCTCTTTCACGCTATTTTCAACTCTAATAATTCGTGTTTAAGTCTATTATCAATCCATCAACGAGAACAAGACAATTATTTCGCGCGGAGCTGATCCTTGCAGCTCATCCATCAATATAATGCTGCCATCACATGTACTCGCCGCGGTTTAGACGTAATCAATTACCAATAAGTATCCAGCTTACATGTATTATCCAGTAAAACAAATAAAATGTTATAGTATAATAAAGATTGCCGAAGTCGTTGGATGCCGGCCGCTTCCTGCAGGTCGGTATGGAGATCCTTGGAGAATGCATATATTCAGCAGAGGACTTCCCGTGGCTGAAGAGATAAATAGATGAATAGTATAATATATCATAATATAGTATTATCCACGTTTAAATATGCACGATTGGTCTGTTAACTGTTAGTATGCCATTTAGTAAATAAGATATTATCCACCGCCGTCCACGAAAGCTGTAAAGCAATCGAAAAGTCGGGAAGTTAAAAATGTAAAAATTAAACCAAATCGCAATAAAATCCGTAAAAATTAGTTTTATTGTTTTAAAAGATATGTTGATTAAACATAACATTATTCCTATCACGGTCATTATACCTATCCTATCGATTTGCTGCATCGTTTTAAACTGTAAATATTAAATAATAGGAACGCTCAAGTCCCTCTACTCTAATGTCGTAAAAGGTCAACTAGGGAAAATTTCCAATAATTACTGGAAAAATTCCACAGTCCGCGCTTCAGGCAATCATAACAACCTTTGAAATTGATCTATTAATAACCTATTAATATCTTTCACGTGGAATGTCGGCTAAGAAGTCGACTCTGAAGAGGGAATATCTATTACATGTACCTACCTATAAAAATATTGCTGATATATATTATGAAAACGCTTTTTTAAACTGAAAAGATTTGTCTCTTAAAATGTCGTTTACGTATTATTAAGTAAATTGCGAATCTTTTCAACAATTTCTCAAATTGGGTTTTATTTTAGTGTGGTTATTAATTACAATACACTATAAAAATAAAAAACTAATAAAGCGTTGACCTTTTTGTTTCCATATTTATAATGTATGTTTTACAATACAAAAATAGATTTAATATGAATCTAAAATTTAATAAAAGCAAAACTAGCCAGCTAGCTGGTAGCTGCTAGCTAAATAAAGAGTCGAATAAAACATCGCGTCATGGCTGCGCGGCCATATTTTGTTCCTATTTCATTGTTTAATAAGCACCGAGCCTTAACAAAAATATCTATATAACTAAAATTTTAAAAAAGCACAGAGGACTTTGCTGTTTCATACGTGCCGAAACCTGGACTCGAACCAGGGACCACAAGACCGTAAAGCCTTTCGCTCTACCGCTGAGCTATTTCGGCTGAAGGACGAATGTCGAATTTGTTTACTCATTCAACTCTCATGCCGTTTGTTATTCAAAGTTTTACAAATATTAATTAAGATTTTCCCTGTTTTATGATTTTATGTGCTCAGCACAAAATCAGAATACGTATTTTTTATAGGTTTATATATTAGATATGATGTTTTTTGCGAATACTTCATCATCAACATATTATTATAGAGTGAGTCACAGGAAGTCGATTGCTATTAATATGATTCTCACCTTAACATTATGTTGTTAAAATATCAACGCGATTGGTAAATTCTCTAAGCCGAATATATTCGTTCGGGGACCTCCGTGCAGACACACGAAGAGTATGTTTGTCACTCCTCACGTATTTATCGCCCTTACGACGATTGGTCCACATTTTGCAGGCACTGAAAACTTAATGTGACGTCACAGTAGCTCCGCGGGAATTAATTCTTCTAAATATAAAACGCTAGATTTATTTCCGTAATGTCTGGTGGATATTTTATTTACCTAACAGCAGAGCGTAATAATCGTGAAGTCTTGAGTTTAATTCCCAATTATGCCTGTATGGCACGTATTTCAAATATTGAGTTAATGTAATCATTATTTATTTAGTTGGTTAAAACATGGCATAATTGAAATAAAACTATTTTTTACGGATTAAATCGCGTATTTGGTTTAATTTAACATTTTTAACTTCCCCACATTTCGATTGCTTTCTATCTTTCGTTGTCACAGGGCGGACCAGTTTTATTTCAATGTAACACAATGTATTTATTTCAATGTTACACATGGAATTTATAAATGGAACTAGTGTTATTATTTTCTTCCTTCTTTGTAATTTGGATGTGAGATAGATATTTTGCATGTTTCGATTGTTTTATGCTGGATTAAACTTTTTAACCATTAGTGTAATTGGTCTAACGGTTATAATTTAGTTAAAAAACATGTATTCTTTTCTTAAAAAGGCGAATCGTTTTCACAAAAAATAAGACAAAGCCTTAGTCCTGTTTAGACGATGGATACAGTTCGCTTCCAACAGATCGGCATGGAGTCTTTGGAGGAAGGCTATGTCTAGCAGCAGATTTCCTCTGGCCGACTAGATAAAAAGGGAGGGAAACGAAATATAGGTTGACTGAAGGTTCTGAGATTTTAGAAAAAACAGGTATCGAGCAAAAGTTCCCGCCTGTGACCCGGATACGCGTATAGGATGTGCTTGTTAATCCGTTTACGAAAGGGCCGCTTCCTGCGTAGTGACCGGCGCGGGCGTGGCTATACGTACCTCAAACATCCTCTTTACAAAAATGTATTTTTCGTTAGTATTTGGGATTTGTATAGCAGAAGTTATCAAAGCCTGGCATCAGAGCGTGATGTGAATCATTAACCAATTACTTACGCATTATATACGCGCTGATTAGCTAATGATGTTTTCTCTTTCTCTGTCACCCATGTTCGAGGCTGTTAGAAAGAGATAAAGTGCATACAAAGTTTATCAGTAAAAATATTGTAAAGAAGTTTGGTTAATAAACACTAATAGATATCATCACCGCTTTATTTCCTTGATAACTTTTATTGGTTGCACCGAGAGATGACGCTTTCAATTATTTCCTCAGCAAATATTACTTAACTTGGTTAAATATATTTATCCGTGCGACAATCGAACCCGCAACCCCAGGCGCAGAAAGCCAACTTAGTCTCCGTACCAATCGGTCGTCGTCGTCAATATACAGGGTATCTCAAGACTGCGACCGAAAACGAAGCCAGGTGGTAGTAAAAAAATGTCAAAAAAATCTGCAACGTTTTTTTTTTGTAGCTTTTTACTTATCGTCGTATTTGGGTGATAAATACATAGTTTTCCTAAAACAATGTAGACCTCTTTATTTTTCAACACTCAATGGTACGTAAGGGCTTAAATTATTATTTTCGCAAAAATAGGTATTTACCAGCCAAACAAAACGATTTTTAAAAAATTCAAAAATAATATCTGTCGCTGTTTTGGTGAAATTTTTATTTGCATAGTGTCTGTAACTACTAAAACTACCACCTGGCTTCGTTTTCGGTCGCAGTTTTGATATACCCGGTATACTTTGTTTTGTTTTTTTCTTTTGTATCCTGACTAACTCTAATAAATTTTGATATTGTATCTTCTTTCTCCGTGCTTGTGTAGCCTGTAGGCCGGTTCACTAGTTACTATTAATGTGCTTTGTTACCAATTATGCAGCATAATGAGATATATCTGTTAATCGATTTTGGATTAATTACTACGTAATAATTAGTTCGTAGTTAGTAAGCGGTAGAGCGGTGGAGTCATGCTGGCACCTAATTATTTTACATAATTGTTATGGCATGTGTTGGTAAACGGAATGTAATTAGGAGTATTAATTTATATTTGTTTAAGAATTGTTTATAGTTTTAAGATATAGAGCCGCGGGTGTGCTGTGTAAATTAGTATTTTAGAGAATATTGTAGATTATTATATGTATAGATGACGTGGCGCATTTGGTTAGGAAGCGAACTGTGAACTGAGGGGCCGCAGGTTCAATTGCCGACGGTAATAAGATTAAACCACAAACATATTAAGCCTAGCTTAATTTCGGCTGGCATATAGTTCATAGTAAATTACGTCCGGTATTACAATTTCTGATCGTCAAATATATTTTTTTGTCAAATTGTTAAGCACACGATCCAAATACGTCATTTTTATATACAGCCTATTATAATATATTAAAACGAATAGTTTTATGACTCCAGATAAATCGAACCTTAAAGAAACGGATTAAATACACAACCAATAGCATGAAAGACTCTGTTACAATATCGAATATGTCCATCTGAGAATGACGTTTCATATGCGGTTGACAGTGGCCGGTCGGCGCACAATTGCACGTTCGTTTCCGTTGCGATCACGAGCCCCGTCCTATCATCGGGACATTAAAGGCAACGCATCCAGCAAACGATATTGGAAAAGTTATTCATATTTTCAATATTACATGTATTTCCCTTTGCAAATCGCCATTTCAAGTACCGGAGATGGAAAATGAGTTGTTTATTTGGTTCTTATTTTTGTTCCGTCAGTTTAATGTTTGATATGTTTTGTGAACTTAATAGTCTTTCATTTGGATGACATTATTCTTGTTTTCCTATTTAATTGAGGGATGCTACACATTTAGCTTACTTTCCGTCTGGATGAATATGATCATTCACAAAATATATTAAATAAATAAATATATAAAATATACTGTCATGACGGCCTCGGTGGCGTAGTTGTACTTCGGTACGACTACAAAGCTGAGGTCTCGGGTTGCAATTCCGGGTCGGGAAAAGTGATATTGGGTTTTTCTATACATTATTAGCCCGGAGTCAGGAATTTGTGCCCGATATGGCGATAGCCTTGCCTCTTATTACATCGTGGGACGGAACACACAAGGCAAAATGTTGATGTTCTGGTACCACCTCTGCCTACCCTTTCTGGGAAATCGTGATTTTAAGCACGTGCGGTACGAATACACCCAAAACTGAAAACAAAATATTATGGGGAGTAAATTAGAAACTTACTAATTAAATCTCGATGAGATTACTTGAGGATTATATAATTAACATTTGGTTTTTATTCATTCATTACTCAACTGGTTCACTGCGCCATAAAGGCTATCGAAATATTATTTAACTCATAATATTCTCCGGTTACAGCAAATACCTCAGGCATATTTGCGAAATGAATCACGGTGTGGTGTTGGTAGGGCCTAGGCCGCGTGTCGTCTATTTACATAGCGAGCGGCGTGTGATTGCGTGCGGGAACAACTCCACGCTCCACATGACCATTTGCAATAAAAACGCATAAATATTTGTTATACACGTTCAATATACGAAAGGTAACGCCACCTCGTCACCTCGTGTTGGCTTAGATGCGTGTACATCGAACGCTCTGAATCATCTGCGTTTGGATTATATCGAACAAAACCCGCGATGGATGATCATTCGGTCCGCGAGAGAGGGACGCATAGAGTGTGCTGGGTGGGTGCGAGCGAGACGGACTAACGGTTAGTGCAGGTTCAACGATCGACTCTTGCGCAGTTTGTTGAACTGCAATCATTGCTTTGGAAAAACGTTAGGGTCGTGAGGTGCTCCTTAGAAATTATTTTTCTGAATTAAACATATATTACACATATATCTGAATATTTAAAGGTTACTTTATTTGATTGTATAATATTATAAACAATTAGCAAAATTTGTCCGTTACAAAATTGAGTAGAAACATTATCGCGGAACATAGGCTTCCCCCGACAATTTTCATAGCGATCTGTCGAAGCGAAAAAGGAAGTGAAGCGCCGGACGTCCGCTGACAAAGTGGCCAGATAAATTATTTAAGGTGGAAGTTAGATTTTCTATTTAATACCGTTAAAATCCTTAACAGCCTTCGTGACTAATTTGGTCTGACGCCGGAAGTAACAATAAAGGTCACGGGTTCGAGCCATGCACCGAGATACAAACTTTATCCATAAAAAAATGTTTCGCGACTGGGTGTTTGTGAAAGCAAAAAGTGTTTCATGGTTTGATACATTAGACAAGATATGTATCAGAATGAGATCAGGACTTTGAAAATGTGTAGGGTATATTTGGTTTATGATTTATTCATCTATCACTTACCTGCACTAGGCCAACAAGGAATATGCCTCAAATATCAAATCCTCGATTGTAGGGGAGGCCTGAAAGTAGAACATATACAACACATTATTATGTTTGCTAATCATCAAGAATAAAATAAAATCGGTCGGTGGCAGCCCTAGCGCCGAGGCAGCGTCTGTCCCGCTCCGCACAAAGGAGCGAAAGAGACGCGCCTCGCGGAAGAAAGCACAACTAGTTACGTAAGTTGTTGCTTTATCGGCGATCGCCGGCGCTGCCACTGTCAATTTAATTTCTATTTTATCATTTTTTATGGCGGATCGAGTGTGGACGAGCCGGACGTGGTGCGTGCCATCCCTAACGTTCTATCTCACTTGATCCGGGTTTTGAATATCGAATTGCAGATTATGCAATAATAATGTTTATTTTTAATAATGCCGGAAATTTTGGTATTCTAGTCTGTGATGTGTGATTAGCGGGTAACACCGCAATAAATATTTTATTACAATTTTTATAACTAAAATATTATAGAATAAAAATATTACCGGTTAGGCACATTTTTTTGCCCTTAATCAGTAAAACAAGTGCATCATTTAGAAAGATTAGTTATTTAACTTAAATAAATTTAAAATATTTTTGGTACATAGAACTGGTAAAATTTAGTAGATATTATTCGAGCTTCAAAAGTATGGAATATATAATATTATTTGATTTTTGAAAGCCGCAACGGGACAGTAATTTGGCAGACTGCGAATCTACAATTCGCGGGCTGATTTTATTGGTTAACAATATCTTATAACGTCTAAAATCTGTGGCAAAAATCACGTTACTTATTAGAAGCTCAGAACATGTTGGGTGGCTTTTGGACATTCATTGATTTATTTACAACGACGGATACGTCCCAATAATGTTGCGACATAAAAGTACCGTATCTACTTAATTAATGGGTCCGGCTGTTTTTGAGACCGAAAAGCCTCTTGTAGTTCCTGATACCCACACCCTGATACGACACATGACTCGATATTAGTGTGGGGTCAGGACTATATATGTGACTGTTGGATGTATTTATTTATTTAATATTAATTTTTTAATTGCCCATTTACGTATCGCCATAAAATTAGGCTGACCAGTGCCACAGTAAACCAGGCAGAAGAATATTTCACCCGACTGAACCACATATAGTTCTGACCTCATTCTGACATACAACTTTTGTATGATGTCAAAAACTGCAACTTTTATTGATATCAGAAAACTAAGCCTCAAAAACGATCTTGCTGTGGTCGAACCCGCGGCCTCTTGGTTCATAGGCGGCGTCTTCACTGGGCCACAATGGTCGATCGGAACATGTACCGGCTTTAACCAGCGGAATGTTTGGTGTTCCCTTTGTATCGCTTGTTCCGGGTTCATATCTGAATGCACTTGTGTAGATAGATATATTATGTATAGAGAATTTTGCACTCAAATGAACTAAAATATATTCCATTAACATTATTTTTGCGTGGTGGCTTTGTGGTAGTGTGTGTGGTAGTCGCGATATTGACTCCCAGGGCACAACTCTTTCAGTGTCATGTGTGTATGATGTTCAATAAGTACAAACTTTAACGATGAAGGAAATAACCGTGAGGAAACGCGCATGCCATAGAAATTTACACGAATTGATTGTATAAGTAATATTTATTTAATGAATGTAAATACTAAATAACATTATTTACACTCTCTCAAACATCGAAAAAACCAAAAGGCACGGATTGAAAATCATAAGCAGCATTTAGCAATAAACTGTATGATAACGATAGGCTCACATTGAGTCGAATGAGAAAATTATGATCAAACTCGTCGTAGGACTAGACAATCGATTAAGTCGTATCTGCTTCGTGTCGGTTGCAACGCCTATGTGTTATCACATGACTCAGCATCAGTTTGAAATCAGATGCATGTATAACAGTGTCCCAGAGACTGTATCAACAATATAATATTGACAATGGCCAAAGCCTTCACTCAAATTCTCAGATTATACAACTCCTGTGAAAACTAAAAAAACACAATTCCAAATCGGAATAAAACACTGCGTAAAAAAAATCTAATGATTACAAGCCTCTGCGTTATAGTTGGCTATTACGTTGGCTTTGAAACGCGAGGCCGTAGGTTCCATCCCCGCACCGAGTTTAATACAGTGTTACGTAACAAGTCTAGTTTTTTCAAATAAATTCAGTTATTTTTTTGGGCGTGTTGGGTGTGTTTATTTTATTTTATTTATTAAACACAAAACAGGTTACAATAATGTGCTTACATTATACATATTACAAAGTAATTAAATTATTAATGTGTTATTTGTTCTACGTGTGTATGGCAAGGATCATATGACTCATTTCCATTATATACAATAATTAGAAGAGTCCCCAATCAAATGGTAATAAACCTTTCGCGTCACCTTTACACGAAATGCAAAAGCAATAACGACGGACATGTAATTGGCTGTCCAGTGGCGACATGCTCACGACTGGCGAGATTCGAGTATCACGTAGCCTTTGAACCGTCAATGTACTAACTTTATTTGAATCTATTTTGACAAGCGCATGATGGAGTGAAGAGTGTTTATGGCAGATGATTAGTATCCCTTACATGTCGACATAAATACTAGCTTACTAAAATAATACCAAATGCGATATCCGAAAAATAAACTTTACAAAGAATCCAATTTAAATTGGTTGTTCCGGTCTGTCTGATGAATAATCACACATTTCTAACCCCACACTGCGTCACAAGTGTTGTGGGAATCAGAAAGTACGAGGCTCTTCGGTCTCGACACCCAGACTCGAATTACGTACCAGTGGCTCTCTTTTCACAGCTGGCCCTTACCAACTCCACCGAATAATTGAGCCGGATATAATCGAAATACGAAATGTGGACAGATCATATCATATTTTGTTCGTATCTTGGATATAGTATAGATATACTCAGGCTGAGCTCGGAACTTGACATTTACCTATGTGATTATAGGTTCACATCTTTAAAGATACTAAATTGTTATCTATTTCCAGTTGATACATCCTGACCATCATTTTTGTTGTGCCATGTAATTATAAAAACGATTTTCGTTCGACCAGGTTTGATTCCCCGAAAAGTAAACTCCCAATAAAATTGTAAGTAGGTCAGCGCGATATATAATATTGTATGCAGTTCATAGGAAAGTTTCATGGAAATCTCCCCTCACAAAAATACTTATAGCTTACAAAATATATTAACAAAAGGAAGGTCTATTGAAAACGTTACTAATTTATTGCTTTTGACAGCCTCACTGGTGCAGTTGGTTAGACGCCTGCTGTGAAATGAGAGGCCGCGGGTTCGATCCCCGCACCGAATCAAATACTGGTCTGATCCACAGGTATTTGTTCGTTTATTGTACAATATATTATACAATTCTATTTTAGAGTTAGGGACCACCTTAGAGTGGGTCTAGGACTATATTATATTATTTAATGTTGGGTGTATTTACTGTTGTTTAATAAAAGTTGTACATTGTGATGTGCGGCGGTACTCCATTACCATCAATACTGCTTGCACAAATCTGTAGGTATACAGTTTCCACCAGCTCAATATAATTGCGTCGACAGTGGACACTCTATTTCTGTTGCACTTCAGATACGCTAAAGTCATTTTGACAGTAAATACAAAATATTTTCACTCTTTCGCAACACCGTGCTTTACTTAATAATATATACATACATGCTTTATGCCTCATTTCCTGTATTAAATTTTTTCTCGGATATTTCTTTTTATTTTGTGTCCACTATGCCGAAAGGGTTGTTTTGTATTGTTTCTTGGTTTGGTAATAATCCTGATAAACTATGGAACACTAACGTGACTTCGCCTAACCATTCGGCGATTGTGAGCTCGTTCATTCACGTAATACCTCAACGGGCTTATATTGAATAAGTTGTTGCCTCAAAGTGGACATATAATTGGTGGAAAGCGGATGGCGAGTAATGTTTGCATGCACGTCGCCTGTACGTTCTGTCAAAACGATACTTAACTCAACTTTGAAGCCTAATTGGTGCGTCATAAACTTTGGTGATTAAAATCGCTGTGCAACCCTGTATATTCCAATGTTATTGGTTTTCTGATATATTACAAAATATGAAATTTACTGATTCTAATGTGTAAAAGCATCAGTAATAAGAATGTTGTAGTCTCATAAATAATTCAATACTTAATAATATGACGATATGTACTACTTGTGCATAATTGTCTACAGAAGCAAGTCGAATAATATATATCTTACAAAAATCTTTAGTACTCACTAAATACTTCGAGTCTGTACACAAAACGACATTGTAACAACAACAAATAAAAAAAAAAAACAATTTAAAGGGTAACATTAGTTACCAAGGAAAAACACGAACCCCCGTGCGTGCTGATACCCAGGTTGCCGGATTTAAACCTATAAATTATAAATCTAACGGCTTCGGTCCATTAGACCAGTATCGATTCGCTGAGTCCTATGTCAATAGCTGCATTACAGGTGCATTATTGGCTATTATTAATCCGTCATGCGCTGGCTAGCTTATGTTGAGCTACTTTGCATAAGCGCGGGCTTAGTGAACATACGCGGAGAATACCTGGCCTCTGCAGATATCGCATATTGACTAACGTTACTGTGAAACTATGTTTTTATGCAACTTAATGTACTACAACGTAATCTATGTTATACTAGGGACAGCGTACCTATTTTCACACTCGATTCTACTTGTTTTTAATAAATGCCACGACTAGGTAAAATAGGATAATACCCCATTATATCGATATTTATCGAGAAGTATAGCAGAGCTCTATAGCACTAGATTGACAAGTCTGCGATTAACGTCGGGCAACTCGAATAATCGACCACCAAGTTTTTTCCGATCGGCTGGATTCTTTGGCTTTGCATAGGGGTGTAGTATCCCTCAGTATTCTCTATCATGCGATACCTCGGGGATTGCTCTAAAACACCCAGATCCGAAACAACTATCTGTGGATCACACAAACATTTGTTTCGGTGCGGGGATCGAACCCGCAGCCTCAAGTTTCACAGCCGGCGTCTCACCAACTGCGCCACGGAGGCTGTAACGTTAAGATTATAATATGTCAAGCTCGAGCAAATTGGATATGTGACGCATCGTCCCCGCTTACGTACAAGGCGTGTGTCTAAACTCTAATGCAGTACAGGGATATTGAATCGCAAGTCAACAGCCATAGAACCTGCGTAGTCTAGACAAGGCTTTTGTCTTCTCTCTGTAGTATAGACGCACAATGTGGGCGGATAGTGTAACGAACAACATTGTAAGTCCGTGTTTCCTTCAAAATACCATTAGTTGACAATAACACTTGAGCTTTATAAGAGGACAATGATATACACGTAAATCCATTTACAAACAAAAGGATGGCGTATTGAATATCAGCTCTTTGAAAACCCATTAAAGTGTTGGTTTACACATTTCAATCATATTAGTACGATTTCATAAACATGTTATTTATCGATTAGAATCAATTCGTATAAAATAATTAATATTTTTAAAACATTGCACTGAATTTAATCAAATATTGTATCAGCCCACTGCAGGGCAAGGGCTTACATTACAATCGAGGGTACGATTGAGAGTGGTCCACCACGATGGCCTAGTGCGGGTTGGCGGACTTTACATACCATAGAAATTCTTAAAAATCGCTATGTTATGCAGGTTTTCTCACGATGTTTTTCTTCACCGTTATAGTGCGTGGTGTATGGCTATCAATACATACATGACTTCGAAAAGTCAGAGGTGTGCCCTGAGATTTGAACCCGCGACCACCGTGAACATGTTGGCAGCCGCGTCTGGTCCATTTACCAACAGGCCACCACGCACTTTTCAAATAATTTAAGCAAATAAACAAAGATATTAATTTAAACATGTTGCGCATATAAATATACGCGCACAAATCTCTAAATCAACATCAAAGGTCAATATTGGTTAAGTAGTGCGATGCTCGTAATGATTGCCCTTCGCATTGGTTCGTTGTATAGGCCCCGTTTTGTCGACAGGAAATATTAATTTGCAAATCTGTCGGCTTTCAATTTGTGTACCTATTTAGCTCTTTATACTGCACAATTGCTTGCAAGTATACAGCAGCTTATTATTGCAACATAAGTGACGATAACATCTAGGTAGATATACATGTGATTATATCACAGTGGTGGGAAACTCGTCATAGTGATTAATGACCAAAGCTAGTCCTTTTTGGGTTCAACCTCTATATACAAGATTCGGATTCTAAATCTTGTATCCAGATAAAAAATCAGCATAATTGTATCGACTATGTGAGATAGTTATTACTAGGATGATACTTACCATTGTTTTACACCAGGTTGTTGTTATTTCATCGCGCGATTAAATATTATAAAAAAGACCATAGTTCCAGGAAACGCCCAAGCCATTATTTTTTGCGGAAAGCCCAGCAAATGTATGGTCGCATGGGCCACGAGCTCCAGCCGCAATTATTACAAGTCGACTTGTTTGATAAGTTGACTGCGATCGTCAATACAATTCCGATCAGGGAAATTTGTTGCTATCCATAATGAGCATAATTTGCATTTATTAATCAATACTTATTTAGCATGACTTCTGTATTTTTAGTTGTAAAACGAATTATTAGTAATTTGGTTCAACACTCAACTGGCACGTGATTGGTCTAATAACAGCGTGTACAGTGGTTCGATTTCCAGGTTTGAAAAATCTCATATGAGTTGCCCTTGACCGGCATTTGTGGAAATAATTTTATTTATTTATTAAGTCTTTATTGTACACAACAATGAAACACAATATACAGAAATAACAAAAATAATAAAAGTACAAGTGGCGGTCTTATCGCTCTAGGCAATGTCTTACAGACGGACGAATAGGATGGATTTAAGAGAAGGAAAAAGAGAGGGCACTGTAGATATAAAGTTAAATAATACTAGTTTAACATATAAATACACAAACATAATATACATATGAATCATAAATAAATAAATAAAAATATAAATAAATAAATATACAAGTACATATATAAATACTTATACCATAATATATGACCAATTAATTCAGACGGAGGAAATCACACTAATATATTCTGTTTAAGGAGAAAGGCTCTTTAGCCAGCCTCTTAAATGATGACAGTGTTTGTGAATGTCTCACCACAACTGGAAGCGCGTTCCATAATCGAACTGCTTTGATAGTGAATGAGTTGTCCGTAAATGTTGTGGTGTGCACGGGGATTCTCAGGTTTAGGTTCTCAGACGACCTCAGGGACCTCGAATAAGAATAAATAATAATGAAGAAAAATAAATCTATCTTCAAGATAAGAAGGGGTGAGAGGATTAAACAAAATATTGTAAAGAAGAGAAAGGGTGTGATATTCCGACGAAGCCGAATAGGTAACCACTTGAGCTTAGCACGAAACTCAGAAACATGATCATATTTGCGGAGCCCAAATATGAATCTTATGCAGAAATTTTGAAGACGCTCAAGTTTGTTATGTTGGTTTTCGGTGAGATCTAGATAGCTGACATCGGCATAATCGAGAATGGAGAGAAGGAGGATTTGCGCAAGCGAAATAATGTTACCTCTGACTATCCTTTCGAGTATATAGATATGGGCTTATGTATGTATGGGCGTATATATGCATGCCCAAGTGTAGGCTGTCTAATGTACCTGTCGATGATTCCTTTGCCCATTCTCACATGATTGATGCGCATTCTGTTTGATTGTGTGCCTGTAACTGAAACTGCGGATTAATCCTATCCGAGACTGGAACGAGACGCCTTTGTAGTTTCAAAATAGAGGGGATCAATTACATTCACGGTGCAATGTTCAGAACTGTATACATACAGGGTATATCAAGACCGCGACCGAAAACGAAGCCAGGTGGTAGTTTTAGCGGCTACAGACACAATGCAACTAAAAATTTTGCAAAATAAGCGACGGACATTTTTTTACAATTTTTTAAAAATCATCGTTTTTGAGGGGTAAATTCCTAGTTTTTGCAAAAATAGTAATTTAAACCCTTACGTACCATTGCGTGTTTAAAAATTAAGCGATGTACGTCATTATTTTAGAAAAACTATGTTTAATCACTCAAATACAACGATATGTAAAAAATAACAAAAAAAAAATTTACGATTTTTTTTGTAAAATTTTTACTTGCATTGTGTTTGATATCACTAATACTACCTCCTGGCTTCGTTTTCGGTCGCGATCTTTCGTCTTGATATACCCTGTATATAAGCTCTTTTAAAAAAAAAAAACTATAAACCTAATAATAGACCCAATACTCACAAATACTTGTTGATAACACAAACATACGGAGACCGAACCCACGGCAATTTTTCACGTTGGCACTCAACCAACAAAGACTTGGTAAGTGTAAATTTAAACCACAGAACAGATGAATACGGTTTAAACTATAGTGAGTCACTGTTATCGCATTTGGTGTTGCCAGTAAAAATTAAGCAACAAAATTATATTATTTTCTATATATTATAGTGCAGTTCCATTAATAATACATTGGTATGTGACTAAATCATAACCTACTTGTTTGAAGTTCGTTAAGAATATGCACACACTACATAATATGTAGGTATCTGGACTGGACGTTAAACACCTGGCAATTTGAAAGAAAGTACATGCGTTAAATGTTGGCGTAATGACAGCGAATGGCAAGCAGATTGACATTTCAAAATGGCGTCGTTAGTTTCTCTTTTGGCCACTAAGCCCATCGATCAATTATACACTAGATACAACATGAGCGCTTGAAAAATGGCACCAAAAAAGAGTGCTTAAATCACGAGTAAGCACTCTTTCGCCTTCAGTCGCGCGCCGACCGTTGCTTGTGACAATGCCAAAATGCTCCGTAAAAAAGTGCAAAAACAACACGTTTACAAAGCTTAAAACTCATGGGATTTCGTATTTTCGGTAAGTAAAATTCATTTACTTGCTTCCTACTTTAATCAATATGTGAAATTGAGTTCCAATAATTAAATATAAATTAATTTAGCAACCTAAAATCAACAAGCGCTGCTTCGCAGTTGTCTCTTTCGACACGCTTAAATAGACAAGGATGAGTAGCGTCATGATTTGGAATAGAATATACATGGAGTGGTTTTATTTTGTATTTTTTAGTTACTAATATTAAATAATTTAAACTTATTAAATATTACAAAATAACATCAGAAATATTTATTACAGAATTGATTATATTATGTACAGACTATGTTAAAATATATTAAAAGGAGACATTGTGAAGTACATATAAAACAAATAGTTGTGTGTCTACGATTTTTCTTTCATTTACATTCATGATTTTGGCATATTCGTACAACATTTAACATAATGTAAAAGAAAAATACACTTAAGTTTATTTATTTATTTAAATCTTTATTATACACAGAAAAATAACATACAGAAATAGAAAACCAAAAAAATAATTATATTTTTTTTTTCTATTTATCATTTTTACAAAATAATCACATTTTACATATCATATTTCTTTACTAATAGGTAATAATATGTAATAGCTTTACCTATTATATTGTAGATTATTATGTTCATGTTAATTCATAGAAAAAATATGTAACAATTCGACTCCATTGCGCCTTTACTCCGCTGTCCAACTAAAGTCATAAAATTTTATTACTTTCGAGGACGTCTCATTCAAAAAGGGACTTTATGCCCCAGGAATAAGGTGAAATTTGTGTTAATTTGTGATCATTTTGTTCAGTTTTTTGTTTCAATGCATCGGTGCCACTTTTTAAAAGAACATATACAGGGAACTGTGTATCTAGTGTAGAATTGATCGATGACTTAGCCAGATAAGTTTGTGGCAGTGTATTCGTTTTTTGACAGCCTCTGTGGTGCAGTTAGTTAGACTTAAAAGTTTTCGCAGTTTTTGATACGTCACATGAAGAGAAGTATGGTGTATTTATTTATTGCTCAAAACTGCATATTATGGTATAAGATGTTTTCAACTACCGTGTATAGAGGTCGTTAACAAGACGGAAGCGAAGCCACCGCCATTTAAAAAAAAGCCCTAGAAAATCAACTGCGCCACAAACTAATAAATTCATTGAAAAATATATTTATTTATAGAATTCCGTTAATTCTAAAAGCTTAAGAACCAGTGATCACGCCGTGAAATAAACTCTAATAAATACATAAATAATTTTATTAATAAAATATGAATGTAAATACGTATTAGTGAAAATGAAATACATTAATGAAAGGTTTGCTAAGTTTGTTATTATTGCTTAGTTTGAGTCAGTCCTCGCGAACCTGAGAGACGTCCAGAGGCTCCCACGGTCTATTTTATTGAAAAAGTGCATGGATATCATTTTTTATAACACCGTCGCATAATTAAATTAAAATGCGAACTAAGAGGTACAACGTAGTTAAATAGATTAGCAATCTCTTTGCTACGTGAAAAATACTGCGAAGGATTTATTTATAACTGTTATTCTTTGTACATCAGCAATGGTTTTGAGGAAAGTGTTTTTTTTTTATTTACACTTTATTGTACATCAAAAAAATAAAATAAAAATACATAACAAAACACTTAAACTAAAAGTACAGTACAACTGGCGGTCTTATCGCTATCGGCGATATCTTCCAGAAAACCTTTGGATGGACTAGAGTGAATGGAAGTAGGAAAACGGGGGTAGACAAGTCAAGAAATTAAAATAATAATGATAATAATTAAGAAAAAAAATAACAATAAACAAGCTAATGATGTACCAGACTGACATACATAAATATGTACACAAACAAATACATATAAACATAAAATACCACATATACATCTTTAATGTTGTAAATATACATACATAAAAAATGATACCTACATAAATAAATATACTACATACATATATACATAATATTAAAATGTGCAATGTAAAACGATAGAAAGTGAAAATACAGAGGGACAAAACAAACAACAATAGGAAATACGTACTAACAAATTGAAGAGTAATGTGCTTTGACGAGTCTTTTAAAAATAGGCAAGGACTTAGCTTGACGAATTGACAGTGGCAATTGATTCCACAAGCGGGCAGCGTTTATAGTAAAAGAATTTGCAAGAAATTCTGTATTATGCTTGGGAATTTCCAATGTCAAATTTTCCGACGATCTAAGAGATCTCGTGTGGGTATTGCTAAGAAAATTAAAGCGTTCTTTAAGATAAGGAGGTGTGTTGGGATGAAACAAGATAGAATAAAGAAGAGACAGAATACGAGTATTTCGGCGAAGGCGCATTGACAGCCACTTGAGTTTAGTTCGAAATTCAGAAATATGGTCATATTTGCGAAGTCCAAATATGAACCGTATACAAAAATTCTGAAGGCGCTCAAGCTTATCGAATTGGGCTTCGGTGAGATCAAGATAGCTAGTGTCACCATAATCAAGGAGAGGAAAAAGAAGGGACTGGACAAGTGCAATTTTCGTAGGAATGGGTAAAAAGTTCCGTAATCTTCGTAAGGACCCCGCTGCAGCGAACAATTTCCGACTGAGTTCTTGCAGTTTATTGAAGTGTTTGTAGTTTATTGAAATAATAATGCAAAATCATTTTTTTTTCCTTCATTCTCTTAGATATTTTATTTTTACTCAAGATTGTACAATGTATATACACATTAATACACATAACACATATAAGTTTGTGCTCCAAAAATGCAGGTAAGGTTGCCGCTGACGTATTCACAGTTCACCAAGTTACAAAATCTAATGGCAACATTTCAGCGTTGACATCTTATTCCCAAATGATGTACGTTTTAAGGCGCATAGGTTTCTCAAAACAGTTTCTTTAGCCAAATGTGTACATTTTAGAACAGCGAAAAAATATATGTTAGTCTTGATCCTATTTATGAGAGGCTATTGTGTTCAAAACAAATTTACGTTAAGAATTCTCGATAGAAAAAAAATAACCATTAAAATTTAAATTCTAGCAATTATTTTATTTATAAACAAATCTTGATAAAATTAATAACATTATAATAATAATGGAAACTGTTGTTTTTATTTATCGATTTAAAGAAAGATACGTATTTAATATATTGTTAAATAGCGAGTTGAATATCGTCATCTCAGCGCGGCCATATTTTATACCTCATTCATTTACACCGCGCCTTAAAAAAAATATATTTTATATAAACCGAAAATTTAAAACAGATCAACGGTCTGTGCCGCAACTACGTGCCGAAACCTGGATTCGAACCAGGGACCGCTAGACTCTGAAGCCTTGCGCTCTACCGCTGAGCTATTTCGGCTGATATACAATTGTCGAAATAATCTACTGATTCTACTTTCATACCGAATGTTACTCAACGTTTTACAAACATCACTTATTTTTTTGCTGTTATATAAATTTATGTATTGTAATCTTCAAAGACTTAATGTAATTTTATAACCGACTCCAAGAGGAGGTTATCAATGTGTTGTTTTTTTTAAATGTATAACACCGATTACGCTGAGATTTACGCTTAGATTTCACACTAATTCACATTGCTTATAGGTTGCCGCTAACGTATTCACAGTTCATCAAGCTTATATCTATCCTAATATGTGAACTCGAACCCATTGCAACAAAATACGATTCGAGCCAGACCTAGAATCTTTGGATTCGGATCGGATTCCGATTTTCGGGCCCACAATACCTTTTGGCAAAGGCTCCTTCCTCCTTGTATCGCTCAAAGCTTTTCCGGTCAAAGCTTATGCATCTTCAATCCAAAATACTCCCAAGATAATCCAGTCCATTGGACAGATCAACATTTGTGTAGCGTCGAAAACAGACAATAGACACGACGGCCTCTATTGAGTTATCTCTTGATTAATTATTGAATACCTCATGTGGGCTTAGTTCATAGACTAGGCCGCCGAGGCGTAGATGGCTAGACGCCAGCTGTAACAAGAGGCCGCACGTTCAATCCACACACCTGGACAAATGTTTGTGTAATCCACAAACGTTTACTTCGAGTCTGGGTGTTTGTAAGACTAAGAAGTATCTTATAGTTTTTAAGTGTGTTGTTTCTAGTGTGGGGTAAAGACTATGTACGTGATATTTGGGTGTATTTTTTAATAATTAGGCTATATACACGCCATTATTAAAAAACATATATTTTTAATAAAATGGCGTACCTACAAAAGGGAAACCTGTAGAAATGGCGTCATATGAACGCTTTGCTACTGGTGCGTGCGGGGGTGCCCATATAAGCTGTAAAAGAACTACCATTGAAGCAAACGTCCTGTAAAAGAGTTTCTCTCGCGGCAAAAGTAATGTAGGACGCCTTTAAGTGAGAGTAGTGATGAGTAAGAGTGATGATATTCGCAAAGTGGATGAAGAAGCTGAGAAGCAAGATAATGTTCAACAGTAGGCTGCGAAATAGAAAATGATAGTAAACTGCGGAACTAGGTCATCAGAAAAGCATGGATATAAAATGGTGAATAAAACGGCGAGTTGCGGAGCTCGTCTTAAATCCTCTGCACTTCGATTCCCTTGAGAGCGCATAATCCGCAAATCCCTACAACTAAGTGGTTAGCGAGATGGCGAGTGATAAAACTGATAGCACGTCCATAGCGTTCGCCGATAATTTTTAAACTGGCTATTATTTTTCTGTAGATGAAACTGCTGTTAAGTTGATGCATATTTGCATCCGATAAGGTAGCTATAATACATACTTTCTTAAGTTAGAAATGAATTAGGTGAATCTATCAATCTATTTCACAGCAATGTGAAAACAAAACGAAACAAAGCATTGTGAATCAAACAAAACGTAGACAGAAATAACTCAATACATTATAACTATAGGCTTGGGTGGAAATTCGTTCACAGTTAATAAGGATGTTTACCATGTAGGCATTCCGAATCCTGTCGAAGCAGACCGTTTAGGCGCCAAATCTGCATCCGGTGAACTTAACCAATCAATTTGGCCCCTGCGTTACATACGTTTACCTGCGTCTTTGCTACTAAGGATTTACAAATTAATAATAAAACTTGCACTATCTAGTAATAAAAATAACCGATATGTTTTTTTTTTATTGTTGTTGTAGATATTATATTGGTGTAATTTTCGGGTACTCCCAGATAGCAATAAACTTTTACCAAGGATAAAACACGCTACAGTGTCTTACTCATATGTGGCGCATCCTGGGTTTAGCTTATGTGTGGCTTATAGCAAGCCAGCATTTTTCGTCTGCTTAAACTGGATTCCATTATCAATTACTAGTAAAATCTGTCCCTTTAATACAAAAAAACAACTGTATTTGGGTTTCCTGTCTCTTTACCATGAATTGATTTGTAGTTTGTTGTGGTGGGAATTAACAAAGATGATCAATTATATTGCACAATAATATATGTCTATTCTATATCTTCTACACAAACATACAATAATGAAATGTATAAACGTAATAGAATCTAAAACAATGATTATTGAAATGTTTCAGTTTTATTATCGCATGATATAGGTACCCGCCATAGATTATTGTGTTCTGACAAACATTTACACGACGAAACTATTTTACATCCTTACGATAATCGTATCTTCAAGGCGAGATATTCTCCTCGTGTAAATGGAGCTTTAATCATACAAAATATTGGCCAGGTTTAAATTCGCGCCGCACCTCATCAATTAATTTGTACCAAACAACGGATTATGTGAAAAGAGCTGTAGTGATTGCGCCTGTTGACAAAAAACGCCTGTTTCATATACAGTAACATGGACTCGTAACTTAGTCTTTTTTTTTATAGAGTTTCAAGGTGCTTAGAAGTATTTAATAGTATTAAATTGCGAAGGTTTTCAACCAAAAATGTAATGATGGGCTTATCTCTTATGATGTGCAATCTGTACACCCTGGCTGATCACTATAATATTAAACGTCAATATAATGTATACTATAACGTTATTAGACATTATACCGATTCCGCGTTCTGGGCGATTTCACTTACCTAACGCAGCCGTACAAAATCACTTGACCAATATAATTCTAAATTATTTATGAGCTGCTCTGAATTTAACTGCGCTGCAACCTCTGTATAATTACTGTATTGTAAACTTTTTATGAAAAGAGCAACGCTAGAGTTTCTTGCCCGTTCTTCTCTGGCGAAAACAGCCTTGTGAACTGGGTGGTAGTGGAAAAAAGTGACTGAATCTAAATAATGTACGACATTTCATGGGTTCAATAAATATTTTCATTTCATTTCACTTCATTTCATTTTATAAAATAATGATCTCGCCATCTTGACGCTCACAATTTTTAGCATCGCTTATTCTCAAGTCATTGTAGTGCCCAAGTAGGCTATGGGATGTGCCAGTAAAGGCTTGTGGTAGCAATATGCGCTGTTCACCCTCCTTGCGCACTTGGGTGCTTCACCACGACGTCACTCAATAAGCAGAGGTGGCTGTGATTTAATCATGAACTATGCGAAGCTCATTGATATTGGTTAGTTAACTCTTTAAATCGAGCTTTGTTAGCGTAAGTACTTGGACAAACTATTGACCCCAAATCTCTATCAATTCCAGTGGCATGTGTACGACTTATTGAGTTGATGTTTTAAATTTAAAAACAAAATAGTAATACCTACCATTGACTGCAAAAAGAGAGTAATACGACCTCGTGCTCCAAAATTACCGCGTAATAAGTATTAAATGGCATTAAAATTTAATATCAAAATGAAAACCACAGTAACAATGAAATGATGGAAATTTTATAATTTGTTTATTAATTATACGAGTATAACATTTGATACCGTGCGGTTCGCGTTCTGAAAACACAGGTTTAATATTTCCAATGGACAGTCTTATATTAATTAATCCTTGAAATGGGGCGGTGTTTTTGATAGTTGTTAAAATATATATACATGTATCAAGCAGCTTATGATCGGAAACGCAATATGCTCAAACAACAAAATCTAGTGGCAACATTTCATGACCTTTTATTCGCAAATGATGTACGTTTTAAGGCGCTGTGCATAGGCTTCTTAAAACAGTTTCTTTATCCAAATGTGTACACTTTAGAGCAGCGAAAAAAATATATGTTAATCTTGATCATATTTATGAGTGGACATTGTGTTCAAAACAATTTTCGTTAAGATTTGTCGATAGAAAAAATAATAATAAAATAGCAATTAAAATTGAAATTCACGCAATTCTGTTATTTATAAACAAATCTTGATTTAAAGAAAATATAAATAACGAGTTAAACAACGAGGCAAATAAAACATCGCGTCATCGCAGCGCGGCCATATTTTATTCCTCTATTCGAACCAGGGACCGCAAGACCCTAAAGCCTTGCGCTCTACCGCTGAGCTATTTCGGCTGAAATACAAATGTCGAAATTGTCTACTGATTCTACTCTCACACCGATTGGTATTCAACGTTTTACAAACATCACTTATTTTTTTCCTGTTTTATAAATGTATGTATGGTAATTTTCAAAGACTTGATGTACTTTTACAGAGTATACTTCAAGTGGCTAAAGATTAAAGATAAAAACTCGGCACCTTCAACATGACCCTCGCATGGCAAAATATTTAATCGTCATTATCATATTGTGCTACAGGAAGTCCTTATTCGAACATCCTTCAGAGTATTTTACATATGACAACCTCGACCTAGGAGTCGAACCTAGGAAGCCACGGTTCACAACTCATACCTGCTGCCACTAAGACTAGTGTAAGGCAACGATATGCATTGTTTTAAAGTGATTAATAAATTTTCCGTATATTTGATTCACAATGTTCTTTTTTATTATTCAATAGTAACATCTAGAAAATGTTTTTAGTAAACTGAACGCAATCAATTAAAAATTTCGAGAACTATTACATAGCGTAACAGATACCTGCACCATTTGTTTTTCATATTCCGTAGTTCGAGCGGTATTGTTTGCGAATGCGGTCAGTAAGTTTCGCCTGGAAATAGCGCTAATGAATATTTTTAACGTGGTTGGCGTTTGGCGATCAATAGCGAGCTTAACAAAGGTCAGATAGTTCTGTAATGAGTGAAGTTTAGTTTTTATTAGCACGTTTTATAAAAGATAAGCTATCTGTATTTTATTATTATATAAGTTCATAAGTTCAGCCGGCAGGGACTGGATGCATAAAGCAGCAGATCGGCCTCTGTGGCGTACCTTGAGAGAGGCCTATGTCCAGCAGTGGACTGCAACGGGCTGCTGATGATGATGATGATGAAACTCATAAAGAATGCTAGTGGTAAGATATTTTTGTTTGCCGACCACTGCAAATTTTGGAAAATCACCGTAATGAGTAACGCAATTGTGCAACATTTCGGGTATACTCTGTACACTTTCATTTTTGCTCGGACCAGCACAATAATGTCGATCGGCGAGGGTTAGTTATCTCTCTTCTTCGGATATTTATTTGGATTAGTTATCGCTTTATCACCTGAAATGAATTTTGTTTCCTATTGTTAACGTCTACTGCGTTTTTACCTTATTAATCTATTACAGTATAGGAAAATACAAATAAACATGACTTATGTTAATAGACTCTAAGATGCAAACATTATCAACAATCGAAAGATCTAAAAAACAAAAAAAATGTATCACCGCATTACAAATACAAATATAATTAATTAAATAATAACCGTTTGATATGGCGTATATCCCAGACGACCGGTCAAAGTTTTACAAACAATAACGACAACGAGTTCCAACGACCCGACGTGGGTGGGATAGACATAATAAGTATCTTAAAAAACAATAATACATGTTTATGGCAACAATGCTATATTTTTAGAATATTTTGTCTATACTTTACTCGAATATTGACATTTAATTAATTTACTTTAATTTTAACTACAAAGATATTTTCATTTTATACATATTATATAGATGATATGTGTGTGTCTGTTGATGGAATTATATATTTTTATATGATATTAAGTGCAGGGCATATGGCCTAACCCCTTCCAATCGTACTGTTGATTGTAAAGGACGAATATGGACCGATACAAATACAAAGTTATGTGCAATGCAGTCCAGATAATGTATCCTACGTGTAATCCATCCTACGTGAAGTGAACATATTTCGCCAATCGTCACAATTTTGCCGGCCTAGTCCTGGATATACAGGTAAATTTCAAACGCGACACACTTATGTGGTCACTATGCCGGATCCTTAAACAATGTTCAAGGTAGTCGGGATTCGGCCGTATTCGTATGCCAGCACCTTAGGAACATTTATCGGTGGTCATTAGTGCTATAAGCATAGCCATGTGTGTTGGTAGCCCTCATTAGTTCACTAGACTGACAGGTAACGAAAATTTTTCAGTATGTTATTTTTTCCACATTTTGTGCATCGGTCCACTTTGGGTCTAACTTTTGAGCGCTTTCGCCAATTACAAAGTAGGACAGTGATAACTTGGCCTGCCCTGCTGTTGAGTAATCAAATTACATGATTCGTTTTAACTGAAAATCTATTTTAGGTATATTACGATGGATATAGTAAGTTTGATTCTGGGGAACACAACTGTTGTTTTTGTAAGTGATGTTCGTATACGTATTTAATCGTTTAATTGTATTATATTTTATAAAGCCATTTTTAGTTAATAATGTGAATATGTGTAGTATTTGTGTTAACTAATATTTAAATACATTTAATTTGTTTTTTTTTTTAAATTGCCAATATTGTGAATTGAATAAATTCACTTCAATCGGTGAAATAGGTCAGTACGAAAGGGAACAAGTATTAGTTTTAACTCCAGAATAATTCGGGCTATCGACATAATTATATTTAAGCGTCTGGAGCACAGAAACGGATTCTAAAAATAAAAAGTTTTAATAGAATAATAGGCTGTCGCTTGTTTGATGCAATATATATTTTTTGGAATAAAACTAATTTTTACGGATTTTATCGCGAGTTGAAGCTTTAGAGCAATCGAAACGTCGGGAAGTTAAAAAATGTAAAAATTAAACCAAAATGCGATAAAATCTGTAAAAATTACTTTTATTTCAATGTGTAACATTCGCGTAAATCTAAGAAACCATCTATCTTCTGTTTTATATTAAAATGATAGAGGTTCGTACTGAAAAAAAGCTTTTATTTATAAAACTCATATTAAGCTCACGACTAGGGGCCCGTGACGGCAACCGGAGGAGCCAGTAGCGCCACATCTTATTGAGCTTACATATTTCGATCCTATCGCCGAGCCAAGTTTTGAAATCGTTTAAATCACGCAAAGCAATTTCCCGATTTTGAAATGGTCCTAAGGATGTTATGGTTCATAGCTCATATACCTACGCCGCAAAATTATATTGTACCGAAAATGCATAAAATTTTTATCAGTGTCGTTATCAACTATTTCTTAAGAAGAATTAGAGGAATTATTCCGCATTTCATTGACTGTCTCGCGCACAACACCAACAAGGCGATGCTAATACGAATGTAGTATATGTCGGTGACAGTGTTCTTAGGCCAACGATAGAGATTTTGATGTCCTGGTAACAAAATATTTCACAAAACATGTTTAATTAATTCAAAGTATTTTTATTTAGAATTGAATATATGGAAATATTTGTATTGTGTTCTATAGTCTATATTATTATAAGACGACGATAGAAAAAGGTATTGATCAAAAGAAACATTTTCTTTTATGGAAAATGCACAAATAACTTTTTTATTTTTACGTCTTTTCCTGGAATACTCGATCTATCTGCTCGAGTTCTTACTGTACTTCCTTTGCATTCCAGGAAAATGGAAAATAAGTCTAGCGATGCTCAAGAGCTTTTGACGTATTAAAGTTGCGATTATATTACTGTTATTATTTTTCATGTGAAATTTCTTATAAAAATAACTTCTCCGAGTTTTTATAGCGGAAATTCTACAAAAGAGATTATTTGTAATATATTTTCAACTTAACCTATTTACGTTATAGGTTTGTCTTCATACGTGGGATATATCCCAAATGATCAATAAACTAAATTACATAAAGAAAGATGCCAGATTCCCAAAGAGACTTTGGCTTGATGTAAAATATCCACGGAAAAAACTGAAAAGTATATTGATTTGTAAAACATTGTATTAGAAACATTTATATGTTAGAATTTTATCCTGGGAACTATTTAAAAGAAAATCATTTTATAAATTGTATTAACTTTTGAGGTAATGTCATTTTGGTTTACTCACATAACAGTATGGTAGCTTAATTGGACAATATTAACCCACCAATCCGGAAAATACAATTTTTCAATTAAATAAAATACTACATTCGCAATATAAGAAACTATTATAAAATATGTATTACATAAAACAATTACATAATATATGCTCCTGATCTCAGTTTATTTTTTTGTTAATAGAGTGGTGTGATCGCAATGCCGTTATGTGTATTTGCTTATCACAAACATTGGTCTAGATGCAATCGAATTCGTGTTATCACTTGATCCACGCGTGTCAGGGCATCGGTTAGCCTATTTTCCCGAAGCCGATCTGTGAAAATCTATGATTATATTATTTCGAAAACTAAAGTTTCGCATCCGTCACTTATGAGAAATAGGGTAATATGGAACATACTATATTTTATGAATGTAATTCTTATAATTTGCCTACTTTTTGGGAGGACTATTATTTCATACAATTACGGTAAATATATTGTTGTTTCAATACTTTCATCCGTCTATTTTACCTTCGCGTTTCACATCCATTTCGGGAGAATGGCGACGTACCATTCATTTAAATGTTGAGCCATTTTCTCGTTCGCGGGACATATTCAATAAATTTAAATAAAATATTATTTAGTTTAACAATTATAATGTCATACCGAGGATTGCAATCCTTGCAATTTTTAGCTTACTAGTACGATTTTGGTCCGCTTTAATGTTTCGCGGGTGCTACGCCGGAAGCGTTCTACACCAACGGCCGGCGACTACGTGCTACGCGCCCCGCCCACTGCTACCATCAAAAATGTCTATTACGCTCTCTGCTTTGGTTGTTCCATTGGTTATGAATGTTATTTACCTGCAGGAAGGAATTATTTATCAGATACATAGTTGATTATATTTTTAGTTCATACAAGAAATTAATTCTCTTAATATGTATATTGCTACGAACAAGTTACGAGTATTGTTTAATTATTAATATTGAAACTATACATATTTAATACTATGGTAACTAATTATGTCTGCCATAGCTTTTACTTTTTTAACTCGATGTAATACTTGTACTGCGGAAGGTGGTAGCTACCATCATACACGATGGGAAACCACGCATGTGTGTCGCGTTTCTACCTTAGCCTTCCATGAATCCGGTTATTTTGTTTTATTCTGGTTTCCAAGCATAGTCAACCATAACAAAATATTTAAGTGAAACTATAAACACCAAATCATTTCTAGAACCTTGGTAATGCTGCAATAATAGGAACTTGTATATAATGTATACATTATATACTGGCATCGACCTCCTTCCCCATTTTACAATAAAAATGTTAATTTAATCTAAACATAATAAATGCACCCAACAGCCGCATACATAGTTCTGAAACCACGTTATATATACGATTTCTTATAAATGGAGAAATAATTAATAATTAAAATACACTCCGTGTATTTTTAATACTTAAAATAATATGACGAAATTATTAAAACATCATCGCGTCCAAAGTATTTAAAATCAAGTCATTACAATTACTTAATTCCGATATAAATTTCAAAATCACATAAACACGTAAATTGACGTCATAACTTTGGGGCTCGGACGGTCAGGTAAGGGTAGAAGCGCTAAATTTCCGTACAGTAAGGGGGCGGTTCCTCGGGTGTCCTGTAGCTGCGTGGACGGGTGCGTTGCTTGCGCGGCGGCTGGTGGCGAGTCACCGCCGCGGCCTGCACAGTGCATCCGCGACCACCGCCGAGACAACTCCTCTTGAGGTAGCTCCGCCCGCGCCACTCATAGCGTTGCCTGACTCCTAGCTGATTGCTGCTTGTTGGCTGATTGCTGGTTGCTGGTTGCTGGTTGCAGCTTGCTGTCGCAGACTCCGGTTGCCCAGTCTCCTTCGGTCGGTAAGGTAAGTATCGGTTTAGGAAATTTTAATTAGGCGCGCGATTATTTTTTTGCGCGAAATATTAAATATATTTAAAATTAAATCACTAAATTCGGATTTAATGTTTAATGTTTTAATCCTTACAATTAAATTGGAAGTTTCTAAAAAGCTATTGCTGAAGTTTTCCGTCGCCTTAAAGTACGTACGGAAAAATTATGCGAGCGCGTTGAAATCTTTTGTTTAGTGTGTTTTAAGTAAAATTGCGTGTTATTATTTAGTAATAATTAGGACAGAGACATGTCGGTGATATTTGAACGAACTGGAGAAGTAGATCTTAATGCACTCGAACAATATGTAGTCGTCACGCTTATTGTGCTGTCGTACAAACACAATGCTCTTACTACAAGAGATACAATTTCCTAAAATCGATTTCAATTATTCATTAATGATTTTAATGCATTTTTACTTAGTGAAATTTAAAGACAATGTACTCATAAAAAATGCACTGAGGCCTCATTTTCTTTTATATCATGCGGTGTAACAATGAAATAAAAAATGTTATAATTAACAAAATACCTTGTAGATCGTTTCAAAACGTTTATATCTAAAATTTGTCATCAAAGTATCCTTGTCAGCTCTTTGTCAGCCTCTATAGTTGTTAAGTTCCCGACCAAGAATGGGTAGAGCACCGGTTTAAATCCCGCACCAAGATAATGTTTGTGACACCTAAAAAAATCGAGTTTGGGTGTGGTGAGATCGAAAGAACTGTATTAGTTTTTGGTACACGGAATAAAAAAACTTGATAACTATTGATATGGGGTAGAGCCTATGTGGCTTTTGAGTGTATTTATTTGTTAGATTTGTCCTACAGTCATTGTTTTAAACAAATATGGGGCCGACGGGTAGACTTATAAAATTGCAATTACTAGCCAATGTTCGCATTTTTGCCAAGGTCGTTCTTATAACGCAATAGAGATTACAAAAAGTTATATAAATATTCATAAAATGTTAACTTTATACTAGATAAACATAATATACATTTTTAAATTGCTAAATGCCTGAAAAATTAAATATCTAAAACATATCTTGAGGTTTTTGCGTGATGCGCGATCTGCTCCTTTTGTTCGTCTCAAGTTTCCGTTTTGTTTGAGACTACGCGCGGGCTGAGTCGTCGCCTCTTCGTTTTCCGCGACCTAAGACAACACGAGACGTCTTGAGGAAGTTTCGCGACCAAACAGTGTAGACCTCCCGTTGTACTACAAACTTTATGTTTGTAGACCATACCCTTGTCTAATTTATCTGGAAATAAAGCCTCTTTATCCAGTGTATATGAACTTAATTTGATGTATATTAGTTATTTGTTTTATTATGAAAATCTGATACTCAAAATGAAAATTTCTCTTTGGTACACATGTTTTGTTATAATATTACAACATAATCCATTCTTTGTTTATTCAAATACATGGTACAGACTACAGATGTTATGTTTTAAATTTTAAGACAATCTTTTCTTTGTTTAATAAAATACATAATACAATACTAGAAACATTCTAAATTCTAAAAAATAAACGCGTTTTATAATATGTAAGATGTTCAGGGGTTATTTTTAAAATTTAAGCGTTCAAAGTAGTACACATAATTATAATTATAGAATTAATGAACAATTATGGGTTCGGATCGAAGTTGAAAATTATAAAGGATATTATAAAAATATCGGCAGCATTTTATTATATTATTTTGTCTTATAAAACTCGCGGAAAAGTTTCTCAGACTCAGACATAAAGATTTGTTATTAGCTATGCACTTCGCATCTTAAAAAATATATACTTTTCATATTTCCTCTTCCGCGAAAAAATAATTTCCGTTTCATGTTATGAACATATTTTTATACCCATTGCCATTAGCGAGAAGGCTTTTTTAAACACGTTATAAAAGTATTTTCCCGAATAATAATGTTTAAACAAATCATTTGCCGCTCCTGTATATGGATAGCTAAGGGTGTTTCCTGTAAAAAGGAACAAACCATTTCCCGGTACGGCAGTGGATTAATTTATAATTTTATAATAATCGTTGCGGTTATAGTTAGTTAAAATTTGAAACTCTGCCCCGGATAATAATATTTAACATAACCTTTCGTTGGAATTTTCTCAAAGTTTGTGATAACTCGTGATCCGATATCGCATGCAAATTTTGAGCTTCTAAAATTCAAGTCGGCTTCTACAACTTTATTACTACCTCGAAATTGTTCAATTGAAACTTATGGTAGTTTTCATACATTGTAATACACATAAGTATAAAATATAAAACGAATCCTTAGCAATTTCTGATTGGCATGGCATGGAAAGCAGTTCTACTAGTATAAAATACATTACATTAGAAAAGCCATTGGTTCATCCGAGCCAGCTACGCAGGTGCTACGCGTCGTAGTACACCGGGGTTAATTGAAAACAGTCTACGGGGTTTATTCCGTAGCGAATGTTTCATTGTTATCGCTAAAGAAGGTAATATATTTTATTAACGGACTAACGAGAAAATGTAGCAATTTACACAAGATAACTGTCGCAAATTACTTAAAAAATAATTAATATCTGTTTGATGAAAGACAAGGGCTTTATGTTCAAAATTGGGCTGTATTGAATGAAGGCATTTCAAGCGTCCAAAAATATATTAAAATTATTGTAACTTAAAAAAACATTACTTTGTGAAATTCAATTTTTAAAAAACACCTATATATAATTATTATAAAAATTAAATGCTTTGATCGCATTTACTATGTAGCTAATATTTGATGGTAGAGCATCAGTAATTTTAGCCAGTTTGTGAGTTGGAGTATTACCGCACAAAAACGGTTAAACAGCATTAAGCTAAATAAGTTTCCTCACGTTGTTTTCGTTTACTGTTTATGTGAGCAATAATAATATTGAATGAGATATAGACAGTTTGTCGAATAATATATTGATTGTAGTCACGGCGCTTACGGAAGCTGTAATTTCAGAGTTGAGTAGTCATATTTTTTGACAATTAAACAGGACAATTATCACTTCACTGGTGGCAATATTACGTAATAAGAAATGAGTGATTACTATTCAATTTGCAAATTGACATTGTCGATGCGTTTGTATTGAGGATATACCAGACAGGTAGCATGTAAAGGCGACCTGAATAGGTACCAGCGCTTTCTCTATTTCGACTGAGCAATGTGCAACCACCGTTATTATCTGTTTTGAATGACATTGTGTCAGTTACCACTGGGCATTAACAGATTGAACTGTATGTCAGAGTGACAAGGATCATCCACTAAATATATAAAATAATTAAAATACATCTTCCTAAAAATATTTTAAATAATCGGTATGTTGGCAGTCCACAATTCGACTGCCACTGTGGCGCAGTAATTAAAAACCCGTCTATGAAACGGGGGCCGTGGGTTATAATCATGCAAATAATATAAATCATTTTGTCTAATCAGCAAATATTCTCAATCACAAATATTTTTGTGGCGTTTTTAATGAGCTTCGGTTAAAAGAGCCCACGACACACGGCCTCCCACACACACACATACACACACACATCACGCCTTTTTCTCAGTCGACAAATCATCATTGGCTGTTGATAATTCACTGTTATCTGCATCAATGTACGGGTTACAATTGCTAATAGGTACTATTTATAAAATATTAGGCGTTTTTAAGTTATTATATTTTGTTTATTCATTTATTTACTATTAATTAAAGTCATCTAAAACGTACGAACGTTTTATTAAAATATCTATGAATGGCAAGTAAAGCACTGCATTTCTGCCTACAAGGAGCGCACGCCCCTGGCAGCAGCTATGAGCTGTGACTTCTAGATCGAGACTCTCATATCGTGTAAGACTCTGATGATGAATCATTCGCAAAAAAAAAAACAAATAAACAGATTAAAATTACGTTCTTTGATTTTGTGCTGCGTACATAAAATCATAATCAGGGCAAAAAAAATTACATTTAGTATTGTACACATATTCTCACTACATAAAGTACAGTTTATAGCATTTCCGAAAACGAATGCAAAGAGCCTACCAATGCCACTCAGTTGGTAATAATTAGAAACAGTATATCGAACTACGTTCGCAATAGCCAATTTTGATTCGAACATTCAATTATGCAATGAACAAAGAAGTGTGTCGGCGTATTGGATCCAACAGTTGACGTACAACAACCCTACGCGTTTTCATGTTGTTTATTTGCTTTAGGGTTAATAACGTTCGTCTGATGCTTATTTTTGACGGTCCTTTGATAATGCATTTGAGGCGTCATGTGAACAATAAGGATTAATTAAAGGAAAGTCTAGATGGTTCATTTTTTGCTTGAAATATTACGGCGCCGTTATTGTTTGGTTATTCGACCAATATCGAGAAAGAAAGGCGCCGTTTATGGTTTTATGATTCATGACTATTTTTGTAGGTAGATAGTTTTGTTCGGTGTATATAATTGTTTGTGTGGCCCGAAAATGTTTGCATCGGGTCCGGATGTTATGCGACCGAAAAGTCTCGTACCTAAGTGTAGGATCGTGACGTGTATTTCCTAATTTATTTCTGAAATATTTCTCCAATATTAGGAAATAAGGGAAAGTTAATTTATATTTTTATATCAATATACGTATACATTATGTTTTATTATTTTGGTTGTATTACTATTTTGCGTAACCTGAGATTGAAGAAGAGTTGTTACAACGAGTATATAACGCAGTTTCGTTGGCCGGCTAATAAACACAACTTCGATAGAATGTTTTTTCAGTCGATTACCAAAAGTTATTAGTTTGTGATACAAACAATATCTTTGCTTTAACAGGCACCCCATGCAGTGGCGAAGGGTGACTTTTTTCAAAAGGGAAGCCGATACTTCTGGTGACTAGTTTTATTAAATTAACAAGTACTCATACTTATATTTTTACTCCGTTATGTACGTAAGATATTGAGCGACATATTTGCTTAGTAATACTTACTATATTTTCATACAACACTTGCACGGAATAGCACTGTGCCCGTTAGGTGCTTTTTTTAACGTTTTTAAAGTAAATTTCGATTCTATGCAAAAGACAACATTACCCTGTTTTGAAATTGATCGACAATAAAATTTCAAACGTTCCTTATATATAAAAAAAAGATGAAGAGATTGATGTAAGTGGACGAAAGTAACTATGCCAGTATAGAGCTAACTGGAGATCTATCGAATCTGGCAACCCTCATGGGATGCAGGCGTGGGTTATGTTTGTATGTCCTATTTTGAATCAACGCTAACAAAAATACGGCATTACAATATTTATTAAATAATTAAAACTTGTCAGTTGCCGTTCTTTCTCTGGTACTTAAATGTATTATCAAATTTAATATAATTTCCAGTGCGTTTTTTAATTACGTAAATGCAGCATTTTTAAAATTACCTCTTAATAATGCAATTCATGAGATAAAACGATACATACGACATTATCAAGTTTCATTCATCATTAAAGTTTTTCTAAATAGATAGATCTGTTTGCACTTCGAAACCAGTAAAATTTAATAAATTACCCACTTATTATATACAAACCTAAAAATAGACACCGCATTATACATATACACTGAAACAACACAGTAGTAAATAATATTTTCTAATTATAAACACGAAATAAAAGAGGCGCGAACTGGCAAATTACTTTATAAGCCGTAGGCCCACCGGCATATTCACAAGCGAATACCGTCGTATTTCTACAAATAAATTTAGACCTTAAAAGCTACGGGTTTTAAGGTGCAATTTTGCATGCAGTTCTGAGCAACAAACGTGTAACAGAGATGGCAAATAATGCGTTGGAAATGAGCGCGAGAGCAACGGGAACTCGTGCTGTGTCCTTGTAGCCTGACGTGACGTCATTGGGATCTAGGCGGCCGCGTGTTTCGTATGCATGTACTTACGTTGAACATCGCGCAATGCGTTTGTCGTTATGTTATTAATTGATCGATAATATTTTGTTTATTAATATCGAATAACATTTGTTTATTGTTTATATTTATTTTAATATTGTTTATTATTTGATTATTTTCTTCATATAACTTGTTTAAAAAAATGTATATAATTAATAATTTCCTTTAAATTATAAGGCGTGCTGTTAGGAATCGGCTTGTAAGAACCCTTCGCCACTGACCCCATGTTTATAAATAATTTCTAAGAACACGCTTGTGTTCCCAAAAGCATAAGGAGAACACCTTTGCTGTTTTTTCTGTTAAAATTATGAGCTTGTCGCGATCGGAATATGAGCATCTTATAGCGATAAGTTCGTGCCCTACTTTAGTAGTTGAGACTTGGGACAGAAATAATCTCGCCTACTGAGGGGGGCCACCTCTACCTGCCGTTTTAGAAATAAATGTTAATAAATACACCAAACAGTCAGATGCATACTCTTAAGCCTAAACTAAAATATGAGTACAAGTCGTGTTTCGTGGGTATGCAACAAGATACTTTTCTGTCTCACACAAAACAGACCTGAAATAAAGGCCCGTGTATCACACAAACATTTGTCTCGACGCGGACATCGAACCCGTGGCTCCCTGTTTCACAGGCATCTAACCGACAACGCTATAGATGTTGTCGTATTATGGACGTTCAACGAAAATACGGTCATCATAGTTTTTAATTTTCAGTTTTCAAATGTATTGTTCACGCTACACGGTTGCATGCAAAACAGCGGTAACTACTTCTCTCGTCGATATGAAATTGTTTATCGGCTTCCATTGTTCCAGTATGTGGAACGGAGTGGCTAGTTAGTGGAGTCGTCATCGTAACGCATACAACATAAGGGCCTGGAAAATGAAAAATGTTACGTGTATCTACCCTTATCACTTACATGAGGTTATTTCAGCTATGTTCCAAAAAATATTTGCCTTTTTATTCTGCTATTGGTGGCCTGAGTGACGAGTTTCTTTAGTTATTATAATATATAGTACATACGCACATAATTACATGAGCCTTTAAAAAAAAACAGGACAAAAGCAACCTTTGATTCGTTTCTGTTCAGAGCTCTATCTATAGAGATATTACACTTTAATAATAATTTTGTAACTAGTATCGGTATCTCGGAAAGAAAATACGACGAATTGTCTGTGGCATTAAGTCTTTTTCTGTCCACCCCTCGAAGATACGGGCATAAACGTGTAGGTGTTTTCCCGGTATTTGTTATTAGAAACCAGGTCTCAGATTAGATTTCTAAGAAATGTGAACTGAAGGAAGACGCTAAAGGAAATACTATAATTTATATAATGAAATTCCACGAGTTTCCTGTAATGCTGTTATAAAATGAAGTTAATTTTCATCTGTTTCTTTGTGAATAAGAGAAATGTTATATTTTATGTTGAAGCACATTCAATATGATTCCATTGTAAAATACGAAACGCTCGCGTCTTGAGTGCAGGCTGCGCATCTTATGCTGCGAGGAACTGTGTTCTGCGTATCATAATATTTGCTTCTATGATTTCTTGTAATTACGGACATATGTATTCATTGCTATAATTATCAATAATTTAACAGTACTGAGAATAACTTATTATAACAAAATATTACAAATAATAATATAATGTAATATGCATTCTCAGTATTGTTCTATTATTATTGAAACATATTATTTAAAGGTGGGAGAGCGACGCTTTTGTCAGTAATTAATTAGCATGAATAGTCTGGGGCGGTACCAATGTCTCACAGGAGATAAACGTGAATTGACAGCTTTGCTGTCGTGTTTCGTTCGGTGATTGAGATTGCCGGTTGCCCAAAACCGCTTTTCTCTTCCCATCCTTTTTCCTTTCCGCTCCCCTCCTGATTTCAAGTGCCGGCAACACATCTATAATCCAAGCGTTATGGATGGTCAAAGGCAGCAGTGGTCCTTTAGATATAATATATGTGTAATATTCATAATATAATATATGTGTAAGTTATATAAGTAAATTCCTACAGTAAAACATAAATTCGCAATATTAATTTGTATTCGGCGAATTCGTATTTATCGGAAATAACCAGAACTTCAACAAAGCGATACTGAAATAAACGTGAGCGTGTAAGCTTCACGTTCGAGTGAAATGCTTTGACTGTCAGCTTCGATAAATATAAAAGAGAGTATAAAACTTTTGCTGGTATTTTTTATGTCGCAAATAAACAAATATTTTTCCTATAACTGCAGCTGGTTTTATAATATCGCGGGAAGGCTTTTTATTTATCATCAAAATGTAAAATTATGTCAAGGTATCCGCTACAGTACAATCGATAGTCTGAATGAGACATAGAGCCGGTGGTTAAGAAGCCGTCTGTAAAACGGAAACACATGGTTTCGATTCCCGTTCCGAATAATGCTTGTGTCATCAACAAATATTTGTTTCCTCTCGACCTTTAAAAGTCTAGTTTCTGATTTGACACAACACTAAAATTGATGTAGAACAAAAACTACGTGAATAACTGTTAATATATTTAATTTCTTGAAAAACATTCACGGGGTACTAAATACGCCTTTTTTTAAATAAGTTATATACATATAGTATAGAAATGATGTAAGATCAGATAGCTTCTATATAACTAAAAGAGCTACTACATTGATGTGCATTATCCATACGTGCCGAAATGAAAATCACATTTCCCCTACCCGATATTGATGAAACTACACCTCAACCGAAAACCACACGTGCAATTCCCGATGTGTGTGAGATAAATATCGAATTATTTTTAATTAAGTGCGAGTGAGTCCACCCTTGCAGGCTGAGTGAAGGGTGTGAGTTAGTCGCGGCCGATAAAAATGTTTCCTTTAAAACATAACCGTATGGACGCTGGGTTAACCAAGTTACGTTTTTATCACGGCGCCGTAGTCGCTTCTGGATGATTGGAGTTCATTCCATTTAAATATGGGCAAAAATTATTTTTCTCTTTTTTTTGTTAGTCCTCATGATAGTAATTAAAATGTTTATTTTAACTGTACCGGTTACCTGTTAATTGGCCGTGGTCTCAAACTAGCAGATACGCATATACTCAAAGTACAAACTAACACTACTTAATCCAATACATTTGGTAGGTACGATAATAGGTAACGTCTAGCGAGCCTGGAATCTTGCGACAATACGTGAAACTGAGAAAACAGTGAAAAATTGAACAAACATATTTTGTGAAACGTTTTCAAACTGTATGAGAGTGGAATAAGAAAATTATTTCGACATTTGTATTCCAGCCGAAATAACTCAGCGGTAGAGCATAAGGCTTTAGGGTCTTGTGGTCACTGGTTCGAATCCAGGTTTCGGTACTTAGATGAGCACTCATACTTTTTGCCTTTAAAAATAAACTTTTTATAAGAAAATGATAGAAATCTCAATAAGGTACAATGTTCAACTATTTAAATGAGTTATTAAAAGTCCTATATAAAGGATTAAAGTTTCCGAAAATATAAAGGAATTACACACATTTGTTGTTATTTTTTAATTATCGTAAATACTTTTAAAAAAATTAGTCTTTGTATTTAATAATTTAACTAAACGAGCAAATAACGCCATGTACTACAAAGGGTAATTAAATTAATACTTGCGACATTTTTTATAAATCTACAAACAAAGTGCACATATTAATTATAGTAACTCAATTATTTCTATGAGGAAATAGAATTTAAACGGTCAAAGAGCGGAGTTAATTTAAAAAGGCACCCCGTGTCTTCCGCGAACTACGCCGTAGCCGCATACCTATATACGTAGCGGTGCTACGCAACGGCTACGAGTCAATAGGTATTACGTAGACAGGCAACTGACCTGCTGCTTTTATTACGTAAAAATAGACATTCTCCGAACCCGGGACTTAGTAATTCTATTTTTACCCGTCTTTTTCACAAAACTATAAAGTAACTGGAACCCGGTAGTAATTGTATAAAGGCGATATCTGTCAACGTGTGTTACCGCTCTTGCATGTCGACAGGGATGCCGGACTGCTTTAAGCCGTTTATAGAAAAATAGAGCTAGAAATACGACACATTTGCGTGTCATTACGAAAGGTTTTACACATTGATTAGTTTTTGTTTGTTAATAAATTGATAGTTTTATAATTTATTGCTTACTTTGGGAAACCAGCAAACGGCTCACCTGATAGAAATTGTTTGCCACCCCTCATGTAATGGACACCATATACTGTGGGTGGGTTGGCGGCACCACGCAATGGATGGGGAATGAAAAAGCCTGGAAGAGGGCCGGGGTACTGGGCCTCCGGCATTCTCACTCGAACGAAACACGTCAGCAGAGCCGTCATACATACTGTTTATTTTTCATCGCAAATATATTCAATATCTGAGTATTTTCGTCCATATTAATCCATTCTGACGTGTTGTTCTCGGAATATCAGACGCAATAAAAAAACATTCAACATTGAACGCGGAGTGCGGTCCAGAATTTCCTGAAAAATGACGCATTTATTTTGTAAAGTGCAAATAATATCGGGTATTGCGGTATGCTCATACTGCAGGAATTCCTGGAAGGGACCGGCCGATGCGTCCCCGCTCTCCTCCGGATGTTACCGGACAATTATTTACTGCATCGACAAAGGCCACCGGGTCCGCTCCACGCGTCCGCTTTGTAGGTCGCGGCACATATGAAATTCCACGAAATATACATATGTCTTGACATATCTATTTAAATTGTCTTTAGTTTTTTATACTTACGTGGATTTATGACAGCCTCCGTGGCGCAGTTGGTTGGACTCTGGCTGTGAAACGAGAGGCCGCGGGTTCAATGTCCGCACCGAGACAAATGTTTGTGAAGCCCACAAATATTTGTCTCGGGTCTGGCTGTGTGTGACACCAAAAAGTCTCTCATAGTTCCTGATACCCAGGACTGAAGACTTAATTGCTCTTAATGTGGAGTCAGGACTATGTATGTGACTGTTGGGTGTATTGTTATTATTATTATTTATATGTTTAGATGAAAACATAAATCTATATCGGGTTGCATACAAACTTACATACATACATAAATACACGCCTATGTCCCATTGGGGTAGGCAAAGACTATACAGCGCCAACTGCTACGGTCCATACATATCTCTTTCGCTTCATGAACTGATATTAAGCTATTCATAAGTCGGTTTCGAGGACTCCGTATTTTGCCTTTCTAGTTTCATGTACGCCAGAATACTAGTTTACACTGAATAAACATAAATTATTATACTCACACAGCTTTGAATTCGGATTTGTGTAGGAAAATAATCATACGAATATTATCGGGAAAATGAAAGGAAATTCGACCGTCAAAGCGGAAATGTATATTCCACAAGATTGAAAATTACTGTGGCACAAACACGCTTCCCGCTACTGATTAACCAAAGCTTCTACAACATGTGCGAATATTAGTTAAGCTTCAAAGCTCTTTGAATGCCTACATTTGCATCAAAGTTTTAATTTAAAAAAATACTAATATTTTCTTGTTGTAGTCTAGCAACTACTAACTATTTTGTAAAACCCGCCATTGGGACCACGTCTGTAATCGAGTAGGCCGACATAATTATGCCGATAAGCAATATAATAATTCGATCTACCTTGTACGGACAGCACTTGCCGCGGGGTACAGTCAAGTTATTCAAGTGCAATATATCGATCCAGTTTTAAAAATTGCCCGTATGTTAAGAATTTGTACATCTTATAGGTTGAGGAATGCACTGCAGTACACGAAGTATCTTGTAATTATAATTTCTGAATAAAATAGTTTATAATTTGGTCAGGCGTGACACCGCACAAGGCAATCAAACTGCTCGTCTCGTCATTCGAATAATAAAACAAAACATGAGCAAAATATATCCCATGGCGGTTTCAAAAAGCATGTTGAATTACACGCAACTAGCCACAAACCTCGGCCTGTATTCGCTAACAGCTTTCCATTACGCGAATGATCCTACAATAGTTTATAAATCAAACATGGACAAAGGAAAATGTACGTTTTAAAATCCTTGCTTTTAATATTTGTTATGCAAAGAGTATTACCATTAAAAAAAGCAAATATGCAATTTTTGTCGAACACATTAGGCTTATTGAACTTCCCTCTGTTATAGGAAACAAGAACAAAAAGTAGAGATATTCATTTCGTTAATGGCACTTAAATAGCTTTGACATCATCTTTGTATATTATAGGTATGAGTATAATCCAGTTCGACCGAACAAGACGAACGTTTGTGCGATCCACGTGTATTTGTTTGTAAGAAAATCTATGTTTCTTACACCCACTATAGGTCAGGACTAAGTATGTGACTGTTGGGTGTATTTATTTAAAACTGCAATTCGCGAATAAACATAAGTTATATATAATGGTTTCTTAGGTTTACGCGAATGTTACACATTGAAATAAAACTATTTTTTACGGATTTTATCGCCATTTGGTTTAATTTTTACATTTTTTAACTTCCCGACGTTTCGATTACTTTACAGCTTTCGTGGGCACGGGGCGGACTCAGTAAAATAGTTTTATTTTAATAAGTTATATACTTTTTTTCATTTTTGCAATTCACCTAATTGGCATAACAGTATTGGAAGAAAGAAAGAGAACATTTATTTGTTATCTATCTTTAGTATCCAATATCCAAAGATGACCCAAACAGATGCTACTAATTAAAGGACGGTGGCGCGTCTCGATCGCCGCTGCCGCACGATAGGTATGTTTCCAATGTTATATTTTGAGTAGTATTTAATTATCACTATTTTACTGGTGGTAGGTCTCTCATATGTGAGAGGCCGCCTGGATAGGTACCACCGCAATGTCTATTTCTCCCGCCAAACAGCAGTGTAAATGCGCTGTTGTGTTCCGGTTTGAAGGACATTGTAGCCAGAGTAACTACTGGACATATTGAGACTTAACATCTTATGTCTCAGGATGGCGAGCGCAGTGGAATTCCAAGCATTGCCTTGTAATTCATGGTGTTGATTGGTTTTGCTACTGTCCATGAGCGGTCGTATAGCTTACCATCAGGCGAATGACATGCTCGTCTCGCCATTCATTGCAATAAAAAAAAAAAAACTTCAAAATAACCTTTGTAACCAAAAAAATAATCTAAAACAGTATCAAAATTGTTCGTAAAATGGCTGAGATAACGTGATCTGCGTGATTAACTTTGTTTAGAATTCCCCATCCCGTCGCGTCCCGTCCCGTTATATCCCACCCGTCTCGTCTTATTCTCACTCAAGGTATTTAATACAGCCCCATTCCATCCCATTGAGTATAAAAAAGAAATAAATATATCGGAATTCCTTCCTCATCTCACGGGAAAACTAAATTTTTCGGGAGGAAATGTAGCCTTTAGGGTTAATCCAAGGTGTCACCTACCTCCATACCAAATTTCATCGAAATCTGTTAAGTCGTTTCTGAGTTCATCGCGCACAACCGCACAGACAAAGAGATTTACAAAAAGTATAAAAAATCATTGTTTTGGGTTCTATTACGTTAATACAGACCCCCATATTAGTTTTTCTCATTTATCTTCCATGTACAGACATCGATCGGTTACAAATTTATTATATGTATAGTTAAACTAGTATTCTAGCGTACATGGAACTAAAAAGGCAAAATACGGAGTCCTCGAAACCAACTTATGAATAGATTAACATCAGTTCATGAAGCAAAAGAGATATGTATGGACCGTAGCAGTTGGCGCTGTATAGTCTCTGCCTACCCCAATGGGACATAGGCGTGTATTTATATATGTATGTAAGTTTGTATGTAACCCGAAATAGATTTACGTTTTCATCTAAACATAAAAATTATAATAATATAACAATACACCCAACAGTCACATACATAGTCCTGACCCCACATTAAGAGCAATTAAGTCTCCAGTCCTGGGTATCAGGAACTATGAGAGACTTTTTGGTGTCACACACAGCCAGACCCGAGACAAATATTTGTGGGCTTCACAAACATTTGTCTCGGTGCGGGCATCGAACCCGCGGCCTCTCATTTCACAGCCGGCGTCCAACCAACTGCGCCACGGAGGCTGTCATATATCCAGGTAAGTACAAAAAACTAAATACAATTTAAATAGATATGTCAAGACATGTACATATATTTCGTGGAATTTGATATGTGCCGCGACCTACAAAGCGGACGCGAGGAGCGGACCCGGTGGCCTTTGTGGATGCAGTAAATAATTGTCCGGTAACATCCGGAGGAGAGCGGGGACGCATCGGCCGCTCACCGTTCCAGGAATTCCTGCAGTTTGAGCACACCGCAATATCTTACAACTAGTACTACAATGATCGCAGAGATTTTAATATGAGATAGTGATAACTTATCGACATAAAATGGATTCTACGACATAGTATTCCAACCTAGAACATCTCGCTTTATAACGACCACTAAACATATGAGGCAAGACAATGATAAATTAATACATAAACTGCTGAGCAAGCCAGCTTAGGTAGTATTGCTTACTTTTCCATTTGTGTAACACGTGGTTTGTTTGTTACAGAGCACCAGTACGCCGCGGACAGTTCTAGTTCAGGGGGGGTGATAGGCAAGGCCGCAGTGCCGTGTAAGGTGTGCGGCGACAAGGCGTCCGGCTACCACTACGGTGTTACCTCCTGCGAGGGTTGCAAGGTAAAGTCGCGAGACAAAGCCGTCGCGTTTTAAGTTTGTTGGCGGTAAAATGAGCCGAGCAAACATGCCCCGCGTATTCGGATTCGTCCATGGCACCCAGCAAATGGGCATGAGCATGACGCCATATATGTCCAACTCTACCGAGGCGGTGCGCTTGGATCCCATCGTCACCGCAGACTGCACGTCGCGGCTCACCACGTACCCGGGAGGGCTGGTCACACTGCGCCTCAAGTACCGGTTCTTATTGCGTCTGCGCACCAAGGTGCGCCTGTGGGGCCGCATGTTCCTGAACGTCACCGTATGGGTGGAGCAGCAGTTCACCATCAGTACCAGCTTCTTGTAAACGCCTTCTTCCCCGCTCTCTATCGCTATTCTTAACTTATTTTTGATGAACTTATTTCCCTGATATACTCGTCTTCAATCGTTTTCAAAGGACATAATTTTTATACTGATATATATTATTTGAAATTTTGCTCAATTTTACTATTTTAGTGAAGCTTTTTACACTTGTGTATGAAGATGAAATTTAATATATTTTGGCATACTGGTTACTTGTACGCACTTTTAGTGCGAATTTCTTAAAGCGTTTGATACTTTTCTTTACTGAATAAGCGTCTTTTAAAAAATACATATGTTATTACTCGTCCTGCTGTGATATACCTACTGTAATCTTCCTTGTATCTCTATTATATTCTGAGAGACTGCCATCATAATATACCTACAATATTTCTATCCCAATTATAATATGACGTGTATTGATTAATTATTACTATAATTAAATATGTATTGCAGACAATCTTGAGCCCCGTGCCATATCCCCCCCCCCCCCCCCCAATATATTGAGCGTATCCCAGCTTAACCCGAGTTTTGCCACACAGGGTTTCTTCAGGCGTAGTATACAGAAGCAAATTGAGTATCGGTGCTTACGTGACGGCAAATGTCTCGTGATTCGGCTCAATCGGAACAGGTGTCAGTTTTGCAGGTTTAAGAAGTGCTTAGCTGTCGGCATGAGTCGTGACTGTGAGTACTCCTTTGTTTCTTACATCTCTCCCCATGAACATGAACGGCACTGCGGCCCCTGGATGGTAGCGGAGATGAGACGATATGGCCCTTCGAGTTATAGCCTCAATCGGCTCACTAATGTTAAAGCATTTCTCGACGTATCTAATCCTACCATCTAATGCACAAGGCAAGTAAACGCACCTCGCTACTTGCCAAATCACATCACCTTGCATCATGCCATTCGCTAACTTACTCTTTTAACATACGAAATGAAAAACCAACAGCCGTTAGATACGGGCGTGTGCCGAAAAGGTCTCGCGAAGCTACCACCACGGAGCCCAATCAGGAACTGCCGAAAAACCTCGTGGGGCCCATCCCGGGCCTCGAGCGTATGGACCCGGAGAATTTCCGCGACGACGTGGTGAGGGAGGTGGTCCGCCTGGTCACCGCTGCTCAGCGTAACAACTTTATCTACGAGGATGACAAGAACCATAACGGTGTGCGGAGGTCAAATGTTCGGGAGGGTAATGGATCAGAATATTCGTATTATACGCTGGTGTAGGACCACAGCCGCCACTCTCGCGAGCTGTCGCAAGCCGAGATAACAGTCTGGTGATTAGCTCCCATCAAAATTATATATATGCCAATAATGGTCCTACTGGCTTAAGAACACTATTCGCGTATGAACATAAAATAGAATTTAGTAAAAATATAAAATCTTACTTCAAATTATAATAGTTTTGATGTAGGCTAAGTAGTTAATAAGAAGTATGTAACGATTTGAATAGTTGCGCTCTCGCTCCGGTAAACAGTAGGAAGATTGGAGTATGACATTTATCTGTAATTTTATTTTGAAACTTTCTACAAAAATGCCATTTTTGTCATCATCAATAAAAATAATATTTTATAGGTATTCGACAAACCATTTCCGAAATGTCTGCTCCGAGCACTAGCGAGTCGAGCCCCAACGCGCCTCCCATCGACTACCTGGCGGAGTCGGAGTGTCCGCCGCTCACCCTCAACGTCAATTCGGTGACCCACGCCTTATGCACCAACATCACCGGCGCGATGCGCGGCGCCTTCGCGCCCGCCAGCATCTATAACACGTACGGGCTGAGCCGCCCACGATCCGGCAACGCCATCTGCCCGGCAAGCGTCCCCTGCCCGTCGAATACCGCCTGCCCCGCCAGCGTGGCCAATTTTGCTGGTATTATGGACATGGACGCTACTAGCTTCGCGGCTATCGATACGATGGGCGACGGCAACCACATGGAGTGTAGCACCAGCGCTATCACGCCGAGCACCAGCAACGGCGACGGGCCCTCCACCAGCACTGGGATGGTGCGCCACTACATCGAGCTGCCCCTGGACCTGTGCGCGGACGGCAGCGAGGTGCGCACGCAGCTGTGGCACAACGTCGCTGTACGCATGACGCCCACCGTGCAGCAAGTCGTCGAGTTTGCTAAACGCGTGCCCGGCTTCCAGGTTCTCCCCCAGGACGACCAAATTATCTTGATCAAGGTATGAACTGATAGAAAGTAGTATAAGGGAAGGATATTTGTTTACCACTTACAAGTATTAAGTTAAATAGGTAATTGCAATTTTCTTTTCTGACGTTTGTGAATGTATTTACATTTTACACATATTAATTGTCCCGGAAATGAGGTTGTATCAATAGGTATGCTTAACAGTAATCAAAAAATGCTAAGAGTATGACGGTAGCTACTTACATTCCTTATTGTGTTTCCACTGCCTACTTATAAAGAGGGCTACGATTTTACACAATTAGACAAAGTTATGTTAGCGGCCGGGTTGCTAGAAGTTATTATGCAAATATCTAACATGAAACTTTTTGGGGACAATATTATCAGTATTGGCAATTGGGGTAACAATTAAAGCTAAATACGATCTATGCAATAATCAATGCGTGATACACATTTATAAATTTTATATACTCGAAAAATCGCAAATAATCTCTACAAATATTGTACATTAAATCCTATAACAACCTATTCATTGCTAAAAGGGAAATATTATTGACTGCTTAAATAACATAATTGGGTTTAGTTATTTAACTCATGAAAATAGTGTTTAGTGTTCAATATCTAAATATCAGCGCCACCGCGAGTTGCAATGCCAAACATTTAAACCAATTGCGAATTCATTCATGCCGCTGCTTGCGAAGATATATTAACGATTTTTTTGTCAAATTGTCTCTTAATGTCTGTAGATTAAAGCCTGACTTGCTAATCTTATCTGATCCGTTTAAGATTATTCGGTGCGATGGTGCAACATGTACGTCTGCTTACAGCAAGGGTTCTATGAGATCTGGCTGACCCGGGTGGCTCGGAACTCCACTGCCGAATACATTTCGTTCGAGGATGGTACCGCGCTCACCCGCCGCCAGCTGAACATCATCTACGACGTGAGTACCCTGGATTATAGAACACACACATGAACCTTAAGAGATGGCGCGAGAGTAATAAAGCTTTGACTTCTTGTCTGTGGAAGGGCGCGTACAAAACAGCAGAGATGATCCCAATGGCTTACTGTCTTATGTCAAGCTCTTTTTAGAGGTCAGCTAGATTACTATATAGGTACATTTGGTATGTAGTGGCAGGTGCAAAGCATCTCTCTCTCTTCAGCCTAAGGAAGTTGGCTGCTGAACGTAAGCTTCCTCTAAGGATCTTCACATAGACCTGTTCGAAACGGCCTGCATACCGCGACTTCCTGCAAGTCCACCTTGTAGGCGCGCGTCCGACACATCGCAGTCTACATTGAATATTTCCCAATAAAAAATATTTGTCTCGTCTTTTGCTACTGTTATGACGTCCTGTATAAAACCCGTACTATAATATGGTGCGACCAGGGTTTCAAAACTGTAGACTTAATAAACTTAGAGGATAGGGTTTATATGGTTATATGGTTATAACAGATAGAGTAATATTGGTAGAATTTAATACTTACTCGCAAACGATCCAATTTTTCACAAATCCAACGGTAAAACCTCAATTACATCGCAGATATGTTGAAACTTTACTTGTAAATAACTATAGATTTATTTTATTCGTGTGTTCGTACAAAGTTTCGAGAATATTATTTTTTCCAGCACCACTTCGCCAACGCTATCCTGACCTACGTATGGAGCCTGAACAAACTATGCGCCAATGAGTTTGAATTGGCTTTGTACCTAGGTACATTGCTATTATGGCCCAACAGACCAGGTCTAAGTGATCCAGAAACAATATCCGGGGTGAATGGCGCAATTGGCGACGCATTCAACAACCTGGTGAGTTACTACTGCCAGTTTTCTTTATTTCCTAAATAATCTGATTCTACTGTTTACTGATAGATTCGAGGTTCTATTCGATGAAGAGTTTAATACTAAAATAATGTGCCTATAGGGAAAATATATGTTCGTAGCTCTATTGTACAAGACATGAGTTCTAATCGATAATACCGCAACCTCCGATTCAACAGTTCAGTCTTGTATCACCAGCTATCACTAACATAAAGTATCTATTGTAGGAAGTAGCGCTGGCCGGCTCCGACGCTGACGTGCGAATGAGTGCCTTCAACGCGGTGGCGAACGAAGCGCACGCGATCGGCGCCAGACACAACGAGCTGCTCTCCTGGTGCCGCGACTTCTGGCCGCGCCTCGTGCTGCCCGACCTCTTCGCAGAGATCTTCGACATCCCCAAGGGAGACTACGATGCCCCGCTGCCCGGCATGCCCACCATGAATACCCTTTGATAAATATACTGTTCTGTAACCATTTAAATAGGGTAAAACACCTATTCCCTGGTTTAATACACTTGTTGGTATAGGAAAATAAACAATATTACTGAGTAACTAAATCTGTCGCGAACTTGATTAGGTTTTATGTGTCCACCCTGGAAAAATTATGCACACATCAATACAAATACCTAGTGGGCACCTTGTAACAGCCTCCGCTGCGATCTCGGGGGCTGCAAGCCTGTGTGTATGTTTATATGATTTTACATCGCAATCTCGTCGAGAGCGCAAGCTCATTCACTTGCTGTGTAGGTGCCTTAATTCCGCGCTTTCTTTCTTTATATTTTTCTGTCGGCTTGCTTCTCTGTGAGTGCTGGAGGTGCGCTGGATGGTGAGCGGTGATGAGCATGACAAAGATGAATGATAAGCGAAGTATCAACCATGAGTGTGAGACAATTTCTACTGATAACAGTACCGAATCCGAGTGTTTGAGAGGTTCCCGCGTTGTGCCAGGCGAGGGGACGGAATGGTCATGTGATAATAAGTGTGATTTTGGCTGGTGCAATTTATTTTAAGTTTACTTTTAGCATTCTATTATTTTCGAAGTGATTAAACTGTTATATTAAGGCATCTACATAATAATGCGTAGTTTATACTCGTACATATAACAGCGTTCATAAAAGCGCATTTTTTCTTGTATACCTTTTTGAATTTCTGAGTGTTTAGACATAATTCCTTAGTAGATACATAGTGACGTGGAGTGTGCTGTATCTATCCGAATGTTATTCTGTATACTCACTACCTTGTACGAAGTCTATGCAATTATTTAATGTAATCCTTTACCCTTATCGAAATTACTGAAATTTGCAGACCACTAGTCCGAATGTATTAAAGAAAATTGATGCAAATCCAAACACTTGTTCACATAATTAGTTGTATTTCACCCGAAAACTGTATTAATTTGATGTAATAATTAAAGCACATTCTACCTATACCCCCTTCGCAGTCGACCAACGTTGGCCCAATGCTATCTCTAGGAGCAAACGTTGGTTGCGAGGCGATGGTTCCAACGTGTGGAGCTGATGTAACGCTTACCTTGTATTTATTTGTCTGAACGAGACAATGTGACTGTTTCTTCATAATTTCCGGTGGTGGGTATCATTTATCGTAGTACTGAGCGGAACCGTGGCGTCGCCCCCTCGGCCTGCGCGGCACAAGATCCCTTATCCCTAAATTGTTATATTTTTATATCTTTTATTAGTTATCGATTGTTTTGCTTATTTTTTATTAAGTTTTACGCGATTTTATAGCATGTTATGATTTTTCTCAACTTTCTACGCAAACGCGCGGGCGACGGGGCGAATCACGAACGTTTCGTAGTATTAAAATAGGTTAAGCCCTACTCTGATAGAACTTTTCACGCGTAGAGACTAATATTTCTTCATAGTTGCCCTTTCAGAATTTAAACAATAAAGTACTTCTCCATACACATTATATGCAAGAGCGAAATCAATAACATAAGAACAACAATCTGAAAGGGCCTTTAATTTGTAATCCAAGTAATATATAAATATTATCAAATATTAGATGGGTAGTGCAGAGCATCTTGTAACCACATATTTTTGCTCTTATATTAAATGTTAGTACGTAGAGAAAGTCTGGTTCGTATTAAGATTGCATTTACGTTAGGTTTTTATTATTATACTGAAGACTCAATGTTGGTTAGGCCTTAGTGATGCATCTAAATATCTCGATTAAGGTCCATACTTGTCATATCATACAGTGCTGTGTTACAAATTATGAAGGCGGTGGATGCGGTGCGAGCAAATTCATTTTTTTATTGATTTTCTATTACATCTTAAAAATCAATATTTTTATCAAAACATTATGTGGAATCGACTAGAGAGTATTAGATATTGCGTTAGTTGTTGACACGGAGCAGCCAGTGCACCGCAGCCACGCCTATGCATTTATTGCGCCTTTGCGTGCTTGTGATTACTTTTAGTATTAGTTTACACAATAAGTATATCGCTGAGTCGCACACGGATCCGTCGACACGGGTCACTAGCTTCAGTTCGAGAAGAATGTACTTCCAGCAATACAACGCTAATGCCCTTGTCGTTTTGTTAGTTTTTATCTCGTGTGGACCGCTATACCCATATTTGTATTTTTTTTTATCGTTTATTATCTTTAAATATTTTTCATTTTGTTTGGTTTATTGAAATTTTTATTAGGTTTACTTATAACTGTTATGCAAAGCGCATAGACTGTATGCTGAATATAATAATAATCTATTTCTACAACAATTACCCGGCCCTTGTGTTGCCGTTGGCTTAGTGTACTGCGCCTTGCAAAACGACGATCTCATTACATTTGGTTTATATGAGCAGCCATTAGGAACGTGAACTGTTGGCGAAATGTCGAAGCCAACAGAGTACAGGAGAAACGTATTTTTGATGACAAATTCATCCTTAGCCTTGTCCAGATAGGGCGAATTACGCGACAGTAAGTTAAATTCGCTCGATGACGAGACGCGATGTGCTGGCACCTAGTATCTAACCGCCGCGAAGCTTGCAAAAATTCACGAGCAATTCGCGCGTTCTGAACAAGATCTAAGTACTCTCAAAGGAAAATGCGTTTCTATTTTATAAGGATAGGTTACAATATAACATCACTATATTGTTTATGTGACGTATTAAACACCTGACGTCACAAGGTAGACAGTGAGGTTGGCTCTCTAATATTCTTGTTTTTATTTGTGTAAATAAGTTCCTTTTCTCATTTGGCATGTTGGTATATGAGAAGGTTAGCATTTAGTAAAAAACATAAAGGATTTCTAATTTGTATCTTTCTCTTGCCTACAAAGGTATTTCACTTAATGGAAATAAAATTTTAAAAAGTAAGGGATGTTTCATTTAACCCATTTTGTGTGTACCTTTTTGAATATTTCTTTGGCACCATTGTGACTTGAAAATAAAACGAAAACGCGACAGCAAAACGAGACAAAAAAATTACGAGGGCAATAGAGAAAAAAAAAGGATTCGTTAAAACCAGTGATTCCCAAAGTGGTCCAGGTGGACCCCCAGGGGTCCACGGGAGACTTGCTAGGGGTCTACGTAGGCGTGAACAAAAAATGGGGGTCCATAAGATGTTAATGGGGGGTCCACGAAAATTTATCTGCTTTTGATAGTAAAGAGCAAAAATGTAAGCTTAGTTTTTATAAGGGCCTACCTACATTGTTTTAAGTATCTAACTAAGCAGATAATATTTGCGTAATTCACCGACAACATCTTGTGGCAAAACATTTAAGTGACAGGTTGAACCAATGTCTTCATTTTGTAATAAAAGCTGTCAACAAAATCAGAAGCAATGCATTGAATACGCGTTTATTTGCTCAATTGTGCGACGAAAATGATGAAGACTTCCAACGACTGCTCTTACATACTGAAGTACGCTGGTTGTCGAAAGGTGCATGCTTAACGAGATTTTACTATGATTTCGATTCCGTATTAGAGTTCCTAGAAAGTAGAGATCCAGATTTAAAAGAAAACTTGATCAAATTCAAAGCAGACATTGCGTATTTGACAGATTTGTTTAAAAACTTAATGATATTAACTTGCAGTTACAAGGAGACAGTCTGAATTTAATAAAAACAAAGGGGATAATTTCGGCTTTTCATGGGAAATTGAAATTTATGAAGCAAAACATTAGTTGGCGCGAATTCTCTCAATTTCCAAACTTATCGCAGGTAGAATGTATTGATGAGGATATCCATACCTACAGTCAACATTTAAGTGCCCTGCATGATGACTTCAAAACCAGGTTTGAAGATATGCTGACGATGGATATACCACCATGGATCATAAATCCATTTGATGAAACGGAAGTGGCCAATGTTGTATTACAAGAGGAGCTGCTCGAGCTAAGCACCAATGAGGAGCTGAAGGTGAAATTTAGAAAAGGCTACCAAACATTTTGGCTGCAAGCAGAAATATCCGAAAAATATCCTGGACTGTGGGAAATCGCAAGGAAATTTTTAATAGCTTTTCCCTCGTCATACCTTGTCGAAAGGAGTTTTAGTGCCGTTACAAACTTCTTAACAAAAAAAAGGAGCAAATTAAACATCACAGAGCGGGGGGATTTGCGGTTATTGCTCACAAAAATAAAGCCAAACATTGATGGTTTGCTGACAATCCATCAAATACATCCTTCCCATTAATTAAAATTATGACCTTAACCTATATTACCTTATAATTTTTTTCTTGCAATTCTATTCTTTTAATAAATAAAGTGTTATAAAATGTACCATTTTCGTTTTTTTTACCTATCGGAATATAGGGACAGAACTCAGAAGCGACATTATTTTTATATTTTTTGGCGACTTTAAGAATGTAGTAGAAATGTAGCAGCAGAGGGTCCACCGAAACTAGTAAAATTTTGAAAGTGGTCCACGAGAATAATAAGTTTGGGAACTACTGGTTGAAACTATGTATGACATCAATAAATGCAGAATATTTCTTAGAATACAATAAGTAAAAGGGCTACTAAGAAAGGAGGAGGTTACTGTAGTTGGAGAGTAATAAAGCATGTGGTTTTTTTTACAAATTTGATTTTTTTTTAGTTCATCGCCTCTAAATTAATAAAATGAATCATTAAAAAATACCTAGTATTTAAATTTGTCGCGCAATTGTTTCGAAACGCTACGCTATTGGTTGAAACGTAATAATATGATAGTGTTAGCAATCTTATGAAGCTTTAGCTTGTACAGTTTATTTTTTGTAAGTTTATAAGTTATTTTGTATTATTTTTCCCGGTAATGTATTAATAGAATTGATAAACAAATGACATGTATTTTTCCTATTAGCTCCTTGATCCTTCAACATAGTTATGAATTAACACGAAGTCTGATGCGCCGACAAACGTCAAAATGGTCAACATAGACTCGCACTTGTATAGGTGTGCATTACTAAATTCATGTTTACTGGTAAAACTATAATAACGCTACACCATTGTGTTTATTATATAATGCCGTGTATCCTTCGTTGGAGGTCCTTAAATAAATTAAATAAATAAATAAATAAAACTCACATAGCTTTGAAATTCATAGACAGAGATCTCCCAAATATGTTGGTTTATCCACAATGTTTTTATTTATCTTTAAAGCGAACAATAATTAACTATGCACAACGCACAGAATGGTTAGAGGTGCTATTGACTCCACACTCCGATCTTTTACTGGCAGTTTTTCTCTATCAGTCAATTTGCATATAAATAATAAAGCTCTTACATCTTTCGTTTATATAAATGCCGTTTTGTCACACTATTTGACGTGATAAGAATAGTTATTAATAACATTAGCTAGTTAGTATAAGACCTTTTATCGAAATGGCGATATAAGGCGAGTGATTCGGGACATACGCGCGTTCATAGGTCTAATATTACATTAACCATCACGTTTAGATTTACATATAATCGTGCGTATTAAAATAATCGTGCATAACACGCTCATTTTCGGTAAAAGTATAAAGTACGACTTGTTAAAACCAGGATGGATTTCTAAATATTTATTATTTTTTCGGGGATGCGGTGCAGTGGTTCGGGTTATTACAAAAACGTTATAAGATATCATCTCGCTTTTATTAGCTTATTCGTATTGCCACTTTCTTAAAAATCACATGGAAGAAACAATTAAAAAGTATTTAAACGTAATACTTTCTATCCAAAGGAAAAAAAGAAAAATCTTACAATTTTATCAAATTAAATAATTAATTATTAATTCTTTATCATTTTCTATAACAATAACAAAAGCAAACAGCTAATTACACAAGTTATAAACTCTAGCGACCGTTCGATCGCACAGCAATGGAAATATCAAGCGTATATTTGTAAAACAATACATCAAATGATAAAATGTGCTTTTATGTATTACATACCAATATAATAACAACCAGAAATGAGACGAGAACGCATTTTGTAAATACATACAATTTTTTCATTAGAAAAAACATTATCTTACAGATTTATAATCTGTCGTTTATATTGGGCGACATTTGAAGCAGTCGACAGATTACAGCATCCATTTCACATAAATTTTATTACAACAAAAATACACCAGAGTCTCGTGTTTCTGACCCACACAAGGTTCAAGTCTTGTATAAGAGACTTTCGGTCTTATGTCGCCCAGATCCCAGACAAATAGTTGTGCCATACATTTGATATCGAACCCTCTCATTTCATAGCTGTCGTTTTACCCAAGTTTTTGTATTTTTAAATAATGAAGTTGAAAGTTCATTTTTATTTTTGTAAATATTTGTATAGTTTTATTATAATAAAAAAAAACAGATTATACTTCGATTTCGAATGATCATGACAAAATACAGAATGTATTTAAAGTATAAATAAACGAAAAATATAAGACACCAAAACAAATATATTATGACTTGGTCGATTGTGTTAAATTTCACCCATTATAACCAAGTTCCTATTATTTGAGTATAATTCTTCCACTCTGTCTCAATTATATAACTTTGACATATCTGTTTATGCACGGTATTGTACTTACTGATCTCATTTCTGGCAAAACAAAACACTCACAAGCTCGATTCAAAAGGAGAATGGGCAAATAATGTACACGGCAGTGGCGAAGGGTTCTTACAAGCCGATTCCTGGCAACATGCCTTTTAATTAAAACCAAATTATAAAAAATAAAATTACATTTTCTTAAACAAATTATATTAAGAAAAAAATCAAATAATAAACAATACTAAAATAAATATAAACAAAGGACATACATATTTTTACTGGTGGTATGTCTCTTATATATGAGAGGCCGTATGGGTAGGTCTTATGTCTCGGGATGACGAGCGCAGTGGGATGCCAAGCATTGCTTTGTAATTCATGGTGTTGTTTGGTTTCGCTACTGCCCATGAGCGGTCGTATCGCTTACCATCAAGCGAATGGCATGCTCGTCTCGCCATTCATCACAATAACAAAAAAAAAACAAATATACATCGTTCATCGGCATCGGCATCGGCATTCGGCATCGTTTTCGCTTCGTTTACTTGCATCAATCTCTTCCACATTTTTATACATATATTAGTAACGTTTGAAGGTTTTTTTGTTTTATTAAACCCAAAACAGCCTATTGTTGTCTTTCGAATTGAATCGACATAGATAAGAATAATCGGCTTCTCATTTGAAAAAGTAACCCTTCGCCTCTGATACGCAATGTTTAATATACAACACGAAACTCGCAGCGATGCGACGCCCGCCCCAGACCTCCCCGTCTATATCCTAATGCCCATTTCCCTCTTTGATATGTATCCAAGACTTTTATTGTAAAAAAAGGTATTATGAAAAATAATGAGCTAAATACACAGTGTTAAGACTAAAAGGGCGTGTAGCGCGGGCCGAGTGCGCGGTCACCGAGTATCGTTCGCGATGTTTAACATCACAAATCACAAATATTAAATACATTCGGCGAGTGAGGAGTGCGTGTGCGTGAGCGCGCACGCCGCCCGCCACGCCACGCCCACATAATTTAACTAAATCAACATCTCGTTACATCTAAACATATTAAATCGAAAATAATACGGTAATTATAATTTGTAACATTAAAAATTATACAACACCAAAACTATCTCGTTTATTATTAGTCACTACACTAGACACTTGATGTGCAACGCAACCATGTACTGACTTGCAGATTAAATAATATTAAAAGTAGCGAGAATTTTCAATTTGTACAAGTTATTACGTAGTGAGAATTATCCATGTGAATCGTATAGGGTGCGGCACACGGCTCCCGGGCCGCCGCACTAGAGAGCATGGAACTAACGGACACCGATCCACTCGTCGGAGGCCGTGTGCGCCACCCGCCGTGCAAAAATATCATATAGGATATCTGTTCTTAATCTACTTACAAAACATTTTTTAACTCGTGTTCTATGACAATACTTTACGTATATTAGACGAGGCTGACGCCTGCACGCGATACAGCTCTGCAAACCTCTGCACTAGATCTGCCATTTATCTACATCGATGAGCGAAATGACAAACTGATCTACTTTCGAAGCGAGTCGAATCCACTTCGGGGTTAATGCGATACAGACTTCAATGCAAATGATACTTCACTTTCCTAAATTCCCATTCAGCCAGCAAAACTAACTTTGTACTTAAGCTACCGGCAAGATCTACGTTGTCTAAATAAAACGTTTTATTATGTTTTTACAAATATTTCTTAGATTGAATGTGGTTGGACAACTACGTTAAACATTATATTTCATAATTATACGCAGAAACAATTTATTTTTGGCACAGTGATAGAAAAAGCTTTTAGTGATTTGACAGTTTTCCATTTCAGGGAGGGACGATGTTAGTCCGAATAATAAATTCGCTTTTTAAGTATCTTATACGTGAAAGCGGACTATCCCCTTATGAAACTGTCAATGAGCCGTTGTAACTTGGCGTGTTACTACGAGTAAAGCTACCGCTGTAGTCACTACAACTAGCTGACGTGTAAGCGTGCGAATAACGCAAGAAGTTCCACGTGCGAAGAATCCAAGTACGAAAATAAGGCAAGAGTTTTGTCAACAGAAGTGCGCGAATCGATCCTTTGAACGGCGTTTGTTTGAATCAGAAATACTCACTCCGTTTATACATGCGTGTATATAGAAGTAGATAATTTTGCATTAATTTATGTTCATAAGAGTTTGCGACAGTGAGACCGCGTGCACGCCGACGCGCAACGTACTACTGAAGGAACTTGCACGCTCGACGGCAGCGCCATCTGCTGGCCTCCACATTCGTGCGGTGTAATATTAAAAGTTTATAGCGTATAAATAAATTAATATATTTTTGTAATATAGTGCATAATCTCCGATAAGACGGTAAAATAATTTTGGACGGAATTCTATTGCGAAAGAATTGAACGTTAAATGTACCATAATATCGACCTTTATATATTTTAAGCTATACGCGTCTATGTACATAAAATATAATTATTGACATTTATATACTTATCATTATGGGTTACAGGAAAGAATGAGTATTTCTGATTTTTGCTACCGGGGAGTAGGAATGTATGGGAGATGTGACGTCACCGGTCCGACTCGCGGCGCGGCCGAACCAACACGGCGACATCTGTAAGGAAACGTGTTGCCAAACGCGGTATATTAACTTCAACAGCACTGCGACATTAATAGTTACCAAATTACATGCACTTTATAGAGGACGGCAGACAGGCTTATAGTAGTTAAAAAATATTGCAAACATTCTACAAAGCTGTGGAGCGCCACGATAGAGGAAGTAACATTTCGAAGCTATAAATCGGACCACAGACAAGAAAAACGGAAAAACGCGCCGGAACCTTTGGTCTACATCATTACGTTGTACAATACTTTAGAAAGGATACGATGTTCAAAAAGCCATTGAGATTTCAAACAAAATTTACCACATACTTATAAGAACTTAATTTAAGAGGATTCACAATACTTAAAGTTTCTACTGTGCACTAGGATTACACCGGTCGTTCAGCCGGAGTATATGTGGGAGGATAGACATGGCAAGTGGTACAGCGCAGCGGAACATACAGCGTGTCACTTCGCCTAACCAATACTGTATCTTTATCTCACAGAGAACAATAAAAGAATACTATGTGGGTTGAATTCTGCTGGTTTTAAGACAATTGAGTATTTGTTAGGACCGAAGTTTGCACCGCTGTTCAATGCGCAACGTGACACGAACTACACGAGACAACAGTACATGAAGTAGCTAAAATAATGAAATGCGAACACTTTACAGACGAACTGATAAATTTGTGCGACGCGAAATACACCATACTATTTGTAACACAATGCCGGCGTGCATGAACCTCAATACGATAGGAAATATAGTATGAACACTTCGGTTCAAAAATATTTGCCACCTTAGTAGTATTTTTTGGTTGTGCTAACCCGCACTAGGCCAGCGTGGTGGACTATATGACCTAACCCCTCTCAATCGTACTCTCGATTGCGAAGCCTGTGCCCTGCAGTGGGACGTATGTTACATATACAATTAATGATACATATACAATTGATGTTGATATTTTCAGCCAGAGTACATTGCTAACCATAGCATAAGAATTTTAATAGCGGGTGGTGAAAAGCGGCCTGCATCATTGATTACGTGGTCCATTGAACTTTCAACTAAATGTTGCATTTAATTCTGTGTCGCTATGGGAATCCTTGAAGGCTATGTTCAAGAGAAAAAGTTTCTGTGATTGATAACTCAATGATATATAGGATTGGTGGAATTTGGTAGCCTGTATCAGTGTAGAGGCTACCAAATGTTCAGCAGTGGACTTCCGTGGCTGAATAGATGGAAAAATGTCAGTGTAGACAATATTCATCAATGCAGAATGCACACCACTTGGACCATTGTCCGTCTCATATTCAAAGACTGGCAATGATTATATGATTTTTCACATGTTCTTGGGCGATGACAAATATCTCAATGCCATCAATTTTGCTTTCATATTAATTATTAATACTGAAATATAGCTTTACATCCATGGTAAATACTGTGTTCTTCTCATTTTATTTTTTCATAATTCTACATCGTCGCATTTGTATCGAAGAAAATTCTTAGCTTTACAAGATGGCTACTTCACGTCGCACAAACTTCCATGAACAATCTGCTACATTAACTAAAACACCGCACATCGACTTGTACACGGGCGCGCGGGGTGAGAGAGAGAGAGATAAAGCCTCTCCCTTTCACTCGTCCACCCCGCGCGCCCCCCACCCTCGCCCATCTCTATTGCACACTAAGCTAAGAAAGCTTAGTCATTCCCTCACCTAGGAACACATGGGAATTATAATTTTTCATCATTGTTAAAATCATTTTTGATTTTTATATTAAGAAAATACTGAAACAAAATGATGTCATTAGTTTTAACATGAAAACGGTTAAATTGACAAAACAATTCCAAAAGACTAGATTAAGGAATGATGATAAATCGTAATGCAATCAATAATGATTTCAACAATGTAATATAACGCAATACAATCTTTGTACAATAATATATATTGTTGTAATATTGCATCAACTCGCGGACGCGCTCTCGCCCCGACGAATTTTACATTAGAGTACAAATTATAATAAGGAATTTCTATACTTTTAACTTAATTTTACTGAATAAATTATGTAGAGATTGAAGTTACATAGCCTTAGAAATAGATTATATTTCAATTAGACAATGTGAAATTACCAAACCCCTTGCTGTGTAAATAACAACGTCTTCCCAAATAAGTACAAGTTCCATAAAGACAACATACGAACGCAGCGTGTCTAAATGCTATATATTCCTTCGTACAATAACATTAAAAACATTCGAAGCGTTATATTAATCTCTTAACCATTTAATTTGTACGTTTGATCTTGATCATGCATTTAATTTCGAACAAGCCCGGACATCACTAGCGGTGACTTCGGTGATACGCAAACCAAAACAAATTGCACGCAATAAACAAATGCTACCTTGTTAAACACTATAAGAATAAATTCGCAGTTCGCGACAATAGATGGCGCTAAAGACAACAGCGCGGCCGCACTAGCGACATCTGACCTTATACCAACAGAAAGTGTAACATCGATTGTATTTGGAATATTTTTTTCGTCCTCGAGTGGAATATAAGTTAGGGTTGTGTAGCAATTCCTTATTTTAACTTATACTCTTGTGGCAGGGGGTGTGCACGCGAGGACGGCGCGTGGCTCACTTCTTGGTGGGCGTGCCGCGCTGGGTGAGTCCCTCGAACCGCTTGAACGTGTAGTTGATGAACACCCAGTCTTTATACGCCACTTCGCCCTCTTGTGCTATAGGCGCTGAAGCTGAAAAACAAGTTTAATTACACACCTGCCAGTTACGGTACATACTTATATTTAACTTATGAGTGATTTGGTACATAAACTAATCGAGTATGCGAGCATAACTGTCAAAAAAAAACATTTACTGTTCTTCATATAATAAGTCACAAAATCAATATGACAAATGCAATTGAGGCATTGTATATGTCGCGGATAAGATCAATTGATTGAACTTAAACATGCGTTATTTCCTGTTCACCTATATGTGTTCTATTTAGCACTGCGTGTACCATCAGGTGTCAGTGTGATCACTTTACCGTGCAAATATAAAAATATACAATGAGTTGAAGTTGTCTGTATCCACTATGCCCGCATGCTAGGCGTGCTGTCCTACGGGGGTATACTACGAAGTTTTTAACAATGGACTTACGTATTTCGAGCTTGACGTCGGGGAAGTCGTCGAAGTTGGAGGTGTCGTCAATGGAGCGCACCTCGACGGTGATGGCGGCGGGGCGCTCGCGCACGTGGCTCCAGTCCACGCCGCGGAAGAACGACACCGACTTCACGTCCTCGATGCCGCGCTGCGAGCCCAGCCTGAAACGAAACAATATTATGTAACAGGGGTTCCCAAACTTATTTGTACTATGACGCCTTTAAGAAATTTCAATTTTTTTTTACGACTCCCTTCAATCCAGCTCTAACTCCAAATATCAGTCTTAATGCTGCAATGATGATGACACGATATTTATGAGAAACTGAGCTCGAAATTTAGTTTGTCTTTGTCTTATTGAAGCTTTAAGCTGGAGTCCCAAGGTAATACTAGTAAGTGTTCGTCCTTTGTTGCGAGGGTTGATGCATTGACACATAACGACAATGTTGTAACGCCCCAGAGCATCGCGATGCAGTTTGGGAGGCCCTGCTATATAACTAAATCATTCAAAATTATACTAATAGGAATATTTTCAGTGTTAATTTTTGAATAGTATTTAATTATCACTGCAAGATTTAGAATAACAAATTTAAAACAGCATCAAAATTAGTCCATTTTTGTTTACTGTTCGGATTGGTCTCAAAATTAATATCTGTGAAACCTTTTGCTCCGGTAATCTAAAATGAAAGTCAACCTTGAATATTTTGGACTCCCATATTTTTTTTTAATTATTGGTAGTGGCTAGTTCCTTGAAAAAATTAAATTTGACTAAGTGCAAACAAAACGTAATCAGACAATTTTGTTATACAACAATTAAATATTTTTAAAACGCTCATGTTGTAATTTACTTCACGTATAAACTTTGATGATTGAGAATTCCGCCCATAAGTAATAAGGTGTGGTAAACTCTTAATAATGAAGTGACGCTAACTCTGCTGAGGCGATGGTTCAAATACCAGGGCACATCTTTGACTTATTCAATTGTCTTGCATGAAAACCTTCGGGCGCAGTTGACTAAGAGCCGGCTGTGAAATGAGAGACCGCGCGCCGGTTCGATCCCTGTACCGTCCAAAAGCTTGCGTTGTTTATAGATATTAATTTCTGGTCTGGGTGTTTGAGACCGAAAAGTCCCTCATAGTTTCCGATACCCAAGAAACAAGACTCAATCTAATTGGATATTTGACTGTTTTTTTTTTATTGTATTCGTCAAAAAGTATCCGTGACCAAAATCTATCAAACAAAGAATTTTGTAAATCCATTCAGAATTTAAAAAGTTAGAAACGTTTTAAATCTTGTAGTGGGGGTAAAAGAAAAGGGATGCAAAACAAAATTTGTGACGTCACTATTCTTATACTGTTTCCATTCGTTTATTTTATTTTTGACAGTTCACGCCTATAAAGTACGACATTACAGTAGAACAATATTTTGAAATAAAAGTAGATACTTTCTTGACGGGTAACGCCCACTTAGAGTTGTGCCATTCGTAACGAATGACCACAGATAACAAAAACGATTTTGAATAGAATCAATCAATCGGAATCATTTGAAATAAAATTACATTAAAATGCTCATGAAAACAGTTAAACGTAATATAGTACCCAATATTAGGATCGAATGTATTTGCTGCAAATTAATTAATATGAATAAAGGTATACGTATTGAAGTGACTTTTAATAAGAGTTTAATTTAAAATAATTACAATGATTACAACGAAAATAAATGTTTAGTACCTACTTGTAATAAACAGTTAAACCATGTTGGAATTCATAGTACTTTAAGGATTAAATAATTAAAACAACTAAAAGGTAATTTGTTAATATTTTTATTTATAAACAATCGTCTGTTTCGTCGGAATCGGCGTCGTCGTCACTCGTATCCCCAGTAACACTAATTATTAATGAGTGCATGGGTAAGTTGTCAAATGCGACATCGCGATCCCAATCAGACATTATTTCTTTCTTCGTCTTATCTACGACACTCGCCCAGTTATGAGGCGTCACATTTTCACACGCATTTTTAAGCAACTCCAGCATTTTGTTTGCGGTGAAAGGAGGAGTTGTATTTATTCTCGCAGCATATCCTTTCACTTGCGCCCATATTAGCTCTATGGCATTATACTGGCAATGATATGGAGGAATTCTAAGGACGGTGTGCCCATGTTCTGCAGCCATTTCATCTATAACGTATCGTTTAGGCTGCTTCCTCATTTTTAATATTTTAAGTAACTCTACTTTTAATAGGGACTCGTCCACCTCCTCGCCATTGTTACGGAGCCAGTTTATTATTTCATTTTTTTTACTGGCTTGCGTTGGCATTTTGTTAATTTGCCGAGAGTGATAGGACGCATTATCTATAAATATTGTTGATGGCTGTTCGAGTGACAATAATATTTCCCGAAACCATTTTTCATATACTTCGGAATTCATTTCTTCGTGGTAATCCCCTGTTTTCTTTGATTTAAAAGCTAACATAGCATCTTGCACAAATCCTTTTGCGGTTCCTGCATGACAAATTATAATTCTTTCACCTTTTCCCATTGGCACTGCGGTCGAGGAGCTAGCAGTGTTGTCAGTCCAAGTTTTTGATACCGTGTGATTCGCATTGAGCCAAGTTTCATCGGTGAAAACAACATTCGACCAGTCTTCTATTTTTTTAGCTTGTCTTAAAAATTCGCATCGATACAAAGCAACATCATTGCGTTCCATCAATATTTTTCTTTTGTCACATTTTTTGTATTGGAATCCAATCCTATTCAATACCTTCGCCAAAGAAGACTTTTGACCACGGAACAAGCCACTAGTTTTCAGAGATTGTACTAGGTTATGTAAAGTAGGAATCTCTTTTCTTTGGTAATAATCGTATATATGACGACGAATAGCATCACCATCAAAACTGTCAATTGCTGTCACTTTAAAGGGCTGACGTTTTTTCTTAGGTGTAGATGGCTTGTTTTGTTCCATGCCACTACTGCCGTAGCCTTCTTTAATTATTTTTGAAACTGTTGGAGCAGTAATACCTAATGCTGCTGAAACACGGTCTCTGATTTGAGTCACTGGTATAAGAGGTCCACCATTACGGCTTTCCCTTTCAAAGTACTCATGAAGTCGCAACACAAACTCCCTTGTTTGTCCTTTAAGCACCTTTCCTTTAGGCATTTTGAAAGTGATGAAGGCAGGTACGATGTTCTCAATTCAACCAAATGTAGGAATTCACGGGTAAAACAATACGGAGGAATATAAATACTCAACTCGACGTATGAAAAATGTGAATTAAAATTCAGCGAACGGAAAACACTAGCACGGGCGCGGGCGTCTCATTGTGAGTGACCACAAAATGGCGGCGCGCGTCACCTGTCTGCCCAGTGTTGCCGTTTCACAATTTGTTTTTAACAACATTACTATTGCCGACGGAAGTGATAAGAATATTAACTTAACATGAGTAAATGGTTTATTTTAATATAATTATTAAATCAAGTAACTTAAATATCCCTGAAGTTTTATAAAACAATGCATGGAGCAAAAAATAAAATATGTATTAAATCGATTAAAACTTGTTCAAAAATAAAATCGTTTGTTATAAAAAATTGATTCGATAACGCATCAGGCCATCACTATTTGATTCAGTACTCGATGTGTCAAAAATAAAATAAACGAATGGAAACAGTATAATATTATGCATTATAGTATGTGGGTGTGAAAGAGACGGCAAGATGTCCCCACTACGTCCCCACTCTTTCATTAAAAATACTAATATTTGCCTCATGTTACAAGCTACTTCATCACTGTTTTCACAAAAATGTTTTGTTTTAATGGCACTTCTATTTGTCTGTAAAATAATACAAAAATTCGATGGTAGTCAAATACTCAATTGTAGGGTAAGGACTATGTGATTTTTGGGTGTTTACTCACCTGCGGTCAGGCTCGGAGCAGAAGCGCAGAATGGTCTCCCGGGCCTCCTCGCTAATGGGTATCTCAGGCGGGAAGGTGAGAGACTCCCGCCACGACATCACCTTCCTGTACGTCTCCTGTGGGGACTCCGAGCAGAACGGCGGGTATCCTATCAGCATCTCGTACCTGCAGACAAAGAGAACTCTTTCAAGTAGGTACATACACTAGGTATAGACGAAAAATAGGTTGTGGTGTTCTGTATATTTATACTGTGTGATCAACTCAAGTAATAGATTGGCAATTTGCGCTTTAGGAAGTTTGGTTTCAGATAAGACAATTTAACAACCTTATTTTATATTCAAGGTGGACAATCCCATGTGTGTAACTCTTTATGATCCTAAAGTCAAAATGAACTCATAAGTCCAGTAAGTCAAAGGTCAAAAAGGGGCATATTTGAAATGCCGTGTGGCAAAACAAAACAGCAATAAACTTTTATTATAAAAATAATATAAATGTACATATTAACATTATTAATGGGCTTATGATAGTCTGAAATAATGAAAAGACGAAAAAAGGTATCCACCATCAACATCCCCCACCCACAAACCCTTTTTCCCTTCCCTGGTGGATGAAAAAAGGTGTGGGACAAAATAATTCTTGAAGGGTTAAATCACGGCCGGCGGATGTAAAATCATAAGATAAATATTTTATGCTTTGTACGCGGTTGTAGAATGTAGACAAGCAGTAAATTATTAAGTATTACAACCATATTTAGCTAGATTAGGGGCTACATAAGATATTTCTAAATTATAGCGCGACGCAGAGAATTGGACATCATTTTTCCATAGATTTCGCATAGATGCAAGATTTAATTGCGATTAGTTTGTATATTTACAGCTACGGCTAAAGCAGATAATGCACTTGCAGTCGCACATAGCATCTGAAATATTTAAAAAAATACCTGGAAGTTACGCGCGCAAAGCAATAAACAAAGTAAAATATCCATGAGCATTTCATAAGCAAAAGTTCTCAAAAATGCCAGGCATAAATATTCATGCAAATATTTCTCTCGCCGGTGTCGAACCCGCGGTCTTAATCTTACCAAGAACTTTTTACTCGCTATGTATAACGACAACCACAAAGCGCAATCACAAGGAAATATCTACCTTTTTAGTTTTTTTATAGATGACTGCAATGCTTTTCACAAGAGTAAATGTCAGTATTTTTATCCACCTCAAAAAAAAATGTCTTTTGAAAGACCGGTTAACCAGGTAAGAAAACAATTAATATTTGTTGAAAGCATTACGAATTACCCTTCCACAATCGGGGCACTTATTATATTTAAATACTTTGTTTACGTGGCATTATAGTTGCAGTAAGCATACATTATATATTTCGCAGAAGTGTCTTATACTGCAGTACAAGCTTAAATTCGCAATTGTTTGCACAACGCCATTGGAATAGCTGTGCATTTCTTTCGCATTATTTACATTGCACATTTTAGCAAAAATATTCGCAATAATAACAAATAAAACATAAAAAATTCGCACAGAAAAATAAAGTTTTTGTATTTTTCGTTTTTTTTTTTTGTTGTAAATATTTAGTTGAATGCCGACCGTACTCACATAATGACACCCAAGCTCCACCAATCAGCGGCGGGTCCGTAGCCCGTCTGCAGGAACACCTCCGGAGCGATATAGTCCGGCGTGCCGACGGTCGAGTAGGCGAGCGCCCGTCTGTTCCTCTTCCACGACTCGGCGCGCCGCTTGGAGTCCATCGCGGATGACGACGTCGATACTGGAAAGTTAAACAGGGTGCCTGAACAGGCCGGCAGGCTTATATTATCATCATCATACGGTATATACCTCGGTGGAGGATGTTTTAACCTGATCATATTATCAGGAAATAATATTGGACAAGGACCATATAGTTATCATATCGATAGATACGGAATTAATCTAGCTATGGGATGCATGTATTTTCCTGGACAAATAATAGTGTCTTGCAACACTATAAAGGTTAAGGATTTTGGAAGTCATTTTGCCGGTAGTCATGTAAAATGCATCATATAAAGTTTGCCATCTATTTAAACCAGTCAGTGAAAATTTGAGTTCGATCATGCCAATATAATAGTCTATAAAGACAACATATCGTCTGCCATGTCACATGTGGTAGTCAATTTGCATTATAAACAGTTTCAAACATCTTCAAGAGTTAATAAACCATTGGCTTTGTACCAACCATTTTATCTAGTATTAAGCCGTACAAAATACCATTTGCAGAATCAGTTACACATTTAATGTAAAGAAATTACATCCGTCCAAATATCCGCATGTATTAACATTGTCCATTTAAAAAAAAACAAGTAATTGATAACCCAATGTTTGGGTCCAACTATATGTTTGGGTCCAACCATTGGGTGGTACTAATACGTCGTAAAATCAACCAACTTATGATAGTGTGCTGGATTCGTTTTTTGTTTAAAACACACTACCTGCGGATCACACACACACATTGTGTTTTTTTGTGACCAGCAAACCCATATTATTTTCCATACATAATACTCTCTAACCCCTTGTATAGTTACTGTATGAGTCAATACACATCCCAACCAAGAGTACAACCAAGAGTACAATTGAGAGGGGTTAGGCTTTATACACCACGCTGGATGAGTGCGGATTGGCGGACTTTACATACCATAGAAATTCATACAAAACGCTATGTGAGTTAATTATTTATGAATGGTGCGTGGAATACTTACTAAAGTCTGAAGGCGTGGCGCGCGACAGGTCCCGGTAGAAGTCGGTGCGGTGGCTTTTCTTAAGACCGGTGCAGAGGCCGAAGTCGCTAAGCTTTATGTGGCCGCGCGCGTCCAACAACAGATTGTCCGGTTTTATGTCCCTGTAAACAATGACATATTTATAGACCTTGACTAATTTATATGCTGCGTAATGCTATATGTGGGTCAATTGGGTATTTGACTATCATCGAATTTTTGTATTATTTTGCAGACAAACAGAAGTGCCATTAAAACAAAACATTTTTGTGAAAACAGTGATAAAGTAGCTTGTAACATGAGGCAAATATTAGTATTTTTAATGAAAGAGTGGGGACGTAGTGGGGACATCTTACTGTCTCTTTCGCACCCGCACACTATAATGCATATTAAGAATAGTGACGTCACTAATTTTGTTTTGCATCCCTTTTCTTTTACCCCCACTACAAGATTAAAAACGTTTCAAACTTTTTAAATTCTGAATTGATTTACAAAATTATTTGTTTGTTAGATTTTGGATATGGATACCTTTTAACGAATTTAATAAAAAAATATGAGGCAAATACCCAATTTGTTGAATTGTCTACCAATTGATACTAAACACTGGATGGGGAGTCTGCAATTTAGGCACTAAAATAATTCGGATATTTAGTGGTATAGCCAGTTTTTTTTTTACTGGACTGTTCTCATCTATTTTGCTTGACATTGATTTTTACATTGACGTGGCGTATTATTTAATATTTTTACAGTATTCTGATTGACTCGTAGCTCTTGAGGTATAGTTTAATGTCATGTCTCCACCAATCTGCATACAATGTTCAAAGTGACCTCATGTATCCACAAATACCTCGAGTATCTACAAATCGTGAGGTCCAGTGCCAAGGCAGTCCTTGTGAATATCAAGATATCAAATTAACCAAATAAAAAAAGCTGTGCGTACCTGTGTATAAAGCCAAGTTTGTGTATACTATCTATAGCTAGGGCGGTCTCGGCGACGTAGAACTGCGCACACTCTTCGCTCAGTGTGTCCTTCTTCATGAGCAGCGTCATCATGTCGCCTCCGGGCAGGAACTCCATGATGAGGTACAGGTTCATGGGATCCTGGAAGCTGTAGTACATCTTCACCACCCACTGGTGGTCCGCTTCCACGAGGATGTCTCTTTCCGCGCGGACATGGGCTACCTGCAATCACAACGGGGTTACATTACTCTAAATAAATCATATACCTATCAGTTATACTCGTAATCATGATGAGACACTGCTGTGGTTCGCATGAATTTTCCGTCTCCGAATCAAATAATTAAGTTCGTTCAAGTAGTAGCTTCATTGGTCCAGCGACTACATGTATCAACACTGAACTGTGCGAACCTCGGTCCGGAGACATTTTGTGTGTATTCATCAGTTAGAAAAACATCTCCTCTTCATATCATATTTAGGACGGAAATAATCTCGGCGAGATGCGTATGGCACTAGTGTTCATCTATCTATATCAGCCCACATACGTCCCACTGCAGGGAACGGGCCTACTCTACAATCGAGAGAATCGATTGAGAGTGGTTAGGCCATACATTCCAAAAAGTTTAAATGCAGTTAAAGTGTTCATCTATCCCTTCAGAAATTTAGGAAGTTATTTTTGTATGTATGCATCTGATAATGTAAAGATTTTTACCTGTTCTTTCTCCAACATGTCCGCTTTCCTGAGTATTTTCATTGCGTACACGTGGCCCGTGTCTTTCTTCTGGACTAGCCGCACTTCCCCGAACGCCCCTCTTCCTATCACCTGTTAACACATCGCATTCAGACTTCATAATACGATCAGAGAACGTCAGATCTAAAGTTGGTAACATTTCAGGAGCCTACAATGCCGATGTGATATCTACTTTCTCTGTACATACTGGTACCCACAAAGCGGGTACAACGCACTCGATGGTAATTGCAATGCAGCCTAGATGCAGCATCCGCTGGCAAGAGCTTTTCGCTGGTCGACACTACTATGCTCGCCTCGTCGAAACCGAATGTATACAAGCTAAAACACATCAATACTCCACCATTGTGTAGTACTCTATCCGAGCGGATAATCTTACCACCAGTAATCACTAACCTTTCAAAACATCCTCATCTTTAACTTTTAAAATATCTCTATTCAAGAATCGAAAGTCTCCAATAGATAAAATAGCATCATGAGGAGATTACCTTGAGCGGTTCGAAGTCCTCCACCCCTAGCCTGGATCTCTTGAGGCGCAGGAACTCTGTCTCCTTTTGTGCATGTTGTTGTCGCTTCTCCTGCTTTTGACTCTCTGTCAGACTTTCGTCCTTGAGCGACTCCTCAAGTTTCTCCAGCCTGCAAACAAAATTCATTACTAATGATACGACTGGAATGTTCGGGTAATATATATAAAGTTTCAAGATTTCCATAATGTATTGTAATTATTTTCATTCCATTGGCAATAGAGCAAACGACTCACCTAATAAAAAATGATTGCCTACAACTGTGCCTACAACACTGGTCGTAGTTGAATTGACATCTCAGGGGGAAGAGAGTATTGAATAAGGAAGAGAATGAAACTTAAGTAAATGATGTTGACCCACCTCTGTTTCCTTTCATAGTGCTGCGTGATAAGATTGGTGTAAAAGTTCTCTAGAGTGACTTTAGCCTTAGTGGCTTTGTCGAGCGTGTGCCCGCTAAACCGGATATTGTCGGTGCCAGTCATCTCCAGCACCCCTGCGGACAAGCAGAAAGACCGTTATAGCAATTATTAGAACTAGGAACTGAACTTAAGAAAGGCTAAGTCTTCAGATCTTGTAGGCTAAAAGAAGTACCATTTCTGGAAGTCCGTTTGTCTGTGATATTTTTTAGAACCTGTATATTCTACATGCACGTTCGTTTTAGTGTGCGTAATGTGAAATATTATAATGCAGTGGACATTGACAATTCACGCACACAAATGTGCACTAAACACTATGAAAGTGCACTCCTTGTCGATGAGCGAAACATAAACAACGGACTTGATGAGATTGAATAACTATAAAATAGATATAATTAACTCCCTATGCAGACGATATTCTCTTGATAATTAACAGGCCATTTTCAACGTATCAGACCATGACCGTACTATGAACGTGACGGCCCGAAAAATATTATGTGTGCGAATTACCGTGGTTCAATTTCCACTCAACCGCACCGCCATGACCGTGCCCACTAGACTGGAAGGACATTCGCGTTTGTCACTAAAAGGTTGAAAGCACGGTCATTATATGGCACCTTGTAAAATAGAATATGAGGAAAATTGCGATATTATATAAAAATGTATTGAGAATATTATAAAATGTATATAAATATGACATTTACAGTAAAAGGCACATATATTTTTATAGAGGTGTAAATATGTGTGAAAAGTAGGTTTATAAATATATTTTATTGAATTTAGAGGAGGAATAAGGTCAGCAGAATTTTATTTTAATACTATATTGCTCAGAAACAGTGTACTGCGCTCTAAGACTCAAATACTACACGTTAGCGAAAAATCAGCTAGCCTAAAGACGAACTGAGCTGGTCACATATTATGCCGCATGACCGACGAACCGTGGGCGAAAACAGCAACACAATGGAAACAATCTAAAACTCTAGATGGTGGCGACAGGCCCAGAAAAAGATGGCGAGATGAGTTGAACAGGTGAGAGAAAGACTGGCAGGATCGAGCCATGAACCGAGACGAATGGAAGCAAGAAAGGCCTTTGCCCTACAGTGGGACTGTAGAGGCTGATGTATGTATGTATGTAATATGCTTGGTTATAAAACATTTCGAATTTTAATTAAGCATCTACGTCATTTCGTAGGTGCCACCGCAATGTCTATTTCTTCCGCTAAACGGCAGCGTAAATACACTGTTATGTTCCGGTTTGGAGGGCATTGTAGCCAGAGTAACTAATGGACATAATGAGACTTAACATCTTATGTCTCAGGATGGCGAGCGCAGTGGAATGCCAAGAATTGCTTTGTAATTCATGGTGTTGTATGGTTTTGCTACTGTCCATGAGCAATCCTATCGATTACCATGAGGCGAATGGCATACTAGTCTCGCCATTCACTGCAATAAAAAAGAAAGTTTAGTGTAATAACCCTAAAACTATTCAGGCCGTTGACGCATAATATTTAGTTAAAAATAATCTACTTTTATATAATCAGCACGCACGCTAACTATAACCTATATTTCATTTTAAATTAGAATAAACATGAGCTCTAAAAACCTGAATAGTTTTTATTTATGCTTTCAAACACGAACGTTCCTCAAGTCTAGAATCTAAACCAAAGGTGACATTAATCTTGTTAATCACGTTAGGTCTTGAAGCAGTTATATTTTTTCATTGCTTTCCACAATGGCGGCAGTAAACTTAAAATCTATAATTAAAATGTTACATGATTCTTATTTCAGATTCAACAAAAATGAATATGGTGGGTTAAAAAACTCCAGAAACTTGTAAGCCAAAAACCCATGTACCCACACATAACATTCTCTTGTTTTATGGGTATTTATTTTTGCCATGGTTTTAGTGATCGTAGCTTTGTATTTTTTATGAGTAAGAGAAAGGTCGCTTAAGAAAAAGCCTTAAAAGCGCGAAGCCCTCTGTACGTCAATCCGAGGCTCAATCTGTCTGCCGCTGTATATATATGGCTGATGAGAGCAATAAGTTTTGAATCCAATATGAACGATTAGGTAATATTTAATTTAAGAACCATGCAAAATCGGCTTCGGTTTATAATTGGTGGAAATGGGTGTAGGTACTTTGTTGTTAATCGACTTAAGCAATTGTGAATTTTGACAAATAGTAACCTGTTTAAATCGCAATAAAAATTTAATTAACTTCATGCTAATCAATAATTAAAATATTTATCTGCCGTATATTCGTTTCCTATTAGTATTAGATAATGACGAAAGTAGTTTCAAACTTTTTTTTATTGCGATAAATGGCGAGACGAACATGCCATTCGCCTGATTCGGCAGCAGCAAAACTAAACAACACCATGAATAACAAAGCAAAGCTAGGCATTCCACTGCACTTGTCATCCACAGACATAAGATGTTAAATCTTAATATGTCCAGTAGTTACTCTGGCTACAATATCCTTCAAACCGGAAGACAAAAGTGCATTCACACTGCTGTTTGGCGAGAGAATAAGACATTGCGGTAAAGACCTACCACCAGTAAACATTTGTATTCACAAAATTTGTAATATAATACTACGAGTTTACAATATTTGACCCTCAACGAGGTGAACGAACATTCGCCGAGATAAAAGTAGTTAAAGGACTCGCCTCTTCAGCGCAATATTTGGAAAGAACTGGTTACAACTAATAACTATTAGAAGACACACTGCCGACTTCCTAATAAATTAAGATAGCTCGGCCCTCAATATGACTGACAATTCTTTTTAACTAGAGGATTATTGTTAAGTTCCCTTTTCAGTACCGTAGGGACGATAGAAAGCAGTATGTCGATGTTACTAGTCGGGCATGCTTGCAGCCTCGGAACCAAAACCTCTCCCTGATCCCTGGCGCCACATAGGTGTAACGGAATAATGCAGATCGAAAAGCACCCTAATTTACTTGCACGTTCTAGCCCGATGCAGCACCATTTCTGGTCTCTGTCAGTTTGGGGGATACTGATACCCAAATGACGTCTGGGCAGCTTTTGAAGAATGGGTATACGTAATAGATATATGATCGCGCGCTTTGGCCTCCAGCTTGGAATCGCGATCAGCGATGGCGCGCAGTACGTCCATTAAGCCTGATGATCCCTCTACGTCACCTATTATGATGGACAGAGAATTCTAATGCTCCCTAATTACAAGGCGAGTAATAGCTTAACCTAATCCATTTATAAAAAAGAAAAATTTAATTGCAGGCCATAACACAATTGGTGAATCTGTACATCAGGTGCTTTAAATTCAATTTCAAATATAACTAATACATTGTCATTTTAGTTCAAAACAAAAGCCCATCTCGCAACAAGTATCTGGCGAAGGACATCGAATACAATGCATCCCCCGGGCTCTTGTGCCTTTTAAAAACAAGCAACATCCAGACTTTCTAAATTAAGGTAGACATTATCGATCGGAACCAATAGACTGTGAATATCTGGCAAATACATCACCATCCTACGAGCGAGCCCGGCGATAAAACGAACGATGTGTAAAATTGAATATGAAATTTAGAATTTTCATTACATCCTCTGACGCTATGAATATCCGATCAGTGTTAAACCGAGCGACTAACAGCTTTTTCTTATACTTCTGTATATTGTATGTTTATAAAGTAATGTAATATAGTAAAATATATTACACTGGTCAACAAAAAAACAACTTTTGCATGTAACATGAAAACTTTTGTCTAGTTATGTTTAGGACAAGGATAAGGAAACTAGAAATAAAATTAAAATGCTTCAAATACGAATAGTTTTTTCGTAATACCATTTTGTAACATTTTGGAATTTTTCAATTTTTATCAACAAAAAGAAGTTATTTCGATTTATTGCAACATTAATATGAATTTTCTTTTACGATTTTCGTCTGTATTTTGCTTCAGGAACGTCTCGTTTTAATGTCCAACTGTAATCTGCTAACATACGTGGGCTCCACTTGCCCTCATATCGTTTTTCTATGATAGAAATGTATTGATGGAATCTTTCATCGTGATAATCGCTGACGGCGCCCAAATTTTCAGAAAAGAAGTCTAAATATGTATTAAGAAAATGTATTTTCAACGACATATTAAAGCCCAAAGCCTTTTAAGTACATAAAAGCTCCGCGATAATACATTTATAGTCACTTGACCGGTAATTTCCTAGAAAATTGGAAGTTACTTTCATGAAAGATTCCCAAGCTGATTTTTCTAAATTATAAGCTTTTCTTTAAATACATCATCTTTCATCAATTGCCTAATTTGAGGGCTAACAAATATCTCTCCCCTTCCTCTTTAATTTTTGCTTTACTTAGCTTAGGAAATTTTTCTTTCAAGTATAAAAAGCCGTCACCCCTGTTGTCCATAGCTTTCACTTTGTGGTTCTGATACCGGTAGATCTTCACTATGAGGGATCGTTCTTTTAGCTGATGACAGGTCAGGATTAATTGTAATACCTTTTGTATCAGTAAGACAAAAAAACAATCAGATGAGTGGTTCGTTGGTTCCGTCCAAATCATAGGGATTCCAAAAGGTATAGATCGCGATCTTTTCGCCCATCCAATGAGGAGACCCACACAGGTAACACGACAGACGTGTGGAACCCACGTTTTGTCTTGTTATTCGATGGCGAAGCCAAAATACTGTTCATATAACTTAGATAGTAATGGTGTCAATTTCCTTCGCTGAGTTTTGAAAGTATTGTCACCACAAATGTAACAAAACTTGTCAGGATCATTTTGACACTTTCTTGACATTATTTAAGAATAACTTAACTCTAAAAACAGAACAAAACACTACATTCTTCAAATAAACAAACTCTCTGAATGCGAACGTGAAACAAAAACGGTCAATTTTTTATTTTGTGGTTAGTACCTGTAACACGAAATCTAGATCTAATGGAATCAAAATAAATATGGTAATAAAATGAGGATAGGTAGGTAATTTAAAATTAGCAAGCACCTTTCTTGTTACAAAATTTTGTTGACCAGTGTTATCATAAACATACCGTTAATGTCGGTAATTAAGGTCGGTGATTTAGAGGGTAGCAACGCGACACTACGTACATATTATTTATTGATCTTATCACGAATCGTCATGTCCTAGACTGAACCGAATAAATCGAAAATCACATTTATGCCGTCAAGACTTTACTTTGAAGTTCACAGCGTAATATCTAACGAAACGTAACACGTATTAATGTATGTACGTCAATATAGCTATTATAACTAGACATTCTGGATAAGAAAAGATCATTCTCAGAAGTTTTACACTCCATTTTAATCTATAAAGCGTACGAATTGAATTTAGAAGCACGTAAATACAAATGAAAAATGGTCGTCATAAATGCGGATCCAAATACAGACCAAAGCAACAAATGTTGCAATATATCTTTACAGATTCAACAAATATAATTATCCGCAACAAATACTGATCAACGTTCGAAAATGACGCACACAATGGTGATTGAAACGAAACGAGAGCAAAAACAATAATACTCGCATACGTAAACAGATATACATGATTTAGAAACAATTGAAATGATGTTGTAAACAATATGGGCGAATTCGATTGTATTTGTTTGGTCAGCGCAAACAAAAGCCAACACATGGTTCGCTAATAAGATAACGTTAGATCTGAACATTGGGTTGTTTATATTAGATGTGTAAGCGTGATTTTTTCAACGAGGGAAAACTAATTATGGCACCCTTCCCGCAAGCCCTTGTGAAGGGGGCAAGAAGAGTATGTCGAGATCACAGGCCTCAATAGCTTGGCGCGCGGACGTTAATGCCAAGCTGGGTCCCTAAAGCTAAAGCCCTACGCTGGCATACCGACCAAAATCCCTCGAAGGCCCACTTCAAGCATATCAGAGTGACTGCAGTCATTGCTAGCGAGACTCGCACGGTACTATTCCGCAGCTACTCTATGTCGTTCAGACTTATCTACTCGCCTGTCTCAATAAGAGGGAGCACGTACGCACCCTTATTAGGCTTTTTAGGCGTTCGCATCGGGATCATTTTCAGTGCCCCTCAGTTGCACCCTGTGATCCCAATGGCCCCGTTTAGTCGGCTTCTACGACAGGCAGGGCATACCGTGGTGAAATTCTAAACGCTCGTCAGGGCAATAAATGCTTAATTCCTAATATATTTAAAACCTAGACAACTCATGGAAGAAGAAAAAGAATGGGAAGAATCTATATGATCAATTTGATGGTAAAAACAATCAAATCATATGAATTACGAAATGTTGACGACCGGTCTACTGGGTCATCAGACTTATCAAATACTCTAGTTATGTAGGAATCCATAGATCGAGCCTTGTCGTGCTCGTTAATCACCTTCCATTAGCGACACAACATGAGCGCTACAATATCACCCATGGATCGATAGCTATCACGCATATTATCTTATCGACGGTTGATTTTCGAGATACCGATTAATTGGGTGTTAATGTTTAGTTCCATCAATTCACATGATATTAAGGTTAAAGCAATTATACCATAATTGTTACTGGTAACTATAGGGGCAAATGAGCATTCGGTTCACCTGATGGTACGTAATTACCGACGCCCATGAACATCTGCAACAACATGTAGCATAAAGATGCGTTGCGTGTGAGAAGTGGTGGATTTTCAACCTCCGAGGTGATGTAGGTGGTATTTGAAGGTTATTAATAATTACATGGTACCACTCAGTCAAACACTCTTTAAGTATTGGACGTCATCCAACACTTCATAGCTTATTGAAATAATGCCACTGACGTCACATCATGATTATATGATCCAAAAGATAGACACCAATAAGAAAGAATGATTCGGCAATTCACGTAGATTTCTAGACACACATTGAGCATTTTCATCCATTCCTAAGCGGAACCCGTTGGAGTGCAGCTCTCACTTCCAGTCCTGATACTTAACATGGTTGAGGTACCATGCACACCAGCTGCGGGACTGTCTCCTCACTCAGTAAGAGGCATATGCACCCGTCCATCCAAGAAATGCCAGGTGACGGCATTGCGCTGAATAACAGAGGGACCTTAAACTACGCCCTTTTCGTCCGACCATATCACCTGTCGTCTATAATGCACATGAAGGACATCAAGAATTTTGAAACAGCATGCAAGGCGTAAGATTTTGGCTACAATAGGAAGTCGACCGGATGTAACACCTGCACTCTTTGAACAGTCGTACCCGCGCTCCAGCTTTTAAGGTCTAAGAACCGACAAATCCATTCTGATATCAGCTGAGGACCCCCATAGGAAAACTTAAAAGACTATTTCTTCTTGATAAGCGACTTAAGCAGGATGCAGTAGAACTTCTAACCAAAGCATGATAAATACAATAGGAAAGATTACTTCCCTGAGCCTATTCTGCATTTCCTAATTTAATCTCTACGACAATTTTGATGGCACATGAAGATAAATCGCAAAATTCAAAATACGACCCCTAAGAGAAGGATTTAATAGGTTAACATAAAATACGAAGTCTGCATTCTTTCAAAGCATAACGATAACAGGTGACTTCTAAACAAGACAATGATCAATAGAAGAACTAACCTTAAACGAAACAACGAACAGGCAAGTTATATAATTCGCCGCACATACTATACTGACAGGCTGATTCACTAACTGTACTTAGTTGGAAGCGTGGTAGAAGCTCCGGTGGCTATGTACATTGGAAGATGACAGGATCTCCATACAACGCAAACAACGACTGCAGCCATCCGACTGAACATACATACTAAGACACTTTGGCTTTACCACATCACCTGATTAAAGTAATATGCGGGCTGGTCGACAAATCGGCTTCTCTATCATGACGAGCAACTAACATCATTGCCGCTCACGAAAAAAAAGGATATTAAATCAACGTGAACTACGCCTCTTCACCCAAAAGGATCTCCTATCTACTACATTCCCTAGCTAGATTCACGGGCATAATAACCACTAGTAGAGTTGGAGCACTTTTAAGCAACCTTCACTATCTTAGCCGAAATCATTTCCGCAGATGTACCAACTACTACGGCAGACATCCTGCAGGGTTTGTAAATTCTGATACCACTTCTCCCTAGTGTAGTGCAACGTGACCAACCTTGTTCAGGACGATGCATTGGGATATCGTTATCCCCACCCTCTAAGTTCGAGCAGGACGGAGCCCAGCAGAACATCATGCAAGTTGACTGTGAATGCGTGAAGCGTTAGAGGCTATGGTGATTTCTACAACTTATCGATTTCCATCGAATATTGACCATCAACTTGGTTTAAATGCAGTTTCTGAATATTTTATTCCATATGGGGGGATCTTGACATTGACGGCCAATTTGTTTAGGTAATGCTGCCCGGTACAAATTTTACAGTCTGAATTTCCAAGGCATTTTCCTCTGTCTTACTTAATAATTCATTTTAAACAATTATAGCCGATACTGCGAGGGTTAGTAATTACTATGCATCGTTCTTCCATAATTTGAGCGTTGAAATGAGGACAAAATAAGCAGTTTAATGACAAATTACACGTTTCAACTACGCCAATACCGTCTAATGTTTACTTAAAAACAAGCTTTTACTGACGACTTCGTCCGTGGAATTTTTATTTATAATAACAGATGTAGGGCGCAAGGCGGCAATATTACAATGAAATTGGGCAGAGCATGTGACTCGACGCATCCAAAAGTTGGTACACGCTGGCTACTATGACCGCACAATACAATGGGCGAAGAAACCGCGGAAGACCGAAGATGCAGTGGATAAACGAGTTGGTTGCATTCGAAACTAAATGGCAAGAGCTCGCAGAGGACAGGATAAAGTGGAATAATGAAAGGCCTTTGTCCAGCAGTGGGACACAATATAGGCTTCAAAAACAAAAGTAATAACTACTGAATGAATTTCGATAAAACTTTAAAGTATTGCCTTTAAATAATGACTTTATACTTTTTATTAATATTGCAAATAGGAAGTTGGTTTGATTATTATTTATTTAGTTGTATCATGTACATGGTTGTTACGGTTTCACGCATTAACTGATCGTAACGAAAGGAGAACCTCAATTCCCATCCAAAGGGCCCACCCAGGAGCTCACTCCTTCCAGAGCTGGAATTTTGTCACCAATTAAACACTTAGCTTTAAATGTATATATTGGTCATAATGGTCTCCTATTGGTCAAAGCGTGATGTTATTAAACACCAAAGGAAAATTCGAACCAGTAGATCCTGAGATTACCGCATTCAAACAAACTCTTTAGCGTTATTTAATAGTGTAGATTTATGAAAAGTTTCTGTATAAAAACGAATAAAACCATCATGCTGCCATAGTCTATCGTTTAATAATTATAGACGACATATGTAGCTAACAGAATAAAATTTAAAAATATAAAACTGCAAATAATTTAGTAAAATAGTCTAGATATGGCATCAACGTACCAATATTTTTTAAATGTTGGTTGCTGAAGGCAATACTGATGTGGAATTTAAATTTGTGCCCCAACGCATCTAAAAAGTATCACGTCAAAAAGCAATGGCCTTTATGAAAAAGAAAAATGATAATTAAATTCATTTTGGTATACTCCGGCTAGAAGCTTCGATAGAGTATATATATACCAGATATGCAACCATTTAAATAAACAACGGGCAATATTTGTAGACATGGACATCGTTTTATTTGACAATTTAACAAAAATAAATGAAAGATATGATTTATTCAAAGTTTAATTTTTTTTTAATTTCTTCACCCGTAAACGAAAAACAATGGATAATGTTTACGTTGGTTGATCCTGCAAGCTTGAAAGTCTTTATAATAAACAAATATTTTGCAATAAAAAGAAATTAAATACAATAAATTCAAATATAAACTAACCTATCTTTTAAGTTGGATCAAACTGCACAAAGTGTGCTAAGTTTATTAAAATAGGTGCAGTAGTTTATCGGACTCAAACAATGTGACACGTAGTTCTATATATTAAGAAGAAGATGATATACAGGGTTATTTCTAAAACACAAACAACCTCGCAAGACGAGACAGCTAAAGCCCTGGTCTGACGAACGGTATGTGCGGCACTGCGGCAAGCAACGCAGTTCAAGCAACTAAGGAGGTTGCACAGATAGGTTTCACAGGTGCGTAAATCCGTTGACCAATGGGAGAGCCGAAACTTGACAACAAATGTTATTATGACAATTTTGCGTTGAAGTCTTCACGGGTCTCCATGACAACGGATAATAATTATTTGAGTTCAAAAATATATAGAATTTTATTAAAAAATTGTTTGTGCGTCATTCTAAACGAAGTCGATAAAAAGGCACATAAGACCATTTTCTCAAATATTGATACGTGACATAATTAGTTTATATTTTCTCATGTAAATTCGCGAGTTATTAACTATATTATTTTATTTTTTTCTGCTAATAAACCTATTCTTTGATCAAGTTATATTTCACTGGACTTGTATAGATACCTACTCTTAAATTATCGCCGATTGTACCGTAATTTGAGAAAAACAAATTGTATTATCATTATAAAAATAAATTATTTTGTTATAAATTATCACAAGCAAAACCTGGATCAATACTTACAATAATGGACACTTTTTACAATAATCATTTAATTGTAGTTTTTATCTTAATTCACAATACGGAGCTCAAATAATATACGTAGGTATAGGTAGGTAGTAGTAATTATATATCTACACAACCTCCAGCACAATATAATTTGTTATAGATCTCAGCACATTAACTTGTTGAAATCCGCAGCTTTATCAAAAAGGAACTAAATAGTGGGATTAAAATTCCTAGATTCTAATTCCTAAATTGATCCATTTGCCACACCCGATTGGAACACGAGATGCTATTTGCACAGTATTAAACTGTAATGTATTATTATATAATACGCTCATCGGATGAACTAGTGATATTTTCGTAATTGCTCCGACCACCGTACACGAAGGTGGTAAACTCGTAAATGAAATGCAAATATCACGCGTTTCAGGTTCAGCCAACTTAAATATGCTTTCGAGCAGGCTAGTATAATAGTGTTTGACGGCAGGAGCTGATTATTTCTTGCTGGTGGATATTGTAATTGGATTTAAAATTGTAATACATCAGATGCATTGCGGTTGCATTTGGATGCTTATATGAAAAAAAATATAGTCACACTACCATCGGTGATATTTTTCCTTTTATTATCATTTGTTAATGTGTTATTTCTATCTTGATACAAAACACAGGGGCTCCTGCTATTATTACTGTAAAATTATCTTCTATACATATAATAAAAATGTAAATGGTCGATGTCTGTACATGGAAGATATTTAAGAAATTTTAACGTGGGGGGTCCTTATAACAGCAACAGACCCAAAACAATTTTTTTTAGAATTTTTGTCTGTCTGTCTGTCTGTCTGTCTGTATGTTTGCTTGCGCATCACGCAAAAACTACTGCACCAAATGAGATGCGGTTTTCACAGTCATATTGCTGCAGGTTCAACTTAAAAACTGGTATATGTTGCATTGACATACAGGGTGTTTCTTTTATTTTGCTTGCACATTACTCATAAACTACCGCACCAAATGAGATGCAGTTTTCACAGTAATATTGGTGCACGTCCAATTTGAAAACTGGTATATATTTTATTTATAGACAGGGTGTTTCTTTTTATTTACTTGCGCATAACGCAAAAACTACAAGACGAAATGAGATGCGGTTTCACAGTTATATTGCTGCAGGTTCAACTTAAAAACTGGTATATGTTGCATTTGCATACAGGGTGTTTCTTTTTGTTTGCTTGCACATTACTCATAAACTACCGCACCAAATGAGATGCGGTTTTCACAGTCATATTGCTGCAGGTTCAACTTAAAAACTGGTATATGTTGCATTGACATACAGGGTGTTTCTTTTATTTTGCTTGCACATTACTCATAAACTACCGCACCAAATGAGATGCAGTTTTCACAGTAATATTGGTGCACGTCCAACTTAAAAACTGGTAAATGTCTCATTTACATACAGGGTGTTTCTTTGTATTATGGAAGATAAATGAGAAAAACTAATATTCCCCATATTAACACTGGATTAACACTCAGGCTACATTTTATCCAGATAAATTAAGTGTTCCCGTGGGATGAGGACGGAAATCCGATATATTTGTTACTTTTTATACTCAAAGGGATGCGATGGGCGTGGATTACATACCTTGAGTGAGAATGAGATAAGACGGGCGGGATATAACGGGACGGGACGGGACGGGATGAGAAATACCAAATAATCTATACATTTATATTTTTTTAAACAAAGTTAATCACGCAGACGAAGTTAGCGGGCAGAAGCTAGTCAACAAATAAATCAATTCCGCAATGTCGCACGCGGCGGCGATTTGACGAGACGTTTGGCTGTGCGGTGTATTTTCATATAAATCTGCGTCCAGCACCGCAAACCGCTGTCAGTTCTATCAAAGGCCAAAATATCATCAATGAGTTGACCCTTCACCATTGCGGCTGGCTGACGCCTACCGCTCCAAAACAAAAGACAAATGATGACGTTTTTCATACAAAACCGAGTCTGACACTGCATTGCACGCAACGCAGTGCCGCGCGTACCGTTCGGCAGACCAGCAGCCCTACCATGACCGTTGTTTAAGCGATTCAATTGCGATGCAATTCAGTTTAGGTTATCGTTTTATTTCGTACCATGACCATGTTTATACTGAATCGCAAGTGAGTCGCAAACTAACCAAATGAGTGAACGAAAAGTCTCTAATCCGTAAAGCTAAAAAGAGACAGCGCTATAGAATCACCATATCCTTTGTTTCTTTCTCACCGCACCAGTTAGCAGCGTTCTGAAACTTAATCGTGGAAAAGTTACGATAATATTTTCGATTGATAATTTATATAATTGTACTATGTATTAACTTTTGGATAAGATTTCCTTCAATGTGAATGTTGCAGATTGACATAGAATAGTATTTTAGCTGACGTTATATCAATTTGTATTATTTTTAATTGATTATAATATCATGAATATTATGCCCATGAACTTGCAGAATTACGTGTCAAACTTATGAACGTTTCTCTATGATATATGACATTCAAGATTGTGAATTGTCACATTCTCGGAACGCGGGTGTTTTGATTATTATGCTAAAGTGATATTGAATTGTTGTTGTTTTATAAATTTTACGGCGTGAAATATTATCCTCATTATCACACTCCAAATATTCGAAGAATAATAAATTATGCGACATCTAAAATAATATAAATTATGCTTTTACAATGTACATTACTTAGAAATTTAATTTAAAAACCACTATTGACCGTTACCTACTTTGCTAATGAATTCATTTCACTGAAATATCTAATTTATTCAATAACAATTTAGTTTCGGTAGTAAATAAAGAACTTTATTTGAATCGTAAGTTTTGACAGATAAGCGACTCAACTGAGGTCTTGAAGTTTAGTCATGGTACGAATTGAATGAATGAAAACGCGATTTGCGAACGTTATGCGATTCAGTTTAGGCGCTAACCTAAATTGATCGGCTAAAACGATGTCATGGTACGAAAACACAAAGCGGTTCAGAATAGGTCCTGAATTGCGTCGCATTAAGAGGTCATGGTAAGGCTGCAGGGCTTAACATCATAAATAACAACGTTTGCTCTACGACTTTTGACATAACTCTGAACTCAATTCATTATGTGAAAATAATTTTTCAAATTTTTATTGTTCTGTAGTGACATTTGTACGTCTATGTTTCGCGCGGCCTCGCCTCCCACCCTGGGAATCGCACGAGTTTCTTTACCTACAGCATTATTCATATACAGTTTTAAAACCTATTTTAGTTATCTAATGTTTTGTCTTCATCGCTCAAACAAGTTATTACCGAGTGGGGTGCCTGAACAATGTCGTCCTGCAATGACGTGCGTCAACGACGCACCAGCGCTTCCTTCCAGGGACACTACTGAGGCATTTGCCATGCAACTACGATAACTGCATACTACCATCGAGCACGTCTCCCAAGCACTACAGTTACTCTAATATGCGCAAAGATGGCCTTCAGAGGGTTTTGTCGGTATGCCGAAATAAGCATTTGCGTTAGGGCCAAAATCCTAGGAATCCAGCACGCTATTAAGACTGACGGGTGCGCGCAGGGCTAGAAGGCCGGTAGCCCCAGAATATCCTGCCTGCCACCCGGATTTTGCGGGAAGGGAGCCTTTAAAAATGTATGTTACCTCGAGCATGCCATTTATAATAAGTTTACCATTCACGCATCATAATCTCAATTAAGATCTCAAGAGTTATCGCAGAACAAAAACTCTCGCGTGTCTGTTAATAATTATATTATATGCCGGGTTGGGCTGCCGGTATATTATATAGCCAAATTACATATTTCCGGTATAAAAATTTTCTCGCCTCATTATTCTAGTAGCTGTATATACTCGTAGGGTAAAAAACCTAAAATGATGACCTAGGTTCGTTTGCAGGGTTGAGTAATCCGTAAAGGGATGGACACCCCAGCATACTGCTACCGTTCTCCCCCGAGGCATGGGAGAGGGAGATTATGAAACAACCCTCTCAACAAAAAGGGGTTATAAGCTTTGTCTGCCCCCTCATCACCTTTTATTGGATACTATTCTTTGGATGGAAATAAGCTCGGCTATCTTTGAGTGGTATTAAATAGGGTTTTTGCCTACCCCATCTAACACGTGCATGAGCGTATAACCGCATATAATAGTTTTCTTCTGCCGTCACGTATGCGACGACGGCTAACGTTTACCGTCACGTAACATTATATAATTCTGCAATATCAATTGTACTTGAATGGTCATTGAGAACCATTCACTATTGCAAAAAGTATAGATTTTAATGTTAAGCAAAAACTATTCGTGTTCTAGCAATATAAAACGTTTCCTAGATTTGAAAAGAGATAAAATATTTAGAATTACTTAAATGTTTTGTCTTTAAACTTTGTAAAGGCTTACAAAAAGTAGAAAGAGATAGATAATGAAAAGTTTCATATAAAAAACTTTCATACCTGATATACAATAACTACTGAAGCAATATTACCACACATGGAATATTTAAACTTATATCCATTATAATAATAACAAGCAATGCACGCAAGGTTTTACCCGAGAGGTTTGCCTGACTGTCATACGGCATGCCTGGCGACAAACCTGCCAATGTATGGTCAGAATAGGCACTGCGATGCTTGTCGAATGAAACGGGTTATAATGAAATCGGGATCATAAATAACGCCCGTGATCTTTAAACACCAATAATCGCCCAATTTTGCACGAATTCGACTGAGTACGGTTATAGACCATGCCCGAGATCGTGTAATGAATCAGAGACGCGTGCGACAGGCAACTGTGTGCGTGTACGGCTAGCGACATAGGTGTCGCACAGTACATCAAATGGAAACGCAACATTTTGCGGCGTAACAGTAAAAAAACCGTACAATAGAGACAAATATCATAGATATACACCACACAATGGCGCGACTTTCACAGTGCTGTTAGTGTAAGAGCGTACACACACTGGGTTGTAATTCGCGCGACGTTTTCATTATCGCATGACAAAGAAAATGCACCTGGTGGTAAGTGCAGTACAATCTAGAGTACCCTACCTGGTTACAGGGGGATGGCCATATTTTGTCTTTAGTTGTAAATGTCCTGCTCATACACAAAACAGGACTCATTTACGTTTAAGAGTTTCTATCACTGTATCGTGACGTTTAAGACATGGACTATTGTAATTATAAATGGCATAACAAAAAAAACAATAACGAAGAAAAAGAAGACAGTTCGTGTTGCTGATATATTTTCTTACGCCGCCGTTTCTTCTTCACACATTTTTTTTTTTTTGTGTTTTTTAATCATGCAATCAGTCACATAACTATAAGCAGATGAGTTGTATTATATTTAGCGTTTATGATGCAGCTCCCATTGGTGCTGGACCATTGTTAATCTTGGTCAAAGATGTCCCGCCGCTTTTTTAGCCGACGCGATGTATGGTTTCAGGGATAGTGAGTTGTCCCGCCAGAGGGTTCGGATGCTTTTCCAGCCTTAGTTTGTATTTGACTCCATGTGAATTTATTTCCTCTTTCACTATGGGCATATGAAGATTTTCATGGACTTCTGTTATTTTGGTAAACCATGGCGCGTTTGATATTTGTTTTAGGATATAATTTTGTACTCTTTGGATGATCATTATGTTGGAGGCGCTAACTGATCCCCACAATTGCATTCCATATGTCCAAATTGGCTTCAGGATCGTTTTGTACACAAGCAACTTATTATCGATTGATAGTTTTGAGTTAGGTTTTAGTAGCCAGTAGAGGCACTTGTATTTTATGTTAATTTCATCCCGTTTTGTTTTGATATGTTTCTGCCAGGTAAGCCTGCGGTCCAAGTGCATCCCCAGGTATTTTACTGTGTTGTGGTATGGTAGTTGGGTGCCATTTAGACTAACTGGTGGGCAATCCTCTTTGCGCAGTGTGAATGTTATATGCACTGATTTAGATGCACTGGCAACAATCCTCCATTTAGCTAGCCAGTCTTCTAATTTGTCTAAGCTGTTTTGGAGTACACTTCTTCACACCTAAAATACGTTCGGAAGCGGTGGTAGCAGTAATAAAAGATTCAAAAGATATTATGAAAGACTATTTGAATAAAGTAAATTTTGATTTGATTTTGACTGTGTAAGATCATTTCCAACCGGGCGGATACGAATATTCTATCAACTTTCACTATCGGGGAAATTAAAAATTATTTCAAGTGTACCTGATACACGTAGAACACGTGTTCAAATAAATCAAATACACAAGGCGATGTGTGCAGTAGAATCTGTAGACTCCTCTTCGAATTTACGCAAATTTTCACAAATTTGACCCTTTTTGCGTCGTGGTGGACTATATGGCCGAACCCCTCTCAATCGTACTCTCGATTGTAGAGGAGGCCCTTCCCTGCAGTAGACGTATATGGGCTGATACAGATACAGATCAATATAATTTGCCGTTTTTGTCAAATAAAAACGGCTGTTTTCACCTTCCTTCGATCGATATACACAATACAACCATTCTCTCTACACGTCACAACGAATAGCGCCAATTGGCTGGAAAAACTCCCTCTCCACCTTCTGACGTCATAACACATAACAATACGCTTTCTCCGGCGCTCACCCTCGCATCGAACAGATATAGGTCAGCCAGATATGTCTGCTTTAGTTCCACATTAATATGTAGTAGTTTATTTCAAAATAACGCTATTACTACAGAACATATTGCCATTCATTTTATATCAGTTGTGGTCAGATACCAACCTAATGTTTCGTGGAACGATAACTTTTACACCGACTAATTGATATTTGATTAACTATTAGCATCACCATTTAAAAGACGATGGAAGCTATTTGGCAGGCTTACTTATCTAGCCCAGTGACGTATTGTCTTCTTTAAGCGACTGCCGTCAATCTCAACAAATACGATATTATTCACATGAGAAACTTGGTTCATCGTCTCCCGCTAGTCTATAGTAACCAGAACTAAACGGCTTTACATTTACTATTAAGTGTAGTCACTTTAACGAGCTTTTTAAGGTTATAATATCGCGCGGCAAATCACCAGTGTGAAAGCAGCCTTAGATACACTTGAAATTAAGTACTTGTGTAGAGTTTGTCGGCGTGTTCGCGTCACGCTCCGCGAACATATTGTGTTTAGAAGGCTTCCACGGAGGCGACGTGACAAGGTCACGCAAGCCAAGTGACTCGGTGCGCTGTTCAAGAATTACACGAGGAAGCCTGCACTACACTTCACTCGCGTACCAATCATACGCGCGATTGTCTCCATAATGTAAATGCCTTCTTTCACTCATATGCGCAGATTATAGTTGTACGAGACGACAAAAAAATTACAGAAATCACAATTAGGTCTCAATTATTTTTTTATACCTAATGTAAATTAATCAACTTCCTTATTAATAACGTTAGTGATTAATAGGAAAATTTGCAATTAGTCCGGCTTTACCTCTTTGTATTGTACGTGACTCGTAAAACCAATTCTAAATATAAACAATTGCGAAACGAACACGAAATAACAAATCCCGCGAAACAAAAGCAATTTCAATACGTTGATTTATACCAACTGTGCACAATTGAGCAACTCAATGAATCAAAAACAATCTCAAAATATAAACATTACGTCAACGTCACAAGAAACATAAATGACTCATGCCTTAAATAAAACTTTGAGCGAGACATCAAAGAAAAAAATGGAAAAAATAATTATGTGATGAAATAGCACCCTAAAATTCCTTCCATAAATTCAAGCTATTTTTATCTGAACAAAAACGTGACTCACCCTTCCCCCTTCTTTTGTGGAAGAAATGGAGCGAAGACGCAAACATTTCGACATAACACTCGGGCAAACCCGCGCACCGTACTAGTGACAGAAATTCACTTACTGCCGCGAAACACTGCGCGCAGTGATGTCATAGATCCATAGGATGTTTATACAACTGTTAAACAAAGGTAAATGATTGTTAATTTCTCAACGGCCTTGCGGCAGCTGCCGAATATGCCTTAGTGTTGCCGAGGTCGAACTAATATTAAGTGGCCGTTCGTTCCTTGCTGTGGCTATTGCGTGACTCTTGCAAGGACGTGAACCAAATATTTTCTGGTCGTATCCTTGAATCAGAGGCATATGGTTGGCTAAAAAGGAGAATCGACGCTACGTATGCGCGGTTATTATGCACGTACAGACCTAAACATAATATATCAACAACCCACTTCCCAGTTCGCTGAACATATTTCTGTTTCAGGTTGTGATGGGATTACAGAACACACGTGGACTAGCAAACTGTCCCACAGCTTATTGATGTGATAACTTTCTAAATATCCACCAAAATCTCTTTACATATTGCAATGTCTTTATAAACACCAAATATTATCCTGACAATAGAACAAACAAAACGGTATTTTAAACTCAAATCTCTGCAATACTTTAGGATCGATACTGAGGAACGGGGTATGGGACACGAATGTGACTCATAGTTGCAAGTCTCCGAGATTCACCCCAGTGATACATAAGAATTTTTGGCAAACATTTCCATTATGTATGACGCTGAGCTCACTCGCTGACGTAGTACTGGAGGGGTGTTGTATTATGACGTAATAAAGACTCGTTGGTCTAGTGACCAAACCTGCAAACCGAGCGAAGCTTTGATTCCCGGGACGTTTATACGGGCACAAAAAAATAACTAAACTGTATTCGACAATGATTCGATCGATTATGCTGTCGACCAATTATATTGGGCTGTTTAACCTATTAGTTGCGTTGAACCTAAGCTTGTGTTGGTTACACGACTGCATCGGAAGTTTATTTGCAATGCTGTCAGTGCCAATTTAAATATAATAATAATTGTCAGAGTTGCTAATTAATTGAATTAATTTTTAATTAATTTCAATTGATTAACCCCTGCGGGTAATGTTGTTCGTTACTATTTTTTAGGCATATAATAATCATCCATATTGCGTTTCGCTATTGAGGAAATTATCAATGCACTAAAATATCTTTTTAGACACAATTATGGTAAAGTAGCTAAACCATAGGTTTTCAGATCGACATAACATGAAACTATATTTATTAGTGAACTCCCATCCATGTTGAAGATCGGGCAAAGTGGAGGAAGCTCTGTCGGAAGGCGGACCCTGGCAATAGCCGGGATTAACGCCAGGTAGAAGAGTGAACTCCCATCCATATAAGTTAATCCATAACCATAATGGAAATGGGTGTTATGCTGTGATCCATATTAATGGATTTATTATAAAAGCAAAGTCCAGTGATATGTTAGTGGTTATTTAATTCAAATCGTTTAATATATTAAACGTAGGATCTTGTGGCCAGAATTATAATAGTCAAAGTGCTTATGTCAAAACTTCGTCCTGTAGTAATATATATTACTTTATCTATTGGTAAAGTATATTTAGAAGCTGATAACTACCCCTGAGGTTCTACGGGCGTAACACCATCAGACACACCCGCAATACGACAATATAATTAATGGATCTATACTACCTAGTGCAGAATACCTAAACAATAATGTAAATATATAAATAATACATAGCCCGGTTCCACTTCTGTATCATTAGTCAAATATTATCGACACAAACATCGACCCAACCATCCAACCACCAAGCTACTGAGCCCACAGAATCCTCCGTCAACACGAAATATTAAAAACAAAAACACCAGTCGTACATAACAAATTAACCAGACATTAGCGGGTTAGCCCGACGTCGAACAACCAATCAGAAACAATCACCTTCAATGAAACAATAATTGACGAACACAAAGACCAGTATCACCTGATCTCGTGTACACAGATAAAACACAGCGCCCATAGATCAATATATAAAAGCCATAAACGTTCAATATAAATAAATCAAAAGCGGTACTCACTAAATTTAACACGGTCCCGTTTGCGCGGATAACACAATGCGCAAAGCTTCATTTCTATTGTTTCATGGGACAGAGCACGCGCACCACACCGGCCACTTTTTATGGCACCATAAGATACACTGTGTTCACACACGGTCAACGTAAAGCACACTGTATATAAACAATTAGCAATACTACTACGAATATGACAAGAATATGACATAATATATTTACTAGTTCTACCGACATGTGGGCGTTTTTTCTATTAGCGTAAGTGCTATAATGTATTGCAGTGTGAATGACGTCATAGTTGCTGCGCTCGTGGGCTCGATGCTTGTGTGCACGGCATATAGTTCATTAGTGTAGGTCACCTGCACAATTAGCCAATAGCCATTAATACGTTCGGTGCTCGAGGCGCGGTGTACTGAACGTTGCTGAGTAACGCCTTGAGCATTATGGTCAAATATTAATTTACTACCCACTTTGCGTTTTACGTATTGCTCTTAAGCGTCAAGTGCCAGCGACACTCGACAGCGAAGGTTTCATGCAGATTATATAACCCAAGTGTCGAAATAAACACTCGGCGATTTTACATATGAACTGGAAAAAAATCATACAGTTTCTGTCATTTTATATTACTATTTGATAAACTAAGGTTGTGGAAAAGTGCTTTTTATAAACGATTTGTTTGAGTATGTTTATAGTTGACATAAATAAAAAGTAAACATACAAAGTGTATGCAAGTTTCACATCAAACTATTTTGTCAACATGGTAGACATCAAAATGTATATTCCCCAGAATTTATTTAAAAATACAATATTCGGCAATATACACAGCTTCAAAATAAAATCTCGGCATTAAAACACAATGACACAGTTGAAAAAACCGTACTACCAAAGTAGGTAATTTGAATATGCAGATACAGGAGACAGTATTCAAAATTGCCATTCTATTCAAAATGTATTTATTCAGCTGACTTCCTGTTTGTGCTGTTATCTTTAACAAAGATGCGGGCTTTGCCCTTCTGAGAACTGTCAATAAGCTGTCACTTGATAGCAATGCAACTAGTATGCACCGGACTAACCGGCACACTTGGTCTTAATAAATGCTATATCAGAAAGTACTTAGTGTTCTTGGAAGTCCACTAACTACAATTTCTTATCACAAAGTCTGTTTTGTTTTGTAAAAACCTTAGTGTCGTATGTCAAACGATAACATTTAGTACAAATCAGATTCAGTGTAGTGTGATTCAGTTTTTAGTAGTACTGAGTGTTAAAAAGCCCGAATACAAAATCAGTTATTTAAAATTGAAATCTAATATTTTCCTTATTTGGATTCTTTTACATTGTTTTTATGTTAAAAAATAGGAATTATCTAGTAATATTTATGTCTCAATAAACAGCTGAAGTAAAACATTTTTTCAGAAAAAATTTAAACTGGTTGTGTAATTCAGTCACTTTATTACTAAGCTGACAACATACCTGGGGGCTGGGGCGCTGGCGCCGGTGTATCTGGGGCCACCGTAGTGCCCGGGGTGCTTTTCCCCCAAGACACGGCTCAATCTGTAGAATAAAAAAACTGTACTATTATTTGCTATATTTATAATATATAGGGTAGTAAAGCCAAGGATTGTGATCAATAGAATGCAGTTGGACTACATGACAAGTAGTGGAAAACCTAATTTACTCAATTAACCTAACATTCAGATCTATTAAATCATGTTATTTAAGTGTGATATAAATCTTATATCAAAAAGAAATATATTTACATTGATAATCACTTAGAAAATTAAAGGAGTCGTCTGTCAATGAGATGATTTCTTATATTGTGGCAAAATATTTATAAATGTTAAATGAACATGAAATAATGCTCACATTATTGAAAATGTAAGCATAATATTGATGTTATAGCCATAATTATTGTTTTTCCTGTATGGAGAAACATGGCCAGTTGCCAAAATGTAGTAATATTATGTAATTTGTACCTATATAATTTTACATATAATAGACACTGTTAACATTTAATATAGGACAAAACTATTCAACTTAAGATCGATTCAGACCATATACAAATATATAGTCACTAAATGAACATTTCAAAAAAGTGTGCCATACATAATATCACAGCCAAAACTGCATAATGCTAATGAGTCATTCTGGTTTTGACCCATTAGCACAGAATACTGACCGTTACATCCATAAGTGTTTTTGACCATATCAGAATAACTGGACTTGTATTTTAAAATATTCTAAATCAGCATGTTTACAAGTTTTTTGCTTGATTTCGTCTCAATGTAAAAACAAACTGTTTTATTGTTTTTCTGAGTATGTATTGAATTTCTAAAGGTATTATGTGATTACCTGTTGAATTAACTAAGCTTTAAAACATGTATGATAACAGCACTAACCACTGATTAACAGATATATTAAACACTGTGCAGGTAAATAGTACTTTAGTAAGTATGTAATTTTGTATAAATTAAATTGTTTGTTCTTTTTCCTTTTTCATTATGTTTAGTTGGTTCTTAAATTTGTATGAGAATAGTTTGCCAAATATCATTATTTTAGGTTCTATTACGTTAATACAGCTCTTCATATTAGATTTTCTCACTTACAGACATCAATTGGTTACAGATTTATTATAATACTCCAATTGTATAACCCCACAAAACCCTAAAAACCAACACAGAACTTAAATTAATTTATATAGGCTCTTGGGCTGCAGTATTATAATAGCAACATTAGAATAATATGAGGTTGATTTCATGTAATTTAAAATGTAATATAGATCAGGGTCTAGATAAAAATCAACAGTTATCATGCAGTTATGAGGCAGTTAAGAAATAAGATTTACTCGCAATCAAGAGGTATGAATTAAAAAATAATAATTTGAGAGGCAATTAAGTAATGTGATGATATAGCACATAACTTAATGTACTAGCATTCATTCAGTAAATACGTGAGTATAAGACATATAACATGACTAGTTGTGGTGGAAATGTTTTAAAGAACAAGATTAAAAAGTATTTTCCTATACCCCAGGAGGATTTGTGATATTGTAAGGACCATACAGTCAATAAATACTGCCATGTATGATTGTACATACATAAACTCATACCATTATTCCAGAACGGGTAGGCAGAGGCACCACCAAAACACCCACATTGTGCCTTGTATGTTTCATTCCATGTGATATGGGGCGGGCCTATCGCCATTCGCCATATTGGGCACAAATTCCTGACTTTGGGCTGATAGTAAATAAAAATAACCAATATCACTTTGCCTGCCCCGGGATTCGAACCCGAGACCTAAGCTTTGTAGTCGTACTGTAGTACAACTACGCCACCGAGGCAGTCGGTATGATAATTATTGATGTATGATTGTAATACTTAGAAATTTAGAAATAATACACACAGTTTCTTTTAGTTGCCAATATTAAAAGCAAGGATTGTATGCTACAGTCCTAAATCTTTATAACCAAAGTGATCTTAAGATTATTACTGAAGTATAAGATAGTTATAATTAGATAAACTAATTATAAATTTAAATTTTAAGATTCTGTCTCTCATTTACTGCAATGAATTCATTAGTTGTTTCGTTATTTTTATTTAAATGTTACTAATTATGAATTCTAGTAATTGTGCTTATTCAATGTGGTTTCACATTTATAATATTGTTTTAAATGTGACAGTTTCCTATTTATCAATGAGGCCACAGTCTGAGACTGTTCAGTTATGTATATTTGGCAATACATACAATGTACTTCCTGAAATCAAAGATAATCTCAACAAAAGAATATTATCTTGTCTTTAGCATAAATAATAGACAGTCCAAATGCACAAAAAGCATTGATTTCAGATAGTTTAAAATTAACAACAATATAGTTGCAATAGTTAACATGCTAACTGTTAAATAGGATGTTGCAAAAAGAAACATTTTTAGGCGCTTAGAGACTAAATTTTTTCCTGTAGTGTCTAACTCTCACAACAGACAAAATGTACTTTTCTCTGGCATAAAGAATAGTCTTTGTATGTATATTTGTTTAATTCCACAGTGTTGATACCAATACAATCCGTACAATCCACTTGTTGCATATGAAAATATATCTCAAGTATCAAACTATCATAATAGTTTCACGACAATTGATAGTAAAATTCATTATACACAATGTGTGTGCATAAACATTGTGGGAAATTTGTATTCAGGAAATAAATGCTAACTTGTCAGACTAGTATCCCACATGACTAACATATACAATTTGTAAAGCTTTACATAGCAAAACAGACAACACTAATGGCAAATTCTTAAATAGACTCTTTAGAATACTTTAAAATGTATACTTTACAAAAGCTAGTCAATACGAGACATGAATATGCAGAACTTTAAGCTAAAATTTCAATTATTATAATATAGATGTGTTTTGTTTCTCACTGTGATGGATAATTATGAAACATAAGAGAACAATATTTGTCTTGCTACTAAATTCTTTAAGGCATACTATTGGCAGTCGAACTGTTAAGAACATTAAAGCAATCATTGTTAATTATGTATACTTAAATGTAAATTATTTCACATTGTCATTCAGTTGGATATAGTAATAAAAAAGCAAGTGCAGTATGCACTTCCTAATATTTAGAACTGTAGTGAAAGTCCTCAGAACAATATCTAAAATATTAGAGAACATTTTCCAGTTTCTGCATGTGAAGAAAAAAATTTAGATTGAATGGCATCTTTTCAATCATTTTTATAATGTGATTTTGTTCTTCTTTTGCTAACAATAAAGGTACATAATGTTTTTTCCTTTCCCATTAGACTTACCACATTGTCTCTCTAAGGCAAGTAAATATATTTCTTTTTTAAGCAAAATGTGTAGAATGTTACAAAATATCACACTTGTTGTCTACAAGATGCTTGTGTACTTATTAAGTTAAGTAAGGCATGTGAGGCAATTTTCACCATTTTGCAAGTGTCGGACACACACTTCATGTGCAAATTGGTCAACATTCTGCCAAGGTTACAGGCATGACAAAACATAATAACATTATAATTCAAATGTAGAAACTGTGAATTTCAAATAAGTAAATGACTCTTCTACTAAGACTATCACCAGTTTACAGAATTTGGTGAATCAATGTTCCATTTTGTAGATAAGAGTAAATAATAAGAATATACATTATAATTGGTGAAAGATCCTTAAATGGACTGTGGGGAAAGTTAACAAAGAAGTGAGATAAATATACATGCATAATAAGAAATAAAACAAGCTTTAAAACATAAACTAGCACAAAACAAAATATTCATTTAAATGTGGTTGCTCTGCTCATGGAACAATAAACCCTTTCTATTGAAAAGAGCAACACTAGAGTTTCTTGCCCGTTCTTCTCTAGTGAAAACCGCTTTCCACACCGGGTGGTAGTTCAAAAAATGAATGAATATAAACAATGTTGAACATTTTAATGGATTCAATAAATTATTTTCATTTCATTTCATTTATTTGAACAATAAGGCCAAAAGCAACTGAGCTTTGTTGTAAACATAGATAATACAAAGTTTTGATTTATAAAACTCTAACCAAGTTTATTGATATGTGTTGAGGTAGTCCTATAGTTATACTTCTGTTATCATTGACATGTAAGAGGTGTTTGCCCTTTAGGACATCAATATGCTAAAAATATGTTCCCCACACATATCTGACATAAAAATGAAGCATCTGTCATTGTTTTGTTGTTACTGCTTGCATGTTAATACAAAATGATTTGCAAATAGCGGGATTCAGCGAAACCGTGTCACAGTGACGACGGCGCTGGAACAGCCGTCGTGACGGCCGCTCAGCGTGCGAATCTACAAGCCGCGAGAGAATCTTAATCACCGCGCTGTGATGAACTAAACACTTGTCAAAAAACCATCACAAACTATAAATAGATAACGGGTGATTGATTGATAGGCACTGGACTAATTAACGTAACGGATTGCGGCGCGGGCCCGTTGCCTCTCTATGCGTCATAAAAGAAACAGAGAACAGGCAGCGGACCCGCGGCCACCGTCGGGCCGCGTACATACCTTACTTTGTACTGTGACACGAAAAATGTTGCTCCCTGGCCAGTCACCCGACCACACTAATAAATAAACAGCATAAAAACAACTGCTGGCATCCACAGGATTAGCAAAATCGATAAATTGATCTAAAATTATTACGAGCGTGCAGTGTCACTGAACGCTTTCGAAACTTGTGATTTTTGCTCGGTTGACCTCGGTCGACACTCCCGCGCGGATAATACCTTTGTTGTATGAGTTACGACAGTAGAATAACGGGATTTTCCATCACCTACCAGACAGAGATTGCACAAAGAAAGATGTCACGCGAGATTCACAGATGATAAATTGTAATTTGTACGGAGTATAGTGTTGCCAACGCTACGTTCGGAAATTCCATCATTGCCGGAATTTCACCGTGGAAAAACTTGTTGCAAACGTTCAATATTTTTGAAAACGAGTTTTATTAAATTGACTTGATTGAAACAAATGATTTAATATAACTATCTTTATTCATTCATTTGCATATTAATTAAATTGTCAAATCACTATATTATGTTAGATTTAATTTCCATGATTATTATTTCTTGACACCAATCTTTTAACCCCAATACTGTGACAAATGACATAGCAGTTTATGCGAAAGAACGCAGGGCCGTCTTTAGTTTGATACTTTACTACATTTATACTAATATACTAAGCGGGTTTTCTGATAAGCAATATTTGAAGCTTTCGAACGCACTTAATATATTTTTAAATAAAAGTAGGAAAATTAAAATTATTCCACTCGCACTGTTTGTAAAATGATTAGTATTAGCGAAAACTTTTTACGATACGCGCGCCTACCGACAGCTTAAAAGCGACATAATTAAGTTAACTGATAACTGTCGGTCAAACTACCGTAACAACTGAGAACTATATTCAAAGTAGTTTTATAAATATTCATAAATCACACGTGTTTTATATCAGTGGAGATATAAAATATCTTAATAAATATCCATGTATATATCACGTGATTTTAAACTTTAAGTTATGATAGCGAAAGTTAAAACCATTGTAAAAAATAGTGCTAAAATTGACTTTCATTATAAATAAAAGCGTGAACCCTTAACTTCTAACTTGCGTAGGTAATTAAGTACACACACGCGTTTATTTTCAATTGGCGAAATGAGTATTAAAGTTCTTGAAGCCACAAAAATTTAGTTAATTGACATATTATCGGTTACAAAAATATTATACAATAACTCAAAAGAGAAATCACACACATTTGTATTGTGTTCCATATTCCCACGACATTTTTATGACAATGGCTCATTAGATTTTTTTGGAACAATAATTTATAAGGCTGTTGTTATATGCCAGTGAACTAAATAAGACAGTGTACGGTAAATGAAACATTTGGTAAAATTATTTTTTAATAGAACATCGTTATTATATATTCTTCCCATGTTCAAAGTTGGCTTGAATTTGAGAATCGTGGATGAATTTATATCCACCCATGTTGGGATCTCCACCTGTTTAACAAGAATAGAATAATTACAATTCAATTTATATATCACTTGAACATTGGGTATTTTGGTACCTACTATTTTACCGCAGGACGTAATATATTCAATTTCCTCGTTTAATATATTAAGTTGGTTAAATATTTATTGGGATGTGGTTTGTAGGTTTGAATCACAACTTTATATCCCTCTTGTACGGCTATGTGGGTGCCTAACAATAAAAATAGCAGCGCTGTATCACAGACTAATACAAGAAAAAATCGTTATCCCGAATAGCAAACACCACAAATAGGACTTCGATCTGCGTTCAGTCAATATTCGCCACGCTTGAAATAAAACAGCAATAACTGTGTTAACCAGTAAGACATAACTATGTCTTGATTGTCGAAACTAGATATAATATCTAGATCAGTATCAATATAAAAATACTAGGTACGTACCTGGGCCTTCGGCAGCAATATGTTGATTGCCTACGATCAAATCTTCTGGCATACCATCTCTATTTTCGGTTCTGAAGTTCGCAGGTTGTACCTAAAATCACAAATTAAATTAAAACCGTTTTCTGTAAATGCGATTAAAAATAATTGGTTATAACAAAATCATTCAAGACATATTAATTTTATCCATACCTGACCATCATTCCTCATGAGATCAGGGAACAAAGAGCCCCCTGGGTATCTGTTGTAAATACCATTAAGATTGTAATGAAGGTTCATGTCTGGGCCAATGTTCGCTTTAAGCAGTTGCTCCCAAATACCGCCTGGAAGAACAAAATTAAATAAATACATCAGCCTGTATCCCTGAAGGAAAGTCGGAGGTGCCACTGGCGCCATTTACTGTTCTCCAACCTTATTCCCAGAACTACCAGAATGACTGAATCTTGAAAGATATCGGGAATAGGAGTATAATTTATTTTATTCCGTCATATTTTGGTCTATCTTCAGCTACTGGTTGATCATCTAGTTCTGGGATTTCCTGTATGTGACTCCGAAACGTCAGATGTGTGCCCTGGGATTATCCATCGTCACGGCAGTCACGTCCAGTCTACTATTACTGCACGCACTAATAAATATACTTAATCGTCCGATTTGGGCGCCCCTTTGGAACAAAGTGTAAAATCTGACAATCCTGTTGTCTTTCAGATACAATGAAATCTTTACTACACATCACAGACTCTTTATTAACTTAAGACCGATTTGTGGCAATTTTTATCGTCGCTACATTCGAACAAACAACATACTAATTAATTTTAAGTGTATGATGCGCATCTTATCATTGTTATTATCGTAGTATCGCGCCACTTTGTCTCAGCGTAGTAAAATACGCGGAACTGACTAATCACAATGTTTTATGATACTTAAAATAAGTGAGATTATCAGTTTGTTTTGAGTGATGTAATTAATGTGATTTATACGATCATACATTATTCTATTTAATATGTTCTACTTCTTTATCCATAACTTCTTTAACATTATAGTACGAAATGCAGCATGCAGCCCCTATTTTGCCTCCATCGGCAGACGATATAGCCATCAGCCTGATGATAAGCGACCCCCACCGCTCATTAACTTTTGCAGCGCTAGAGAACAGTCAAGCCGCTGCTTACTATAGGTTTCGTTAATCTATTTTGTTAAGCTGGTTAGTAATTTTAGGTGTTTTTCGTATGATAAAATAGATCCTAAACCCTTCGCTGCTAAATTCTAAAAGTCTTTTATATTCATTTCAAGCCGCATGAAGTCTACCAAATATAAAGTACAATTTCCTTCATTTATGGCATCAATTACAATGGTTTCTTCAGCATGCGTAATATCTATTATCAATTGATATGGCGCCTTTATACTGCAATCGATCACGTCACTTCAACATTTTAATCTACATTTTTTTAAATGTGTTGGGCTTGGCATGTGGACAAGAACCTACCTTTGTCGATAGACATGATGGGTCGGTTGGACTGCCAGGGATACTCTCCGTGAGCTTGGAAATATATCGCGTATGTCGACAGCTGGAACATAAAAACAAATATAATTTGTTTTTCAGCCTGGCTCGCTAAAATGACTGTACCGTACGCGATTATTATGAGGTCCAAAAACAGCGCCAATTAGCAACCGATAATCATCTCCTGCCATTTGACTCAATTATGGCAGCCTGCTTAACTGCTTCTCACACTGCGGCGGAAGGACCCGGGTTTGAAGGAAGGAGGGAATATTTGAGCCGGCAAACTGTTGGATAGTTGAGGGAAAGTACAAGAGTCCTCACCTGTGTGTAATACAGTGATAGCCAGTATTTCCCACCGTGTCCGACAAACGCGGTCTCATTGGCGTCCATCAGCGCTGTTGGCAGCTCCTGATGCAACATCTCGGGAGAAATACGAAGATTGCAGCCGTACCTGTCAAATTTTATTTATTAATTACTAGTTCCTGCCAATAATTCAATATATTAATTTTGCTGGTTGGAAGGTTATTATTTATTCGTATCCTTGAAGATCGAGACAACTAACTTAACTTACTTTTACTGGTGGTAGGTCTCTCATATGTGAGAGGCCATCTGGGTAGGTACCACCGCAATGTCTATTTCTCCCGTGAAACAACACTGCGTAAATGCACTTTTGTGTTTCGGATTGAAGGACATTGTAGCCAGAGTAACTACTGGACATATTGAGACTTAACATCTTATGTCTCAGGATTGCGAGCGCAGTGGAATGTTGCTACTGTTTATGAGCGGTCGTATCGCTTACCATCAGGCGAACGGCTTGCTCGTCTCGTCATTCATTGCAATAAAAAAAAAAAACAACAGTATACAATTGTGGACACCGACTATACTCTACTATAGAGTAGACTCAAGTGCGCCACTTTCAGATTCATGCTCAGTATATTCAGATCTAACCCCTCTCAATAATACTCTCGATTGTAGAGGAGGCCCATATCTTGCAGTGGGACGTATAGGGGCTGATAGAGACACAGGTATTCAGTTTTTATGATGATATAATATGATGATATTACCATCAGGTGCATACACATCAGTCACGTTGTCGTGTCAGTATAAGTTAGTATATCGGTCTACTTACCAATCTGGACATGCTTTCAGAATGTCATAAGGAGCTCTATAATACTCGGCCCGTCTGACCACCGGATTCCTAATATTAAACCTTTCATTCGGGTCCGTTAGGTTAATACGTTTGATTTTAATATCCCTTCTCTCACAAATGTAGTCGTAATGGAACTTTGGCACTGATTCTCCTCTAGCACAGAATGTTTCTGAAATAAAAAGGCCTAAATGTGGTCTACTGCTACACAACTAACTGTAAAAGTATTACCGTTCTTCGAGAGTCGATAAAGAGGTTAAGAATAAAAGAAATAATATAAATTTGAAAATGACGAGTTATTTAAGAAATAAAAAAAAATTATACAGTCTTTAAATAAAAGGCAAACGTCATCTACCACTTCAGAATGTATTACAGATGCGAAGAAGAAACTGCGCAAGAAAGTCCCTTAGAAATATCAATATCGTTCTTTATTCTATCTACATGTTTTTACCGCTGTTGGTGTGTATTACTACACGGTATATAAACTAAAACCTCCACCCGTAGTGGTAAGCATAGGAGTCGCTAGAGCCAATAAATTCTAGGAAAGTTTTCCCATAACAAGAGGTGACTGGGTGTGAATCTATCACCACGGTAGACACAAATTAGGTTCAAAGCAACTCAGAATGTGGTCACACATGACGCATACACAAAATAGATTGCGAATGGGAATGAAACCTATGATATTAACCTTCATTCTTTAGATACTCTTTAGTAGAACATTAAGCCAAATGTTAATAAATACGTACTTTTGTAAGTGCCATCAATAGTATTCACAGCGGCGTATTTATCGATGCAGTACCTGTAGCCCATCACTGTAGGGTACCTCAAATACGGAACCTTGCACGTAAATCTGCCTTCTTGGTACATAGCACCCTGCCAACAAAGAATACCGTTCATAATCCCATCCCATCCCAATGTTTTACCATATGTATGCGTTTAGCCGATCAATTACTGTATCTTATTAAAGACTAATACGTTGAAGATAATGTATAATGCCACCTTAGCGAAAGTTATTAGACTCCGTTAGTTCAAAGATGTGACTACAAAATCTATTACCCTAGATTATAGCACTCTCGAGAAACAAGGTTAGGCATTCTATGTTATCGAGTTGGGCTAGAAAGGTAAAAGGATACATGCGTAACCCTTCCAGTCTCCTCGCTTTAGCAGAGCTTAACAATTTTCCTCTGGTTTAATAAGCAGAAGCAAAGAACTTTGGTATTTTTTTCGTAAGTATTCGATTTTTTTTCCAATCTCCTACCTAAAATACAATTGCAATAATTTCTTAAGAAGTACACAGTCATTCATTCCAGTTCTACCCGGCTCGCACAATAAGGATGTCTGTGCAAATCGCAGATCAAGTTACAATGCGCAGGAAGGATTGATTTAACTCCATCACAGCACAGTCACTTTCAAACCTTCGGCAACAATTGGGTCAAACTATTATCATAGTTGTCGACCGAGATTAGCACCAATCTTATACAAAATATTATTTATGATGTAAAATACTTCATTCCTATAGCGTCAATTTTCAGACCAACCATAACATGTGTCATTGACACGAGAAACGAAAGTAAGATAGGATTAGCAATTGGCTAGTGTATCGCATTTGCTTGTGATTGATGAAATATTTTTTAGACTTTCTTCATTTGTCTTTATATGATCTATTATTTAATTAGTTGACAGCCTCCGTAATATGTATTTCTTGATACGCCTAGACAATGTTATGTTTGTTAGATCATATTTACTTCATTCGACTTATTATTTATAACAGCCTCCGTGGTGCAGTTGGTTAGACAGGCCGCGGGTTCGATCCCCGTACCTAAACGAATATTTGTGTGGTCCATAGGTCTTTGTTTCAGGTCTGGGTGTTTGTGAGACCGAAAAGTCTCTCGTAGTTACTGATACCCACGAGTCGATCTTAGTATGGCGTCAGTACTCATGTATGTGACTATTGGGTATATTTATATATTTTCGTGCAAACATGATCCATTGAATGTTTAAGCAACTTCGTATGTAGTATATAGTATGTATACCTTGCAAATAACACTCCTCCTGCCCGGAGGTCTGGAGACACCTCCGAAGCAGTAAGTTCTGGTGCCGTTGATCATGATTTCCGTGACTCCAATGTGCGAGATGAGTGTGATGCCGTTAATCCCCGCGAGCGCGAACCGCTGCAGACCAGCTCTCTTGCGCACCTCCACGTTGTTCTTCATGCTCATGGTGTTCACGATCGCCTGCCAGCCGTACACGAACTCGTGCATAGGACCTGGACAGGTTATTTCATTTATTTTTTATTATAAGCCACCCTGCTACAGTTGAATAAGCTGTAGAGCAAGAAGGATTTAATCATGGCACCGAATCAAATGTTACTGCCGTTTCACTGATAGCGCGGTCCGAAACCAATTTAGTAAAAGCGGAACCTTTTCATTATTGAAATAGATGATTTTTTACACTGGCATGATATATTGACTGCCAGTTTTATAAATGCAGTGTAGTCCAGATAGAGATGAATTGCTCTTAACAGTTTACAATTATTCCATCTAGCTCGGAATTTAATGGTATATTCGATTTTTAACTCGAAACGCAATATTGCATGACTTACTAATGTTTACGACAGGCTGTATCCGGGCGCATAACATCCTACCAATAGCAATCATTACAATTCTTCCTTCTATATTACCATTACTCTCTCTCTTCAGCTCCAGAAAGTCCACCGCTGATCATAAGCCTCCCCAAAGTGTCCACGGATTTCGTATTACGTTATTACGCAGCATTAAATACCAATGCCGAAGCTGTCTCCATCCAAGAAGTTGAACATCTCCCCGAAGGAGTCAGGCATGAGGCCGGCGATGACCGTGGACACCTGCAGGCCTTCATCCGGCAGCATTGGCCCGATCTCGTCCGGCGGCGTAGTAAGCTCGTGGGCCGACATGTTGTTGTAGTGCCCGCGTGATGCGCCCTAGAAACAGTACTTCGTTTACAGCCAAGGAGAGATAAACAGAATGGAGCAGAAATATTATGTAAGGATGGAAGCATATTTGATATCTATGTCATCAGACATGTGATGAATCTATGTTAAACATATAAGACGAACTGAAGATATACTCTTCGCTCTGCTGGTCTCCGTACAGTGGAAATGCAGCCTTAGTTAAGACTGCAATGTAACCCAGACACTTCGGAGCTTGTTGTCCATAATCATTTTTAACCACAGAAAGTCAACTGCTGGGTATAAGAGTCCTTCAATCCACGGTGGCATGTTGGAAACGGCCTGTCTCCAGGTACTGCCATCACTAGGCACATCGTTTGTCAGCCCTATCAGCAGGGCTGAACAGATCAGAACCGAAGGCCAAGAAGGAAATGCTGAATAACACTTTATAACTTGATAATTCGCTGGGCAATGTCGATGAATACGTTTTACACTCGCAACACGATTTATATTTATATTATTGTTTTACTAATCCACATTTAGAATTGTATATTTGTATTTTGTGCTGACGCGCACCCGATTCTTTATAATTTTCATTTATCATTGTTTCATGAACGAATCCCTTTTTATTTTTAAGTCTTTAACGCATACATTTTAATATACGGTTGGAGCTATGTTAGAAATATCTATTATATTTGTTTATTAATCAATCAAGCAAACATATGTGCGTATTTTTATTTTAAGTCCCCGTTATTCCTCTAGTTAAGCATAGAGCAATTATTCTAAACCAGTTTACCTTCGCAATCCATGCTGTAATCAATAAAACCGTCTTCCACATAACACACAACCTACTAGCAGGCTATAAGCTATCTGAAAACCTAAAAATCTAGTACCTACACAAAATAATAACCAATTTGTACTTGATTGTTATAAATTTTATCGGCTTTTAACGAACTATAAAAATGTATTTTGAAACGTTATAAATAATTTGATTTGGAATTTGAAAGCAATTTTTCATTGTTACATCTGCATTATTTTGAATGAAATAATTACGAGACAAACTGATTTCTTTTTATTTATTTATTTAAACAAAATTAAGAGATTTTCATAATAAGGATACTTATTAAAAATATGTAACAAAAAAATAATAATATTAAATTGTACTTCGTTACTATTCATCTTTATCTTCGACTGCCGATATGAATAACTTCTGACAGAAGTGCGTTACTGACACTGAAACAAAACTACGTACTTTACTCATAAAATTCAGGTTCAATAAAAATATCACAGGCTCAAAACCCGTAAGTTTTCCCTCCCATTCATTCTCAAACTCAGGCAACGTATATCATTATATTTCGCGGGGTAATAAGCACATATAAATAAATAAATACACCCAACAGTCACATACATAGTCCTGACCCCATACTAAAATCGAATCTTGTGTTGTGGGTATCAGAAACTACGAGAGACTTTTCGGTCTCATAAACACCCAGACCCGAAACAAATACCTGTGGATCACACAAATATTTGTTTCGGTGCGGGGATCGAACCCGCGGTCTCTCGTTTCACAGGCGGCATCTAACCAACTGCGCCACGGAGGCTGTCGGTAGGTATGGTACTATGGTATCATATGGCACGTCTCCTAGACGAAACCTAATTTATACCACTGCACTTTTCAACAACATACTAACGTAGTTAATGTTTTTTCAGAGTAACTCATACAAAAAAAAGCCCATACTAGATTATTAATTAGTGTATGGAGTTTGTATAATCCTTAATTTATCAAATTGAATTGTTAGATAATGACGAACGATATTATTTAAAGTTAAGTCCTTAGAGACTGGGTCAGCTACCATTGCAATTCAATTGATAGTAGCAAATATGAATGTCCCCCACACCTTCGGGGCTTGTCATTTGAATGCATGCATTCAAATGACAAGCCCCGAAGGTGTGGGGGACATTCATATTTCTTCAATACAATTAATTAAAAAGATAACAAATAGGAGTTACATACCTAATAATACTGTCTATCTGATATCCATTAAAAGTAAGGCTCTCACAGACTCTCAGTGGCGAAACGTATTATTCTTTTATGTAATTCTATTTCACTTCACAATCTAACTTTTCTATAAACTAAACCAAATCATGACAAATAATATTTGCTAGTAACGTATTTTGTGTCAAAACAAATCTATACATATTACATATAATAAATGAGTAACCCATAGATGTCTGTACTTGAAGATAAATGAAAAACTAATATGGGGGTCTGTATTAACGTAATAGAACCCAGAACAATGATTTTTAGAATTTTTGCCTGTTTGTTTGTGCGGCTATGCGTGTTGAACTCAGAAATGGCAGAAAGTTTCGTGTAGTATGAAGTGGAGATAGCTGACACCTTCGATTAACACGTAGGCTACTTTTTATCCCGAAAAATTAAGTGTTCCCGTGGGATGAATAAGGAATACCGATATATTTGTTACTTATTTATAATCAGAGGGATGGGATGGGACTGGATTACATGCCTTGAGTGAGAATGAAACGGGACGGGCGCGATATAACGGGACGGGAAGGGATGAGAGATTCCAAATAAAGTTAATCACGCAGACGAAGTTTTCGGGCAGAAGCTAGTAAATAAATAAATCTAAAGCGTCAATCGCTTTTGAATTTACAAAATCTGAGGGTTTGGATCGTAGATAGTGAATATCCGTATTATCTGCTCCCGCCTACGGGAATACTATGTATTTAAACAACTTACACGTCAACTTTTTGACTGACTTTGGCGTGTTTTTTACTAATGTGTAATACACAGGTATACCAGCAAGGGTGATACCAAACCCAGACATGACCGCGAAGGGCTCACTGATGACTGGTATCACCAGCAGCATTGACGTGATCATCACAAACGTGAACGGCATCCACAACGGCATCTGTTGAAATAAACTAATATCAGACACTAATGTTGGCTCGAAGTAGGACAAGCTCCTTCGTCCTGTGTATCGGATTTTATCGAAGAGTTTCTGTTTCAGAAAACCCAGAACTAAAACATGAAGTGATGGATCAGACTAACATTTGCTTTCGAGCGAGGATCTTTCGTCCACCTATTCCACAGCCTACTTCTTTTCACAGCGATTAGATGGCACTTTCAACTGGTTCTTCAGAAAACCTTTAGCAGAAGCCTCCTTTAGTAGTAGACATCTTGCCACTGACAGAATATAGAGTCCTGTGTTCAATTGAGGAAAGAACTTTGTATACACTGAAAGCATATATTTCAATTTGGTCACCTTAATAGGCCTCGGTAAAAAGGGTTTCTTATATCGCAGCCACAAAACTGCGCTGCAGCAAATAGTGGTGAAAGATGACTCCACGACCGTGCAATAAGTAATAAGTGACGTTAAATTGTCGGGTATTAACATCAACAGTGAGAGCAGCATCTGGAAAAAGGAGCGATTTGAAATATCCGTCAAGTCTTTCGGGAATAGGAAACATTAGTTCATCACGCGCTGAACTTGAAAATATTGAGAAGGGCTTTCAGGTTTCCTATTAAACCTGTAGCTGAAATGAGTGTAAATTAATGATTTCTATTTCTATGTCACCACGCAATTGACTGACCAAAAACACCAATGCAGGCATCGGCGACATGCACTTGATGTTGATGTGGCCGAGCAGCTCTGGCATGTGGCCGTTCCTCGCACCGACAAAGCAGATACGAGATGACGTCATGATGTTCACTGAAAGACCGCCGAGAGTAGCGATGCAGACTAGTGCAGGCATCAACCACTTGCACCAGCCGAGGGCCGCTGTTGCAAAATCCTAGAAAGTCATATAGCATATTTTTTATTACTACTGACTTGACAAAATGCTTACAATAGACCTGATGCTAATAGCTATGAAGTCTGCGTATATCCATCGATCAACGCCATTATGATAGCCTGCTTGAAAATGTATGGATAAAGATACACGCTTAATCCAGAAAGTGATATTTCCGTATCCACTATAAGAACTAGGGAAGCAGGCTGCTGCTTAAGTCGCTGAAAAAATATTTTTCCCCTAGCTGAAGTGGCAGCGGGCTGGCCACATCTATCGAAGAACCAATAACCGCTAGGATAAACGTGTTCTTGAGTGGAGACCGCGTCTTGGCAAGCGTAGTGAAGGATGCCCTCCAACAAGGTGGAGTGACGATTTGCAAAAGGTCGCTGGCAGAGGCTGGATACGACAAGCCGAAGACAGAGTGAAATGGCGCAATTTAGAGGAGGCCTGTGTCCAGAGGGTTATAAAAGACTGATGAGGATGATAATATTTTATGCTGGGCATTTTCAGTCCCCGCAGGAGATTTTCATATTAAATAACGCACTCAAATTGAATGACCCAACCATATTAAAACCAGGACATCACCGTTCATAGTCAGTCCTAACTAATTCGCTTGAATGCTCTTTATTTAAATATACTAACAACAGCAATAGCCTCAGTGTTCAGGACGTCTTGGCCCAACACGGCCAGGTAGGCCACGTTGGCCATAATGTAAATGATGGTGACCATCGGCAAAGAGATGTATATCGCACGGGGAAGGTTCACGTAGGGATCACGCAGCTCCTCAGTCATGAAGTTCAGGAAATTCCTAGTGAAACGCCACAAAAATTAATTGATGCTTATTGAAAGATAAGCCTATATTTATCACATTTCCATGCATCCTATACTTGTGTTTCAAATCTTTTGATTCCGGAGAGCCGTTGATTACTGTGTCGACTGTAAATCGAAAAGGCGCAATTTCGATCACTGCACTGAGATAGTTTTTATGTGTGGGTGTAAAATTTGTTTGTCACTTGATGTTACTGTTCATTGATATCACGACACAATAGTGGGATCTCAGTACATATATCAAGATTGTGGACGTGGATTTTGCGTGTGTTTAAAATTTATATTATGCGCTTTACTTGGTGGTATTGAGTTACTTCTATCAACGACCCAAAAACTACCAATATCCTTTATTTCCATATAAAATAATATTCTCACCATCCCGAATACGAAAAGATGCCAAGGAAGAAAGCGACCGACCAGTCGCTTATGGAACTTTGTGTGCCCGCCCAGCCGTCTTCAAAATTTTCAACGTGCCCTTAAAAGGAGAAACTTACCATACTAACGCATAAAATATATACATATGTACAACGTACACAATAAACATAGTCAAGTATCTAGATATGAAATTTGCGTGAACAAATTAAACGAGCTGACCTACTTGGGAAAAATGCACCAAGAAATCTCTCACAACCATTTAATGACTAAAATTAATGGGACAATTACAATCATATTATAAAATAAGTAAAGCCTACCTACCTTTACCCATCCACACGACTCCACCGCCGACAATGACAATGAGCGCGGATATCATGGTGAAGGAGAATAGGTTCTGCACTCGGGTGGTGAACTTTATATCGTATGCGTTGATGAACGTAAGGAAACCTGCGAATAGGCATAATGCACAGTCTCTACAATTTAGAGATACTTACATACTACATATGTATAGTGTTAACTAATATTACCTTAGAGTTAAAATCAGTATAAGTTCATCTCATTGTGGTTAATATATCTTACACAATTTTAATTTTTATACATTCTTAGCTATTTATGAACCTACAGAAGATTGTAAAGATCTGAACTGACCACATCAGTACAGCGTGCTGGTATTTGTATTAAAACTCCTGTTCCTGAAAGTTGGATAATGGGAGGAGGAAGACTATAAAAACGATAAGTGTCTTAAATCGTATCAAGTTTAATGGACAAAAGTCCAAACACTCATCACTTAAGGTAAGGGGAAGGAACCCCGCAATATTTGTATAGCAGTTGATCAAATTTTTATTACTGATAAGTAAGCTTACATATGGTGAAAGCAGCTATAAGTTTCCTACACAGCGGATGTATGGGGCACCCGATGAAAATCGGTTGAAGGACGTTATTGGCGAATGTGAGCGCCATGATGGCATTCGAGCTCGGTCTATAACAACACGAAACATTCTATTTATTGGACACTAGTATGGAATCAACTAACACTTAATGAAAAAATGAATACACCCAACAGTCACACACATATGTAGTTGACACACATTGACGCTACATTAAGAAAAACGAATTTCGTGTCATAGAAATTAAAAACTACGTGAGCCTTCTTCGGTTCCACAACACCTAGATTCAAAACAAATATTTGTGGGCCCCAAAAACATCTGCCTGGGTGCGGTGATCGAGCATCTTGCCTTTTGTTTAACAGCCAGCTTTCACCCATTGCTGCAATTGCATTTTGCAACGGGCGATGGTTGACAAATATTAGACAATGTCTCGTATACCAGCTCCTATATGTCCAACACGAGGACCTCCTCTAAAATTGAGGGGGATTTAAGTGTTAGTCTACTGCGGTCACCTAGTTCGGGTAGGTAGGCTATTGACTTACACAAATATGAAAACAGCATCCCAGAGATAGAGGAAGGCAGGCAAGGGTCCGTAAGCTTCATGGATGTAGTGGTAATCTCCACCACTCTGAGCCAGCGAAGTACCTATAAATCAAAGAATTCATTGTTCACATAGCTATGCTTGGATGAATTTATTTAAATCTTTCTCTGTGTCAGCAAACAGTAAATGCATTAAATGAATCCTGAATGATTTCTATACTACTTATATCTATGTATTTTGAAAATCTAGAACGAAAAACATATCATGTCACAAGTCTCGTTGCACTTTGGAAATTAAACTTTGTTTTGTATTGACACGACAAAGCGACTACAATACACCCGATGGTGAGTGCAGTACACAACAGAATAAGGCCAGCCTGCTTAAAAAGCGACACATTTCCATGGATCGCAATAAATGGATGGTTTTCCGTCGTCTACAGTAGCTATCCAAGAATATATCTCTGTATAAAAAAAATACCAACCTAACTCAGCATAAGACAAAGCGCCTAGAGTTGCCAGCCCTCCACAAATAGCCCAGACAGTAAGCGAACCCCACACTGATCCCGTTTTGTGCAACACCTCTCTTGGCGAGATGAATATACCGCTGCCAAATATAATACCCAAAATTAAAGCGACGCCTTCCAGCAGGCCTAGCTGCTTGCGCATCTTGATTCTTTCTTCTGGCATTGTTATTTGCTAATTATGTAATGAGAAGGAACAGAGTCCTACAAAATTAGATTAGGTAGAGTTGGCCGCTGTATTATTGTTTACAACTCAGAACGTTTACATCTGTCAGTTTCATCGAAATACTATAGAGATTAATTTATTGACAGGTTTGTTTTTACTCCTGGGTTTAATCCTTTTAGATCAACTGATAAATTAGTTACTAAAAGATTTCTAATACATTTTAAATATCGATTATCCTGCGTAAACACTGTGTGAAATATGCACCAGGCATGTGTGGAGACAGTACAATTTTCTGTACATGTTCGCGCTATCAGCTGCAGTATAATATTTCAATGGCTAAAATATACGCAAAAACACAATTAATATATACCTACGCTTTTTTCAGTGTAAAAAAAATGTTTTTTTTTTTTGTGGGCATATTCAACTTATAGATACATTTAAGAAATGATGCGACGGGATCTTCTACAGAACCAAGTATTCGTTCTTATCTAACAATACCCTGCCTCGAGTGAACATATTTTTCGCCGCGTTGAAGAATGATTTAAGTTACTGCACACCTGCCCTGGATGAATGCGTCTGCGAAATTAATAAAATTCACTTTTGAAATTGGATAAAACTCGTTTATCAATAGCGCACATACAACGCATCTCAACATCAACATGGGGTAAACCATTGAATTGAAAATGTTAAAGAATAACCATAGTAAGCACAATACAGTTTATTTTTAGCAAGCGGGGAAATAACAAAGGAAACGAGTTGAAAGCTGTTCAGTGTCCGTTTCCTATAGTGGTCCAAGCACAACACGTGACAACTTAATAACGTATCAAACCCGTCCTGCCCCTGTGTGTGTTTGTGTGCGTGAAGGGGTTATGGGGTGTCATCGCGTTTTAATTAACTCCTCGGTACCCATATGATTGAATTTTTCCGGTTGTTTATTTGCTATCATTGGTCTTGTCTTTTGATATTGCGTGGTTTTCTTTATTCGCGCTGAGCCAACGTGTTGAAGTATTGTTAACAGTATTTCACGTTTTACTGAAAAACTTAAAAATCTTTTTTCATTATACAATTTCGGAAATAAGCATTCTGGGGTTGAAATAAGGGATGACATGTGGTATGCAAAACACAAATCTCTGAAGCGCCCGTATTACAGATCCGATTTTGAAAATTCGTTCACTTGGTATATCGTCTCTGAGTGTATACTCTCCTTCATGGGTAAGAATTTCTTGATAAACCTACAGTATGGGGCTGAATGTAACTGATTAATGCGGCAAGTATACTGTACGTCCCTGTGGCGCAGAGGATAGCGCGTTGGACTTCTAATCCAAAGGTCGTGGGTTCGATCCCCTCCAGGGATGCTTTCGGTCATATAGGAGATTCATTTTGTTTCAAGAAGTTTTTATAATGTCTTGACTTCTTTTGCATTGAGACTATTTTTCATAAAGGATTCGACAATGTTTAGAAATGTCGGTGTGACTGCGTTTGCTGTCGCTGATCTACAACGCCTAGTTTATGGTTTATTTATGCGATGTGTGGTATATTTTGATAGGATTTGTAGCGCACTGGATGACGAGCCTGCTGGTAAGTGAGAGACTTTAAAATGAAAACTCGCACCATGAAATTTGTTAGTGTTATAATAAAACAAAAAAATATTTCTTTACGGATTTTATTCCGAATTGGGTTATCTATCAGCCGATGCCAACAATCAATCCCAATCCAAAATTTGCTGTTTGACATTGACAGCTCAATCTTTTTTCTGATTATAGCTTGCCAATAATCAATCTCAGCAGGGAAAAAACTATCTAAAAAATCAATCTACTTTTGGGAGGGCCAATCCCTGCTTGTGGATTGTCCTCTGTATGAAAATGACAGTTTAGGCTTGCCAATAAACAATTATCAGTGTTGACGTTTGGATGGATTGTTCAAAACAATCCAATATTGCAATCCTAGAATTTCCACGGATTATTCATGCAGATTTGCCAGCAGCAATGAAACTAGAAAGTAGAAACGAATGTAGATGAAGATGACACAACATTGATTAACGATTTCTTCAGTTAGATCTAAATTATTGTATTGTTGTGTATATTTTATCTTGAAAGAATTGATACTTTTTGTTTTACTTTGATAAATATGATTTCTGTTATGATATGTTTCTTAATTTCATAGTTGTATTTTTATTTAATTGTTCAGTGTGTTTGTGAAAAAAACATTTATAATGAAATATTCTTTATTACTCACAATTTACAATAATAATAGAAAGAATAAAAATAATAGAAAAGGGAATCAAATTTTGATCATGGGAAGTTGTAGAGCCACGCTGCTATCAGCCATGACTCAGTATGAATGGGCAGGCTATGGCCTTCTCGCTCTCCTCCCGATTTGATGGGCCGGAAACACAGCCATGATTCAATCGTAGTGGATGTTCATGGGCGGCAGTGATCACTTTCCACGGAAATGTTCAATCACATTTCGCAATTTTCTCCACAATATTCTCATAATATTTCTATTGGAATGACAAGTGATAAGTCATTGTTTACTGGATATATTATTTTTCAGTGGCCAGAAACACAACAATTCTGTAAAAATCTATATAATTGGGACAAATTGAATTGTTTTTATTGCAATTATTATTATTTCTAACGTTAATTTTTGTTTTTCACAAATTATTTATTTACAAAATGCTGAAAGTACATAAATATGCAATGAAATATTCTGCGTCAAACTAAATTGTCAAGAGGGAACAGATTGTTTTCAATCTATCAACAGAGGCAATCGACTGTCGCCTGTTTTGTTTATTGGCAACAAGATATTCGACCAATCGAAAAGTAGAAACCAATCCGGATTGACTTCAATCTAAAATTTTTGATTGATTGTTGGCATCGGCTGTAAATCAATAATTTCGTCAAGGTGTACGGTAGACTCAATCGAAACCTTACCCCAATAATAAAACATTTAAAAAAAGAGATTTCGAGTCGACAACATAATATATCCGCAAATTTCGGAATTTATTACATTCTATTGGTGCGGACATGGGTTAGTAAACACGAAGACCGGCTTATTTGCGTCAAATAGCAGAAGATAACTGTTTTCCACCGAACGATACCCTATCTCAAAACCGCATCACGTTTACCAACAAGAGCAGTGCAATCAGAATAAAAACGCAGTAATCGGCGCGAAGAACATATTTGCGTATATAAAAATAATAAGGCTATAATTACGTATTACTTTATTTTACGAGAACCAAGTAACAGTATGACTACTAAATATGCCTATTCCATTGAATATTCCTGCTGATTGAAGGCATATCCGCCGCGTATCCGCGTTGTGAAATGACCTGTCTATAAAGCTCTCTAGGTGTTCGAATCAATAATATTAGCGAGCCTGCTTGGTGCTTAAATATTAATTGTGTCTGGCTCGGAAATAGGGAACGACAGACATCAACCCCACTGACCATTATACTGCAAGGAGTGGCTATTTTCATCCTTCTTAATATAAATCTCACGTAGCGCATATTAACCATGCGAACTTTGAGAACCTTCGCTGTCCTGCGTCTATGGGGAGGAATAAAGAAATGTGTTTCAATAATTATACCGCAAATCTTCAAACATCAGATTTCACATGAAAGTAATGAATGAAATGGCTGTTTCTTGAAAACTATCGGGGATAGGACTTTATTTGTTTTTTGTCGTCATAGTTTGGTCTATCTGCGTTTACCGGTTTATCGTCTAGTTCTGGGACAGCCTAAACATAAATAAACACGTTTCTACCTAAAAACATTTTGTATTAACATCCTTAATAATTCATGCAGTAAGGGTGGGAGTGTCGCTCCCCGTTGTACGCAGTCGCGGACAAACGTCACAATTCGTTAAGAGATGGCGCTGGGGCATTTCTGAATCGCGGTAACAAGATTCTCCGACGCTGGTATATAAGGGAGCCCGACTTAACTCGCAATCATTCCCGGATGTGGTACGTGGTAGGCCACACCCGTTGTTCATAGGTGTAGGCATCGAGTAATTGGGGCCCAATCCCAAGTATTCGGTGTCTGTTATTTTTGGGAGAGTGCGATCAACGGTATCCTTGCGGTACCGGGGTGAGCACCTAATAAAAACTAAAAACCGTCCGTGTTATGTATAATTAATCGATTGTATCGTTTGGGGTTTAGAATTTAGATATACTTGCAATATCAAGTACCAGGGCTTCTAAGTAATATAATTTGTTATGTAATAACAGATGTATAAATAGTAATATTTATTTTGAGCTTTTATTTTCTTTATTGTACCCTGCCCTTTCTTTATCCTTCTCATAAATCAATACAATGGTTGTCTGGTAGTAATTGCCTTAGGCGCCTTATAAGGCGACCATTTGTACTTTGTTATCTTATTATCTCTATATTTTTATATTGAATGATTTGGTAATTTTATAGATTTCATTAAGCTTTTAGTTGCAAATGACTTTATTAATACGCTTTTATTAGCTTCAGACGTATGTATGTTAGTATGTAATGGAATCTTTGAACATGAATTTGACCCCCTTCAAAACGTCGGATTAACTCGAAATTTGGCATTCTTATTAAGGACCGATGATAATTCAATATGTTAAACAGTTTGACCCGTTATCCTTACTAGGATAATCAGGATTAGCGATTTTTTGAAGTGTATCTTCTTCATACAAAATGTTCATAGGTTTCGCAACTGTCAAACATTTAATGTTCACCCCCTTGTTCACCCCGTCGATACAGTAAACTCTTCCCTCAAATTAAAGAACGTATTTAAATAAAGGTTTCGAATCGACAACATAATATGTCCACAATATTCGTATAATGGCGTATTTTAGATTTTTAATAAGTAAAATAATGTTACTAATGAAAAAGGACTGACATTTAAATTAGTTGTCAAATATTTATGCGTGAGTTCTGAAATTTATTTTGTGTAAACTAAACTTCTTTTTAATACCTACGCTTTTGTTAGCTTCAGACGTATGTATGTTAAAATTTAGAAAATTTATTTTCTATTTTTTAAAGCGATTTTTTTTAGTTTTTTATTTTTCAAATGAGTCTGTATAATAATTTAAATTATTTTTACTCAATCTTCATTTTTGTCAAGGATATTGTGTGATGCGAAAGAGGAGGTGGAAAAAACGAATTACAAAAAAAATAAGAACATCACACCCAGATTGGGTCTGGGTCCGATCCACCGAACAGCGTGTTCATCAGATGTAAATCGATTAGATTCCTTTTAAAGTGCGTGGTGACCAGTAAGGGTCCGGACAGCTGTCGCGGATTGGGATCTCGGGGAAAACTACTGACTTTTCGGAGTCACGTGTGAATGGTTTGTCAATTTCTAAGCACATTAAAGGTGATCGAAAACATCAGAAAATATGAGCAAAACATCATCAACAGGATTATATTAGTAGAAAAGTATTTTGTCCATTTTTATACAGTTTATTCTTAAGTAGATGTAAAATAGTTATTGGAATTTGGAGCCGAACTGAAACAATTAGAGGTTTGCTATTTGATATTCTTATTTTTCTCTATGTTCTCTTTTATAACATGATACAATATGCCAAAAAAAACAACAGTGAATAAAAAAAAGATTTTATTATTAAGATTTATTTGAAAATTAGGTCATTCGCAACAAAAAAAAAGTAAAATGTAAATCTATGAAAAACCATGTACATAAATAAAAATTAGGTGCTTCATTTACATACATACATAAACTCACATCTTTATCCCAGAAGGGGTACGCAGAGGCGCCACCAGGACACCCACATTTCGCCTTTTATGTTCTGTCTCATGATGTGATACGGGGCGAGACTATCGCCATATCGGGCACAAATTCCTGACATTGACTGACTGTGATTCATTTACCTATCATTATTTCTATTCGAAAAACGTCCGCGTGCGTAACCCCCAGAGTTACTTAAATGAACTTTACTCCATAAAAAATGTATAATTTATACCTATATTACACGTTTTAAAACTATACCTAATACAACCGCAGAATGTGCTTAGACTGGGGCTAACACGTACTTTGACCCAGATGTATAAAAAAACAAGCATATTCGTGACAAATACAAGCTTTTAAAAAAAATGATTGTATTATAGAATTTTTCCGAACAAAAAGTGGACCCGCAGCCGGCAGGATTCGAACCTACGCTCCCAGAGGGAAACTGATTTCAAGTCAGTCGCCTTAACCACTCGGCCACGACTGCTCACGCTTTCTGTCACTAAACTGGTCTACCTTAACCGCTCTCAAGTTATGATCGAAATGTTTAAAAATTGCTATGCACGGGGATAATGCTAAACACTTTCTTATCCACTAAAGAGCCAAGCTAGTCAAGAATTATTAGATAATCTGGCTCCAATAGTCCAGTAATTCTAATGAGGCTACATTTTTTTTTACAAGCTGCTTTCAGATCCCTATGTCGTTCGGAATACGCTAAAGAAGAAGTGTTTGTCGTAAAGGCTTTTGGTAGAGGCTTGACCCTACCGTGGACGTTAGACCCCAAGACTGTATGTATTTTGCGGGCATTATCTGAGTAAGACAGGAGGTATTCCTGCGTTGAATTATCCCGGTTAATAGTGAAGGATAGGAACCAGCAACATATACCCTCGTACAGTATTCTGAAAAAAAACGGCAGAACCAGGGCTCTCGGATTGGAGCCAGTCTTGCTATCAGTCATAAGGGTGAAGCTGGCGGCAGAATCAATCTGAAAAACCATGGCCCTCTTGTATGAAACTTTAATACCTAAGAAAATGGCTGCATAGTAGGATGTGGAAAAATCCCACGAAGAATGCGCGAAGTAGTAATATATTTAGCTCGTTTGATTAGCACTTGGATAAATGGATATGTTCATTTTCAGGTCGCGAAGTATCTCTAAGATTCAGATGGAGACTGACATGAGGTTTTAAAACAATAGTAGTTATACCGTGACTGCTAAACATAGTCGAAGAACCAATGAGCATTTTCTCCATGATCAAAATAAACCGTTTCAAGACTGTTGACGAATCAACAAATCTGCCCTCGAAGTGGGGCGGTAGATACCCGTGGTAGATAGTTTTTGAGAACTTCACTCAGTCGCGAAGCTTACTTGTAACTCTACAATTAAATGAGACTTGGAATGCTACGGTTCTACGAATCTGCTACGAGCGATGCTTTTGCTACGGCCGAAATAAGCTCATTTAAGTCCTTGACATGAAACACATTTATTAAGGTATGTTTTAACATAGGTAGGTTAATCATATCCAGGTATTTAGGCATCCAATGGGAGTGTTGTAGTTACTTACGAGAAACCAGATCTACGAAAACGTTGTTCTAGTAACTATGATCGGATTTTTTTTTATTATACAGTACGTCTGGCAAACCAGTTACCTGATGGTAAATGATCAGTGTCGCCCATGAACATCCACAACGTTGGGATCATGGAAGTGTTGCCGGCACTTGGAATCTGGAGGGGAGTGGGAAGGAAAAAGGACGGGAAAAGGAAAGGGCATCCAGCAATCTATCCCACAGAAAGAAATGCGACAACAAAGCTGTCGATCTGTGAGACGATGCTACCGCCTTGTAGAGTCTGCTTATTCATGAGTTATGACTGAAAACAGCGTGGTTCCACCACTATAATACTCGTAGTAACATACATACTATATAGCATATTGAAGTAACCGCGCTACACGCAGAGCTAGAAGTGTAGAGTTATATGAGTAGATCATCTAGGATCTTTTGGCTTCCGAAAGCGTTGATGTCATGCTGTTGTCAAAACATTAGGAACAGATTTTCCGAGTTTTCTTTACATTTTACCATATTGGATATTTTAATATGAATAAATTATGAGTATCAATGCTTATATTTGAAATAAAAAACATTTCTCAAACAGTGAGTTAAACTAATATTTTTTAAATTAAATTTGTAGTTCCAAATTTCGTCGCCCGCCAATAGAATTTAGATGAATTATATAATTATACATACAGGCAGTAGATTGCCATCATTTTGAGCGCCATCTAACTTGAACATGGTGAAGTGTTTGGGTCTCGACTAACCGAGACACCCCGCAGTACTCGCAGATTACAAGTGAACTCGAGAGAGGGCATAGTGCTCAAAATGAATTACAAAAATGACTAAGAATAATAATATTTAATACGACAAAAACCTATTCCGCATGACGATAACCTCGTTAAGGCTCAAAAAGGAAAAATATCAGAATATTTAGATTTGGCCGTCACACGAGGTTACTGACATGTGGGATGTCGACGCAACACTTAATGTCCTGATTGTTGTTTCTGCACATAGATTAACACCAAAGAGCCTCGACCGAAGGTCAAGAGGCAGATTCAGGAGGCTGTATTGCTTGATACGGCGCGTTTAGTGGGGAGGTTCCTCACTTTGGCGTCCCAACCACCGGTGGCTTGGGTCTCGAGCCTAGCTACCGAAAGGTCAATTATTTTTTAATTTAAATATGTGTTTTTTTTTTTAAATCAATAGAATAGGTCTTCTACTAAAATAACGAAAAGAAACTACTTTGCTTCTGAAATGATTTTTTTATTTTATCGCTAAAAAGTCTTTCATTTTTATAATTCTTCTTCGTTAGCCTATCTACGTTGGTCATTAAGTCCTGAGACTTACCCAGGTGTACCACCGCTACTCTCAGGCAGGTTCTATTTTTTATAGTACCAACATTCAAAATAAATGGATCAAAATTCATGAAATTACCTTTTTTTGCTGACCTAGAGGTCAGGGCTTCTAAGCTGTGCTTCGCGACGCCCTGGAGCAGTGCAGCCTCGTCCCAGGAACGCTGTGTGTCGATGCGATCTAGTCGAGTGAGCTGAAAACTTGAGACCCGTTTTGGAAAGCTAGTTAAGCTCAGAAAGCAAGCACACAATCGGCAGAACAAATTTTGTTAAAATTTGAAATGGAGGCTGCTGGATCAACAGTTAACAACATAGTCTACTTTTTAGCCCCCAAAAATGTACTTTAAGTGTTAGCAATCTTCCAACTCAAACAGCTGGACCAATTTTAATGAAATTAGGTATGGAGGTAGCTGATATCCTAGATTAAAGCAAATGTTATTTTTATCCCGAAAAAATGCAGTGTTCCAGTATGAATCCAAAAGTGTTTATATGCTACTTTTAGCACCAGAAGTGGAATTTTATTAAAAAAAATACACAATTAACAATAAATCCGTTTATTTACAATTTGAACCAATGTTAGACAAATTACAAACTATTCAAGTACAATCGAACACGAAATAATTACAAAAACCCAAGTACTGCAAACTCCAATACAAATAAAGAAGGAAACAAAACAGAAAAATGGCTTACGTGACCTTAATGGCGGTCGACACAGATTATCACAAACTTCCGTACAGTACGAGTGATGGCGAGCAAATGGGCTGTTTCTTCCGAGCGCCTTCCTTATATAATTTATTCCAAGTTGGCTGGTGGGGGTACATGGAAACTCCTTACACGGCCTCTCCTGACGTTGTGTCGTCCTCGACGCAAATCCTTTGGAGTCCGCTAGGGCCCGCTACTGGAGAGGTCGATGGATCGACACCCATGTTGTCATCAAGCAAAGGGATGGATAGACTAGGCGAAGGATTGAGCGTGGTTAACCTTGTTTCCTCGTCATCGTTATTTTCATCTAAAAACAAAGGACCATTAGTAATAATTTATATAAGTAAGTTTGAAGCACTCAACCTCACATACCTATCATTCTATCTCCAGTCAGTCAATTCATTCATCTTCCTTCACCATAGTTACCACTCATGCGACACTCACACATCACTTTTAAAAGTACAAAACATAAAACAGCCAAGGCATGTTCCTGTTATCCAAAGAATTGTGTACTCCATCTTAGTAGTCTCCCTACTTCATGACTCGTTCATAAACAAGTCCCGTAATATGGCCTCATGCCAACTCGTACGAGCACTATATTTGAACGTACGAGTTCATTCCACACGCAGACCGTATTCGAACGTGTGAAGCTTCCCGACACGTTGAACGTATTCAAACGTTCGAGGCTTCTCAATACGCTGACCACAGTCACACGTATTAAGGCATCTCAACATGCAGAGCTAATCATACAAGTGAGGAATACCATGAGAGTAATTATTCATCTGTGGTTCACCCTATGGGCTTACAAAGGAATTCGTATAACTTTGAGCATATGCTTACTCTCAAAAAATGCGGCACACGTCTCAGGGCTCCACTCTCCCCGCCATGGCACCATATACTGCGCAGCAGCTTGCGATGTTTTACCATAACTACCGCTGAGTCGACGTAAAGTATAACGCCCGTTAGGTAGAACTTCAACTACCTTATATGGGCCACGCATGCCGGAGTCAAGTTTGCCTGCCGACTGAGAATACTTTATGACGAATACGAGGTCATCAACATTGAATTGACGTGGTGTACTCCGCCGTTGGTTAACTTGCTCGTCTTGTCTGGCTCGGTTACTTCGAAGAAGTTCACGGGTTCTATTCCTTGTGACTTCACGAAGGGCCTCCCTGTTGGTCGCCGAACCCTCGATTGCCACATCTCGCACCAGCGCTCGTACCACGGGAGTTGTAGATTCTGTGCCTATAAGGAGATTCAAAGGAGACACTCGCGTAGTCTTCTGTCTAGTAATATTCAGCACCAGTTGTAGTTTCCATAAAGTCTCCGACCACGGTAAGCGTTTGTAGTTCGCTTGGATACGCAACATATTGAGGACAGTACGCATGTACCACTCTGCCTGACCATTTGCCTGATGCATCTCCGGCGTGATGTGGTGCAGGTTGCAGCCCAGGTCATTGATCCATGTTACAAACTCGTTGGACTCGAACATGCGTCCTTAGTCTACTACCATAAGTTTAGGCACTCCAAATAAAGATATAGCTTGAGTGATAACGCGCTTTAGTTCCGTGAAATCTTGGCGATAAATGGGGTAAAGAAGCGTGTACTTGGTAAAAGCATCCACAACAAGGAGAATGAATTTATTGCCATCTGAAACTGGTAAAGGTCCCAAGGCGTCTACGTGAACGGTGTTAAATGGAGTGTCGGGCTTTTCCCAAGAAGTTATAGTTTGTAAAGGGGCTCGAGGGACTCTCTTTTGAGAAATGCACACTAGGCAATGAGCAACATATTTGGAAACAAATTGCCTGAGACCAGGGAACCAGAAGTGTCGAAGAATAAGGTCTAGAGTCTTCTCTGCGTTAATGTATTCATGTTCGTCGTGGAACACTCTCAGAAGACTAAGACGGTGACCTTTAGGTATGTAACATAGCAACCTAGCTTCTTGACCAACTGGGACGTACTTATAGTACAGGACTCCATTTTGGATCGAATAGCGGCCAGGGTCTAGCCTACCATCATGAAATTTTTGAATAAGGTCTTTAGTATCGTTGTCAGCTGATTGTGCTATCTGAGCCCAGTTACGAGGTCTCGAGATTTGATTTACACAGACGGGATTGCGACTTAAATAGTCTGCATGGGGTAACATTATTCCCTTGCGATACTCTATTGAAAAATTGAAATCTTGAAGGTACATCCCCCACCTTGCTACTCGGGGCAAAAGATCTTTTTTTCGCTCAGTGGACTTAAGTGCATTGCAGTCGGTTACTATTACAAATTGCAAGCCAATTAAATAGTGGCGAAAGTTTTGGAGGGCTTTAACGACAGCAAGGGTTTCCAATTCATAGGAATGATAATTACTTTCTGCCCCTTGGGTGGATCGACTGAAGTATGCAACTACGTGTTTCTTTGAGTCGGGATGTACTTGTAATAGGACTGCACCATATCCAATACTGCTTGCATCCGTATGAACTTCTGTAGCGAGGTCTGGATTAAAGATTGTAAGTACAGGCTCACTCGTTAACTCTTTAATTAAATCTAAACGAATATTTTCGCATTCAGGAGTCCAGTTAAACTTAACATTTTTATGGGTGAGAATAGCAATAGGGGCAGTCTTAGTGGCATAATTTTTTATGTATTTCCTAAAGTAACCTGCCTGACCTAGTAGTTGTCGTACCTGCTTTACGTTTGCTGGTGGTAGAGTGTTAACTAAGGCTTCTACCTTTCGAGGACTCGGCCTAACCTGACCCTCGCTTATAAGTCTACCCAGGTACTCAACTTCTCTAACCAGAAAAGAACATTTTTCCAGATTAATAGAAAAGCCCGCTATTGTGAGAGTCTTAAGCACCTTACGCAACAGTTCAATTCCCTCAACTATAGAATTACTAAGAAGGAGCACATCATCGACATAAACTAATACATTCCCTTCGTTGATATGAGCACGTAGAGTGTTATTAATAATTCGCTGATAAACTACGGGAGAATTTGCTAAGCCATAAGGCATTTTGATATATTCGAAATGTTCTTCTGGTGTCACAAACCCAGTTAAGTGAATGCATTCCTCTTTCAAAGGGATTTGGTGAAACCCTGTGGCCATGTCAAGACAGCAGAAGAATTTATACCCACCCAACCTATCGATGTGATCATCAATAAGTGGGAGAGGGTAGCGATCTTTCACTGTAATACGGTTAAGTGCCCTAAAATCTACGCAAAGTCTATCTGATCCATCGCGTTTTCTTACGAGTATGATTGGACTCGCGTATTCAGAGTTAGATCGCCTAATAACTCCTTTCTCCAAAAGATCTTGAGTTATTTCACGTACTTTAAGTTTTTCGGAATATGAGAGCCTATATGGCTTATAAACGAAAGGAGTCGAATTGGTTAGCCTTATGTCCATCTCACCAGTTCGAACTGTACTTACAGCGGTACCCGCTATAAAAAATTGCGAAAATTCATTTATAACAGACATAAGACTCTCCAATTCTATGCCCTGTAGGGGTGTGTTTAATTGAGACTGGTCGCCTACTCCAACAACATTAACTTTCTTAATAACTGTGTCAGTACGCGTGAGATACTGTTTATCTTTAGTTCGGACGTAAGTAATTCCATCGCGGTTTAGTACGTCGGTTCCGATTATAACGGGCACATTCATGAAAGACGCTGGAACTACCACTAGGTCTACTTCAATCGAGATGTCAGTGAACTCTAAGGTAAGGGTGACGTAAGATGTTGCAATTACTTCCTGGTCACTAAGACCCTTCAACGAACAACGCATCGGCTTAGGTTGACACGTAAAATACTTTAAAATCCCAGAAGAAATGAGGGATACACCTAGAGCTCCGCTATCAATTAGCACATCTACTGGAACGCCATCTATGATTGCCGAAGTTATGTCGTTACTTGGTGAAGTATTTGATCGATAGGAGCAAAGATTGACATTACGTTGATTACGTTGCTCTGACTTGGCTTTGATGAAGCATTTGTCCTCAGTGTGTCCCAGTTTCTTACAAAATGTGCAAGTGTTACTTGACGACGGTTGGGCATTGAAAGTTGATTCGGAATGCATATGTGGCGGTCGACTACTGGGCGCGTTGGACCTGGGTTGCCTACAAACGCGGCTAACATGACCGAACCGGTTGCAGTTAAAACATTTCGGAGCCGGAGCGCCATCTGACTTCTTTGGTTGGATATTTCTTTTATGCTCAACAACCCTGTCCCGTCTTACTGCTAAGGGTTTTGTATAAATTGAAAGAAACGAAACTATGGTGTCAGGAGTCAGGCTAGCGTTCGCGGCGGCTGCGCGCACTTGTGCATTATCTATACCGCGTATTACTATGACGGTTTAAACGCAATAAGGTGCGACGAGCGTATTCAGCGTAGCTAGAGTACTTGTCAGAAGTTAAATTCATTGCTTCGAACAATATGTTGGCATAGTCCAATTTACCGGGACAGAGAGGTTTGAACTCGCGTTTAAAATTAGACCATGTACGGTCATTCGATACCCATTCGCCTAACCAAACCCTAGCGTCACCCCTAAGGCACGATGCAACGCGCGACAGACATTCATGATCATTCCAGTCGTTAGCCTCCCTGGCGCGGTCCACCTCTTCGCACCATGCTTCGATGTTGTTAATTGACGGGTCGAAATTAGACACATAATAATGTTGCGACCTTGAGGGTTGCATTGTTTTAATTGCTTGCATCAAAGCATTAGCGAGGCTAGACGCGTCAGAGCAGGGAGCACTAGATTCTATAGACTGCCGTAGCGGTGCAATATTATCGGGCGGAAGAATCACAGCCGCGGGTTGGGCGTCAGTTTTATGGACAGATCGAGCCTTATTGATACATGAATGCCCCTTGAAAGGCGAAACCATTCGCGATCGTGACCGTGATCTAACGCGGTGGTCACTGCGAGACCGATCTCTACAGCGCAATTCACGTCTAGACCGAGTACGCGACCGGTGCACTTCAGTACTGTGAGAATCACGTCGATCTCGAACACGTAAGCCATCTTGTGAAGTATGACGTCTACCATTTGAATTTTGATTCGATCTATCGTTACTGTGGTCGCGGGACCTTCGAGAAGTATGTCGAATTCGATTACGCGAATCACCCCTATAAAGACGCCTCCGTGGACTAGGAGTCCTCGTAGTCTCATTGTTAATGTTTAAATCAGGCGATAACACACACAAAATAATAAAGAAATGAAGAAAGCAGTAGTTGAAGACACAATAAAATTCAAATTATAAACTTAATGGAATTCGTGTTCACATTAATTTTACAAACTATGTTGCAAATTAGCGTTACTGTGAGCTTATGAGTCCTTTATCCCACTTCTGATTTTAGCACCAGAAGTGGAATTTTATTTAAAAAAAAATACACAATTAACAATAAATCCGTTTATTTACAATTTGAACCAATGTTAGACAAATTACAAACTATTCAAGTACAATCGAACACGAAATAATTACAAAAACCCAAGTACTGCAAACTCCAATACAAATAAAGAAGGAAACAAAACAGAAAAATGGCTTACGTGACCTTAATGGCGGTCGACACAGATTATCACAAACTTCCGTACAGTACGAGTGATGGCGAGCAAATGGGCTGTTTCTTCCGAGCGCCTTCCTTATATAATTTATTCCAAGTTGGCTGGTGGGGGTACATGGAAACTCCTTACACTACTCTTTTAAACCTAAAGTGATGGGTTTATAAATAAGAAACACAATCGTATTTGTGGACAGAGAATACTTTGAATATCAAATATTTGATTTATACCATTTTGCTCCTCATTACTCAAGGAATACGGGTTGAATTCCTGTGCACATATTATTTAGACGCCGAATCTAGACTCATACTAACAAAATATTTTCAAATGTTTTAAAAACCTGGTTTTCGACCCTAGTATTTTAGCGTGTTACTTAGTTGTTACCTTACTTAATAATTCAAGAATATCTCAACCCTATACTGTACGAACAATTACACATAACACGGACGGTTTTCAGCTTTTATATTGGTGCTCACCCCGGTAAGGATACCGTTGGTCGCACTCTTCCAAAAATAACAGGCACCGGATATTTGAGATTGAGCCCCAAATTATCCGATGCCCATAGAGTACAAGTTTAGATCCTAATAATCATTAGGATTTGTGAAGCTTAACGTCGGGCTCCCTTATATACTAGCGTCGGAGAATCTTGACACCGCGATTCAGAAATGCCCCAGCGCCATCTCTTAACGAACTGTAGAGTTTGTCTGCGAAAACTGCGTACAACGGGGTGCGAAACTCCCGCCCTTAGCAACTACGGCTTCATTCTGTTGACTACTTATGTGGGGGCACGGCAATGCAGGGCAGATACACCAACTGCATACATTGCATTGCACTACATTTGCAATGAATGAATAGATGTACCTGTATATACTATATGTATAATATAATGGAATAATGGGTGTAAAAGCTCATAAGATAGTGAGTCGGCTGTAAGAAAATCCGTTGTTGGTGTTCAAGAAGTGGAAGGTATCGGAAGAAAAAAAGTACGACTACAAAAAGTAATGAGACGCCATCAAAGACAAAAAATCTAATTTTTATTTTTATGATAACAAATTAAATCAAAACGATTGCCCAAATATTGCCTGGCCATCAACCTACACTCAGAGAATTGGCGAGTTTGTATGGGAGTTGACTTTATTTAGACAGAGGTTTTCATTTCACATGATTTGTTTTATGGCTGTATTTATATTTTACGCTTAAAAATAATCAATTGATATAATAACTAAGCCGAAATTATATCTTTGTAGAATTCAAATATAAAACATACAAGGCGAAATGTAGGTGTCCTGGTGGCGCCTCTGTTTACCCCTTCTGGGATAAAGGCGTGAATTTATGTATCGAGAAAACCACTTAATGCATAGAAGTATCCATCCATGTTTGTGCCGTGACAGTTATATTAAAAGGGGTTCAGTAGCAGATCCGGTGTCCAACCATAACAATACCTAAACCTTAAGTTCGCAAAAAGTTTCGTTAATTATTATTGCTGACTACTGAGTCAGGCCCTAGGCTAATGCTGCTACTCAGCAGCCAGCCAGCAGCCACTTAGCCCAGGGTCCCACCCATAAATCACACCAAGAATTAATATGAACTTAGTCCGCTTCCGTAGCAGAACCGTCTCCCGTAGCAGTTTCGTAGCACCGTAGCATAACAAGTCTCATTTAATATAATTAGAGTTACAAATTACGTTCACCGTTGGGTGAAGTTACTTACCGTCGAAGAAAAACTAAGGACAAGGGAACACTCCGGTAGACTCCGAATAATGCGGACAAGAACATTAACTTAAACATAATGTTGCAGATTGATTTCAACATGTTTCATGCTTCAGTTACTTCACTGGCACAGTAGAGTCCCTGCATTTGATGCTGAGTGCGATGACACTCTGAACGAGAATCGTTTGGCTACAGATAATTTATATTACTTGCGATTGACACAATTATGCCGGCAAAATCAACAACTTCTTCGTGCTTAATTTATTAAAAAATATAATTATACCCGCCACTGCTATTTCACTCTTGAATGTGTCTATACTAGTAATAAAAATAGTGACATAATGTTAATTTATATAAAACTAAATGGATTGTTCTTTAGAAGGTTAAGGCCAACTAAGTAATATTTCTCTGAATAACTAATCAAGAGATTTTATTATCCTAGGCATAGATTTCTGTTTTTAAATACAATTTACAATTTTCAACAAAACATTTTTTTTTTAACTTACACCAATTTCCAGTTTTCTAGTACTTTACACAAAGCACCAATATCCCCGCACGACAGTTCACAATTCTGTTAAGGGATGGCGCCAGTTGAAATCTGAATCGCGGTATGGTTTGGTTCACGAGTAGACTATATAAGGCTCGGTCTGATAAAGTGTGATTCGTCAAGTTGGACTGGTCTGAGGTCTCCCATTGTCTTTATTATAAAGGTAATTTTTGAATGCGCACCATTAAGTGTGCGCTAATATAGTCAAAAACAATTCTCATTTATAGGGGAGATTTGGTAGCCTTTAATATACATGTGTATATTACCCGTCGGAAATATCTGTGGACCTGAATAATTGACGTCATTGGAACATAAGTTCAACAAATTCAAAATATAGGTTAAACAAATTGAATTAAAATAGAAAAAGAATAAAAAATAGAATTCGCATCCATCTCAAAACGTTTTTAATGTAAAATAACATAGTAGATAGGGGAACACAAAAAAAAAATCATTTTTGATGTGAACCGCATTCCAGCTATGTTCCCAGATATTTCCGACAGGTTATATGTATTTATATAACCATTCGTTACGGTATCAGATCCTCCAATAAAATTACACGTAAATATTTATGTTTTTCCGAGGTGACGAGACTTTATTCTTTACAGGCTTGTACAACATTACAGTAAATGACTAAAGCACAACATAATCTATAACAAAATAATAGTATATTTTCTTTTTTTACAGAGATTATGAAATAAAACTTCATATATAAAATATATTTTTTTATTTATAATAGTACATATTGATGCTCAGTATCACAGACTTTAATGTCGCAATTTTACTTTTTAAAATCCTATATATGCACGCAATTTAACAAAATAAATGTACAATCTGACTAAGACAAAAAAAGACTAAAAACAAAACTTTATAGAAGAGAGGTATCGGGTGGCTTAATGTCCCAGGTCGTACTCCAACTGAGCTCAGATCATTCAATGAAAAAACCCCAAACCAAGATACAACTTTCCTATCATGGATCATATCAGAAACCGGAATTTTTTGGTCTCACAACACCCAGACACAAAAAGACAGACTTCGGTATATTCATTTGATGAACGATTTCTAAGATGGGTAGCAAAATATTAAATATATTTTGACAGATCTTTTAATTATTACCCCTACCTCCTTCTCTATCCAAGAGCTGTCAGCAATTTTAGGTAGGTATTTGAGGCAAACTGAAAATTTGTCCCATACCTCTCCTATTATATCCCATTTCGATCTGGCTGGTGAATTAAAGATATTATTTTATTGTTTTAAAAATATTTAATTCTCATTAAACTACAAGATACGAGTATAAACATTGCATATTGTCTCTAACTTATTTTGGAAAAAAAATTGAAACTACCCCTAAAGATTTAGCCCCGCTACTCACCAGCCAGATTTGCAGCTCCGAGCTGGGGTATAATAAATGAGGTATGGAACAAGTTTTCAGCTTGCCTCAAATACCTACCAAAAAATTACTGCCATCTCTCTGACTATATACTTTACTCTTGATTGTAGTGGATTCCTGTGCTTGGCAGGGCAATTATATTATGCTGCAACCATACAATACAGTACAGTACAGTTTATTGCTGTTTAAAAAAAAGACTATCATGTTCAACATTATACGATTGATCGATGATGAATGTATATGTGCAGAAAAACTTATCCTAGTTTTTGATACATCTATAGCTATTTAATTTTGTTAATGTGTACTGGTAATAAAATAAATAAATAAATAAACCGGTCTTAAACATTGAGAAAACGGACCACTTTCTATAACCTGTTTTAAAATTATTCATGTCTACCCCATGTTTTTGGCTCCACATGATCGTTATCAGTTTCACACAATTTGCGCCAGGTCGTATATGATAACAATAGGGTATTTGACTATGTTCGTTTTTTGTATTATTTTGTGTCCAAACACAAATAACATTAAAATAAAAAAAGTCTGTCAAAACAGTATTAAAGTAGCTTGTAACATGAGGCTAATATTACAATTTAAAACAAAAGAGTGGGAGTGTAGTGGGGACATCACACTGTCTCTTTCACACGCGTACACTGATATGTTTATGTCGAAACTAGTGACGTCACTAGTTTTGTTTTTCATCCCTTCTCTTTTACTCCCACTACAAGATTTTAAATGTTTCTAACTTGTTTAATTCTAAATAGATTTACAAAATTCTTTGTTTGCTAAATTTTGAGGATACCTTTTTATATACAATAAAAAAAATGGAGTCAAATACCCTATACTGCTGAATTACAATGTGTCAACATCACTAGTCAGGCTATACAAGCAATGTATAAAATCAATATCAGTTATAACTATGTAATCATTGCCATTTAAAGACAACGTGACATTGTAATAAATAATAATCTTCATATTATTATTCTTACGTTCTAAATAATAAGATTATACAATTAATACTTAAATTAAATCGAGATGGTTTGGAAATATAACTTTCTTATTTGATTCTACATACTGATAGCCAACAAGAGTTAGCAAATAAAATTACTTAATATTAAATTATGCTTAAAGTAATAACGGTAGGTACCTATATTAAAATAATTAATATAATATACAATATATCTGGCTTCTACAGCTTGCTCATTTGATACATTTCTTCGTCTAAAATCTGCGGCTTTCCTACATAGAATTATTTCCAAGATCAAAAAGTATGAATTGCTGTTTTACAAATCTAAACGTAAGGTCCGAACTTCAATATTTTTGTAATCATTTTCAATCGGCAGTAGGTAACACGTTTGTTCGTGAGGTCCCAGAGATTTTCCGCTGTGCCGATACAGGAATATTGGGTTTTAGCCAGTAAAAATTCTGGGATAATCGCTTAGTGCGGCAACCCAATAGAATATTCCCCATAGAAAAAAAGGCAACACGTTACAGCGCGAAGATTTACAATGTAAGTCTTGTAAAAGGTAAGCTTACCGACCCAATTTATTTATAAAGTATCTTTATTTATTTTATAATGTAAAAAAAAATTGAGCCAATTATATAAAAAGTTCGTCTACTCCGTTAATTTTAAAGCTATAAATATAATTTACTCAAAAATATTTTATATCAAAAGTCAGATTTTAATGATTAATTACTTGATATTGGTCGTAGCTATTCAAAGATCAGACCTTCCTGTTAAACTTCTAAATATACTAATGTCTAGCAGCCCTTAAAATTTACGCTTTTATTAAATAAAAATATTGATAAAAATATACATATTAACAGATAGTATTAGTATACACTCACACTTTTAATCTAAATATAAGATCATCTTTAATCCACATTTAATTTGTATGATTATTTTATGTACAATATTAGGGTAAAATGTCAATATAATAAAGAGTAAAACCGTAGAGTCATCAAACCTCCATCATTTTAGCAACGGTAAATTTTCCAGGATTTTTTAAATGCACTTCTAATTGTAGACAAGCCTAATATTCATACAGAAATTTATTTCCTAATACAGGAGTGCTCCATCATGTTTCGGTTTTCGGTTTGGTCAAGCTACTTACAGAGGATCCTACAAACTTAAATATAATAAAAATGACAAAGGTCCGGCAGCTTTACAATCTTGCATTATTATTTGAAATTCTTCAAACATGCTCTATTTATATAATTGTTAATTTATTTCAAGCTCTGTTTCTACAAGTTTTTCATAACACATCACAATATTAATTAAATATATATATTTTAATTCACGCCACCCCTAGGGTGAAAGTTATTCTCCTTCGATTAACCTGGCATACACTATTGATAGCCTTACATACCTAAAATATTACAAATAATTTATAAGAACAGATATTAACTGTTATTTTATAAATTGTGTTGCAACTCCTCAAAACATTATATTCAACGTGTATTATAAATGCACGTTTATCTCTTCACCAAAAACTTTTACAAACACATCCAGTTATTTTGCCGTTCCCATTGGCTATCAAATTAATTCTTATTTGCTATATTCTACCTGTATGTGTGTAAATTTAAAAGGATCCATTTCTATATTTCTGCATTATCATTCTCTAAAAGCCCTCACAATACTGGCTACGCTCTCGAAGGTGCCAGTGACAAAGACGAACAAACCGAGCAGTATGATGGAGCAGTCCTTCACCGCCATGAAGATGGAGATGCCCGTGGGCTTCTGCGAGGCGGCGACGAGCTCGATGAGCGGGGGGAACATGAGCGCCAGCGCTGTGCTGCTCACGGCGCCCACGAGCGAGATAAACAGGCCCAGTTCTGGGATCGACTCGGCCAGGATAACTGTGACATTTAACAATAGCTGTTTATCGTACATGTATGTCTGAATCTGTAGGAGATATTATCATAAAGCAGTCTGCTTTTACTTTGGTATAGTTTTATTTTTTGTCCGTCCCTTAAACGGAATGGTAATCTAATTGAGAGAGAGAGCCAGTTTGCTACAATGAAAATCGCTAGTTCAAGTCCAAAGTCTCTGAGCTTATTGTGGAAGATTATCAATAGTATGTAAAGCCAGCCAACTCGCATAGGCTTTTTATTTATTTTTAACTATAGGCCTGATTGAGTCAGGTAGACTGCTCGTGGTAAATAAAAATAATTTATTCAAAATCTTATGATTTCCCTAAAGTCATACCACTCCGACTCCATAAGGGTTTTTTCTAGAGCTATGTTAAGTTGGGGTTTTAAATTGAGTAGCTATATGTGTGTGCGGGGTGTGTCAGTGTCAAAGGGTGTTAGCGTCGCTAAACCCCATAAGGGTTGGAGAAAGGCAGATAGAATAAGTAACACTTACAGGTCAGCAGTACCAAGAGTGCTCTATAACCGAGCTCCTTGGCTATGGGGGAGGTTTTTGCGAACTTCTTCTTGAGTGGGGGCCAGGTGATGCCCATCGGCACATAGAATTGCAGCGGGTACGTGAAAAGGATGGCCAGGGCTATCAGCGCTTGCACCACGTTACTTAACCTGAAAAGAAACGTGGTATCACCACATGCCTGTATGTCCTCCGGCTTAACACGGAGATACTATTGAAACACAAATCTCAACCAGTTATTTTTTATACTGGTACGGCAGTGACCTCACTGACATTTAATGGTGAGTGTAGTGAGATACAAATAGACTAAGACCAGCGAGAGATCTCATTCTATACCAGTAATATACAGGTTGATCCCGGACCTCTGATCCCCGGCTTATCGCCTTGCCGGACACAACTTGCACACGCAAATCATATGAGATTTTTAAATTTAATAGTGAATGCTCCAAGACGGATACGAAAGTAACTAAACTTTTGCAGTATATAACAAACAAAAAAAGCAGTCGGTCATGCCTAATGATGTGTGGCTACATTCATTCATAAATATCCTCAATTCCACAATAATGGAATTATCATAAGTATGTTACCTGACATTTTATATGACTACTGAGAAAAGAAAGAATAAGAAAGAGAAGGAAAACGAGAGTTAGAGAGAGGAACAAAGGAAGTAGAAGTAATTGTCGGGTAAAGAAATAATCTTCTCTCCGTTAGATACTTTATGTAGACTGCAAAGCATTTACCATCAAGTGTAAAGCACCAACGTTAATGAAAATACTCACACTTGACCAGATTGGAGATTTAATGTCAGACTACCCGCCACATCCTCTCCCCACTTCAGATAGCCGAGGAAGCCCACAGTGATGAAGATGCTGCCGATACACACCATGCCCACGTTCAGCACCCCGAATGGCTTTTGAAACTCCTCAGGATTCTTCATCTCATTCTTCAGGGGTAGCACCTGCAGACCAATGTTTAATGTTATACACGATACCAACAAGGCATTACTGGCAAGGTCATACAAGTCGCACGCTTATCATTTAGCCAGAGTAACTACTGGACATATTGAGACTTAACATCTTATGTCTCAGGATGGCGAGCGCAGTGGAATGCCAAGCATTGCCTTGTAATTCATGGTGTTGTTTGGTTTTGCTACTGTCCATGAGCAGTCGTATCGCTTACTATCAGGCGAATTGCATGCTCGTCTCGCCATTCATTGCAATAAAAAAATAAATAAAAAGGAAGTAATTCGCAAATATTTTCAGTGTTTTTTTTTTAGAAAGATAACCATTTCGCTGAGCTCAAAATATTAAGTTGTTAATTAAAAGTCATATAAGTAAGCAATAGCCATATTCAACTTATCCTTCTGAGAGATATTTTTTACCTCTTCAATACAGGACTTAACTAAAGCCGCAACGGTTTTCACACATTGATAAAGTTCATAGTTACTTATAGCCCCTAAGAATTTGTAAGTCTCACTAGTGCCAATCACAATTCGCCAAGCTTTTGTATTTTCTAGAACATATATGTGATTTTTAAAAACCGCAAAACACATGATGTATCGCCTTATGTAGTCCAACTCTAAAATAAACTAGACTTTTACTCACCAAACCAATTCCCTCAAAAGCATAAACAGCTGTTCCGAAGTACAGAGGCAGTTGTTGCCAGGAAGCTAAATAAGTTCTCGTTTCGACGGCGGGAAGGTCCTGGGTGGCTTTGTACACGACGACGCTAACTCCAACCGCCATCATGATGTTGGCCACGGTGGAAAACGGAGTGAGGTACTTAAGGTTCCGCACCATGCACGACAGCAGCACCGGCACCACCACCAAAATCATGTGGATGGACAGGTCCATGTGTAAATTGTATTGGTCGCAAATCTGGAACAAATAGTGCTCTGAATAAATTGTATGCAGATTGTATGCCGTGCAAAATCCAATTAGGGTCAAGTTTTTGGTAGATTTGTTAATAATAGGATATTTGCCAAATTTTTAAAATATTTTTTAACAAAAGGTTACATGGGTCAATCTCCAAATCGGGCGTATTCGTGTGATCGCTCTGGTGCTTTTCAGTTATTGATATTTAATGGTATTTATGTATCTCATTAAAAAGAATGATATTCAAATAGCACATTTTTACTATTGGCCTTCAATTTAAACATATAGTTATTGAAATATTTAAGTTCAAAAAAATTCGCGACCAGAGCAATCGTAATTGGTGCCAGAGCAATCATAAATGGTGAAATCAGTGAAACAAAATATAAATATATTGATAAAATATTATTTATTTAGCCGTTTTATTTATTCAGTCTTACAAATTAAAAAAAAACGAAATATTTTATATAACATAATTGCTAAAATAACAAATTAACTTAAAAATTAAAATATCAACTTTTGGCTTAGTTTCATTTATTTGGACTTCATTAAATCACTTCTAGGTTAATGAGACAAAATTAAAAACCTTTTGAAATCAACTTTTAATACCTGCAGTCTTTTATAGTTACAAAATGACTTAGATTCATTAAAATTTAATTTAAAGTATTAAATATTAGTTTTTAAAAAGTATTTAAAGAAAACTAAGGCTTATAAAAAACAAAATTATATCGATTCTCTCGATTGTAGAGTAGGCCTGTGCCCTGCAGTGGGACGTATATGGGCTGATATAGAAACATTTTATAAAAAAAAAGTATTTTCTAGATTATCTAAGAGATTTGTAATAATCACATTTTCCTTAACTATATATTTAGTGGAAAGTAAAGAATTAAATAGAACAACACAAAGTACAATGCAATTCTGAATATGATCAGATCAGATTGAAATATTGTTTGCAAATTATGATAACTAACAATTAACTAACAATTATATGGAATTCTATTCTGAAATAAATTTTTAATAAAAAAATAAATAATAATAAATAAATGATACAAATTTTAACACCAAGTAAAAAAAAATACAAATTCTATAAGGCTTAGTTGGTCAACAAACTAAGAATATATTAAGGTTTATTGGAAGCTCAGAAAATTGAAAAGTCATCAGAGTCGGAGTCGGGTAAATCTTCTGCTGCTGCAACCTTTGTCAAGGTGTTATCGTTTTGCAACGAAGATAAAACTACCTCGGAAATACTTGGAGTAATTAAATTTTCATAGTCAATAGATGGAACTACATCCCAAAAACTGTCCGGCCAGGTCCGAGTTGTGTAATGATTGTTGACTTTGATTTGCAGTTATAGTCTGTCTATTATTTAGCATTTGTGGAAGCTGAATTTGCTTCTCTTGATTGTAATTTTTTGAACGCATAACCAGCGAAGGTCGGCTTGTCTTCCTTGGTACTCGTGACATGTTTGTTCTTGACAACCAAAGCATCTCTTTAGTTCGAATCGCTATTAAGTTAGCAAAAGCCTAAGTGTTTGCCGTGCGGACATTGTATAGCCTTTTGTGAGCAGTTGTCTAAATCACAGCTTAGTCGCCTCATAGCCAAAACGTTTTTAGTATTTGCTGAAAAATAGATTTATAACGTACAATTAATGCGAAATATCATCGCTCTGGTCTTTTTGGACAGAGCAATCACAGCCATAGCGATCAGAAAAAGTCACAAAATCATAAATATAGCCGAATTTAAAAGCAGTAGAAAGTTGTGATTACGTCTCATAAAAAATATCATAACGATCACTTGATTCACATAAAAAACACATTCACAAGCTTATTCTTTAATTTTAATAACATGCCATAGCAATCATAAAATTCGAGAACCAAATCCAGAGCAATCATAGACTTACCTTCGTAATGTTGGAGCCCGGGGAAGTGGCACACAAGTATCCTCCTCGGCGGTTAGACCACTACTGGCGTTACCCCACGGGAGGGGAATAGAGTGTCTATAACGCGTAACCAGGGATGAGCGCGATGTTTTACCTCAGCGCAGAGCGATGAGATAAAATGCCCGGTCACGACTTTAAATCAAATTGTGGCAAAAGTATTGTTCATATAACTAAAAATATTTTATTACGATGAAGATTAACTATCTGTTATGTAATCTAAATAAGTTGTTTCATATGAACCTTCTCATTAAAAAGTTAAAAAATATTTATTTCATTCTATCGGGAGTTCGGTCAACCCAGAGCGATCAGGATTTTAGGGTTTAAGATTTTTTTTTTTAATATTTATAATAAACTTATTCATAATATTAGCGTTGTATCACGTAGATTAGGCACCAAACTGTATATAAAAAATATCTTGAAAACGTTTTTCGATTTTAAAGGGGGTTATTCAGCCCGACACGAAAAAAAATGCCTTTGAAGATCGACCCACATTATTCAAAATCTACGCAGTGTAAAAGTAACCGCTGAGGAAAACAGAATATTAAAAGTATGTTTAGTTGGTGTGAGGCAAGCCGACTAGATGAAAATGCCTCTTTGCACCAAATCGTATCAAGCAAGCGGCTAAAAAAACTAAGCCAACTCAATCTGCACTGTATCATTTGACGTTCAATGGAAAAATTAAGTCATATTACGCCAATCAAATCTAAATGCGGGTAATGGCAGGCAGAAGAAATTGTAAAACCAGCCTCGAATCAATTGTTTTGCGTCCTTTAATCTGCTGTTCTGCCCATTGATGCTACAATCAAAACTATAGGTACTTAACATATCTACTGACCAGTTTAATGTTATTGGCGATAAAGACGATGTAGACGCAGCAGAATCCGAGCTGCGTGATGCAGAGGAAGGTGTTGACGAGCAGCTTCATGGTGTTGGCCAGGCGCCGCAGCCGCACGGGCCCGTTGGCGAAGACCAAGTACACGGTGTCGGCGAAACCTGGGGCCTTCTCCCGCTTCGTCTGACGGTGCACCTCTTCGGAGCAGTTCAGCTGGACGAAAAATAAATTTTTAAAGACCATATTTCCCAGATCGTTAAAAATCTTTATTTTACGATACGAACCCAAAGATGGCTAAAACTCTTAATATTTATTTACGTATTTTTTCATTTAGAGTATTATTTACATCCGCCAACATTGCAGTTTAAACTATCGATATTCCGTCGTAGTGAACTAAGTCTAAGCTCCCTGAACTGATCAAATCCAACGCTTACCAATAAATGTTGGGCATGCACACAGATGACTCCGATGATGGCCGTCATAATGGGTGCGAAGATGATGCCTCCGTTCCTGAAGGCGTCACCCATGGCCAGCAGGCCGCTGCCGATGTTGCCTCTGAAGATGTGCAGCATCGTGTCCAAGTACCTATACAATTAATAGATTTTTAATTCAAGTGGTGGTGGCGTGCTCGTAATGGACCGAACGTGACACTGTGCTTTCAAATCATGCAATTTAACCATGAAGGATAATATCTAGAGGAAGCCTGCAAAAATGTCTACGGTGTTTGAAGTCCGCCAACCCGCACTAGGCCAGTGTGGTTATGGCCTAACCCCTGTCAAACGAATTATAGATTGTTAAGGAGGCCTATGTTCTGCAGTGCGACGAATATAGGCTGATTTTTTTTATTACTTTTGAGTAGGTAATCAATGAAATTTATATTACCCATCCTAACATTTAAACCGGGCCTTTACATTTGTACAACATGGTTTTAATTTATAAGTTGACTTGATTTTCCTATCTACATTATTACCTTACTATGCCTCTTTTGAGATCATTTTTATTCTGCGTTAGACTCCTAACTACGTGTATTACTGCCAGTAGTTCTCTTGTATAAAAATATTTATTCACTTGTTCTTCCTTTAAGTGTTATACGAGTACATCCTATTCAACTCTCTATTTCTTCGTCAGGGGCAACCCTAACCCTAAATTTGTGGTGACTGCAGTCACGACATATTTTTATTCTCCAATTTTCCCCACAACAAAACATTTGATCATCAAAAAACTATAATGCCGCTATGAAACCACTAGAGTGGGTAAATTACTATTGTCTTATAATATTCGGATTTGATTGCAAACATTCGCGAGTTGAAGACTCTACAATAATATTCTAAGCTATTATACTTATGTACTTACGAGGTGGGATGCGTAACTTGGTTCTCCGCGGACGCTGCGCACTCCAACTCAAGCTGGCTCTTGCTGTCGGGCCGCAGGATCTGCTCCCGGGACTGGAACACCCCGTAACCTTCCGACACATTGCTGAAAACAACCACACTTACAATGAACACAATATAATTAAAACCCCAAAAAATAATTAAATACTTACGGCCTTATTTATACACAGTTTTAAAACCTATTTTAGTTATCGAATCTTTTGTCTTCTTCGCTCTAAGTAAATTCAAAAGTCGTACGACAGGGACAAAACATTCGATAACTAAAATAGGTTTAAATCTGTCTATGAATAAGGCTGTTACAACTATCGTTCGAATAGCTCTGTGAAAATATTTGGGAACATCTTAAAAATTTCATCCTACCCTTACATACTTAAATTGATATTCGTCACAACTTGGAAATTTAATAAAACGAAATTGATGGACTAGTACAAAACACAATAAGTTATAGACATACATGATCTATACTCCTTCCAATAAGTAATTCTGAATGAATAAGGAAACCACCTCATGGCTAATGAAATTGAAAAATAATATGATAAAATAAATCAGCTATGAAGTATTCGTTTTATAATAAAATAAAGAAACAATAAGATATGATGGCGTATTTGATCCTCATTTCGATATTTTATAAACGAACGTAATTCCAACCTGCAACACCCCGTCACTAGCGAACACATAGCGCGAAGAAATTATGAAAGTTGAGACCAAATAGATTTTTAGTGGATGCCTTGTATTAGAAATCTGATGTCCGACGTCCACCCACAATGTGGACAGAAGACCTAATAAAATTTGCATGAAGTTGAACAGATCGACATGAAAAACCTTGGGGAGGCCTGTGTGGACTTCATGATAATGAAGATGATAATAACATGATAGCTATGAACAGATGTGGTTCACTCTAAACCTATTATAAGTAATAGGGGTTTTTCCCATTATACACCACTTCCTGTGCCCGATCCAACTAATCTCTGTGATTTAGAATTATTATTTGCTAGTTATTATAAGTGCTTTAACACCGGTGATTGATGTCATTAAGCTTTAGGTAACACATAATGAGGATATTTATATTGATAATTGCATTTAATGTCCTGCCGCTTAATTGATCCATTTAATTTTTGCTATTGGCTTCCTCTGCAGTGCACTTGGTTAAGCGACTATGAAATGATTAGTCGTGGGCTCGATCCCCGCATAGACATAAATGTTCGTATGGACCATGTTAATGCAGGTGTTATAAGAGCAAAAGATCTTTCGTAGTTTTGATACCAACGACCAAGACTTGTCTTATGTGTGATCAGGACTAATTGTTAAACTGTTATATACCTAGAGCCCGTGGCCGCCAGTCTTTCGTCATATTATAAAAGCTGTGCCCCTAGCCGGAACATTTTGAAGTATCGTATAGTAATACTCGTATAGTATCGTAAACGTTTCCCGCTGTCAAATTTTAGTTCCAAATGCGCTCACAATGGCGCTGTTTAAATTCCCATACAAAATTTTACTATTACTATTCTATTACGATACTTCAAAATGTTCCGGCTAGTGGCACTGAAAGTTTGTCTGCGCATGCCCGTGACATAGGCATCACTCAGCTATTACGAAGTTCCGATCGTGGTGACGTTGGAAGTTATCAGCTTTAATGCGTCTGGCAAGATGAAAGAACCATCAAAAGTATCCGGGTGTCAAGGAAACACGTTTTAATAGTTGTTTTAAAAACATGTATAAAATTCAGCTTTTATACTATAACGCTGACAATACTAGATTTTATTAAAGTTTAAATATATCGTAATACATCTATCTATATCAGCCCATATACGTCCCACTGCAGGGCATGGGCCTACTCTACAATCGAGAGAATCAATTGAGGGTGGTTAGGCCATATATCGTATCGTAATACATATCTTTTATAAAATGACGAATGTCTGGCGGCCACGGGCTCTAGGTCTCTTGGTGTGAATGTTTGATATTTTTAAAGTTTTTACTCTTTTAAGTTTATTCAATGGTAAGTGAGATTATGGGATACCTCATTTCTGTCAGGAGAAGATTCAATCTCTTTGACAAGTAAAATTGTCTCATGTGGATCCACACCCCTAAAATTGCCTTCGTATAAATATATTTCAACTTTAATTGCGAATTCGTACAATACTAGCGGCTCGGCCCGGCTTCGTCCGGGTACAGATAGTTTCTGAGTCCAGTCCACATCAACAACATATAGTATTTGCAGCACACGCGATCTAAAGAATATTTAGGTATTTTATTACACCTTGGGTTGCATTATTGAACTTTTAGTAAGAATCCCCAATTTCCTGAAAAAATTATATAACTTATGTGACCCGGGGATCAGTGGCGAAGGGTGACTTTTTTCAAAAGGGAAGCCGATACTTCTGGTGACTAGTTTTATTAAATTAACAAGTACTCATACTTATATTTTTACTCCGTTATGTACGTAAGATATTGAGCGACATATTTGCTTAGTAATACTTACTATATTTTCATACAACACTTGCACGGAATAGCACTGTGCCCGTTAGGTGCTTTTTTTAACGTTTTTAAAGTAAATTTCGATTCTATGCAAAAGACAACATTACCCTGTTTTGAAATTGATCGACAATAAAATTTCAAACGTACCTTATATATAAAAAAAAGATGAAGAGATTGATGTAAGTGGACGAAAGTAACTATGCCAGTATAGAGCTAACTGGAGATCTATCGAATCTGGCAACCCTCATGGGATGCAGGCGTGGGTTATGTTTGTATGTCCTATTTTGAATCAACGCTAACAAAAATACGGCATTACAATATTTATTAAATAATTAAAACTTGTCAGTTGCCGTTCTTTCTCTGGTACTTAAATGTATTATCAAATTTAATATAATTTCCAGTGCGTTTTTTAATTACGTAAATGCAGCATTTTTAAAATTACCTCTTAATAATGCAATTCATGAGATAAAACGATACATACGACATTATCAAGTTTCATTCATCATTAAAGTTTTTCTAAATAGATAGATCTGTTTGCACTTCGAAACCAGTAAAATTTAATAAATTACCCACTTATTATACACAAACCTAAAAATAGACACCGCATTATACATATACACTGAAACAACACAGTAGTAAATAATATTTTCTAATTATAAACACGAAATAAAAGAGGCGCGAACTGGCAAATTACTTTATAAGCCGTAGGCCCACCGGCATATTCACAAGCGAATACCGTCGTATTTCTACAAATAAATTTAGACCTTAAAAGCTACGGGTTTTAAGGTGCAATTTTGCATGCAGTTCTGAGCAACAAACGTGTAACAGAGATGGCAAATAATGCGTTGGAAATGAGCGCGAGAGCAACGGGAACTCGTGCTGTGTCCTTGTAGCCTGACGTGACGTCATCGGGATCTAGGCGGCCGCGTGTTTCGTATGCATGTACTTACGTTGAACATCGCGCAATGCGTTTGTCGTTATGTTATTAATTGATCGATAATATTTTGTTTATTAATATCGAATAACATTTGTTTATTGTTTATATTTATTTTAATATTGTTTATCATTTGATTATTTTCTTCATATAACTTGTTTAAAAAAATGTATATAATTAATAATTTCCTTTAAATTATAAGGCGTGCTGTTAGGAATCGGCTTGTAAGAACCCTTCGCCACTGCCGGGGATAGTACAGCTTCCCAACAGGGAAATAATTTTTCAAATCGGTTCTGTAGCAATACACAGACCCGATACAAACACATGTGGATCACACAAATATTTGATTCGGTGCGGGAATCGAACCCGCGGCCTTTCGTTTCACAGCCGGCGTCTAACCAACTGCGCCACGGATGCTGTCAAGAATAATAACAAAATATAATTGAAAATAGCCTGCACATATAACAACAGCGAAGCACAAACCATTACATAAACGTTTATATCAAACGACACCGAATGCACTTGCGTAACAATTTGTAAATCTGTCTCGGTCGCCGACTCGCTATTGCGTCTTTGACAATGACACTCGGTGAATTAAACCTTTCCTGTGACCTGCTTGGCGTGGTGAAGTTATTTATACGATGTGCGATGCTCCTGGATTTCATACTATAAGGGGCAAACAAGCATACGGAGTAAAAGGATTAAGGTAGTGTCCCGGGGGAGATTTTTGCCGCTTAACTCAGCGCTACTCGAAGCCGGATATTGGGCAATTCTTGCTAAAACTTAATTAAGGTATCGAAATAGAGCTTGCATATAACTATCTCTTAACCTGATATACAGAGGTTTGGGTTCAGCAATATTGTTACATGTCTCGCTGTGGCGGCGTTTCCACGATCGTGTACAATAACTTGGCAATAAGTAATTGCAGTACTAATACTTGTATAAGTAATTGTAGTAATTGTAACGAGTGAGGTTTTCGTATGCTACCCGGTTGCTTCCGAAAACTCCTCTAGATTTTGACACCAAAAATCTTATTCTAAACAAAACGCAACAACTAATTTGCGTAATTAGCAGATGTTTTGTGTAGAGGTTAGACAATCGGTGAGCGCTTGCAACACATTCGCTTTGCATCTAGTTAAGCTACATTTGTCTGCGCGTTCATTCGCTTTGCTTAAACTTGAAACGCTTCCTTGTTACCTTAATTTGTGTGTATTTGTTTGAGACGACACATAAATTAAATAAAACCTACATAATGTTAGTAATGGATGACTAGGGAGTCATTAAATATTATAAGCCATACAGGAACACATATTTTAATCAACAATTTTAGATCTTTCAATTAAGACCAATATAAATTACTCTTGCAAATATTGTGGAAAATCAAATAAAATATTACGTTATGAAAGTCAGTTATTAATAATAATATTATATTAAAGTGGCGAAGGGTGACATTTTTTAAAAGGGAAGCCGAAGTTCAAAAAGTAGCAAATATATCGGAATTCCTTCTTCATCCCACGGAAACACTAAACTTTTCGGGATAAAAAGTAGCCTATGTTACTTCTTATACCTCCAAGAATATGTCTACAAAGTTTCATGATGATCGGTTGAGTGGTTTTGCGTGAAAGCGTAACAAACAAACTTACATTCACATTTATAATATTAGTAGGGTTAAGGGATTACGAAATGACTACAATGCGACTGATAGTAAGCGTAGTGCAGTCCGAATAGAGATCAAATTTACTGTGTGATGTTTCACATAATGAACGCAAAACGCGACACATTTATGCACGTGTGTCCTTATATTCGGACCTTTGCGAATATCCTCCCACCAGCAAATTATTGCTCCGAGAATCTTACTCACCAAACCAAATTATTGGGTTTCATTTGGTAAGTGATATTGTGGCATCTGCGTATTGCGGCCGTCAATTAAATTTTAATATTTTCGTTACCTATGTACTAATACAATATTTACAATGTCCATGAAATAAAAACTAAACCATGCTTACATAATAAGAAAAATAAAAAAGTATATTTCTAAACAGCACGTGAATATAAGATTAATATAAAAGAAATAAAAACCTAGACTCAATGTTAACAAGTACGGTAGCCCCGCATTAATCAGTTGTAACAATAGTAAGACAATGTATTACTCAGGCGAGGGTCGAGCACGTCCTAAAATCTAAAAATACTAACTTTATTTGTAAAATCGACAATCTAAACATAATATTAGTACGTTCCTAACGATTAGTAATTTCCATTAAAACCATAATATTAATATTACAGTTTGTAATTAAAAACATTTAAAACTAATTGCATGAACCATGAATATATTGTAAAAATGTAAATACAACACTTATAAATACATTAGACTCCGCATTTCGCTATTATAATAAATAATATCTATACGTAAACACACGAAATGCCGGAGAAGCTCCGGCTTACCTCGTGCTTCTTTAACGTAAATTGAACCTTAAATCATTATAAATTTAAGGTACAATTTTGCGTGGTTTGTTGCATACTATACAATGCGTAAGGGGCGGCGCGGCGGCGGCGCGGTGGCGGCGGGGCGGCGGCTCACGGGCCGCGCTAGTGTTATTGAATAAGCCGAACAATCTTACAGGAATTCGCCAGAGGTCGCAGCGCGTCGCAATGTAAAAAGGACTTACTGTGCCGCTTCCTAGTAATATTTACGTATCTGGCCGACAGATGTCGTTGAATGTAAAAAATAATAATTGAGTTTTGATATTAAATAAATAAGTTTGAATAATTTGCTTGTTTATAGTGTAATGATAAATTACAAAAGGGAACCGGCGGGAATTGGCTTCCATGGAGCCTTCGCCACTATAATATATTTAATTTATTATTAATAATAACTGACTCAAGACAGTTTCTCGAGCAAATTAAAAACTATACAAAATCAAAGGACTATTGAAATAATACATACACATTACAAATATTACAAACATATTTTAATAAGAAAAATCATATAATACATCTAAAAACTAAGTATTCAATCTCAGTTACTTTATAAATTAAAATACAATTCGCATGAAATGGATTATCTTTTTCAAAACCTCGTTTAAAGTCTTTGAAGGCCATAATACTGTTGTCTTTGCTGCTACAAGATAACCATTTGCTTTGAGTACCATTAGTGTAATAGTATAATAGGCTTTAAAGTTTTCTCCATAATAATCAAGATCACAAAAATCTAACCATGTCGGATTGCGGCATAAACATGACAAAACACAATAGCAAAATTGAAGTGTATGGGATAATAAATGACGGAAACTATACAATGATATGATGAAGACGCATTTGGCATGATTACAAATTTTATCTAAAAAAATCTCCATCTGGTATTTAAATGTACAGAAACGGGTTCACTTGCAGCTTTAAATATTATGATTCTGGAGTTTCTTTTTTAACTGCGAAAAATGTTTATTTTTCTATGGATAGTGCGCTTGACCATATATCACTTCCCTTACTTTGATACTACAAGAAAATATTACACAACATAGAAAAGTTGTTTGGTCTATTTAGCAGTCAAAGTGGTGGGTAGGTCGAAATTGACAAATTAACTATTGTTCGAGTACGCAGATTTCACTATTGTACCGTACGCGCGTGACTTACGTTTCGAAAAAGCTATTAGGGTGAATGGCGACCTTTCTGCAACACAATGTAGATCAGAAAGTACGATTTTGTTTCAAAGGATTGGAGTTAAATTCTAATGTTTAGGAGTGACATGGTAAACTGGCCTTTTAGGCGGGGTAGTATAATAAATATCAATTCAGTTATGGAATAATATAACTTCACATAAGACAAATTTTCAAATAATTAGTTCCATAGAAACGACTTAAACGCGTTGGTTGCAATGCAGTATGCAAATCAAAAAATAACTCTCTAAAGTTAGAGGAAATGCTACAGTTATAACGTCTTCCCACCATTAAAACAATGCAATTTTCTAATAGAATCTGACAGCGGGCTCAAAAGCGTAGCTTGATTTCCATTGGAACCAGCTAATCTTGAACCCACAACAAAATTAATCCTATAAAAGATAACAGGAGTCCCTACTAGCAAGAATTGCATGCATTAAAGTCCACCAAAATAAAACCACAGTAATACTCACTACCTAATAATGAGTCCGATAGCAAGACACACACAAGAACAGCAAGGTGTTTTTAATGTAAACTTTATTTTATAAATATTTCAGGACGAAAAAGATCCTTTAAGAAGCCTTTTTTTATATCACATCGCATTTTTACAGCACAAACGGCGACCATTAAAATTATATCAAGTGAAAAATATGTTCATGGTAACACTGCACGTTTTGATCACTGACGGAATAGTTCACAAATTAGCACATTAATTAATTATTTATACTTAACACCACACGTCATCACACAGTCTTTTCAAAACAGCTTATAAATCGGCCGCAGGAATTGGTTAATCTGCCTCTGTATCTTCTTGGGCCTTCCGAGGTAGTCGACCAGGGCCGTACCCAAGCCTGCTGTGGCCGCAGACACCACGTTCTGGAAGGGTCGCACCGGTGCGTACCCTTGCACGGGTGGGTATCCCCCATACTGGCCTTGGTTGTAATAATCTTGACCTTGACCGTGGTGCCCGTGATGCCCTTGGTGACCTTGATGACCTTGGTGTCCGTGATGACCATGGTGACCGTGATGACCATGATGGCCCTGGTGTTGATTATATTGGATCGGATAGGGCTGTGTTATGGGTAATCCTCCACAACCAATAAAGTAGTTATTGACTGGAGCGGATATGTACGTGTGATCTGATCCTCCGAAAGTCCTTCCATATCCTCCGTAGCAAGGGTTATTGTATTGTTGCTGATGCTTCTTTCTTTTCTTATGTTTTCTGCCAAGATCATCTCCGTCCTCGTAGTCCAAATCCCTGGTTTCCTCTTCTTCCGCCATCACAAGAAAGATGGCACATTGTAGAAGAAGGAGAATCAGCGCGGTCTTCTACAATAAAAATTCATTAGACTTTAGTATTTGTAGGATGCAATTCTGCAATATAAAATGCGTACCAAATACCAATACAGTTACGCAATTTGTTACGGCAAACGGTTTTTTAGGTTACTTGTAGATTAGAATCTTTACTATTGTAACAGCTTATTCAAATGACAGTGACTATTGACTAATACTCGTAGATTATGCAAACAAAAAAACATGCAATAAAAGCGATACGTAAAACATTAGTAAATATATTTTAATAATATTAAACGAAGTTGTAATTATTATTCGTGAGATCTGTAATCATGTAATTAATCAACTCGTTTCAGAATAATTTAAGTATAATAAATTTGGACGTGATTTCTATCAATGACATTTTTATTTTCATTACACATAATTATAATTGCACATTTATAGCACATTAACTAATTTTATAATAACTATACATACACTTTTTTTATTAAATGCGATACACTAATACCTTTATTAATATCTATTACTCAATTTGGGCAATTAAATAACAACATTAGATGAATTATAATAATTATAACAGTAACTAATTAAAATAGTACAAAAATCTTCTTTAAATAAATTAAAAATATAGACGTAATAAACTTACCATATTATATTAATAAATAATTCAGCCAGTAGGTTCGGGCGCGTGGTCGCGACTGGCGATAATCTCCCTGTTCGGCGGGACGTTGGAAGTGAAAGTGCGCTACCAATTCATAAGCAACAATAAATATATCGCAATTCACTATGGAAATTCCGAGATACCACGAGTGAGGCAACGGCGGAACACCACGGAGAGGGGGATAGAACATTTTGTAAAACAGTAACCTAAGTCATATACGTCATTTGACAACCTTCATAGTACGGTTGGTTAAGAAACCACGACTCGAAAAGCGGCGGATGTGAGCTCCCGCGTAGAGATTCTTTTTATACAGAAGATCCGGCAAACGAGCATTTAGGAGACAAGTAAGTGGTCACTGCCACCCATGAACATGTATGTACGCTTGAATCATAGATGTGTTGTTAAGTAGCGGGAAGGGAAAAGGGATGAGAGGAGAAAATGGCTTTTAGTAAATTTATCTTCCAAGCTTTTAAAAGTGTAACCGATGAATAATGCACATACATTTGACACCCTGCATGGTATAGTTTATTAAGAAGGAGGGATGTGAGACGCCGCTAGAGCCAACATGATGAAAACCCTAATAAGATGTGGAAGAAGCAATTCAGCTTTATAACTATATCTACTAGTAAAGAATAGCCATCTTTATCTGAGCGTATACATAAAACATCAAAAAATCGGTTGTGGTATAGCGATTTTAAGGGACTAACTACACTGCACCGTCACAAAGAACAGAAAACACCAATTGTGTAGAAACACATGTATGCCTTTATTCAGCTCTTCGCGTCTACTTGGTGTGCCCAACGAGCAAACCCCACTGTTCGTAAGCCATTACGTTTACAATAAACATTTACAACACATGGTGTTGGATGTTTTGCTACTTGCCTGCCCATCGAAATGGGAGTGAACGGGAAGGCTAATGTAGGAAGGAAGTAAAAGGTACCTGTGCTTGGTCAATCACCGAACCAAACACTGCAGTAAAGTGATGGCTTCACTTCGGATTTTCTGAGCCAAAGTAAAAATGACCGTAAACATCGCGCCGGACCATACAGCACAGTTCCTACAGTAATTCAAGTAACTGCGGTGTGGCTCTACCACTTTAAGCTTTTTGTGCAAACAGGTGTAAGATAAGAGTAAGTAATAAGTATGTTTATCATAAACATGTTTAAGGTACTTTAACACGTGTTGGCGCGTCGCTTTGTGTGCGTGAAGCTTGTTTATAAACTTATTTGTTTAAATATATATTTGTTAGTGCTGCAGCCTTGCTGTTGATAACTTTAGAATTTCCGTGCTTTTTGGAATCAATAGATGAATTAAATTTAACAGGTCACTGTGGGGATCTTTGACAGCCTATTCTTATCTTTGGACTTTCTGTGGCTGAAGAGAGAGAGAGAGAAATCAAAAATACTCAAACAGTTTTTCAACCCTTTTTATATGTTATTTTTGCGCGCTAGTTGTGATAAGTCAATCAAAAGAGTAATAATGATAAAATCCGTATAAAATAGTTTTATTTCAATGAGTAATAATGGTATTAAGCTGCATGTACTTATTCTATAGTATAAAAATAAAATGGTAATAGTGCAAATGCGTTTTGTAAGATATGTAACCGCGGTGGGTCAAGGTTCTCGTCATCGCACGGCGCGTCATGCCGTGGGCCGGGTGTGTGTAACCGCGCTCCGTGGCGCAAACGGTATTCCCAAAATATTATTGTAATTTGTTACATAGCTGGCCTCGGGCCATGGTTTGTCTCGTTTGTGTGGAAAGTGCAGACAATTATAGGCTTTTAATGTATTAACATGATAGCTCTTGCCCGCGTTATTGCCCGTGTTAAAGTAGCTTCGTCTATCAGATTATCGCTTTTTAATTTAATGTTTAAGGAAAAGTGATTTATAAATTTTTATTTAACTGAAAGGTACTGTTCTGTACTGTATCAGCCCATAAACGTCCCACTGCTGGGCACAAGCCTACTTTACAATCGAGAGAATCCATTGAGTATGGTTAGGCCATAAAGTCCATCATGCTGGCCTAGTGCGGGATGGCGGACTTACATACCGTGGAAATTCTTTTTCTTTTCTTGATATAGTTACGGTATGGATGTTTCCTTACGATGTTTGCAAAAGCCGTTATTGTGCGTGGTGATTGACTATCAATACACATATAACTCCGAAAAGTCAGAGGTGTGCCCTGGGATTTGAACCTGCGACCACCGTGAACATGTAGGCAGCCGCGTCTGGTTCGTTACCAACAGGCCTCCACGCACTACAAAGTACGCTATGTCTTTCTTTAACATACATTTTGTGAACAGGGTTCTAGCTTCGACTTCCGAGTTAGATATGGGTTGTTCGGTTTGAAAAATAAGAGTTACCAAATACTGCAATAACTTTATTGTGCATTCATAAGTTCAAGCATGTATATCATACGGCCGAACCAATGTAACATTTATCAAATAATTTATGTCAAGTTATACATATATGTGTAGTAAATGACTTACTGTAAAGCATACAATCCGACATAAATTTCCAGCAAAGAATATTTACAATCAAGTGATCAATTACGGCGATTAAAATCTAGGAATTGTGTCAGCATAGTCGTGAGAAAAACCTGTTGGCTAGTAAATTCAGCTGCTCATTAACATACAAAGGCATCTCGTTTACGGTTTCTTTGTCGGTCACCGAGACTCGTGCATGTCAATTATACTTATGTACTTGTTTGACTGTTAATCAGATGTTTTTGCGACGATTACGTTCTATGTTTATACAAATTGTATTTCGACTTTTAACATATATATATTTTTTATAATGTTGTTTTTATTTCATTTCTTATAGTATATTTTAACATACTTTACGCTTACCTAGCTCTTGCCTGCTATTTAATGTTAACAATATTTTAGATAGTATTATCAGTGTTCTTCGATTTTCGTTAACGGACTCAAATCTTAGCACAAATCTTCGTGGTTTTTTTATGCTTATTATGTGATATGCTAAATGTTATTTTGTTTTATAAATGATAAATAAAGAAAAAAAAACAAAAAAAAAACTTAACTCGGTCATTATAATTTTTTATTTTATTTTAAGTCTTGAAAAGTTTATAGTAGTCAAAAAAAGGTTTTTTAAGTAAAAATATTCCGACAATAATTTTACCCATGTACGTAAAATAATCACTTAATAAGTATAAAATACGTATTAAAAAAAATACAAAAATCCACCTGGAAAGTCAGAAACAATGGATGATATTTTTATATGAACATATCGAGCCTTCCAGAGATATCCGTGCAGGATATGAGGTATAACGTCAAGCACTTGTTACTACCAAATTAACTGTTTTAAGGAGAAAGCTTATTATGGCTCCCTTCCCGCGAGCCCTGAGGGACGCGCGGAGAGGGAGTGTCAGGGCCCCGCGGGACAGAGCCACACCACGCGGGTCGCAATGCCGACTGCACGACAATATATAACTACTATACATAACATACTTGTACCCATTTCCCGCAAAACAATATTCGACCCACTCACCTCCCATCTTGGCCGACGGAGACTACGCTACCGGAGATGTGGCTTACTTCAATTTTCGCTTCCTTTCCCTTCATTTTGTACCTGTAAGGAATAAACGAGATAAAAAACGGCGGTGATAGCAACACATAAGGTAAATATTAACAATGCTACACATATAAGCCGCTATCAATCGTATCCTCGATTGCAGAAGAGAGCCGTGTTTTGCAGTGAACCGTATATGAGTTGTTAGAGACACAGAGCCACATAGAAGTAAATGATACGAGTAATACTTTCGCAAATTTTTTAGTTGCATTGTGTCTGAAATCACTAACAATACCACCTGGCTTCCTTATCGGTCGCGGTCTTGATATACCCTGTATCTGCGTCATAGTTTGGTATATCTCCCGTTACTGATTTATCGTCTAGTTCTGGGACACTCTGTTTACTAGAATTAATGAGACAAAACGCGGAGAAGTTGCTACTACGAAATTAATGTTATATAAGCGACGTAATAATTTGAAATTCTGTACATTAGGAGTTTACGATGTTGGCTGACACGTCTTTATATTGTTAAATAGCCAATTAGCGGTGCACATCATGCTTAACCGTGCTACCGTCCATATTAACTGCTCATACTTCTGACATTATTATTTCAATTATGGTAGGTAATCATAGCTCAATTGTTAGAGAACATATTTAGATTCGAAGCCACCATTATAGCAATATTTAGTGACAAAAGTAATTCACGCCATAAGTCACAATTACAAATTATTTAATAATAGTTGTGTGCATTTTTGCTTCTTTTTTTATTGCCTGCGAATGCTTTGTACTTATATGGCGTGGCTGTATACTACATATTGCATATAAAGAGGACTGATGTATTGCTGAGGCAAATGGGAGGTTGTCAGGTTTCCGAAGACGACATATTCAAGTACTGAGCAAAATGGAGATGAAAACGGTGGCAACTGACCCCACCACCATGTGGGATTCATTGCATGGAAGAGAGAGTTAGAGGTGTATTACTGTATTTAGGATAAAACAACGAAAAGTATTGCTGAAATAACAAATGATGCGATTGGTCTCCTAGTTTCGTCGTCAATCTTTTAATAATAGACTTAAGTAGTTTCAAATCACCAGGTATTCGTCAGTAGGTTAATATTTATTATTTTGATTTATATTTATTTATTTATTAATATTTTATCCGAATACGAAATATTTTATAATTCGTTTTTATAAATCGTTTCACAGTTTGATAATGTAAATAAAAAATAATAAAATATTGTTAAAAATATACCGTGCAGAAACAAATGAAACAAATCCACACGGAATGGAATTTTTATCGCGCTGTAAAATGTCGTTATGCAATGTTTTCAATTGATTCGATGCATTCCACAATGGTGTACGTGTAGGAAAAATAAAATATAATGCAAACATTTTATTTAATAAAGCAGTTGATACTTTATGAGAGCATATTGAATTGGTTGCCTTCTACTCAGCATTTTAATCTCCGTAATTTTATTTTAAATAAATACAACCAACAGTCACATATAATATAGACCTGACTCCACACTAAGATTGAGTCTTGCGTCGTGGAGGAACTACGCGAGACTTTTCGGCCTCACAAATGCCCAGACCCGAAACAAATAACTGTGGTTCACACAAACATCTGTCTCCGTGCGAGGATCGAACCCACTGCCTCTCGTTTCACAGCCGGCGTCTAACCTACTGCAAATATAAAATATAAAGATATTGCAGATCGCGATTCTTCGAAAAATCTGCTGATGTCGGTCCTACGCATAATTACCTACTTTGTTTGCAGCTCAGCACAATAACCTTCAACAAATGAGTTTTTTTTGCGGAACTGAATTCAAAACGCGACATTAGATGCGCTTTGCGTAACATAGTTATTATGTGCCATGATATAGTTAGATTTACTGGCTTGTGGCTACAAAACACATGGAACTTTGTTATAATACATTATAGTATAGGTATAGGTACACTACATTATATTAATATATAACACATAAAACATCAAACAATTATAATACATAAAACATCTACAAGGCGTCTGATGGTGAGAGCATATACATATATAAGCTCACGCCTTTTTTCCAAGAAGGGGTAGGCAGAGGCGCTACCAGGTAAGTTCCGTTCCACGATGTGATAACTGAATAGGGGGCGAGCCTATCACCATATTGGGCACAAATTTCTGATCCGGGCTGATAATGACTAGAAAACTACAATATCACTTTGTCCGCCCTGAGATTCAAACCCGAGACATCAACTTTATAAACGTATCGTAGTATAATTACGCCACCAAGGCAGTCGATAATATAATATTCCATCGGTCTATAAAACATTACCGTAAAAAAGGGACAGACGTATTTACATAGACTGAGCCCTTAGGTTTAGATATTTGCGTATTACAGGTTCCGAATTATAGTCATTGATTATCTCTATTCACGTAAATCATATTACCAGCAACAAGGAGCCAGTATTGGATAATTACTAATTTCCCCTCCTAGCAGATACTGCATTCTTAATCACTAAATAACTACTACCATTGCCAAAAGTCAATTGCAACCGACAACTTAAATTGCCCTCGACCGGTTCGAGATCTTTACCACGAAACGAAAGATCCGTTTTGCAAACCACACATACCGTTCACTAACCACGTACGGTACAATTTTACTGATAATCGCGGAATTTTATTAGCCAAGCGACGCAGTCGTGACTTCTGAGTGATAAAAATATATCTGAACGTGTTGTGACAGAATGAAGAGAACGATCATCGAAAATCTATGGGCGGTATTTTGAGCTACAAATACAATTTAAATATCCATTTAAGTCATTGTTTGAGATATACGTGGGAATAGTTCCGTTTGGAGCAAAATCAAACAAATGTCGTCGAGATGTTCTTCAGTTTATTTATTTCTCTTTTAATACGTCATCATCGCCTTTGTCGTACGTCGTTCTATCGTCTTCCAGACTGTCTAATATTTCGTCCTTTCATATTTCAACATCTTAATCATTCATCCTCTAACTCTTTTACTCTTTAGTAATTCCATTCGTTATCTCTTTCACATAAACTACGTTCCATATCAGTCATTCGTCTAGCGTTTCATTCTGCTTATCTTACATTATAACATTCAAATCATACATATATTTTTAAAATTTAAATTTGTAATCTAAAAATTAAAAAATTGATTCGGCGACAAAAGAGCGTAGACGACCTGTAGTTGTTTAATTGACTGAATGACAAATCGTTGGTCGCAAATCCGAACCCAGGGGCACTTTGACTTTCAGTAGTCACATATGTATTTATGGTCAATTAAAATCACTTACTACACTCGTAAAAAAGAACATAGCCTCATGTTTGCTCGGAAAATTATAGAACTCACGCACAAAAATTAATTGAACGGATAATTTTAAGTAATCCCAAAGTAGGTATTTACATAGACATAAAGTGTTTAACGCTATTGGGTCTGAACTGTTACAAAAAAAGTTTGACAAAGTTGTAACCACTTCCTGACCTCAAACACCAAGCGATTACGCCATCAAGTAAACAATATTTATGTATGTGGACCGCTTCAAGGTAGCCAAATCAGGTTAGCGTAACACAAGCTAACATAATCAGTACATAGGTATGCCACCATAATTATATCAGAAATTTCCAGAACATTCAGATCGCCCAAAACAAATAGATTGAGCACAATATCATTTGTCTCAATACTTCTATCAAATAGGCTGGGTACAGTGCGGAGAACAGATTTTTATTATTAATACCATGAATGGCGAGAAGAGCATGCCATTCGCCTGATAGTAAGCGATAAAACTTCTCATGGGCAACATCAAAACCAAACACCACAAATTACAAAACAATTCTTGGCATTTCATTGCGCTCGCCATCCTGTGACATAAGATGTTAATTCTCACACACAACATTACAGTGCATTTACACCGCTGCTTGGCGGGAGATATAGACATTGCAGTGGCACCTACCTAGGCGGTCCTTTCTCACATATGAAAAACTTACCATCAGTAAAAGATGCGCAAGTTCTAGATTGGTGGCCACGTACTGTCATGCATAGCGTCATACGTGGACCCGTAAGGTGAACCAGATAACAAAGGATGTAGTAAGTCTATGGAAGATCCGACATAGTCAGAATGTGTCTACGGTCACAAAATATCATGAAATAAAAAAAAATGATCTAATATATCTATGTGGAGTTGTTCAGACTGAAGATGCAATGATTGCGCAATGCAAATAAAAACAACAATTCATGTTCCAACTCATTCCGTCCTCTTATATAATGTTATTCTCGAAGTGTTTGTAGCCTTGGAAGACAATATGTAGATGGGCGTGATTGTAAACGCCATTCAATCAAGTGATGCCGTCAATGAGTGCACATGAGGACAATTTATTCTTAATGCATGCATCTGCGGTCTCGATCTTGCCTTGACCTTATGTCAATCGTTAACAAAAGACTGGGTACAAAAACACGGATATCGAACACGAAGACTCCCTTTAGCCAGTGGAGGGTTGCTCGTATTCATCTACCATATCGTATGATTTTATGAGTTTGATGGCATCACGATTTTTATACCCTTTAGGTAGTGATTCGACGACTAGCAATAAGCTTATCATTTATGCGGCTCCTAGACCTACAATAACATTGTACAATAAGATTGAAAGGCACTTTAAATCCCAACGATAGAACAGAGAAAAATTTTACCCATCACGCATCATGTTTATATAAGATTTTGTTGTATATTTCATATATTTTGCTAATTATTGCGCGGAAAGTCCATTGTCGATACTGATATATTTTTGGTGTTTCATTGTGACAGTAAAACAGCTTCTGTGTTGCAGTTGTTTAAGACGTCGGGCGTAAAACTTTCGCCTTCATTCCTATACTTAAATGTTTGCGTGAATCACAAGTATTTGTTTTGGAAAATAAGCCTATAAAATGGTAAGTACTCAAATGTTTGTGAGAATCGCATTTGTTTTGGATCAAAAGCCTATAAAATCGAGAAATCGCTTGTAGTATTTCAAACCCACGACAGTAAACTGATATCCGAAAGTAAGGACTGTGTGGGTTACCGTTGGATGTGTGTTTTTACTTTTTTTGTATCGTGTTGTTTGAGTTGAGATTCTTTAATTACATTGTTTGTTTCTCGATTTACACATTGACCCCGTTCATTGTTTCTACATAGAGCCTTATTATTTACCAACCGATATGTTCCGATTGAGTATTCACAACAAATTAATTATTATCAGTAAACGACGTAGTATGACGGAGAAGACACGTGGATTCATCTTCATTCATCGTGTCGCAGAATATACATACGTACATGCCCGGATTACAATAAATGTGCCGGCCCACTATTAACACTCGATTTCATTTAACATTAAGAACTAGGTTTGTGAACTCTTCATTTTGTTATTATCGAATACAGTACGCTACATCCAGCAGGTCTGTGTGGAAAGTTTTCAGTAATTTTCTTCCTTCTGAGGCGAGAGCCTATTTAAATTTTCATACACATTCTCGGGCATTATAATAAAATCAGGATGCCTAATTCAATTTAGACCATCGTTAATGACAAAAAAAATAACCATGGGACACTAACTTGTCACATAGCTATTGTAATCCAAAGAAGCGAGAAAAATTGCAAACCGCCAACCCGCACTAGGCCAACGTGGTGGACTATATCGCCTAACACCTTTCAATAGTACTTTCGTTTGCAGCGGAGGCCAGTGCCCTACAGTGGGACATATATGGGCTGATACAGAAACATTAATTTACATTTGTTGAATTAGTGATTATAAAGGACGCAGCACGTACAATTCCACCTTAAAACTTCATTTTCCCTGTGGTTGCCACGGGATGACGACGTGGCCTTAGCGCTTCAACACAATACTGTGACACGGAAAGCTAACGTTGATTCCGTACGCAAGTACTATTTATACTAGTATTTGATAAGTCACAGTCTCAAGTAAATAGTGACTTTACAGTCGCAATATATAAAAAAGAAAGCTATCAAATCCCAATTAAAACCTAAGATTAAGACACAAAATAATCAGAATTTCTTACTCAAGCAATGCCAAACAATTTGTTGAGGATATTGCAAGAATAACTAACGCCCTCCCTTCGGTCAGTGCCCTCGCTTGCACAAGCCGAGACAACCTGATCACTGCACATGTCATTAATCTTTATCAATGTTTTGAACCGCTGGATTTCCTTTTTAAAATTATATTCATTGCCATCTACTTTGTATAGCCCATATACGTCCCACTACGGCACAGGCCTACTCTAAATTACAATCGAGGGTATGATTGAGAGTGATTAGGCCATATAGTACACCACGCAGGCCTAGTGCGGGTTGGCGGATTTTATATATCATAGAAATTATTACAAATCGTTATGGTATTCATGTTTTCTCACGATGACTTCCTTCACCGTTATAGTGCGTGGTGATTGACTATATTAATACTATACACGACCCCGATAAGTCAGACGTGTGCCTGGGATTTGGTCCACCGTGAACATGCGGGCAGCCGAGCCTGGTCCGTTACCAACAGGCCACAACGCAATTCTTTATTTATTATTATAATGGCATCTACTTTGTTTATTTTAATTATATCTAATATCTATAGACGTCATATTCAGGCGATGCTTTAGAAAAAATAATTTAGGATTAATTAATTTCAGTTTATCTACTCGTAGTTATGTATATTATGAATGTAGATCATGAGCGAGATAGCTTTTCAGGTCGGGCAATCCATTTCAATGTATTTTTTTTTTAATTTGGTTAATATCGTATAAGCTGCCACATATTTTTGAAATTGATGTAAGTACAGAACTTTCCGATAAGCAAATTTCTACCGATGTTTTGCTTCACAATTAAAGTGAGTAATTTTTATTACCTACGTGTACACACGTGACTTCGAAAAGTCAGGTGTTCGAATCTACGACCTCTATCTTGTCAGTCCAATCAACTCTCAACTCTCAACATTATCCTAGTCAGATATTACGATAAAAATGCCACAAACCTAGAAGCGAAACCTTATTAATAATACCTGCGTTTTAATTTAACAGATACAACACGTTTCTCGATAAACTTGAACGTTTTAAACCGGAAAACAGCGCCTCCGATCACGTGCAAAAACTGGTTATTTATGTTTACGAATATTAAACTACAACTTAATATTTCACATCAAAGTATATACATATAATGAGGTACGCCGTTGTTCGCACAACACGCAAAAACTACCGGATGTATTATTGTTATTATTTTTTTTTCTTATTAAATACATATTTTTTAATCATTGTCTTACAAAAATATTGTGTAATTTCCATTAAAATAAAGTTATTAACATGACGATCAAAAATACTACGAACCGACGAATTCAGGTATGTTGAGCGGAATGATGTGAATATTATAGTCAGAATCGAACAAAGTGATGGCAAAAGCTCTGCCTACCCATATGGAACAGAGGCGTGACAGTTTATCTACGGATAATAACACAATAATTATATATAATAATACAATAATTCAATAATTACCGCGGTTTTTTAAATATTTTACCTATCTGACAACGTTTCGGACTTTATAACTTTCATGGTCACGGGGCTGACTGAGATATAAGTCATCCGCACAATGAAACTGAAATAAAATTGAAATAGTTTTAGTAAATAATTATTTTGTTTCAATGTGTAACATTCGCGTAACATAAGAAACTATTAAGCGATTTTTAAAACCGCGATGTTGACAACGCATGATATGTTTTTTCTACCGGGTTTTTAAAGATATACTTATATAAAAACCACACAAAGTCATGGACTTGAGGAGTTTCACCATAATATTAATGATTTCTGCAAAACTGGTTTGATTTATTTCCTATGAAACACGTGAATCCAGACAAGATTTAATGATTGGCGTTCACAAAGTAGTGCCGGACTCTCTCTCTCTCTCTCTGTCTCACATTAGCCACATGTGGCCACATTGGCCTTCCCCATGGATCTCCGCATCGACCTGTTGGTTGCAACCTGCATCCAACGACTTCCTGCATCTTTAACCAGGTCGTCCGTCCATCTTGTCGGCGGGCGTCTACACTTCGCTTGCCTGTATGTGGCCTCCACTCCAGAATCATTTAGCCCCAGCGGCCATCAGTATTTCGCGCTATGTACTTGCTTATCCTTCGGGTTGCGTCGCTAACCTTTGCAATCAAATAATTATTAAATTACGGAATTATAATGTTTCTCTTCTTAAAGTTTCACCCAACTTAAGGACATACAGAGTCAATAATTTATCTATCGACTTATAATATAGCAGATATTTATTTTGATCTTGGATAATTGTGTTAATGTCATATCTTTATATCATGAAGGTACGTACTTATGTTTCACTAAATAGATGGGTTGTATATACGAGTGATCGTATTATATTACGTCATTTTCTATCCAAAAATATAATTTGTTAACTACCACACAATGCATCAATAATTACAATGTCATTGCAAATGACGTCCATTGACCTAAGTGCGACGATTTAGCCAAGCGAAATCGAAGAGTGGCGGAAGTTCCAATTCGAACGGTCATATGGGTAGGACATACGTTTTTTAAATCACTGGCAGGATACAATACTTCACGCTCAAAGGATCACAATGGGGAGCTTAACTCTAATGAAATAATAGCCAGCACTCAGACAGTACAGACGGAAATGCGATTTTAATCGTCATTGAGATGATAGAAGCTTTGAATGGTTTGCGCTGTCAGATCACTTGTCGAACACTTCAAACTAATTCGTAGGCAATGGATTTAACCTTAGCGCATGTAATTGTGCAGGTAATGTTTATTTTGCCTTTTTATTCTGTAACGAGTAAGTTACTATGCACACCTTGGTAAGTTCATGGCAGTGTAAATAGAATAACCACCGAAGAGCGATGGTTATCACTCACAGATCGACACAATTATGCCGGCCTAATAATATAATTATACGTGTTCTTGAGTGGAGACCGCGCTTTGGCAAGCGTAGTGTAGGACGCCCTGCAGCTAGTTGGAGTGACGATTTGCGAAATCTCGCTGGCAGATGTTGGATGCGACAAGCCGAAGACAGGGTGAAATGACGCAATTTGGAGGGGGCCTATGTCCAGCAGTGGACAACAGTATAGGCTGATGATGATGATGATGAAGAGTATAAATAAACACAAGATAAACCGAAAACGCGAAACACAGCATTAAAAAAAATAAACGTGGGCCACTGCGATGGGAACCAAACCGACGAATTCTACTCTAATGCAGTGACATTTTTCAGTCGTTATTACTATAGGAAGAAATTAATGTAATTTAGAATACAAAGTTATGCATTAGCTCTGCATTAGTTAAATTTATGTGTATTCTTGCTACAGATCTTAAAATAGAAAAGCAGTCTTCTAGAATCCTAAAACATTCCGCAGTCGCAAGATGTATTGTTTCGAAGCGGAATAAATAATATTTGAATACATGTTTATTGTTAGTAAACAAACAGCATCAGCCGCTGACAATACAACTCATTAATATCACAATGGAGCTCGTACGAACTGGGTTTTGTGATGCAGTCATCGTTACTACTTTATTTGTAAGATTTCCTGCACTGTCTAAGTATGAAGATGGAGTTGAAGGAAAAGGAGACAGGCCATAGGATCCTGAGAGGCGAGAGTTTTATTAATCCGGTGGCTTGGGTCTTGAGTTTCGCCATTGGAGTCGATTTTTTTTTTTCATATTTCATTGAGGTATAAATATTAAATTGTTCAAAAATAAAAACAGGATTTTAACCACATTTAGCTTTAAATCCGAAAATTAATTAATATTTGGTGTTTGAGTAAGTCGAAATGTACTGTAAACATAAGACATCAAAGAAGGGGATAGGAAGTATACTTGAGTATTTACTCAAGTAAAAAACGGAAGTTTCTGAACCTCTGGTATAGTATTTCCTATCTGGTATAAAAGTAGATAAATTATGCTGTTACGCATATGAAAATATTTCTTGCAAATAAATATTTTGACATGACAGCCTCCGTGGCGCAGTTGGTTAGACGCCGGTTGTGAAATGAGAGGCCGCGGGTTCGATCCCTGCACCGAGACAAATGTTTGTGAGGCCCACAAATATTTGTCTCGGGTCTGGGTGTTTGTGAGACCGAAAAGTCTCTCGTAGTTTCTGATACCTGCGATACAAGACTTAATTGATCTTAATGTGGGGTCAGGACTATGTATGTGACTGTTGGGTGTATTTATTTATTTTTATTTATTTTGATAGTTCTTCAAAACAACAAAGAGATTCATAAAATTCGACAGTATAAAATTTAAGTCTAAAAAACCGAGGATTCTACGGTTGCTACGGCACGGCAACTTGAAAATGATGTAGTGCCTGCCCCCTCTCCTCCGCCTCTCCCTCTCTTTAGAAATTTGCAAACAATCCATCAAAATATAAACTTAAATTCCAGCGAATTGATAATATCATAATCGTTACAGTATTAATGAATTGATCGTGTTTACTTGATGACTCATGACTCATGGTCTGGCGTTATTTGTCCGGATCTAAATTACCAAACAAATTAGATTGCTCAATTGTAAACGTGACAAAAAGGTGAGCTATAGCCGATTATGTCACGCGTCCAAGATTTAATGTCTTGTTGTCTTTGGTTTTTTCCTCTCTATTTCATCGTTTTTCTTTCGCTTACCTGTGGGGGGGAATGGGACATTTTTTAAGTCCTCTTAATATAACATATTACACATATTTATAAGTTTAAAGACAACATACTACATTCTCAGAAACTCAGTCAGTCATTACATGGTGTAATAAAAACAAATACTATGTTCCATCCTACAGGATAGTCTTTGCGAATTCTAGATTTTTATCAATGATCTGCCTGAAATATACTAAATTACACCCGATGATAATGCAATACAATGCACCTGATGATAATGCAATATCCATGAAAAGAGAGGCGACTATATGATTATCTTTTTTTAATCGAAATTATTTTACTTTAATACAGAACCGTTTTGGACATCACGTGTAACAAACGAAAAATTTGAATAATAAAGCAATTCTTTAAAAAATACATGAGTTTGAATGACAAAAAAATACCATTAAAATACTATATTTTAGTTTTTTCCCATAATATTTTTTATAGTTTTTCGTTGCGGTTACAATCATCAACTTAATATTCCTGAATAATTTTTATTTATTTATTTATTTATTTATTTATTTATTTATTTATTTACAGAAAATATAACATCTTAACAGCCGAGGCCAATACGACGCTATATCAATATAAAAGAAAATAACTCTAAAACTATACATATGAAATTATGGAATTAAAAATAAATAAAACAATAAACATTCAAAATAAAATTAAACAATTCAAACAAAAATAAAAATTTAAACAATAAAAAGCTAATTATTAATCTAACATTCGTAACATCTCTCTAAACATTGTTGTGCCACTTCCGTGAATTTGGGCAGACTGCAACAATTAATATCACAATTATTATATTGCGTATATTTTTACGAAACTTTAATTATATGTTTCACAGGAGTAGTACAGTCAGTGGGTTAAAAAAAAGAAGTGTTTGTGGGAGTTTTGAAATGGGTGATTTTAAAGATTTTGAGGTGCTCTTTTTGAATTTTTATTCGGCAACGTCGTATATTTGCCGCTCGCGTCGCCATATTGGCAAAAAGCGTTAGCGTAGCGTTGAAGTAAATTTTTTTGACGATATTCTCTTTCCAACCCAACCCGCACTAGGCCAGCGTGGTGGACTATATGGCCTAACCACTCTCAATCGATTCTCTCGATTGTAGAGTAGGCCCGTGCCCTGCAGTGGGACGTATATGGGCTGATATAGATATATAGATTCTCTTTCCAACCTACTTTACGATGAAAATATTTATATACAAAATTAAACAATAAAGAAATTTTATGTCTTTACAATTGTTTTCTGATAATGCATGGTTTCGGTGAACGAGTGCTGCAAAATGCCTCATCAACCATCACCATTTGAAAAGAACGAAAGTATTCTTACAAGCACAAGTTTGTGCCTCATTTTTATTAGTTTGATATTATTTTGTCTACATTTCTGAAAAATGTCTAAACTTTTTATATGATTGAAATGGGCAATTATTGAAGTGAAACTTCTTTATCGGGGTTGGAAAAAAATTTAGTGTAACATTTTTTCGTTACGCGTCACATTCTTCCGTTACGCGCCATCTTTTTGAAGTGAAACTTCTTTATCGACGTATGGGAGAAATTTTATAGCAATGTCAAAAAATTGTAACGTTTTTGTGTTACGCGCCATCTTTATTTCTAAGTCACATTTTTCCGATACGTGCCATATTTATTTATTTAAATCTTCATATTTGAAAGTATAACGATAACAATAATAGTAATAATTCTATTATAATTAATGAAAAGCTATCATAATCTAAGTAGCAATGAGGTGAAATAATTGTATTATTTGTATCCTTGTCTATGATAATAAAAGCCTTTTGCTTAAACTTTATTTAATTTAGCTTTATTTTACCAATTCTGTTAATTTGTAAATAGTAGATCATTTTACGAAAAATGATGTCATAAAGAAGTTTCACTTCTTACGTGTGTATACTAATACACACACACACATTTTTTTTGTATTTAGACAAAGCCCAATCAGGTTTTAGTAAATATGTTTATATTACACAATCTAGCCCAAATATAGGGCACGCGTTTCCTCAACAATCAATAGCTCTATTAAGACAGTTTAAGCCTAAGCCTAACCTTACCACGCCGGCCTAGTGCGGGTTGGCGGACTTCAAATGGAAATTGTTTATAGTTTCTTTGATGTATAGATTTTCTCAAGATATTTTTTTCACTGTCAATATGTGTGATAATTAACTATCATACACACATGACCCTGAAAAGTCAGAGGAGTGCTCTAGGATTAGGACCCGCGACCAGCGTGTCGGCAGCCACGTCCGGGCCGTTACCAACAGGCCACCACACACTGTCTACCTTGTATGTTGTTGCCACGCACAATGTTTACTTCACATGAGCAGGGTTCAATACAGATACAAATAGCAGACAAGTGGGCGCATAAATTGCTATTTGAAAGAATGCGGGCATAGAGTGTGTGTCTCTGTCACTTGATTAGGTGCTTGATTTCCTCAGTGCTTACTATACCCGAAATTATCCGACATAAAAATAATCCGGAATCGTTACCGTATCTGATGTTAGTTATTTTGGAAAGAGACGGGAGTTTCAATGGGATATTTTACAGGATTCGGATGATCCGAAATATTTTGATATCAGTAACCGTGACTTGCCCTCCGACAAGGTGGGGTGACGATTTGCGAAAGGTTCTGGGAAATGCTGGATGCGACAAGCCGAAGATAGAGTGAAATGACGCAATTTAGAAGCGGCCTAGTCCTGTTCATCAGTGGTCAATAAAAGCCTGAAGATGATGAACCGTAACTTCAAGTAGGATAGTACTCATATTATACGCGTGCATATCCACATCCGAATACTTATCCATAACAACCCTGGTTACTGCTTCACATCCTGTACAGTTACAATACACCTTTCACATCGAGTTAAGACGTCTTATTATTAATTTGTTCAGGTCATTGTTCATTCAAAGATTGACTTTTAGAAACTCGTAACTGTGGAGACATATTTAGTTAAAATTAAGGATGTGCCTCGTTTTCCAATTAATTGATTTATTCCTTTAGATTGCTGTAGAAAACCGGTCAATAAACTTTAAAACGTGGTCTTGTCTGCGCGTTGAGACTGAAAATTAGCTTTAACTGATATGTGACTTTAGATCCAGGAATAGTGATGTCCTTGTATTAACCGGTTCGATGTATTCATTATATTTATTAATTTTTTAGTGTCCTGGTGAAACTCGTATATTTAACGGCAGATTATTTGACTTTCACTTTAGCACCAGCGAAGCTCTACCGCAAGAACGTAAATAATATTTCGTCAAGTACCTATATTTTCTTGCAAATCATTATTCAAATATTTATTTGGATAACGCAGTTTTGGTAAAATTCTAATATAAATCGCGCGATCTTTCACGTGTTTCTGTTTGGTGAATTATCTAAAATGAGTGAAAAATAGATAGCGTCTACCCTACTTTACCTATACATGCCATGTTATTAAATATAAAAAGAATTTTATCTTATCTATGTACAATGAGTGTTAGATTTGGTAGTTACACCTTAGTGTAATGCTATTACATGACAGGCTGTTGTCTGGCTGTGTCTCGACAATCGAAACAATGATGCCAGACTGGTTATCTCGGATAAAAACGAATAACCCAAAATTCAACACATTTTCACGGGTAAGTTTTCTCCTCCTACGATGTGCCGTGGTTTAATTCAAAGACCAGCTAAAAAAATGGACAAATTATAATCATAAAGCTATATAATGATCATATGCTGTGAATTTTCTCGAGCAAATAACAATAATAGACAATGTTTGTTAGACAATCTCGGTTGACGATCCTCCGAGCTCGCTAATGTGGCAAACATACAATGGATGTTATAAGCACACTATTAACTATTAGATCATCAATAACCCTTTCAAGGATGTGTCTAAATATCTATTTGACTACGATGATCTACGCAATTTCATCTATGTAGGTTCTATCTATTATTTATTCAGCCACAGCAAGTCCACAGCTGAACGTGTAGGCATATGTAGTTTGGTTTAACTCTTTTTATCAAGTTGCTTTATTTTGCTCTTCTAACACGCCTGACGATAGATCTACCTATATCTGTTCATAAACGCCCACAGTTAAACACGTTATTCTCTACAATCATGAGTTCGATAGATTTTGATCCATGGTCTGCATATACAGACCTATTGCAGGCAAATTGACTTAACATACCATATAAATTCGTGTAGATATTTTTGAAATGCATGTTTCCTTCACCATTAAAGTAAATGATAACATACATTTCCCAGAAAGGGTGGGCAGAGTTGCAACCAGGACACCCACGTTCCGCCTTGTATTTTACGTCCTACGATGTGATAGGCGACCCTGACTCCGAGCTGATAATAAATAGTAAAATCCAATTTCACTTTGCTCGACCCGTTAATCGAACCCGAGACTTAAGCTTTGCAATCATAGCATAGTACAACTGCACCACCAAGGCAGTGAATAGTAAATGTTAATACCCTAATAAAACAGTCCGAAAAGTCAGTGGCAAGCCTTGAAAGAAAAATAAATTTCAACTGGAACAATTAATGTTAGGTCTGGGTCAAGGATGTAAGGATAATTTAAATAATTATTTACATAAATACTACAGTTATAATTCAAATTCTTATTCTCTTACTGTGTGATGCATAATATTAAATGTTATGTGTCGTTATATAAATAGAAGTAACCTTCGATAAAATATTTTTTACGGTGTTAAAAATAAACTAAAACATTTTTTTCTTCATGTCCACAACCGGAACGAGGTGTAATTTCGAGATAAGCAGTTTTAAATAAGTATTCGTGTACATTTTTTATAAGAAACAAAAAAATAGTCTTCTTCTGCTGTTCTTCTACCTTTTTTAAATACTGGTAATTTATTGACGCGACAATTTTACTTTTATCAAGTCACGATTATTCCACTTGGACGTCGATGCCGTCTTTCATTCTTAAGATAAACAAACGCAATCGTGGCATGTGTAATCCCAACTTTACTATACTTTTTATTTTATCTTTCTTGCACGAGGCAATTCTTTTACGGAGCCATATAGGTATGTCCGACTCACCGTTATAGTATAAAGTAATTAGAACGTCCTACCGACTAAAACTGACTGAAACTGACAGCCTCCGTGGCGCAGTTGGTTAGACGCCGACTGTGAAACGAGAGGCTGCGGGTTCGATCCCCGCACCGAGACAAATGTTTGTGTGGACCACAAGTATTTGTTTCGGGTCTGGGTGTTTGTGAGACCAAAAAGTCTCTCGTAGTTCCTGATACTCACGACACAAGCCTCGATCTTAGTGAGGGGTCAGGAGTATGTATGTGACTGTTGGGTGTATTATTATTATGTGTTAAAACCCCGTGATATAACGCTATCTCCTTTAAACAAGGGGGGGTGGGATACGTGTGAGCATGCAACCGCAACCGTAGAGTTGCTCCTTGACGAGGGCCCGCTATAGTTTGGGGTTTACCTCTACAACAAGTTTATGTCGAAAACGCGTGAAATACCGCGCGTAGTGAGATTATTATAATCTGACTTATTGATACTTGATATGTATCAAATACTAGATCTGTATGGAATATTTTACCCTTCGGAATCCTCGGCTTGTTTTAAGAATTTTCCGAGCGGCCTGTATCAGCAACCATCGGTATGTCGTCCAGTCAGTTTTTTGTGCATTTGTATGTAATGTTGTTACCTGCTATATTATATCAATTTATAATGTACGGTGTCATCTTACTAATAAAAAACATAAGAGAACATCAACATATGTTTAAACATAAAACGTATGTCAAATAAATTACCTTTTTTGGAAGTCGGCTATAACCACATTTATAAGGTAAATGTTCGCACCCGACCCGCTCGTTATGTTGTCCCACGTGGCACTACTCAAGTGTCGTTCTCATATCAGCGACGCTTATCACGGATTGTACATCTGGATAGGCAATGTCATATAGGATCTCCGATTGAAATCATACGTCCGAGGAATTTAACATACAGATTATGATAATACTTGACAAAAGATATGAGGAATTTGACACTCGCAAACGCTCGGTGGAGAAGCGAAGATTACTGTTAAATTGAAAATATCGCAAAACCTGTATTCCTAAGTACAAAAATGTTTATGTACTAAGATCGAACTCTTGACCTAGGGCCGGTGGAAAATCGTAATACAACTCGCATAATTTGTAAATACATATGTATAAACACAGTTATCCCAGAAGGGGTAGGCAGAGGTTCCAAAAGGACACCCACATTTCGCCATGTACATATGTTCCGTCCCACGATGTGATGGGGGCGAGCCTATTGCCATATCGGGCACAAATACAGAGTTCAGAATGCAATGAAAAAATTCACATAAAAATGCACACTGGATACACCTAGTATATGTGGAATGTGAATATACTCATATTGCGCAAATTTAAGTGATATCGTAGATAAAAAAAGATCGGGTTTACTGGGCTGTCATCCATCGGCACAGCAATGCCGGTTTCCTCAAAACTACATGTACACTCATCCAACATGTAGGAACCTAGAAAACCTGGTAATCACGAAAATTGTACAACATTTGGACGGCATTTGCGCTTACCATCAGGTGCAATGCAGTCACAATGCCGAGCTAAAATTAAAAATAAACGTTTTTAAAAATTAAAATGTAAAAAATTCCTCTTCTTAGGTACAGATATGGTCCGTGCAATGAAGACTATAATATACCGTGTTTTGAAGTTAATTATTTGCGTTGTAATTCTTTACTCAGGTGTAATATTACATTGAACACTACATGGGGTATTCGAACGCATATAAGTAGTAATAAAAAATAACACTTTGCACCCATTGTGGACACACCAACGTAAAGTACAACATATTTATATATAATATATGCTTATTAGGTTTATTAAATGTATCACGTCAATTCTCCATGTACGGCTTGGTATCCGGGCGGATTTGAATGTCCTGCTAATAAAGCTTATAACCAATCTCAATGACTTTACTCAAAGTCACTTTCACAAATGTATCCACAAAGGATTTTCTGGTATTTATCAGTGCAATAAAACTTAAACTATTGCATATTAAGGTAAGTCCTTCGTTGAGGTGTAATATAAGGTGTAATATTTTACAACTACATATGTATATTTTACTGTTGAGAATAGGAAGAAATGTGGTAGTTTTCAAATTTAGATTTTCATAAACGGCCTGTTGGTAACGGACCAGACGCGGCTGCCTACATGTTCACGGTGGTCGCGGGTTCAAATCCCAGGGCACACCTCTGACTTTTCAGAGTTTTGTGTGTATTGATAGTCAATCACCACGCACTTTAACGGTGAAGGAAAACATCGTGAGGAAACCTGCATAGCGATTTTAAAGAATTTCTACGGTATGTAAGTCCGCCAACCCGCACTCGGCCAGCGTGGTGGACTATATGGCCTAACCACTCTCAATCGATTCTCTCGATTGTAGAGTAGGCCTGTGCTAGCAGTGGGACGTATATGGGCTGATACGGATACTCTCAGGACTAGCTTTGCCAGCGTTATAAAAGCCAAATTATTGTTAATACAACTATCAAAAGATGTTTCCTTAGCATCCCGACACTTCTCATGGTTTTTTTTATCTTGCCAGACACATTAAAGCTGATAACTTCCAAAGCCACCACGATCGGAACTTCATTATAGCTGATCGTGTGATGCCCAAGTCATAGGCACAGACAAACTGTCAGATTCTATAAAATGACGAAAGGCTGGCATCCACGGGCTCTTGTTCTATATAATTGTCATTTTATCGAAACAATATAAACACTAATTTCCTCACTCGGAAACTATTATCAAACATAAAATGTCATTCAAATGTTAATTACGGGTTTTCCCTACTTAATATGGCCATGGTAATTAAACACATATCGCGGAACTCATTGCAATAACTGTTCAAAAGCGGGCTTTTAGAACAATCGATTTTTAACTGTAAACATAAAACACTCATTATGTGTTCATTAAGACGATCTGCAACACTTAGATATTCCAGACTCCTTAGATTTATTTGAAGTAAGAACATACAACTAGGCTTTTGATAATGCAGTCCAGAAAAGAATATTATGCACTTATCCACGTCAATTCATAAGCACGCATTTATTGCTACAAAGCGTAGAGTGCTTACAACAATTATTTATCCTCAAGGACCCGAGCTTGTTGTCACAACCAATTGGGTGCGACGTAATAACGCGAATTATATTTTTTTTTTTAAATTACCATTAAAATCCTGGTCGACAATTCTCGTGACTCGAGAAATGAAAAAGGCCGAGAAACCAGATAACCCACTTTGTATTATTTACTAGCAGCCCGGCCCGACTTTGCGCAGGTGTAAATACTTTTTGAGTCCATACGATATCAACAACATTACGTTACATTTCGCTTACTAATTGTTTTATTGATATAACTAGCAATTAAACTCAATGCGACTGCCGTGTTATATACTGCTTTTCCCGTCCCGTCCCGTTATATCTCGTGCTGTCCTGGCTCCTTCTGTCCCATGACTCAAGGCATGTAATCCTGTCCTCTCCTGTTTTATCCCGTTACTTTGAGTTTGAAAGACTAACAAAAATATTTGAATTCCTTGCTCATCCCATGGAAACACTATATTTTTCATGGTTTTGGGTTCTATTACGTTAATACAGTGCCCCCTTACCTAATAGTTAATCCTATATTATATCGTCTAGATTCAGACATTGCATCGGTCAGTTACAAAATTATATGCATATATAGATTAAAATATTCAGTATCACGCATATCGCACCGAAAAACTCAAACACAATAAAATAACACAACAATTATGATATGCAAATAACAAGGATATATAAAACCGATTTTTTTAATGTTTATAATTACAATGTACGTTTTTGAATGCGTATCACGAAGATGTAACTATTTAAAATAGCTAAAGAATATATTCCGGATAATTGAGTTGCATACTTAATTTGGTTAATCAAAACTGGGTATCAATCCGTCCATATAGAAACCATTGTTCGTAAAGAGCAAAGTCTACCATAGAGTTCTACGTCTCACCATGGCAATACAGAGGTGTATTATATGGAGTCGCATTCCATCATCTCGTTTTAGTTGGCACAACGTTTAAAAACATCATACAATACAATGCAAAAGTAGCTTGCCCGACATGGTAAATCCAGGACCTCACGATTCACACCCCATACAAAATGCTAGTATACAAAATAATTGTTATTTAATATCTAAGGTACTTACAGCTCATTATAATTTTAAGTCGTGTATGGTAAACAGGAAGTATTTTTGCCAATCACAAGGCAGAGGCTCTGTAGCCTTCCTAATTCAAAGGCCAACAGCTTTCGAAACCGGACATATGAATTCATCTCAACACCATGGAACATTCCGGTTCGCAAAACTAACATTGTATATGAATTGTTGGTTCGTCCGTCTTACATCCAGTAATGAAATAACGGTACATCATTTTGACATGATTTATAGAGACTAGACAGAAGACTCCACTATTTGCATCCCTGAGAAATGCAGTACCTATACCAATGGCATAATGATTAATCGATTTGTTTATACAGATACATAGTTCGGCGTATACAACGGATTTTGAGCTATTGATTTTTCTGTACTTAAAATACCCCGAATCTTAGGATTTTCAACTTAAAATATTTGGTTTTGTCTCTTCATTAGTTTCAGATATTACAAATATATGTGTATATTATACAAAACAGATACCACTAACAATTGTACGATTGTAAATCATGTCATTAATCTGTCACATGTCTGATACCTTCGTTAATATGTGTAAATAAAAATCATCAAAATTCGTTCCTCACTTCAACCAGCTGGTGCGTCTAACCGCGGAGTCAAGATCCGGTTATATACGTCGACCCATTAAAATCATTATAAATCAGACTCATTCAGTTTTTGTGGTGTTGCGAAATCGATGTAGCTTTAGGCAATCAGCATAGAAGTCACGTGTACGGCATACCGATGTATAAACCTCATTAAGTATTAGAAAAAATACGAAACATGTGTTTTGAGGCGTGGGTATCAAAATTAATAGGAACTTGATTTTGATTATTTTAGCATGTCAAATTACGACGAACTTGACAGTAAATCTAGCGCAATCCTGATAGAGTATGCACTGAAGATATACATATAATAAATTTGTAACCGATCGATGTATCTACGTGGAAGATAAATAAGAAAAAATAATATGGAGAGTCTGTTTTAACGTAATAGATCCCAAATAATGATTTTTAGAAATTTTGTCTGTTTGGCGGTTTGTCTCTGCGGTTGTGCGCGATGAACTCAGAAACGGCTTATCAGATATCGATTAAATTTGGTATGGAGGTAGCTGACACCCTGGATTAACACCTAGGCTACATTTATCCCGAAAAAATAAGTGTTCCCGTGGGATGAGGTAGGAATTCCGATGGATATATGTTACTTTTTGTACTCAAAGGGATGGGATGAAATTGGATTACATGCCTTGAGTGAGAATGAGACAGGGACGGGCGGGATATAATGAGACGGGACGGGATGAGGAATACCTAATAAAGTTAATCACGCTGACAAAGTTTTCGGGCAAAAGCAGCTAGTATAATATATGTATATTGTAATTTGTTTATACCCTCTCCCTGAGAAACAAACGGTAGAGTACACTACACAGATTGTCATTAAATGTCCACTTAGTCCTGATGGCTCTGATATATGTATAATATATGTACATATTTCTTATTAGAAACGATCGCCATAACGGCAAAGTAAATCTATAATAATTATCAACAAGTTTATTTAAAAAAAAATGGTCTCGGAGATATTATTTTAAGCAAGAAAATATTATCTACAATTAACCAACGTACGTACGAAATTTTCCTGTACGTACGGATTATGTTAATAACTGAAAGATTGTTGTTTGGTCTTATTCGCAAATGAGATACATCGGTTTCCTGTGTTATTGTCGCCAGTGCGTCGCAAACAGCATTAATATTTAATATTTCAACCTTTTTCAATAAGGGTATAACAGTAACTACGACACCTTACTGATTTGGATTTTAGATTTTTACATTACGCCACGCTTACCTATGTCCGCTAGGTGGCAAGTTGATTCTCTCTCTCTCTCTCTTCTACTGTGAATTTACCGAGCTCATATCTATTTCAGGATGTGGTAGTAGCATATCAAGATGCAGATTAGAGTCAGGTCTTTTCCTATTATTCAAATCTATAGCTTGTACAAAATGGATAACCCAACCAGGGATTGAAAACAGAGCCTCACGGTTCACGGCCCTCGCATGTGAATAAGGCAGGAAAGGTTCTAATTGCTTTGCTGCATATACCAGGCTCTAAACAAACCTAATTGATCCCAAAAACTAAGTTGCCAAAGCAGTACATAATTGAATATTAATACAAAGAAAGTTCTACCAAATACGAAGGGATTTGGCAATGTACCTGAAAGACAAAAAATGGATACCTTGAACATTAATGCGTCCAAAAGATGAGATTAGGATAGGTAGTATTTAAAATGTCACTGTATGCAGCTTAGTGCATTATTACCGCATGAAAACAATCAAAACAAAAAAATATTTGATCTGCTATGGAAATCTGCCCATTACGGTCTTATCACCAGATATTGCAAATGCTGTTTTGTCTGATGAGTTCATGGCACGGTTATACGTTTTCAGGCAGAGATCCAAGGAATGGAAATGTTTAAGAAGTTTTCTACGCAGTCTAGAACAGACAGGACCAGAGCGCTACTGTTACCTAACTCAATAGCTCTCCTTAAACGACTATTAGCTGCTAAATTGAATAACTATTGCACTGTGACTAAATTGTTTTGCTGGCGCAACATTGTTGTACATGTTATACAGAATGGTAGATATGATATTGATGGAAACAGAGTGTCGCATCAAAACTAAATTATTGTACATTCAAATGTAGCCGCTGGACATTTGTTTTAAGACAAATTATTTTCTCATTTACTGTAAATACACAATATTATTTTTAATGTGGCATCATTTTGAATTATCTTATAAGTATTTTGACCAATTCATACCGGCCATGTTGTAGTTAAATAATATTATTATGTACCCATATCTCTGTGCTCTGTAGAATCATTTGGCTATTAATTTTAGAATTTGCTACACACCTGTAACCTTATACTCCATTACCACCATATAAATAGGTATTTAAAATATCACAAACGAAAATCACACAATAGATTCCTAACCTGGCAATTACACCTTGGTTTCAATTTCCAGCTGTACTGACTGCTACTATAACAATGACGCGATAATTTCAAAATCAAATAATATTATTTATTAAAAAAAACATTTTGCGTTTCATAATCTCGGACTACAATTCACGTGTATGAGTTTAACTACGTAGACATAAATATTTTATGACTTAGAACCGCACAGAAATGAGGCCAAATTAGACAAACTTATAATTAAAAAAACATCTAATGACTGTTATCTGATAACAAAGATTATAATTATATTTAGATGTTAGACAGAAATCCTTTCATTAAATTAATATATACGAGTAATAAGGAAAAAAACAATTTTGAGACTTTTGGAATCACTGTATGACCAGTTTATTGCAATGAATGACGAGACGGTCATGGTTTTCAATGAAAATCTCTTTCTATCTCGACTGCACTGCACTTACCACCAGCTGCATCACAATCACATTGTGGCAACAGAGTAATATTTTTTTAAATAAAAATATTATATAACTCTTTAACACAACCACCTCTTATTTATTTATTTTATGCTTTATATACAGTAAAGTATAAAGGCGGACTTAATGCCAGAGGCATTCTCTACCAGTCGACCTTAGGATGGTGCAGAGAAAATGAAGTAGGCGCATAAATATACTGTTTTGATGAGTAAAGTTTATATAAATGATACATACATACATATATATATATATATATATATATATATATATATATATATATATATATAATACAAAAGTATATAAATACAATAGATACGTATTAATAAATAATATATATACATAAACTTATATTTGATATATATACATATATATATTGACAGCCTCCGTGGCGCAGTTGGTTTGACGCCGCCTGCGAAACGAGAGGCCGCGGGTTCGATCCCCGCACCGAAACAAATATTTGTGTGATCCACAGGTATTTGTTTCGGGTCTGGGTGTTTGTGAGACCGAAAAGTCTCTCGTAGCTTCTGATACCCACGACACAAGACTCGATCTTAGTGTGGGGTCAGGACTATGTATGTGACTGTTGGGTGTATTTATTTATTTATTTTTATTATTTATTATATAGCACATAGAGACATAAACAGAAAAAAAAAAACAAAAAAAAACATACACAAAGACTAAAGTGATTCTGCCAATTTATTGAGCAAGTGTTGCCGAACCTTCGCCTTAAATGCCAATCGAGTAGCCGACGCCCTGATTTCGAGTGGGAGTGCATTCCAGAGAAGTATAGACTGAATACAGAAGGACGAGTGAATAAAATCCGAGCTATGAGTTGGACAATGAAGAAGGAGATTGTTGCTTGACCGAAGATTCCTGTTATGGTTACTGCCTAAGTATTGGAATTGAGAAGTTAAGTAAGAAGGTGAAGTAGGAGATGTGAGAATTGAAAAAAGTGTAGAAAGTGCATGCAAAGAACGACGCTGACGAATAGGTAACCATTTTAATTGGGAGCGGAACGAAGAGACATGGTCATATTTACGAAGATTAAAGATGAATCGAATGCAGTTATTAAGAAGTCGGTCGAGTTTGTTGAGTTGTTCTGCATTCAGGTCAAAATAGCACACATCACCATAGTCGATTAAAGGGAATATCAAGGCTTGCACAAGCATTGTCTTGGTTTTAATTGGGAGGAAATTTTTTAGGCGATACAGGGCACGTAAGGTACCTGTAACCTTTTGACAAACTGAGGTAACCTGAGCTCGCCAATTCAAAGAGGAATCAATATACACGCCTAGGTCCTTGACTACAGGGCACCAAGCGATGACTGTTCCATTATAAATGACAGGTGGAATATTATCGGTGTCTAGTCTAGAGATCATCCTTGGACTGCCAACAAGAATGGCCTGGCATTTATTTGGGTTGACGGTCAGACCAAAACGGTCAGACCAGTGCTTTATACGGGCTAGGTCTCCGTTCACCTTGTCTATGGCTTCTGCCACAGTGTCGACCCCGGCCTGCGAGTAGATCTGCAAGTCATCGGCATACAAATGATACGCACATTGAAGATTTTGGGTTATAAGATTAATAAAGATAGAAAATAGCAAGGGAGAAAGTATACCGCCTTGAGGAACGCCAGAATTAAGGTCACACCAATTAGACAATACGTCATCAAGGCGAACCGACTGCTGCCGCCCCTGAAGATAGGAAGAGAACCATTCCAGCGCCTTGGACGAGATCATAAAGTGGGAGAGGATGGATAGAAGGATATCGTGACTGACGGTATTGAAGGCATTTGAGAAGTCCACCAAAGCCAGCACAGTGACCCTGGAGTTCTCCATACCAACCCTAATGTCGCCAGTCACTTTGAGGAGCGCGGAAATAGTGCTGTGTCCAGGTCTGAATCCAGACTGTAGGGGATTTAACAAGTTATTACTGTGTACAAACCTGGACAGTTGGTTGTGAGCACAAGCCTCGAGCACCTTGGATAGGAAGGGAAGGATAGATATAGGACGGAAGTGGTTCACAATCGTTGGATTAGGAATTTTAGGAAGAGGAATTACATAAGCTTTCCGCCATAAAGACGGAAATATGCCGGTGTCGAGGGAAGTATTCACAAGGTGGGAAATAGTAGGGAGAAGCAGGTCGAGTATTGGGATAATCATGCGACGGCTGACATTATCGCAGCCGATGGCATTCGATTTTATGGAAAGGATGATCTTTTTGACCTCGTCCTGAGCTACTGGAGAAAAGTAAAAAGGATCAATATTAGGACGAGGAAGACTGTCGAGGAATACTAGGGTACGATGCTTGATTTGACGATCAAGAGGAGCAACTTTACTAAAGTGAAGATTAATGTCGTCCAAACCAATCGTTCTCGGGAACTCAGAATTATTCCCCCTACCAATACCTAGCGTTCCTAGAAACTTCCAGATATTAGCAGGGGTAGATGAGGAAATATTGTCAAAGATATGTCGGCGTTTAGCATTACGTATCATCTGGTTACACCGATTTCTTGCAGACTTGAATAAACACCAGTTATCCTCCGAGCGATTCCTCTTGAATTTCCGAAAGGCATGGTCCCTACGCCTCATCGCCAATCGTACGCATTCAGTCATCCAAGGAGCTGGGGGACGTTTGAGTTTGATCCGTCTAAGAGGCGCGTGGGCATCGTACAGTGAAAGAATAGATGTGGTAAAAATGTGGACTTTTTCGTCCACTGTAGATGCGGATGTCAGACTATCCCAGCTCAAATTCCCAGCATCCTTGCGTAACCCTTCTAAATCCAAACGACCAAAACAACGTCTGCGCAAGACCTTGGCAGGAGCTCGGTTTGGTTTCAAGGCGTATGACAGGAAGAGGAGGTCATGGCGAGAAAATCCGGGGGCCGGGTACTGGCCATGACAGGAAACAAGGGAAGGAGTGGAAGTGAGGATAAGGTCAAGCCAGGTGTCAAGGCCCTCAGTGTTATGGTGAGTGGCTTGAAGAGGCAGGACAACCAGGTTGACGGACTGAAGGATATCGAGAAGCTTACGGGAACGAGAGGACTGTTGGGCAAGGAGATCAGTGTTAAAATCTCCCATGATAATTTGATGTGCATATTCTGACCCTAAAGATTCCAGAACCTAACCTCTTCAGGTCGGTTTTTACATATACGGCTATATTTTATATGGAAACTAAATATAATATTCCAAAAGTGATGTATCGGACACGAGTTGCTTAAAAACATATTAAATCATAAATCAAATACATACTACATTTGTCTTCAATTAACACTAACTCAAGTTTACACCATAACCAATAGCTGTAGGAAATATTGGTAGTTTTAACACATACAGGGTATATCAAGACCGCGACCGAAAACGAAGCCAGGTGGTAGTATTAGTGATATCAAACACAATGCAAGTAAAAATTTTACAAAAAAAATCGTTAATTTTTTTTTTGTTATTTTTTACATATCGTCGTATTTGAGTGATTTAACATAGTTTTTCTAAAGTAATGACGTACATCGCCTAATTTTTAAACACGCAATGGTACGTAAGGGTTTAAATTACTATTTTTGCATAAACTAGGTATTTACCCCTCAAAAATGATGATTTTTTAAAATTTGTAAAAAGAAATCCGTCGCTTATTTTGCAAAATTTTTAGTTGCATTGTGTCTGTAGCCTCTAAAACTACCACCTGGCTTCGTTTTCGGTCGCGGTCTTGATATACCCTGTATAATTTTAAGCCAAAAATAGATTTTTTTTTATGTTAAATAGTGACTCAAAAGATGGTGATACTTGGTAGCAAATATAGATTCTGTCCAGAAAGATCATGAGTTTTAGTGGAGGAATCATGTGTCACTTTGTTGGACAATGTGAAACGAATAAACTATTGTAGGTATATTTACAATAGCACGACATCAAGGCCCTTCAAAATCCTTGTAAGTTGATAGAAAATTCAGTACTTTGCTGTTTTTTTAAGGCAGCACCTTAGCAATATCGACACATTTTGTTGCATAAAGTTAATGAACTGGAAACTAACACAAGCCACTTTTGCTCAATTGCACTATTTCTGTGGTAAAAAAGTCTTGTAACCTAACGTGAAGATACGAAACACAGCTTGTGTCAAAAACTGTATTATCCAAAAGCCAAGACACAATATAATTATAAGAAGCCAATGTGCTTGCATGCTAATTGCTAAATCACGGTGTTATATTTGTTGGTTTTATTTTTGAAAACAAGTTCTCGGAACAGGCGCCGCTGACCTCGGAAGTGTTACAACACTTATTTCGACCAACGTTTTGATGGGCACCTTGTTGTGTTTTCCTGCTAACGTCCAACTACACTGCGCCTCATCTCTTGTTAAACAATTTTGATACCGACTCGAAAAGGACTATATAGCGCCTGTTTGAGTATTGACTGGCCCCACAGTCTCTCGTCGTGTAGTACTCTTCTACCTTGCTTCTTTGCGCTTAGTTTAAAGAACCCTACAGTACAGTGCAACCTACTCTACAGTGCAATATTGATAATTGGCTCCACAGACAAACTCGCAAATACACGTACCTCCTTATGTTAATATCAGACAGCGAATCTTGACAATTCCACTTATGCTAAAATGCGCCCATCTGGCGTTTATGGAAAATTACAAGAGACAATGTTGTTTATAGTTGCTGCGCTTAAATGTGGAGGATTTATTATCAATTTCAGAATATGCGAGGTAATAAGTGCAATAATTAAATCTGTATTTGTATCAGTATAATATGCCCAACTGCTGGGACGGACTTCCTCTACAATCGAGAATACGATTGAGAGGGCTAAGACCATGAACCAGGACGGGCTAGTGAAGGTTGGCGAAATTCGCAAACCATAGAAATTCTCACAAATCGCTGTGGTATGCAGGTTTCCTCGCGATGTTTTCTGTCACTGTTATAGTGCGTGGTGATTTACTAAACACACATGACTTCGAAAAGTCAGAGGTGTGCATGTGACATCTAAAATGCTTTAAAAATACTTCACGTGGTTTAGCATTTGCATTACTGTTTACGGCTTAGAAGGCCTAATGGTCCGACGACATACAAGCGTTATGTGAGGAATGCGATTGGGTGACGTGAATTCAAATCCTGTATTCCGATTAGCGAATATTATCGTGGCAATAAGTATGTCGAGTTAGAAAGTCTGCACAACTCAAAACACTGTCTCTAGCCAAGGAACTAATAACACACGGTATAAGTTTAAATCTAGGCTCATTTGTATTACTTGTATGCCGACTTAATAGTTGAATTAACGGTGTATGTATATAAAATTATTTTTGCATTCATACTGTTTCAATAAATTGCAAAAATTAAACCATATTCATCTGTTCTGCGACTTAAACTCACCTTTCATCAGATTTATGATCCTTAAAAATGCTAAAAGTAACATTTAGTTTAGTACTAAATATTACCGACATAAAGAGAACTCGAAATATAATTATACGTTTCAATTTACGACCTATAAAAGTATTAAATACTTATAAAACTACATTGATAAATGGAGCAAATAACCAGCGACAAGTGACCCATTGGAACTGGCTCCTGCGGACTGTTTAAACTTGTATGGCCACAGTTAAGTCGTGAACCTGTCGTAACATCGTTATTTAATTGTACAATATTACCATTGTTCGCGCATAAATCGCATTCCGCGAGAAAGCAACCATGCACCACACCATTATGGGATCGCAATTCATTCGCGCAACTTATTTTTATTTCACTATTTTATTCAGTAATTTTACGGTAAAGTATATTTTTTCTTATCCGAATTCAACTTTAGCAATAAATGCAAACACAATATTTATAAAAGAATTGCAAATTTCCACCAAGTATTTTTCCCCTAAAATTCAAATCATATTCAATACCAAAATACACACAAAATCGCGAACAGTACACCTAGGAATAATCATGCACAATTCACGATTTCTTTGGAATTAAATATGAAAAACCGGCAAAACATACGACATTGGATCAGGCATACAAATAGCGCCACTGGCTACTCACCGCGTGCTAAGAGTCGACACTAGACCACTGCGCAGACGTGCTCGCGCCGCACTCACTACACGCAACTGGACTGCGCGCACGCAGCCTACTGCAGACGCGCCGGCTGGACCGGTGTACTATACATTATACTTAATGCCACTATAACCAACCAGGGATAAAGAGTTTTTATTTAGCTAGATCCTAATCAAGGTGGACGGATGACCTGGTTAAGGTCACAGGAAGTCACTGGAAGCCGCCAACAGGTTTATGTGACGATCCATGAGGGCAGCCTAAGTTCAGGAGTGGAGTTCCTGTGGCTCAAGAGAGAGAGAGACCGGGAGAGATCCTGACAACTTTCGCCAATTTGATATTAAATGTTTATTATTTGTACCGTCAATACGGAGTGATGTATTATTTCCATGTACATTATATGAATCCTCGCTGGTGTTAGGATCCGCGAGTCTACTCTACTTCACGCAGTCTTTAGTATCCCCTATTACTGGTTGTTTCTAGACGAAATCTACACTTGTATGTTCCGTTTCCTTACGGGTATCCAAAAATACGGCGTTTTGGCCCCTCATTACCCTAATTTGGAACAAATATTTATCGATTACAGAAAAAATAGTGTCGATGGTGGTCGACTCCCCGACCTCTTGTTTCACAGCCGGCATATTGTCCAGCAAGCCTTTAGGTCGCCGTTATAAAGAATTAAATTTGAGAGAGAACATTGGGCTGATTTTATGTAGACGAAGATATAGACATTAGTAATTCGGATAAATCATTATTTTAACTAAAATTCATAATTACTCGATGATGTTACGATGTATAGCATATGCATGCACCTAACTGCTGCCAATGAACAAAAGTAGGTAATAAATTTGCTCTTAAAATAGAACAAATACATCAAACAAACGGATATACAAAGTAATACAATATTTTTATGACGTAGCTAAACTATGTATTACGGGAAAATCGGGCAAGATAAAACAAAAAATATTTAGTTATGCACATTTTTATTGGGCATTATTTTTGCAGCAGCATTCATCCGCTTACCACTCCTTCGAAGTCGTCGGTCCATCGTCACACATCACAGCTAAAGAAAAATGACGAACATTAATTAGCATTACATAAAATAAAAAAGTTTATGTACATAGAGCTGCAAATGAAAGTGGTAAACCCACGCGGCTATTAGTTATAATTCAGAATGAATGGGCAAGCTCGTCTGAGGCGATACCACTGTCTCACAGGAGACCAACGTGAAGCGACAGTATGCTGTCGCGTTTCGTTCAGTGAGTGAGATTTGGGGATGCCTAATTCCCCTTTCCTCTTCCCATCCATTTTCTTTTCCACTCCTTTCCATATTTTTTTCCGGCAACACATTCATAATCCAAGTGTTGCAGATGGTCACGGGCGGCAGTAATTACCATCAGGTGACCTGTTTGCTCGATTGCCGGACCTATTGAATACAAAGAAATTGAATGTCGGCTTTTTAAAGAACGTTATTTATATATTTCTCAAGACAATTTATTGTCACGGTTCAATTCACATATCTCTATTATATTCTATTTAATGTAGTAAACAATTCAAAGATAGATAGATAGAATATTATTCAATGACCCACTTCATGGTCAATGTTTTACCGCACTCAACAGCGCGGTGTAGATGTATATCGCACTATCTATATTTTGACAAGACATAGTGATTTACTTTTTGTTTATGATACCTGGTTATCAAATATCATCAATATACATCATCATAATCAGCCCGTTGCAGTCCACAGCTGGACATAAGTCTCCCAAGGTACGCTACTGAGCCCGGTCTATCCCGGTCGGTCCCGGTCCGGACCTTCATACGAGTACAGAGTGCTATAATGGCAACATAGTAGTTTTAGAATATCATGTTTATGAGTCAGCACTGTCAGATGGGAAATACATGAGTACATAGTTAGGTAAAAAAGAAACATAAATACAAGCATAGTTGGACTTGTGAATACAAAAAATACATTCTTTGGAAATTAACGAACCCTACTGACAGTTGTTATAAAAATGATACAATTGACGTTTTAAAGAACATAGAAAAACACAACACACATTTATTGAAATAAGTTATAATGCCCTTTATTTAATAAGTAAATGTTACGCTAATAAAAATGAGCTGGCGCCTGGTAGTAAGGGTCAACAGCCAGACATGAAATTGAAATCGAATTGCATTTCGATATTTTAATAAACCGACTTGAAAATTGATTGATATTGTGTCCGTCTCGTAATCTTGTTGTTTGCAAGATACAATATGTTGATAATGATAATTTTCTGTCAACATACAAGAATATCCTCCATTTTATTATAGTCGGGTTAGCACTCGGAAAAAATAAACTAGAAGAGCAATTTATGTAGGTATTAGATACTTCTTTCATTTTACGTAGGTACTAAATCTTTAGATAAACTTGTTAATCCTTCTTTACTATCTAAGCTTCTGGTCGTCAGGTAGAGCACGCTCGTGAAAATACACAAATAAATTATTATTAGTTTAGTTTATTGTAGTATTTTTCATGTTTCACCACATTTATTCTTTAATGAATATAGGTATTTATTACTTTTCCTACACAAGTAGCAGATACAAACGAATGATAGTTAAAAAATTTGAACCCAGAAACTGACGTTGTACACCCTATACATGCTGCCAATGGACTAATTAAGCGAGTAATATATTAATAGGAAAATATTCGTGGTTTTATTATGTAATGTGTTTTTAATTTCTTGCTAATAGCTGTAATTAATATCAATTGTATAATAGCTCTGTATAAAGGGTTTGCATTCTTAGGTTTGATCCTCCAGTAAACACATATCCTTGTAAGTTATTTTATTTTAATTACCGCTTGCTTGAAACTTAGGTAGAGGTAAAACCAGATGACGATTTTAGAGAACGCGTAATATGGCCGCAATAAAACGTAGGTTTAGATTGATTTTGTGTTGTTTGTGCGAACTATACGTTTGTAATGACGGGTTAAATTGTATAGCCGTGAGTCGTGACGCTTTACCGGGTATATCAGTGGTAGTTTGAGTGGTTACAAACACAATGCAACTAAACATTTCGCAAAAAAAAATGCGACGGATATTTATTTTGCATTATTTTTAATTAGCGTGTTTGGGTGTTAAATACCTAGTTTTTGGGAAAAAACGTAATTTAAACCCTTACGTACCATTGTGTCTTTAAAAATAAAAATGTGTATATAATTATTTTAGGAAAACTATGTATTTATCACCCAAATACGACGATAAGTAGAAAAGATTTTTTTTAATCACATTGTGTCTGAACTCATTAATACTACCACCTGGCTTCGTTTTCGGTCGCAGTCTTGACATACCCTGTATTATGCTTACTCGTGAATAGAGAAATGTCAACACAACATGACTGTACAAGTTAGTAGCTCAGCTCTTTTCATGTTTCATAGCTCGGAAGTCGGAACAACTGGTCCACGTGATCACTCCTACCTATTAACATGGGTTGATTAGGCGGTGTTTGAATACGTAAAGAAATACGTTCAACCTGTATCGAAATGCGTGCGATAATCATCTGTAAACTCTATCTGAAAGGGACTGCAATTATCGTCAGCTGTCTTGATACTCTACTCTAAGTTAGATCTAGCTATATAATGGCTGCATTAAAGACTGTTTTGAAGGGAAGAAAACAGTTTCTTGCCTGTTGTCTGGTGAAAACTGAATCCTGAAGTTGTTATAGATAAAATAATTACTGAATCTAAATTATGCATATATTATTGTGGCCGCACAAAAATTTCTCTTGGTGCGGGGATCGAACCCGCGGCCTCTCGTTTCATAGCCGGCGTCTAACCAACTGCGCCACGGAGGCTGTCAAACAAAATGAATTGCTTGAAGTAGAATTCAAACCAGAGCCTGACTGCAACCTACCAACGCTAAACTAATAAGGTCTTGTTGCTAATTATATTATATTATATAATTTGACACATTGTAATACTCGAGATTACACGGATACCAATTATAGAAGTGGGTTAATTGCTGCTAGTACCACGTGTGGCGTGCCACTTAACAACAATGCATCGTAAACACTGCATTATATTAAAAAATATTGGTACTTATTTATCAGTTACCCATTTGGATGTAATATTGTCTTCACTTTAACTGCCAGAGAGACCCAGAACTAATTAGTTTGCCTGAAAAAAATGGTAGAAGTTTATTAAGACCACAATGTGAAAATGTAACATCATACCTACGAAATAAAATATTAATATTTTATTTTTTGAGGGACTTAAATATTGCCGAGTGGTGTAGGACTTCGGAAGCTTCTGAATAATTATATAGTGTATTATCTATGTGAATAATCGAGATCAAATGCAAGGTATAAAGGCACATTGAACTCTCGATGTTTTTCTATCAGCTGCTTTAGAGCATGTTGATCGATGGTGGAAAGGCTACGACGGAATCCTGCTTGTTAAAAGGGTTAGTAATCGTCTAATTTGTCGGATATTCGATTCTAGATTAGTTTTTTAAAAGTTTATAAAGACAGGAAATAAAACTTATGCGACGGTAATTGTTTATATCGTACTTATCGATATTTTTGGTGGAGTAGTGTTATGTGTGAGTAGTAAAAATTTTGTGGAAAGTTACCGGATTTTCAAATGGCATTAAAAGATTACAAAGATGGGGGAGTAGCAAAATCTGCTCTCCGACCATTTTCTGTTTTTATAACGTCTTCACCAAGTTGGGTGTTGTTATGTCTTATATCTCTACGTATATTTCTCTTTACCTTTCTGTCTTATTCTCTATAGCTTTCAGTTGCATAAGTTTCCACTTGTTTTTTAACCGACTTCAGAGGAGGTTATCAATTCGTAAATTTTTTTTCTTATGTATGTTCACCGATTACTCTGAGATTTCTGATTTGATTTACGTAATTCTTTTTTAGTTGGATGCAAAATAGCTTCCATTTGGTCCCATAAAAAGTTGGTGAAGACCTGATAAATATCTTCGGACTTAGAGAGTAGAACTCCTCGAAATTGAGCAGGTTTCCAATTATTTTTATGTAATAGGTTTAGTATAAAAGTCAAATTGTAGTGAGGTAGAGAAAAAGGGGTGGGGTGAAGAGGGGGTGAGAAAATTAACAAGCATGTAAATACTTAATATCTTCGGCAGCTTTGAACCGATTTTAGTGATTTTTCTTTGGTTTGATGCGGAATAGTTGTCATTTGATCCCATAGGAAATTGGTGAAGATCTGATGAATATCTTCGGACCTAGACAGTAGAACTCCTCAAAATTTAGTAAGTTTCCATCAATTTACATGTAAATACTTAATATCTTCGGCAGCTTTCAACCGATTTTAGTCATTCTTCTTTAGTTTGATGCGGAATAGTTGCCATTTGGTTCAATAAGAAATTGGTGAAGACCTGATGAATATCTTCGGACCTGGAGAGTAGAACTCCTCGAAATTGAGTAAGTTTCCATTATTATGCATGTAAATACTTAATATCTTCGGCAGCTTTGAACCGATTTTATTGATTCTTCTGTAGTTTGATGAGGAATAATTGCCATTTGGTTCTAAAAAAATTGGCGAAGACCTGGTGAATATCTTCGGACTTACACAGTAGAACTCTTTAAAATTGAGTAGATTTCCAATGGTTCTTTTTGTAACAGGTTCAGTATTAAAGTCGAATTTTAGTAAGGTAGAGATAAAAGGGTGGGGGTGAGGAGGGGGGCGAGAAAATGAAAATAATGTAAATACTTAGTATCTCGGCAGCTTTGAACCGATTTTAGTGATTCTTCTTTAGTTTAATGCGGAATAGTTGTCATTTGGTCCCATAAAAAATTGGTGAAGTCCTGATGAATATCTTCAGACCTAGACAGTAGAACTTCTCAAAATTGAGTAGGTTTCCAATAGTTCTTTTTTAACAGGTTCAGTATTAACGTCAAACTATAGTGAGGCAGAAGAAGCGGTGGGGGTGAGGAGGTGGGCGAGAAAAATAAGTTACTGTAGGCGTTTTTGTTTTGCTCTTATGAGCGTTGTTAACGAAAATTGAGTTAGGTCCCACTAAAAAGTAAAAAATAAAAAAACTACGTTTAAAAAAACCGACTTCAACTACTAAAAAGTATAAAATAACTTAATAACGATTTAATTTAATACACCTCTTGTGCAATCCTATACCTTCTATATCAATAAAATACAATTATTTATATGTGCTACCTATTGATAGGTTTGAAGTCGGTGCCAAGCCTTAAAAAAAATAAAACTTAATATTATACACAGCTTAGTTAGGTTAATCTTTAGCGTGAAAAAATCTTTACAGGAACTAAGCTGTGTATAATATTTATAATATTAATACCTGAATATAGTTATATTAAACCTATATTATGCTTATATATGATTATATTTGTGGCCTTGAAAAATACACTTAGGTTTGCGTATTGGTACCTCTGTTTTAAAAAAAAATTAATAATGGAATTAAGTAATAATGAATACCTACTATTATAAAAAACAACTTATATACTATACCTTCAAGCAGCAGATAAATTATACAAATCTATAATATATAAATTAGATTACAACTAATCAAAATTTTACTCTATTTCGAGACTGTTGTAATAATAGTAAGAAAAGTGTTATTTATATAAAGATTGAATAAATAAAAAGAGATGTTGATTGCCAGAAGTGTATATTTGAAGTACAGAAAACTAAGGCTAGAAAGACAAAAGTATATTATCAAAGTTAGAACTTAGAACATAATACATTTTTCTACTATCCAGTGTTAATATATAGAAATAACCACAACGGAGGTTACATTTCTCCAACAGAGACGACCGTCTAGGTCGTTTGCCCGCTTGGGTTGTTTTCATTGTTCTAGACTAGAGTTTTTCAATATTTTTGAATATGCGACACTTTTTCAGGTTAAAAACTTCTGGCAGACAGGATAGACAGACTAAAAGTTAGTGACTGAGTTTCTCTATTTTGGTACCTAAATTTATTATGAACACCTATACTCTGTAAGAATGGCGACTTCTTGAGTAAGGCCCCCAGGTGGTCGCGACCCACAGATTGAAAAACACTGTTGTAGACAAAGCTGTCCCGCTCAAGTTCACGCGCGGCGAGTGTAGGTACTAGGTACCTACTATTCCATTTGGCTTGGCACCGATTTCAAACCTATCAATCGGTAGCACATAAAAATAATTGTATTTTAATGATATAGAAGGTATAGGTTTGCACAAGAGGTGTATTAAATTAAATCGTTATTAAGTTATTTTATACTTTTTAGTAGTTGAAGTCGGTTTTTTTAAACGTTGTTTTTTTTTTTATTACTTTTTTCTATTAGGTATTTGTTTTGTTTAGCTATCAGAGTTGATTTTGCTAGCTTATTTACTGCTTGTAGAATTATTCTGGATCTTTGAATTTTGAAATAAAAACTAATGATAGGCAGGAATCGATTTCGTTTTTAGTATATCAGTTTTATATCGTTTATAGCTATTATACTTGTCGCAAAGAAAATGTATTGCTTAGATTTTGTCCAAATGCAAACTCTATCTTTATTGTTAATGGTTTTGTAAAATTGTTTATGTTACTCATGTTTACAGCCAGGCGTGGCCGGTCCATCTGACGGCCCGATAAAAAAGTTCACGTTTCTGGGCGAGTTTCTTGCGACGTTTTTTCTTCGTTGTTATAACACGTTCCAAGTTGTTTTTTTTAACTATTTTAAAGGGTTTGCAAGCTTCTTTTACCATACAAGTATTGTAGTTTTATAATTCTGGTGTTAGTAGAGTTTCGATCCACTTGATAAACGGTTTTCGGTAAATAATTGTATTTAAGATGTTACTTTCGTTGTCAGCCATTGTGCACCAGGGTTCAAGCAGGCCACCATAATTATGCCGACAAGCGAGAGGTAATCGATACTCTACAAGGACAGCATTTTATTTACCATCAGGTTAATTTCGTTACGAGCTAAAGTCAAGCTGGTATCTAATAGAGACTCGCCGAATGTACACCATCTGAACGTAGGCCCTTTAAGGCCGTTTTGTTTAGTCCCCTAGCAACAGGTTCAAGAGACATTTCTGAACGTGGAAAAACGGGTATGCTTCATGCTGCCTTCGATTAAATAGGTTCATATAAGCCAATCCAACACAGACCTTATGGTCTTGACAGCCTCCGTGGCGCAGTTGGTTAGACGCCGCCTGTGAAACAGGAGGCCGCGGGTTGGAACAGTCCAACCACAGGTACACAGGTATGTGACTGTTGGGTGTATTTATTTATTTATTTTGTTTAAACTTTAAAATACAGCAGATTTGTGATATTCAAAAGTCCGTATTATTTGAAAGCTGTGAGTAAAATGATATACCAAATAATGACAAGCTACGGTCGCACCCGTACGTATCAAAAAATGTATCATCTATGCGCGAACATCATTTTATTCGATTTAAATGGTACTACAATAATAAGTAAAAAAATTGCATTTATACCTATTTTTGTAAAAAGGTTATTTTTTTTAAAACTGTATTTGTATTCAGAATGTCCGTCTTTGTATGGTTTTCCTATTTTAAGGGAAAGAATAGTTTTCCCCGAGTGCGTGGCGCTAGGTATTCTACAAGCTGACGTGATTATTATGTAGACAGGTAAATGGTTCATTAGGTACGCGATACAATGCCTACGATGGAACTGATGCTCTTGAGCGGCATCGTCAGTATCAGCGTCAAAATAATAACATACTGTTTAGTTTTATTAGCGTATAAATCATCATCTTCACCCATCTGAAGTCCGCTGTGAAACACAGGTATCCCACAATGATTTCTCAAAAAAGCGTCAATCCAAAGACTTCTTAAGCTCATGGACAACCATAGTGGATAAACAAGGCTTTGATCAAAAAGGGTTAATTGGTAAGAAATAAAAAAATAACTTGTGGAGAAAAATCTGTATAATACTTTAATCTTATTGGTATTAGCACTTTACGAAATACATATTTTTTACGATAGTAATAATAATATAAAACAAAAATTCTAAATACACTTAACATTAAGCCAACAGGTCTTCTTCATCCAAAAAATCCTGAAAAGAGAAAAAAAATGAATTTAATATGTGGAAATTTGTCGACTACACACAGATCATGCAGGGGTTTCGGCTGATGGCCACATCGACATCGGCGAGTCAACTGGACAACGATTATTGAATCAGGCAAGTGTACCAGCGCTTCAGCAGGCGAAGTCAACCCGTAACATTGATAATCTAATCTGATAATGTAGATTTTAAATTGTATTTCCGACGCAACTGCTTACTGGTTGTAAGATAAAAGGATATACTCGTACAGTTCGCTTAAATTAAAATTTACTAAAGTATTTAAAGTAGAAAACATTATATTCCAAAAAAGTTAAATGTTTAAAATGATTTCCGAAGATGTCGTGGTAATCGTTCGAGATTTTGCTACTGGTGCAATTGCCTTGATGACGAAATGTTTGGCACAGAACGTTGTCAATTCGCTTCAACTAACATTACTGTAAATGCCCAATAGAAATATGAATATAATTTCGGTCAGATTGTATAACTACTTAAAATATAGACACAAAGTGAAGACAATAAAAAAACAGAAATCTAGACAAAAATCCTTGTGAATCGCCTTACTAAACCTACAGTATGACTTGACTATTATTAATGCAAAGTACATCAGAAATTTCCTCAACGTTTTGTACCGATTTTCGCATAGATATATTTAAACTATTCTGTGCCACACACCAAGTCAAGGAAACAAACATTTTTCCACTGCGAACAATATGTGAGATTGTAACACATTTTTAAAAATATATGTTGCATGTAAATACTGTTGGGAGTACAATAGCGACACACAAATGAAGGAATGATCTCCGGGCGCTGTGAGGAATGATATGCATCGCGAATGCAACGCTGTATGTGAATAAACTGCCATCGTGAATAATACACGTGTGTAAACATTCCATCCAATTATTTCCAGTGCATAATACTTTGAATAATTACGGTGGTGGTAATATCACTATATTTTACTATAAACTCAAATTTTGACTTATAATACTACTGCGAAAAGGACTCAGATCGTGCAATGTCCCCCACATTCCAGAATAGTACGCATGCGTACTATACGCATGCACCAAACACAATACGAACTCTCTACGGACTCTTTTGAAGACTCTAGCTTATCCGTTATCCGCTATGAAATTATTCAGAAACAATACAATGAGTTGGCAATAAACTAGAAACAAACCATTGGGTTGGGTTTTTATAGAAACTCATAAAACTGTAGGAATTAGAATAGACGCATCTCAGTAGATTGTTTAGAACTTTTTACTCAAATTCTGTCCGTCACGGTACAGGGTTACACATACACGCTTATTTTAAATAGACTGCATATATTTTTATTGCGTGGCATGGTGGAAAATATTTCAATTTAGACGTAATATTTAATTTACTTCTATTTCAAAATATAAAAAAAAAACATGATTTTGAAGCTTGTGTGAAAATTTGAATACTTACTAATACTTATTGTAAAGTAACCCTGTACATTTTGTATTAGTGCAATGTATACCTTGTTATGCAAAATTGAGTTTACAAGTTCGAACTAAATTAAATAAACTAAATTAAATTAAATATACCTAAATAAAATTTAAATATATGTGTTATATACTAATAAAGTATGTGCTGAATTATATTAATATGCATGTAATTCTTTGTTGATCTTAACACTTCAGTGCTTATAAATGGTTTAATTTTAGGTGATTGCATAAGCGACGCGGTACGACGGGCCAGTAATTATCAAATTTTATTTTAATTATGACCTTATTGACACCTGGATTGTATAATTGAAATACACATTAGATTTGATCGGAACCACCAATCAGCATAATTATAACTGAAGGAAGATGTTTATATCTGGTTTGGGATATAGTGGTTGTTAAGTATTGAATGCTGGTGGACCTCTGCGTAATGAACTATAATGTATTATTCACGACACGACTGTGCTGAACATTGATTGAAATCAAACTGGCGCATAATAGGAAAATATCACTTAATTAAAATTGACAAGTGACAAACGAAGCATCAGTAATAACAAGTTTTTTTTTTGGATATGAAGAATGAAAGGATCATATCTGTAATTGTGAATATTCTTGGTTGTTTTTTATGGTGAGTTGCTCAATAAACGTTCAGCGGACGGGTTGATCGGGACGATGATCCTAGATGGATATGTCTACTGAGGGTACACCAATCACATAAATAACAGCTGGCCACACTGGATCTAGCCCCGCATCGACATTGCACACATTATACTGCATATGTTACTGAACGTGCTGGGTGCGCTCCTCGCGTCGGAGAATCTAACTGTAGTGTGGCAAGCTCTTAGAATTAAACTTACAAAATTGAAATATTACCTTCTACATCATTTCCCTTATGTATTTATTTAGAAGAAGAAAAAATATATTTTAATAAAATTCATCGAATTCAATTCATATATCTACCATCATGTGATCCTAATCTATATTAAAATATTTCATGTACAATTAATTTGCATCCCTTAGTGTCATATTGTATACATAGATATATAACGAGCAATGAGTTCAACTATAATTAAATCTTATGTTTATTATTGTCATTGAAAGAATTATCCAACATTGATTTAACTACTTGTCCACAACACAAACATTACGACATCCAGTTGATTACTTCGTGAACTATGACACTGAGGGCACCAATACATACACATTACAAATGTACACACATCAGTATAGTATACAAATCGATAGAATGTCTAAAATACAATATGTTCATATCGATACAAAGCTAAAATCATTCAAGTGATGTACCTTTGAGTGGTGAGACGGTGACTACTATCAGAGCGAGTAATGTTACTGCAATGCATCGCTGGGACCACCCATCACTTTATACCTCTTACACATCTACTCAAGCTCACTAAGTGACAGGACGAGCTCGCGTGAAATATCTACATCAATTTGTGAAGAACACTGCTTCATACTGCCATTTATGTATATGAAATTACACATGTCCTCCCAGGACAGAATCTGCATGGAACAAAGCATTGTGACTGTTGAGTGAGAATATAACAATGTTCAACATGAATTAGTGGCTAACTAACGGAGAGATTGTTGTTGTAAGTGACAGAACAAGCTCACTGAGGTATCACGCTACCTGACAAAAACTATGTGTCCCTCAATTTGTATTTCTATTTCTGTCACTCCTGTGTAAATTATTACGCGCCAGACTTTCGTCATTTTATAAAAGCTGAAAGTTTTACCATGCCTCTGACATTGGCATCACACGATCAACCATTATGAAGTTCCGATCGTGGTGGCTTTGGAAGTAAGCATGTTTAAAGTGTCTGGCAAGATGAAAAAACTATCAAAAGTGCCACTACTTCATAATAGCTGACCGTGTGATGGCAATATCAGAGGAATGCGTAGACAAACTTCCAGCTTTTATAAAATGGCGAAAGACAGGTTGCCACGGGCTCTATGTCTACACTATCATCCCTTGCTCCGTTGGTTTTGGTCGCGATGAGTGCAATACCTCAATGTCCTAGCTACAATAAAACCTATGCGGTGCTATCTGGTGGTACTGAGTCGCCGGGTAGCGGCGGGGTGTATTGTTTGCGTGCGTGGTGGCGACGGCGCACGCGCCCGCCGGAGCCCCAGCGACTCGCGACGGCCGGGTGCCGCCCCCAACTGCATCAAAACTGCGCCACACTCACCTCGCCATCAACGTTGCTCTCTAGCACGATGTCGTCGATCTCCCGCTCGATCTCCTCCATGATGTCCAGCGAATCCCGGCGCTTGAGTTTGTCGGACGGCTGTATGTGCTTGGAGCTGTCAGCTGCCTCTGTCGTGCTCGACGTCACGTACGCGCTGGCAAACAAATGAATATTACGCAAAATACATGATAGATTAAGAAGTAATGTCTAAATTTAATATGTCCTTAAAATCACTATTCACTGGTATTTTTCCCCTGGGATTTTAACTTAAACTCAACCACATCAAAAAGTGACGAATATTTTTGATATATCTGCGTACAATCATACATCCATTATCATCATCATCATCTTCGTCATCATATCAGCATTTATCCATTGCTGGACATAAACCTCTTGTCTGTTTGTACCACATCTCCCGCTCCTATGCTTGTTGTATGCACTGTTTTCCTTGGAACTTAACGATGTCATCCATCCATCGAGCGGGTGGTCTGCCTGCCTTCCTCTTAGCACCTCTAGTTAATGTATCAAAATGTACAATACAATACCGAGTTACCTGTCGAGTGAGATGGGTGTGGCTGTGAATTTGCCTTGCTGCAGCGCGTCCTGCCGCTCGTCGTGCAGGCTGCGGTCCATGTTGCACCGCTTGGAGTTCTCCTCCAGGTGCTCCAGCTGTGAACTGTACTCGAACCCAAACTGTCGCTGGAACTGCTCCAGCTCCAACGACTCCTGTCAACATACATTACATATTATATTTTATTTTATTTTTAAGACACAAATTACCTTATATTTCGTCCTAAACTACCAACTAGAACTTTTGATGTGAAACATGGTATACAGGCTGCAAAACGCGTCATTCCTTTATCCATTATTTATGTTACAAAAAAGTTGAACATCGGGCAAAGTGTAAGTCATTGTGTTAATTGATTGATAAGTAATATTGCACTGTATATACTGTTTAATATTTAATAATATTTATTTACAGTTTAGTTTGTTAATATATTATATCTTAGTATTGTGTATTATTTTCTTTGTATATGTTTAAAAATTAAATTTGTTTTTTTTTTATAATTTGTTTAAAATTAAAAGGCATGATACAAGTATAACCGCCGGCACGGATCTTGAGCGCTCGGCGACAGAGTGGGGATTGCTTTGCGCATCGTGAACTTAAGGAAAAAATAAATGTATACCGATTTATTATTATTAATTTATTCTTAGTTACTTATATAATATTAATATAATAATGCCCCCGCCCGCTTACTTCATCATACCCCTAAAGAGACCCAAAAATCGACATCTGCGCAAGTAACGGCCAGCGCTCAAGATCCGTGCCGGTAGTTATACTTTCCAATACAACCGTGTCCCATAAGTACCTGTGTCGTTCTAAACGCGAGAATTATACTAACTAGAACCTTGATAGTCTGCTCGATATTTGTAGGCATCAAGCGTGGGTTGGGTGGCGCTAGAAGTGCTAGGTGAGTTGGCCGTATGGCCGTAGGAGCGATAAACCATTTCTTAAAAATACTTATGAAGTCTTAAGCGGCACATTCATAATGAACTACTTCCCACTTCCTACTTCTATAACACTCGCGTTTAAAACTGGATAACTTCTCAGATCCTGTTAGGTCTAAATACATTACATTTTATGCCAGCTTAGTAGACTCAGCAGCGATAGTCCTACAATTGTTGATATCAGGCGCACAACACGTAAAAATATATAGCACCTCCTTGAACTGCGGATTACACACATATTGTTTTCCTTAGAGGCCACGCCTACTTGTTATTTCCATACATAACACGCCCGAGCAGCACTGGTCCATAGTATAATTCAACCTCTTTAGTTCATTGTTTTGTCAGCGGGTTTATTAGGGAGAGAAGTAGGCAATAATTTATTTCCAACTCCGCCTATTAATTTAACTTTGTGATTAATTTCGTTGCGGGTTAAGGACAAGTTAGAAATTCCCGGAGACTAGTTGAGCTGCAATGCTCAGTGTCATTAAAATGCTTGCCACTGTTGATCCTGGATGGCTTGAGGTGCAGTGGCGAGTGTGAGGGCGGGACAGTCTCCATTTTCATTCAACATAATAATCGTGGGATGGCAGACAGAAATAATGAAAGAAAGAAACTGTACTGACCGCAAATTCAGGAAACAGATTCTCATAGTGCTCGGGGTCTGCCAGCGACTGTCCCGATTTTTTGTTGGTGGCGCCCACCGCCTCCCGCCACAGCTTCACCACCTCGCACATCTTAGACGGAATGTATGATCTGCAATGCAAAACACCTCATTACTTACAAATACCATGGATCGTTCAATATTTCGTTTTAAAATTTACTAGAGGGATTTCACAAAAAATACACTCATTGCTGCTACAACTCTCTTACTCAAAGAGGCAAGTAGAGATTTCAATAATTGAAACTATATTTTGGCTTTAAGAATTATTAATGTTTTATGCGGCGCTCTATCTCGTTTCCCATCCGAAGTGCCAAGTGATTTGTAATATTAAATCAGGCTACAACGGAGACGCCCAAATAGCCAAAATAGATGTACACTGGTAAAATTTGCTCTAGACCTTACCATGTTACTTTTCAACATAATATTCATTAAATTATATGCCAGCATTAGGTGGCCGTGAGAAAAAAGTTGTAAAAAATTATATGATATGTTAATCTACCACCCCACACTAGATCAGCAAGATTAACCATCTCCTAAGCCTCCTTAATAGTAGACGAGGCCCGTGCGCTATATAATATACTAATTAGGCTGGATTTAGATGTACCTGGCAAAGAAAGCGGCTTCAGGCAGTTTTCCCCTGGAGATGAGGAGGTTGAGGCAGGCGTCCAGGTCGTTGAGCGTGAAGTGCGCCACGAACGCGATGTTGTCGTCGCCCTGCTCGCCCGACGTGCGCGCCACCTCCTGCAGCAGCGCCTTGTCGCCTGTTCATACGTTTACTATCACACATCATGTCAAGTGATGGCAGACCAAGGATGAAGATCCTGTCTTCACTTAGCTCGATGCTAGATTTTCCCTTCACACCCCATCTTTAATTTTTTCATCTATTGCCATTGGTTCATGGTACTCCTTTCTTATCCCAACTTTTGGCATTTGCTCAGGATGGTATCAGGCTGTTACCAAAACATTTGACATCTAATGACTCTAATTGAAGAATGCAGTTGAATGTTATACAGTCTTAATACGACCCATAATGATTGTCGCTCCGGTTTATGAGTGGTCTTGGTGGTGCCTTTTACCATCAGGCGAGGGACCTGGAGGTTACTCAATGATCCGAAACGAAGTTCGAACGTTCGAACGTCGTACATAAGTACGAATATGCCTAGCTACTCTAAGTAGGTCAGAAACATAAAGTATCAATTTACCTGTGCTGACAGCGAACAGGAGCAGCGCGCTATAATCGCGCGCATTCTGGTAGCATGTCTTGGTGAGGTGCGTGTCGGCGGCGGCAGCGGCGGCGGCCCCGAGGCGTGCCCAGCGCGCGGCGGCGGAGCGGGAGCCCTGGCCCTCCGCCACCGCCGCCGCCTCCGCTAGATGCCGCGCGCGATGCAGCTCACCCAGCGACAGCGCCAGCTCGAACTGGTGTTCTGGCTCCGTTGATACGGCTAAAGCTTGCTGCTTGAAACCCTGCACAATACAAATATCAATGATAAAATACTTTCTTAGATTTACGCGAATGTTACACACTGAAATACTCCCAACGCTCAAACAATACACATAAAACTTTAATTTATCTCACAACACATAAAAGGATATACTGAATAAAACCTGTAGAGGATTTAAAACGATCGATTGCGAAAATTCGCCGTACTTCGATTTACACAACAAAATAAACCCTTTCCTTTAGTTTGCCGTACCTATGTATATCATTACTGAATTCACAAGAATACATGAAGAGATTGATGAAAGTAGACGATAGGATACAGGCATGACATTTATGTTTTTTTCCCGTTATGTTAGTTTTGATCCTTGTAACAACATTATCGAATTGTGTAATTATATTGTATTTGTTATTTTTCTCGACATGATTAGGTTCGATTCCGAAATGATTCCCTTTTTGATAGATTTTAAAAGGTTATTCTATATAATTATCAGACAACCGACTTGTTTCTCAAGGAAGTGCGCGACCCTGGTGCGGTGGTCGTGCGGCACGGTGGGCAGCACGCGGTCGGCAGTCTCGAAGTCGCCGCGCATCACCGCCGTCTGGTACTCCAGCACCGACAGCAACACCGAGTACGACACCACGTTCAACTCCTTGTCGTTTAAGTACAGTCTGCAAAAACACAAATCAAGTGTTATTTATTCAAATCAACCCTTTTTATCTGGAAAACAAACAAATGTACAATATACTTACAAAACTAACGAGAATATAATTATAGTATAACTGTACATTTCACTACGTTTTCACGGATTACTATACAATACAATGGTACAGAAAAGAGTTTCTGTAATTTAAACAATATTTTTTTTTTAAACACAATATTTTATTTTTGGTGTTTAGGCTAGGCAAAAACAATGATTGCCAGACTATTGGGCATCTGGCAATGTCCTCTTTGCATCCTTTTTCTTTCCTGCTCCCCTCCGCTGTGATGATCCAGCAACACAGGTATGAATCAAGCGTTGAGGATGTTCATGGGCAGCAGTGATCAGTTCCCATCAGGTGACCTGTTTGAATGTTTGCCGGACCAATTAAATAAAAAAAATTTTTCCGTATGTTGCTGACTCACCTGTTCTCCTTGGCAACGTATCCGAGGATGTACATGGTGTGGTCCAGATGCGAGATGGTGACGATCTCACCGCCCACATAGTAATTGATCCTGTTCAGCGAGTTGGTGTAGATGAAGCAGTCTCCCACCCACAAACCAGTCTTCACCGTCTCGTTTACTTCACCCACCACCTATTCAATAAATATTCATTTATAATAAATAAATACAAACAACAGTCATATACATACTTCTAACCCCACACTAAGTTCGAGCCTTGAGTTGTGGGTATCAGACACTATGAGATAATCATTGGTCTAATAAACACCGTTATAAACACTAGTTTCTAGTCATTTGTGATATAATGTGTACAAAATGACTAAACCAATATTATAAATAACTATGAACTGCTCGAAATTCAACTAAGCTGCGACTTCTGTATTAACACTGTATTGTAAATTTGTTTTGAAAAGAGCAATGCTAGAGTTTCTTGTCCGTTCTGGCGAAAACAGCCTTGTGAACCGGGTGGTGAAAGAATGTAACTGAATCTAAATAATGTACGACATTTTATGGATTCAATGGTGGTAAGTCTCTCATATGTGAAGGGCTGCTTAGGGAAGGTACCACCGCAATGTCTATTTCTCCCGACAAACAGCAGTATAAATGCACTGCTGTGTTACGGTTTGAAGGACATTGTAGCCAGAGTAACTACTGGACATAATGGAGACTTAACATCTTATGTCTCAGGATGGCAAGCGCAGTGGAATGCCAAGCATTGCTTTGTAATTCATAGTGTGGTTTGGTTTTACTACTCTCCATGAGCGGTCGTATCGCTTACCACAGGCGAATGACAGGCTTGTCCCGCCATTCATAGTAATTTCATTTTAATGTTGTATTACCTCGAAGGCATCCTCGATCCCGTCCTCAGTGATGTCGGTGTTGGTCTCTCGGGCGCGCGTGACGACGGCCGCGTTGTACTTGAGCACGTAGTAGGTCTCGTCCGTGGCCAGGCATACCAGGTTACCGCTCTCCGACCAGAACACGTTGCGCGGTTGGATCTCGATCCTGAAAACAAAATATTATCAAGGAACCACATTATAAACAAGGAGTTTTATAACAAGACAACTTTTTAATATAAGTCTTAGAGTATATAATGTCTAGAGGAAGCGCTCCAACTTTATAAAAATAGATAAAAATATGGTGGCACCGGGCCACCTTTTTCTGCCCTCCTATTGGCAGAAATTGGAGAGCGTGGAATTCGCACGAATTATTAACTAAATATACTAATATACGAATAGTAACTAAATATACTTTCGGTTATTAACGGATTTTATAGCAATTCGTTGTTAAATAATTACAAATAAAAATCTCAATTTTCACTAATGTAGCAGTGCTACTAACATTACGAACAAATTAATATCTACGTTATGAAAACGCAAATGTATGACAGCAATCCCTTTAGATATTAAATACTCTAAGATAGAAAATAGCGCTTAAACCACACATGTTCCATCTCTATATCTATATCTATATCAGCCCATATACGTCCCACTGCAGGGCACGGGCCTACTCTACAATCGAGAGAATCGACCACCACCACGCTGACCTAGTGCGGGTTGGCGGATTTACATACCGTAGAAATTCTTTAAAATCGCTACGGTATGCAGGTTTCCTCACGATGTTTTCCTTTACCGTTAAAGTGCGTGGTGATTGACTATCAATACACACATAACTCCGAAAAGTCAGAGGTGTGTGCCCTGGGATTTGAACCCGCGACCACCGTGAACATGTAGGCAGCCGCGTCTGGTCCGTTACCAACAGGCCACCACGCAATACGTAACATTAGGCTATGTTAGTTGGAGTAGTTTACAATTTCCATTAATATTACAATAACAACGCTAGATATACAGGGTGAATTTTTCAAGTCGGGATGGCCAAATTCGGAACTATGATATCTTCTTTAAATATTTTAGTGTATATTTCAAATTATTATAGTTTTATATAACCATGTGTTTATAAGCGGTGTAATTTCAGCTTTATTTGATCTTTTATTTATGCGAATTGGTAAACATATAGTACAAATAAAATGTAGATAGACGATCGCGCAGGCAAGCTCGTGCTATTTATTTAGTTCCAGTACACTTGCATAGCTCCACTTTAGATATACACAAGCTAAGCAGATGATGCTTGATCATCTGCAAGTGTTATATTCATAAAAGATACATATATTTCAAAATGCATGAGCTGGCGTCTTCCACACAACCAAAACAAAAAAATAATTTGATAAATACAATAATCGGCATAATTTTTTTAAGATACAATTGACACCAACACGGTATCATTTCGTACGTAATCTTTTGGTAATTTTATTATAGAAATGACTAAAAACTAACAATAGATCATAACCAAATTAGTGTAGGTAGATAGATACCAAACAAATTAAATCGCCACAGCAAATTACACTCGCAATATGATGTTCACAGCAATTATTACGAAACAATTTAAGCAGTTTGTCACATAGTACGTCAACAACCATTATAAACGTAATTCGCAATGCGCGTAGTACTCAACATTCGCTTGCAATATAAAATAAATTATCAACTAGAATGGAAACTAACCGTCTGATCAGTTCCAAATGTTCCCAATCGTAGAATGAGAACGCCATGCCACTGATGGATTTGACGCCCAGCATCACGCCGCCGAAGATACCTGCACAAACATTACTGTTACCTTCTAATTATTATATTTCATGCAGTAAATGAGTGATCAATAGAAGAGTGTTGTGATGTCGCTAGATAAGCTACTAAGTCACTATATAAATCTTTCAGCAAAGATTATGTTCAACAGCAAAAATATTTTCACAAAAAAAAAATATGCAGTATCTTTTCTTTACATTTTTTTAATAACTAAACAATATTACCACTGCTTCGGATTATGAAAATGGATAGAAAAAAACATTTCTATCTGCAGCTTTACTTGTCTAATGTCCGTTATAATTATTGACTATTACACACAAAACAGAAAAAAACAACACACCTTCAGCTCCATATTCGGGCTTAAAGCTCTTCCTCTCCTTGAAATTCTTGAACACCTTGATGGTGTTGGAGTTTTCGAGCGTGGCGTACTCTGAGCTGTCGAAGGCCCAAACGAACTCCTGCGCAGTACCGAAGGCCTTGTTGCGGAGCGCCATGGCCGTGTAGATGATGTACTCGCCGTCGCCACACACCACCACGAAGCGCCCGTTGGGGTTGTGCGCGATGGTCTGGGGGTAGATCTCGCACGAGCCCATGTCCTTCGCCACAACGGGCACGCGCTCGCCGTCTTTGATCTCTGTACCTGCATTGTCACAAATGTTGGTGCAAGTGTATAAAAAGTGCGGCTTGTTGGTAAATAGACCAGACGCCGCTGCCAACAAGTTCACGGGGGTCGCGGGTTCAGGGCACACCTCTGACTTTTCCGGTTCATGTATATATTGATAGTCGACTACCATACACTATTACGATGAAGAAAAACATCGTGAGGAAGCCTGCATACCATAGCGATTTGTAAAGATTTCTGACACCAGGTCACTGTGGTGGACTTTACAGCCTAACCCCTCTCAATTGTGCACTCGATTGTAAAGGAGACCTGTGCCCTACAGTGGGAAGTATATGGGCTGATACAGTGCAGTTATTGCTTAATGAGGAGCAGCGGTGTCATACTAAAAAGGGGTCATGACAAAAAAAATATTATAAAATGTTTTAAAAAAAATATGTTAATTGTGAATAATATCCTTACAAACAACAATGGTGCTACCATACTCTTGTAGTCTTATAATATTCAAAGTGTGCTCGCACACAGGAAAACCATTTTTGCCAATGCAAATCAAACCCACGTATATTAATTTTAAAGACGTTAATGGAGTGAAAGGTTCACGTTACCTTCTGGAAGCGCCTTGAGGTTGACCTGCTGCATCTCGGAGTGCCTCGCCCAGATGATCTTGCCTCCGTTCACGTCCATGGAGATGGCGGGCTCCTCGCGACCCACCTTGATCATTATGGTTCCCTCGTCATACCTGGTCACGACAAACAATTATTAGCTTTCATGCTATGATTATACCTATTGTTTAATTCACACGTTAAATTGACTCTACTTATAATGCAGTCCTTATTTTAACGCCACCTCTGTGGCATCATTCTATTCTAGCAAACCTCATTTTTGCCTTTGATAAAAATTGCATTATTGATATTTAAGGTAACCTAAAACAGCATTGAAACTTGTAAATGCCTATATTTGGTTTTAGATATTGGCAACATTGACAAAAGTAATAAAACTTGGAGAAGTCGCTGGCTGCAGGCTGCTATCAACAAGTCATTAAAATCATCTTATGTCCACGTTCAGCAAGTCTTTCTGGTGATTAAGATGATGATGATCAAAAAACATTTATTCTTCATTTACCTATATATTTTTTACACAATAGGTCTTGCAAATGAGCAAACATCTCATGATAAGTGATCAATGCCACCCATGAACATCCACAACGCTAGGATTATAGATATGTTGCTGAACCGTCAAATAGGGAGGGCAGTGGGAAAGAAAAAAGGATCGGAAGAGGAAATTACCCTTTGCATAGGGCTTTCGGCAATCTCTCTCTCCCAAATAACCCGACAGCAAAGCTTTTGTTTCACGTTGGTTTTCTGTGAGACAGTGGTACCGCCCCGGACGAGCCTGCCCATTCATACTGAGTCATGACTGACAACTGCTTGGCTCTACCACTTTTACAAACATTGATTGTTGCCAACTCACCCTATCGCGACGTTATTGGAGCCGTGCATGGAGGATATGGTCCAGACGCGCTCGAAGCCGTAGTTGAGCGAGAACTCGAGCCGGTAGGTGCCGGCGTGCCATATCCTGATGGTGCCGTCCTCCGAGCCCGTCAGCAGGATCGGCAGCTCGGGGTGGAACGACACGGCTGATACGTTCTGCACGTGACCTGCACATGACAGTGGTGACGTACATATCGTGGTAATATGTGTCAATGTTGAGGCGAAAGATTTCAGCTCACATCATATTAGAAAGTGTTTGTGCAGTTATCGAAGGCACGGCAACTATTCCCAGCCAATTTCCGTCTCTTCCAAATGTGTATAGGTATTATATAAAGGAATTTAATATACGAATACAACTAGCTACACGAGCACATCCTCCGTGCTGCCCTTTTTTGCAAAACCTAACGAGAGTTTTCATGATTGTTAAAATATAAGCATGCTTTCACGACGGCAAAAAACTCCGGTAAATACCCTCTGTGGTATACATTAGATTTACCACCAAATGCACCTTATCTAAAAAACAATAGGTAAGGTAAAATGAATTACCTTCAAGCGTCTGAACGCACGTCTTGTTCTGGTAGTCCCATATTTTGACGAGGCGGTCGTCTGCGCCGCTGATGAGGTAAGGTTTGTCGCCACCGTGGTAGTAGTCCACGCAGTTCACGCCTTTGTCGTGACCCTCCAGCGTGAAATTGGAAATGGAGGACCCTAGCTGCCACACCTGGGAGACACAATTACCATTATCTTTGGTTAACAATAAAGTTTTATTAACTGAAAACTTTGTTCTCTAGACACAACATAGGGATCTTCAAAAACAGTTTAAACTTTTAAGGTAAACAATACATTGTTGATTAGTCGAGAGTAGTCAGTGTTATTGTTGATGATGATCACTTATATGTGGCCTGCGTGGTTGTTTGACTCCTTCCACGACAAAAACAATATATTGTGCAGAATAGTATAGCTAGAATGGTCCAGCTTATGTATACAGTCTGAGCAGACCTCCACAATTATTGTGTCGACTGGTGAGAGTTAGACATAACACATCGATAGACAATATCTACATTGCACTTACCATCAGTCGCATTGTAATAATGTTATAATCCCAGTATAAAAAGGACTGCTTTGGTGGTGCAGTTGTACGATTATAACGCTAAGGTCTCGGGTTAGAATCCCGGTTCGGGCAAAATGATATTTGATTTTTGTATTCAATATCACCCCGGAGTCAGGTACTTGTGCCCGATATGGTGATAGGCTCTATCACATTGTGGGATGGAACATACAAGGCGAAACGCCGGTGTGCTGGTGGCACCTCTGCCTACCCTTTGTGGGAAAGAGGAGTGAGTATATGTATGTAAAAAGGAAAGTTGCTCACTTTGACTGTGGTATCAAGACTGGCGCTGGCGAATGTGTTGTTGTCCTTGGGGTTGATGACGATCTGCATGACGTAGTGCGTGTGGCCCTCGAACACCTGCTGGCACGCCCAGTTGCGGTCCCAGTTCCACAGCTTGATCAGCAGGTCATCTGCAAACATCATCATATCGTGAATATGTGAATTATTACTATCCTACTCGCAATGATAATCTATTTTTAGTATTACTTTGAAAAATGTACCACGAATTGATTTTACAGACTCGTTTGCATCATATCATTAGTCGATAATAAGATCCAATAGCCTACTCTCGTAAGAATATACGAAAAACACATAGTCTGCTTATATTTTGAGTTTGTTTTAATTATCGAGGTAAGTCATGTTTAGTGAGGCAACAATGACTGAGAATCTTGAATCTGATTGACTACCTTCCCTGTTCCCCAGATAAGTGTCAATACAATGCCCTGTTCTCAGAAATTAATAGAACGCCACGGTCCATGAAATTTCATATTTTAGCATTAGACACAGATGTAGGGAAAAATGTCTTTGAAGAAATCAATTTGAATGTCGATCGATATCATTATTCATGGATCAAAGGAGCTCTATATATTTATAACACGGCAAGTAATAAGGTAATGTGAAGATCAATAAGGACGCCCCCCTACAAGGTGAACGGAGGACATAATAAAAATTGAAAGAAATTGGTTGATGCTGGCAGTTATCTAGCGTTGTCTATCTATCTGCGCTGGATATCTTTGCAGAATTCACTGGACTTCTGTTGGCTGAAGAGAGAGAAAAAGACGGGAAATATGAATGAACTCACCACTGCAGGTGAGTATGTACGGCTGTGTGGGGTGGATGGCGATGCAGCGGATGTAGTCGGAGTGCGCCTCGAAGGAGTGCACGCGCTCCAGTGTGTTGTAGTTGAACACGCGGATCTGCATGTCGTCCGAGCCCGTGATCACCCAGTTCTTGCGCGGGACGAACTTAGCCGTCCTCACGGGCAGGTCGCATACCTGGACAAAACACAAGAACACACTTCATACAAATAATATACACTTTCGACGTATTTTCCCCCTATAACCATGTTATGCAATCGGAATTTTTCAGGCAATCTCCCTATAGATACGATTTTCGATAGATATGATGTTGTAGGCGAGACCATAATCTTGATGTGGGTAAAATAAATTCCCCGAATCCCATTTAGTTTGGCCTTTAAAAAATATTATAGAGGACAAATGCAGCTTCAATCTTATTAAAAAAAAATCGATGTATGCAAGCCGCCTCTAACAGGCCATTTTTAGATGTAGGAAGAGGCCTATGTTCATCTGTGGACTTTCTGTGGCTGAAGAAAATGATGATTATGACGATTTAGTAATGCCAGTATCTTCGCTAGGAATAGTGGAAAATGGAGCTAAATTATTATTATTTATTTATCATGAATAAATAACACCGTAAGGCGCGATGTATGTTTAAAAAAAGTTAGTGCTTATTCCTTAAAGGTCAACAACACAATGATAAATTTACAGGAATCGTAGTTATTTATAGATAATGTTCTATCAGGCGAACTGCTTCCTCGCCCAGTTTGCGTTAAAGGTCACGCCCACGCCACCTCAACGACGAGGCTTTTTAACTATAATATAATTACCCACTATGCTTTTACACAATATTGGCTAACTTATTTCGAATAGTATTAATATAATATGTATATGTATATTTACAAATATTGTATACTCTTGAATAAAGCAGATAAACAAAAGGCGCAACTTGAATTTTGCCACAGAGGCACAAGCAAGGCAACATGTTATTTACAACTTTCACTCTGCCTGTAATTTCCTTTATTTATCTACTTATGGCTTTAGACCCAAATTATACTAAAAAGGTATGTATGGAAGCAGGAGCAAAAAAATAACTCGGCAAATTGTTTATTAATAAATTTTTATATTAAAGACATTTCTTAGGTCCAAATGTTCATGACATTTGTAATATTAATTTTAATATTTAAAAAACCTGATGAGTTGTTATTGTCAATCCAGTAGTGAACAAAGGTCTTCCTCAAAGATTTGAATGTTAGCAAAGCGATTACCATCCTGCAAATATTATTTCCTTTCAATGACCTTATGCACCATTTGAAATGAAAGAGATACCAGTCAATTGGTGTTGCATTGATTTAAAACAATAATGTTGTGCATTACAAGTGCCTTAACTGGTCTTTAAATGCAGCCGAGTTACGTTCAATCAGTTTGTAGTCACACATTCAGGATGTGCAAATTAAATATTATGGTTTGTTGATAACTGCAAAAACTCATTGTTTTATAGCTTCAAAGAGGAATGTATGAACTATGGAATCATAAGGACCTTAATTCCATTCCTGAGAATGCACTTGTAGTTGCTTTTGTTTCAAAATAATTGTGGGTTCTGGATATATGTTCTAAAGAATTGAGTTCATGTATCGAACTGTAAGATCATAAAACCTATGTCTCTCATACAATTTCAATCCAAGAAATAATGTTGCGATTATAAAATATTTTCAATTAAGAAGCTGTTGAAACATCAGATAGAACTTTAGCACTTGAATATGTCAGACCAATATATTATAATTAATATTATTTCTGTTATTACCTAACAGTAATGTGGGTAATTAATTATAATATATGTGTGCAAAACAACTATTTTTTGTTACTTTTATTGAAAGACATTACAAAATAAACATTTACATATATAACATGCCATATTCCAATAAATGTATATTTAAGCATTATAATTTATTAGTCATTACAATATTTTATTTACTTATCTTCAAGTCAATTGTAGGAGAAACTGTTACAATTCATTGAATATAATTGTTTGGAATTCATAACACGACTGAAGGAAGTAGAATAATGTTGATAACACTGAGTAAGTAATGGAACTAATTTTTTCATTGTTCAGTTTTACACATATTTTTATATATGACGTGTGTATAGTGAATGGTGTAATATTTACAATTTCTTAATGTAGGTAGCCTGACTATAAGACTGACCTGACTTATCAAATTATGTTTTGTTTCATGAAAATGGCAATTAATTGTGAAATGATTGACTAGTAAAATTATAATGTGAAATTCTAAAACCTGATTCTAGTATTCTGCACCATAGCAGTTGTGTAATCAATTAGCATCAAAGATGATGCAATAAATGGGCAGACCACACAAATTCATTTATTAGAAAAACAGATGAAGTAGCAAAGAATTATAGTTTGGGGATCTCAACAATGGAAGCCTACTATCTGGAATTGTACAATTAACATTGAATGACAATGTCAAATTAGGGAAAGTTATTTTCATAGGCACATTCTATTCTAATTGTACAACTACAGTAATGAATTAAAAGTAAACCTAATTTATCACTTAAGATTTCTTCATATTTCATCAGAACTTGCCTGACTTTTCAAAAATCCTGTAGTTAAAAGAAAAACATGATAAAATAAAGTAGTCAATAAAATCTGGGTTCATGATACCCATCTGAAATAAAAACTTGTGCTTATGTATTCATAATTCAAACGTTTCCAAATGATAATCTTACTTGAGAGTATATTGTGTTGAGCGCAGCATGCAGAGCAATAATAAATGTATAAACTATGGATATGTAGCATTTCAGTTTTATTCTGAGATGTAAGCTCTAGGAACACCGAACCGATCAAGATGAGACATTACAATATGAAAAATTTTTTAATAGAACAAAATACATGTTAATTAGCATTTAAACCATATTGGTTATGAAGACTAAGCAAAAACAATTAATAGTATGATAACATTTTGTTTATTGATAAAGATAATTGTCTTTTCATGTTTAGATAACACATCATAGTAAAACTTGAAAAATGATGTTCATTTAATTTCATAATTATTGTAAGGACTGATGTCTCAAATACAACACTATTGTACATTTTAACAGCCAATTTATTTTAATTTTTACATATTAGAACAACTAAATGTCCCTTTTGTGTCCCATAATCATGGCTGAGTAACTGCAACATCCCCCCTCACACAATAATACTACCCAACAACACAAATATGATAATGTAGAAGACAATTGACCAACAATCCCACCACAATAACTGGTTCTGACAAAGAGAATTCTAATTGGACATACACCTATACTTAGTGGACTATGTGGTGTCATCAATGGATGTATAAAATGCAATTTCTAATTTTTACCTCGAACCTCTTGATTTGTGCATGTGTCTCGTAGTTCCATATGTTGACGTCGCCGCTGTACAGCGAGCACAGGAGCCATGGCTCCGTCGGGTGCTGATCCACACACTTGACGCGATCCGACCGCGCCGTGAGCTTCCTCTTGATGTCCAGACGCAACGGCTTTGGAAACACAAGGATACACGTTACCGCCATCGCGTACACCATGTAATACAGCAAATTTCACAAGCATTACATCTTATTGATGCCGACATTACAGAGATGACCAACTGGTGACGATGCTTTATCTACGTGGCGTAAACTTTGCCATATCATAATATATCTAACGCACATTCCTTTAACTACTTTATATTGTAAATGTAATGTTTCTTACCATTTTTAATAGTTAAAACATGAAAAATTGTCATGCAGAAACACGGGATTACTATATGTTTGACAGGGTGGGTGGACGTGTCACTTAAGTTTTTTTCGAACGCATCACCGGTTTCAGATACACGTCCAAAAAATTATAATTTATCGATTTTTTTATACCTCACTTATTTTAATTTGTTAATAAAATCTTTGAATCTGAGATATTAATTAAATATGTGACATTTATCAAATATACATATGGATGAAAATAAAGGCTTTGGTACCTATTCTGACATCTCAACCATCGATTCCATTATTCAAGAATATCCGAAAATACACACAATACTATTTAAGTTACTATTTGTACTAAATTATTAAAAAGCAAAGCGCAATAATGATTACTTGTAATGTGCGCTTATAATTCAGCTTGTAATAACTTTTATGAATTAGAATGTTTCATTTGAAAACCTTTAGTATAGGAGCTAGCAACGTTTTCGAGAAAGAATTTTAGGTCAGCTGATTTTGTGATATGTCGTCCTTCTTGCACTTTCGGTTAGAGTCTGGGCTATCTGGCTGGCGGTAGCGGTTGCGTTCTTTAGTGCGCATCCTACCTGTCCAGGTAATAATCCTGGATTTTAATATCATTTTAGAAGGCGTAATTTTTAATTTTTTGTTTTTAAATAAGTCTACCTGACATACTTTTTTTATTGCCAGACATTTTTGACAATGCTAACTATGTGCCATACGCGATTATTTATTATTTTTTTATAAAAATTTCAAAGTATTTTATAATGTCTGTAATTTTAATATTATGTTATTTAAAGATAAAAAAACTTAAAATAAATTTGCCAGACATTAATTCGATTGTTAAGTCTTGAATTAAAATGAAAAAGTCATGAAAAGTATTGCAGTATAATGCTAGTAGTCCGAGAGAGTCAGTTGCAGAATAAGTCGAGAATGATACAGAGAACCATTACGACAGTAAATAAATAATAATAAATAAATAAATACACCCAACAGTCACATACATAGTCCTGACCCCACACTAAGATCGAGTCTTGTGTCGTGGGTATCAGAAACTACGAGAGACTTTTCGGTCTCACAAACACCCAGACCCGAAACAAATACCTGTGGATCACACAAATATTTGTTTCGGTGCGGGGATCGAACCCGCGGCCTCTCGTTTCACAGGCGGTGTCTAACCAACTGCGCCACGGAGGCTGTCTTGACTTTGATGACTTTTCATTGTGCATATAATAAAAAATAATAATAATAACCGGAAACTATAGAACACATAACTGCGGGATGTCCACTACTAGCCACCAAACAATACACAGATAGGCATAATAACGTTGCCAAACAGATACATGCATTGCTAGCAAAAAAATATGACCTAATAAATAACATAGAACCCTATTATAAATAATATAAACCTAAAAGTGTCTTAGAGAATCATCAAGCTAAATTATACTGGGATAGAGAAATAATTACAGACAGAACTACTAACAATAACAGACCCGACATAACATTAATGAAGAAAGACGACAAGACTACATATTTAATCGATATTTCCGTTCCGAATACCGAAAATTTGCGCCAAAAACACATTGATAAAATCCAGCAGTATCTACCATTAGCTGAAGAAATACAACAGATGTGGCACCAAAATCAAGTCAGAATAATCCCTATAATAATATCTTCAATAGGAGTTGTCCGTTTTACAGCTCTAATGACAAAATATCGTAATTTATCTGAAATTAATTTCTCGTCAACAGTAGATCTTCCCAGCACATCTAGTTCAACTTCGTTATCAAATACTGCAGTAGATGTTAGCGAAACCCTGCCAGATAATACGTCTCAGAATTCACATACAGAAGTTAATATCCAAGAAATTGACACTTCTAATGCAATTAACAAGTGCTTTTCATACCGTGTTGAAAGTAATAAGGTTATTAAAACTGTTGAAGATGTACTATCTTGCGAAGAACAAGAAGAAGCCGATTCTCAAATAATAATATATCACATTTGTCAAATAAATGTCGATGGCGAAGTTGTAATACGCTGCTCAGACACAGATATTTTAATAATACTTCTTGGTAACATGGAGCATTTGAATGCATCACTAAAATCTGGGTAAATTTGGGCGTGGGGAATTATGAGCGATTTATAAGCGTCATCAAGTACACGAAATTCTAGAGAATTCTTTATCGAAAGCTCTACCGTGCTTTTATGCACTCACTGGATGCGACTACACACCAGGTTTTTTCCGGAAAGGCAAACTTCGATCTTTAAACTGTTAGAACAATCAGAAGAGTATCAATTAGCCTGTCAAAATATTATAACAGATGATGAAGAATTGCTGGATGAGACATTTAAGATCTTAGAAAAGTTAATTTGTCATATTTACGGAGCTCGGGATTCATGGAACGTCAATGAACTTCGGTGTCATCTGTTTTCAAACACATATCGGTTTACAAAATCAGATGATAATTTTGAAAAAACAAAATCGTAATTTTGATCCATCAAGCCTACCACCATGCAAAGCTGAATTTTATCAGCATTTACTACGAGTTCGTTACGTTACAAAGTTTTGGAGAAATGATCATTTACAACAACCAACATCTCTATCACCTCAAGTTTCCGGCTGGACCATAAATATGATTTTATCTGGTTTGTTGGAGAGCAATTGCCATCATTAGTTGCCGACATTATCATTAAAGGTAAAAATTAAAAATAAAATACTAATAAATTTATTTGCCGATAGATTATAAAATGTTTCATTCTTTTACAGATAATAACTTATTACAAGACGATGACATTTCAAAAGACGACGATGACAATAAAAATGACAACAGTGCTGAAGATGATGATGATGATGATAATTATCAAGATGCCTCTGTTTTTTTTGTGATAAAATTATGGATTGAAAAATATAATTTTTGGTTATTTTCATCCTTGAGATTGATTATTATATTATTTTGTACAACGATAAATAGTTATTTTGATACTATATTAATCCACACATTAATTCAATAGTTTTTAATTAGTTCTATGTAATTTATTCGACTACTATTCCTAGATCAAGCAAAATGATACCACATCACTTTTCACTTTTAGGTCGGTCTGGCTGAAGGTTTAACAATCGAATTAATGTCTGGCAAATTAAATTTAGGTTTTTAGATACTTAAATAACATCATATAAAAATTACAGCCATACTGAAATACTTTGAAAAATAATATTTTTTTAATTCAAAATTAGCGTCTGGCATAGTTTAAACAACAATAGAAATATCTGGCAATAATAGATTCATGTTGCAAAAAGTTCAATAAAAATAATAATAAAGGCAAAAAACTTCTTAAAATGATTTTAAAATTCGATATTTTACCTGTATAGGTAGGCTGCGCACTGACGAACGCAACCACTACCGCCAGCCAGATAGCCTGTATGACGTCCGGGAGAGTGAGAGAGATAGCATATCTAAAAACTGGCCTACCTGAAATGCTTGTTTTCCAGACGTTGCTAGCTCCCGTACCACTTTCAAACCTAACTTTCATTCAAGTTTCTTCAAATTTGTAGCACACATTCCACAAGTGTCCTCGTTACTTACGTGGGTTATCCAAATGACCTTATTCATCTTACGCCCAATGAAATAGGCTATAGCGTTATCGTGTAAATTATCAAGTCATATACAATCTAATATTAATTGTACGGCTAAAGTTTATACAGGGTACAAAGAGAATATAAAACACTACGTTATATCTGACAGGGTCGTTACCAGGCATCGTTTTCGGTCGCGGTCTTGATATACCCTGTATGCGGTTCACCAAGAACAAAAGTGGCATACAGCTCTATGTAATTCACCATTATACTTACGTAGCTTTCAATTCTATACTTTTGATTAATAATTATGATAATGAATATCTTAGCATACAAACTATATAGATCTAAATAAATTCATAAGCACACATTGACTTTTTAATTTGTCTTCCCAACAGTTCCATAATTTATTATGAAACCATTTTTTAGAAAGGCAGGCCAAGCAGCTTCAAAGACAAATGAAATCTTTTGGGTGTCTTTTATAGGACAAGAAAATTATAACAAATTTAGATTAGACAGATAGGTAAATAAAATTCAAAACTCTACCTCAACACAATTTATTTTTGACCACCAAAGTTTTTAAACAGCAATTTGATACAAGAAAAACATTGAGAAGCTCTAAAACTATCACCATATCATAGCCACAAAATTTTGCGAATTATTTAATAGTAATAATTGTTAATCACATACGAGAAATTTAACAACGACCAAGTATTTTTAAACATCAACTTCTTGCTTATTACGAAATGTGTTACATTCACTTTAGTGCGATACAAATATTTAGTAAATTCATCGTAAATGTAGAAGGAAGCATAATCGAAAGAAGAATAGGTATACACACATTATAGAATTGGTTCCACATAATAAAGATAGGATTGAGACCGCACAAATGTCAACAAATAGTAATTTAATTATCGATTCTTAGAATTATTATAATGTCTCCGCGAAGCTCTTGATTGAGAAGTTTGCGTACATTTATTTATTTATATGGAAACTAGGATAGGGAAAAATATAATTATTTTATATTAAGTTTGATATCAGTTCATCTATTCTCCTTTTATAACTTAATTTTCAAAAACGCAGTCATAATATCTTAATCACTATGCAGTACTACATTTAAAACTTAACTGCATGTAATACAAGCATTTTCAAGAAGATTGTAAGTGGCAATTACGAGAAATATGTCTACTTCTACATGAAGGCTGTTGGGTATAAAACATTGGCCATAGAAGCCGTGAGGTCAATCAATCAACCACAGTGACAATTTTTTCATACTACTAAAATGATAATTCATAAATAAGTTCTTTTTATGCCATTTTCTTTTGATATCCGTCATTACATTCATCTACAGATGCAGCCCACTGTATGCAGGCCCCACCTACAGTCTATATAAAATCGTCAGCAAGATATTCAAAACAAATATTTTTCATAAAACAATATCTTCATAACGAACTTTGATTATTCCACAATATTGACGAATATGCAGTTGATGGGAAATGATCGCCGTCTACCAAGACCCACAATACATATTCGAAGATCGAGTGTTAATTCCTGATCATGGAAGAAGGCTGGTAAAGTGAGGAGCTTATGCTATTGTTTTTTAAAAATTATTTCGAAACTATTAGAACCAAATTTTCTATTTAATAGTCACTTACAATCTCCTTTCTAAAATTGCTCGAGGTGTATAATATAAACAATTGGCCTGTTATAATATATAACTTATGTAGCTAAAGATCAAGAGTCCTTACAGATAATCTACCAACATCAAATATTACTGATTCCTCACAAACATCGATAAATATGCGCAAATTTTAAATAATTATGGTATAGACGATTAAACATGTACACGAATCGAAACTACATACATTAATACAATTGAAATTTGATCTGATTGACATACACTACTTTTAATATGTCCTAAGTATAAATGGCAACAACAATTTATAATGAATACAACATCAATGGGAAGCACAAGGGTTACACATAGATTTTTTAACATTGAAATTTAAAACATTGTCATGATTGTACATGGCTGTGATATCGCCAATGGTTATTCTATGCTGTGTTGAGTCAATAAGAAATCCAGTTACCATATATTTCATATTTCCATTCTATCACGAACCATTTACACTCAAGAGTTCTAAAACATTAGGTCATGGCTAATAATAATGTTACATTCATTCTCCACTACATTAAACGGTAATTAGCATATATAACGTCAATACAGATTAATTCACTTCGTTCCTTAATACACAATATATGTAGTATATGCGGGTAGGATAGCCAGTTCATAATTATAAAGAAAGGATGTCAATAGATTTAAATAGTGGCCTATGCAGCCAAGACTTATTAGGGCGTTTGCACACGGCGTATTTTTAACGTGCCGAGGACGAGCGTTTCATGAACGCGCGCTCACGGCCCTGTAGACCACCAAAGGTTTACTATGCAAAGGTTTAGGTTAAGTTATAAGTACCGGCACGGATCTTGAGCGCTGGCCGTTACTTGCGCAGATGTCGATTTTTGGGTCTCTTTAGAGGTAGATGAAGAAGGGGGGCGGGGGCATTATAGCATCGGCCAGTGATTGGTTCACTACGCAACGCCATATTGTTGTTATGCCTAATTCATTCATTGCGTTTGTTCAATTCATTCATTTATTTTGTCCTTAAGTTTACGATGCGCAAAGCTATCCCCACTCTGTCGCCGAGCGCTCAAGATCCGTGCCGGCGGTTATACTGCGTCTGAATTGGGTTTAAAGCGCGTTAGCGCACGACTTCTACGGTTCCTCGACGCGTTAAAAATACGTGTACAAAGGTCTTACTGGTCTGATAAATAATTTCCAAAAAAATTGCATTATAAAAAGAACCTCTTCCTTTTTGAATTCAGTTAAAGAAAGGTCCAGCCAACAAAGAATGTATCGAGAGATTTATTAGAAAAAATCCTTTAACTTTGGTTTTCTATATAAAATTGTATATGAGTGTCCGGGTTCCATCGAAAATAGAATATAATATCCTACATTGTACTTTATTATGAAATAAACCAGTTATAACTAAAGTAATAGTAATTTCTACAGCGACATGATGTATGAATTTTGATTTTGCTAATAATGGAAAAAAAACATGCCTAAAGGCAATATTTACATCAAGATATAGGTATTCCATTATTTAAGTCCGCTAAATTTTCAACGCCGGACGTATATTACAGCACATCCACTATATTTTTTTCAATTGAGTTTCGACGGAACCCTAAAACATCGAAATGTACAACCATTCAGTGAGTAAACTTAAAATAACTTATATATATTACTCTATAGACATTATTTACAAATAACAGATACCTAGACACGTCGTCATTAAATAATAAAAGATAAGAAAACATTTGTTCCTATGTCAGTTCGAAATGTATACTAATATATTAACTCCATGGATTATTACATTCTATCAAACAACTGCGGCACTAATATTTTCACAAAGATTATATCAAATATAAACTTTATTTATCATAAATAAAATCCATTCTGAATGACTAACAATTTTATACGAAAAATATCCTCTCTCACATGTTGTGAAAGTTACCTTTGTCAAATTATGAGTGTAACGACCGCACTCAGAGACTTTTAATGTCAATGAAATTGTTCCTTAGTATAGATTCTCTTTGTAAAATCTACACTTAGTAATGATTTAGTTGACATAAAATGCCTCTGGGTACGGCAGTAAGACAAGAACATTGTTACGGGTGGCCTTCTTTTTTCGAGACCACTGTTTATATCTGCTAGCATTAAAGATTGTGCAATATAGCACATAATAATTCCATGGTCAACACTAACTCTCACTACATTGAGCCAGAGAGAAGCAGGAAGTCTATGAACAGCTTCATTTAGTTGTATAATTTTAAATTTACATATTTAGTTATGAACAATGGTTTACATAATCTAATGAATAGAGACAGTATTATTACATTTTAATGTGATCAATGTGTATTATGTTGTCACATATCTAATAATGTATCTAAGAAACTTTTAGATCTGTTAAAGTTTTCTAGTTTTTTCATATTTAGGAATCTATATATTCCTGCACGATCCACAATAGACCAGAGTGTCTACTCGCCCAACAAACTATTCTACAAAATTGTAGAGCTTTCCTTAAGCAACCCAATTAGCTCGTAGAGTATTGATATTCCCTTAAAGACTCAGTTTTGTCGTTACTACAATTCCTATCAATTGCTATACATAATCATCCTAAAAAAGCAGAGATAATTTAACAGTGCAAACCACTTATTTCAGATAGAATAAATACTATCAATAGTGCAATGTTGAAACCTAACCAGTCCCTAATGAACCCTAACTTGAAGTGCGACTGAACTGTTACGAGGCGCATAGTTGTTGAAATGTGCAGACTTCACGTGTGAGCGTGATTTTTCACCTACATCGATGTAGTCTAGTCAACAAGTTCAAAAACGTGATAAATAGAGATAAAGGTCCTAAAAATATGAGCGATAGCTCATTCGATTCGGAATCACCTCTAGAAAAATGTTTTTGAAGGATTTTGGGGCAGGTAAAAAATTGCAATTGATATTAACAAAATAAGATGAAAAAAAAAATGATATTTAGTCTTTCGTTAATAACTCAAAAAAAATTAACATTTAAGCAATTTTGAAAAAAGTTCGTTGAAGAGGAGGAAATTTCCAATAAAAAGGTCTCGACTGGAAGGGAACTTTAACTCCATTATTTATAATTTTAATTTGACGTTGAAAATAGGGCTCCGCTCTGTATTTACGGCATGCGCGCGCTGCCGCTAAAGAGAGTTTATCAAAAGAAATATTTTTTTTATAACATGTCATTTTAAAAATTTGAAAAAATTCTAGTAGCTTCTGAACACTTGAATGAATCGAGCCCCGTTGAAAAAAAAAGTTTTTGAAAAAAAAAAAACATTTTTCTAGAGGTGATTCCGAATCGAATGAGCTATCGCTCATATTTTTTAGGACCTTTATCTATATATATCACGTTTTTGAACTTGTTGACTAGACTACATACAATATGAGAGCATGACGGAGACCATGAACAACCCATGATCTACATTACGCGAACACGCAACTCCAGCGCGTCCGAGTGTTGTATCAGGCGCGCGGAGCTGATGACCCCGTCGGATGGTGTTTTAGCTACAGCATTGCTTAGGGATCTCTGTCCTGTGCGAGCCAATCTGAGTGTTCTTTCGATTACTTAAGATAACTTTTATACAGCAACGTCGAGTGTGCCGTGTCCCGGTCCTGCTCCAACAGGAACAACACGTCGCGGTGGTTGATTCTCTTCAGCCGTGTCCGGAGAGCTAGTTGGCTGCGGCCAGTCTGTGAATAGCAAGTAGTTAAATGATTCTCTCATTAATGGAGAAGTAATTGTATACATATTCAAATTATGCTGTGTTCACTTTTTGCAGATTAATCCGAGTGAACCTTTCTAATGAGCTACTTTGTTAATTACATAAGCGTAAGAATTCTACGAAGTTATTATGTGCTCAGTAATTAAATTTTATCTATGACTATCATTAAAATGTTCTTTAAACTCTGACAGCTAGTTGTGGAATTCTAATTAATTTATAATTTGTTACATGAAGTGACCAAAAAATACCAGTTGAATTTTGGGACGTTAATCTATTTAGTTGAATATAAAGAGAATTTAAACATTTAATGACTCAGCGTAAATGGGCATGCTCAACTGGCGTGAAGCGGCATCATCGCTGTCGATTTTCGTTCGGTAGTGGAATTGCCACATGCCCGATACCCTTATCCTCTTCCCATGCTTTTTCCTTCTGGCTCTCCTCTCAATTAGATGGTCCGGCATCACATCCATGATCCAGCAGTGGATGTTCACGAGCAGCATGATCACTACTATCAGGTGACCTTAGTAAGCTGGACCATTTTTTTCCCTCTTCCACCCGTTTCCGTCCAAAGCTATCTTCCACCAGTTGGTATCAAAATGGTTCAAGTCATCTCCCACCTTCTGCGCTGCCCACCGCGAGGTCTTTTTAAGTTTTGTGGAGTCCATGCGTACTGGTACCTATGAAATAAATAAAAACAATTACATTGGCGAATCCAGTGCTGCTGCTGGAGCCGCTGGAGCCGTTGTCGCCGCCGCCGGGCGCGTCCTGTCTGGGCTTCTTGCGCGGCCCGATGGCTTGCAGCGCCGTCAAGTTGGCCTCGCGCTGCCGCAGCTCCTCCAGCTCGGCGCGCTGCATCTCCTTCGCCTGTAAGTTCAACATTCAAATTTAGCTAACCAACTACTACTTAATTATTCTGGAAAATGTTAAAAATCTAAAAAAGATGTCTTTATACCCATTTCCACTAGGTCCCGCAACATACAGATGGCAGTTGGTGTTTATGGTATCGGGCTAACCTAGCATAAGCACCAGCAGTATCTCATTACAATTGTTACTTAGCCTATGCACTTACAATTAATTTAATAAATGTTTTATTCCTATTATTATTTTTATTAAATTTAACAATTCCTTGGTTATGGCATAGAGAACATTGAAAAATAGGGTGTCAAATGCACCATGAAGAGTAAGCTTATCAGCAGTGTATCCACAGTCAAAGAGACAGATATAATTGTGATTTCTGTTGAGCAATAATCACCTTTCATGTGTAGACAATCTCTCCAGATTGCAGTAAATTTCCCACCAAGTGAGTATTAGTTAATTTTCAATCTAGTATTAGAAAAAACAAGAAATGACCAGAGTCATATGATAATTGGAAGAGTGATTACAAAGTATGTTTAGACTATTCCACATTGGCTTGTAAGGTATACTTTGTGACTTTAAAGACACTGAATGTTTTCCAAAATGGTTTTATACTCCTTTGAAATCTGAGTGATGTCAGTCACTGCCTGTTTGAACATCTCACCTTGGCTTTCAGTTTCGCCTGTTCCGGGTCCTCGGTCTTGGAGCGCGACTTGGCAGCACGCAGCAGCATCTCCCGCTCCGAGTCCTCGCGCCGCTTCTTGTCCACGCGGTCCAGCTCCTCCAGGAACTTCAGCTGGCCCTTCACGTCTTGCGTCACCTCGTACCGCGAGTCAGTCTGATAACAAAAGAGACCGTTGGTTTCGACGTCTAATAATAGTATACGCCCACATGGAACTACATGAGAAAGCCAAATAAAACTACTACAAGCACTGCAATCCTCATTCCATAGTTTAGGGGACACTGAGTAAACATAATATACCTACAAGTATAAAATAGTGAAGTTGCAACAATTTAGGTTAAAGTAGGGGGCCACCCTATGTCCTTGTTAGGGTTAAATAGAAAAAATATTAACCGTCACGATGGTTTCATTCTCACATTGAGAAAACATCTAATCATAGCCTAATTTAACGAGATTACGACGAAATGTGATCCAATGCAATTTAGCAAAATATATCTATTTGATGAGATTGGGTGCACGCTTTAGATATAAAGCAGCATTTTTACTGTAACACATATCAACTGCATTTTGAAAAGTTGTGATAACTTTCTAATATTTCAGTGCATTTACAAAAAGGACTCGCTTTATAATGGCCAGTAATACTACATAAAAATACGCATATTACAAACATAAATCGCATAGGTTCAGAAGCAACACTCATACACCGCACCAGCAAATATAAAATACAGCAAAACATATTTTCCTACTATTGTAGTATTTCGCAAAATGGCTATCATAGCAAACATCAGCTTCTATATGAGAATTATAAAGTAATTGCTATTGCAAAGCTACAAATGTCAGGGATTTACCTCCTCATGGTCCTAGATGAGCCAATAGCAGTTACGCTTGCTTTATGCATTGGAAATGTTCTCCTTGGGCAGACAAAAAATCATTACTTCTGAGTCATCTTGACATCTACTTTTGTTTAAAATTAATTAAATATTTTAACAATTAACTTATGTGGCTAATGCTTATATCTTTATGCTACATTTTGTCATGGACCATTTAGGGACAACAGTTTAACATTCTTAAATACATATACGTACATCCCATGACCTTTTAATATTTTGCCTGTGATTCTTTAATATTGTATTACAAATCAAATACAGTTTGAGTTGTAATTAAGCAATGAATGCATCACATTGTCTCGAATGACTACATGGCAGTCATGAGATCTACAAGATGTGTGCGTCCCTGCCGGGCGCGTCATACGCACCTTAACGACGAGGTCGATCCTGTGCTGGGCGATGGCGGCCAGCTTCTCTATCAGGTTCTTGAGTCTCTCGTGGACGGCGTGGCTGAGCAGTCCGGCCACCTCGGGAGAAGGCTCCTCCAGATTGTGCTTAAGGGCAATGGCTTTCACCCGCGCCTGCATCACACTCATTGGCACCAGGTATTCATCCTTGCACGACCTACAAGGTGACATCAGTTTCAAACATTGAAATGGATGGTGGATTAAATATTCCTAAGTTATAATCCAGTAGCCAGTGTAAGTTTAGAAGCCTTAATAAACCCGTTCATTTAGATTTTAGAGCCAGTGGTGAAACCTGTGGCCTCGGATTACATGCTCAGACCAAGGTAAATGTCTGTAAGACCCACAAATATTTCTTGCGGGTCTTAACATTGCAAGATTAAGAAGTATCTCACAGTTCCTGACTCCTACGACATCTAGTATGTTACTGACTAGTGTGGTGTTAGAATGATGTATGTGCTCACCTGATCTGCGTGCCGATGAGTTCGGTGGAGCCGAGGATCCTCTGCGTCTCCTCGGCCAGGTTGACGCCCCCCATGGCCGCGACGTCGTTGATGTCATCGTCACCCGCCATTTTGTCATCAGCATACGGCTGTGAGGAAAATTGTGATTTCTTCTCCTTCTCCTTCAGCAACGACTTTCCAGGAGTAAGGACAGTAGAGAGAGCCGCAGAGGGGACCCCAGAGCGGGGGAAGTTGGTTTTACTGTTGACCGTCATTGATTTGCCACCACTCACTTTGCTTACGTTGATCTTCGTATGCACAGGGATGTTCTGCAGAACCGCGATGGTGCTCCCGGACTTCTGCGGCGGTTTCTATTGGATATTTATAGTCATTAGCTCATGTTAGGAAATATATCTTCAAGACTTTTCTCAAAAGATACAACTGCCAATGTCAAAGATCATAGATTAAAATATATTTATTGGGCATTAATTTTGAATATTTTGAACTTAACATTTTAAGACGACTGAGAGATAAGTAAATTTGTAAATATTTCATATAATTAATTACTACTGAGGACTGCGTCTTGTGCACTAACCAATTTGCAAAGTGAAATTATGAGGTACAGTTTGAGCTGACGAGAGATGACTGAGTTATTTATTTATGATGAAAAATAAAATTACAAGATTCAGTGTAGATTATTTTTTTAACCGGCTTCAAAAACAGGAAGAGGTTTCTAATTGGACTGTATGTTTTATTGATCACGTAACTCTCAGTTGTCAATTTAATTTTTTCATAAAATCAAGGGAAATGGGACATTTTTAAAACTAAGTTAACATCGAACAATCGTATCCATTAATAACTACAAGGATATTAAAAACCAATCAGAAGCAACTATTAGTTATTTACTTATTTAGAGGGCTACACGTTTTATGTTAGTCTTGTATTTAGCAGTTTAACTGAGCCAGGAAAGTAATATTTGACGCGATAATTTTGGCAACACTGAGAGCCTTTCACAAACTTTAGATAGTATGTGTGCTGTCACCTTGCCAATCTGTGCTATAATCAGATTGGGAACAATATTACTAGTATAATTATAACCTTTATTAGTTTGGATAGCTATTATCAAAATTTAAGGTTCATTTTCCTGACGTGTAGTAGTTTCTGATTAGTTTTTGTATAAAAAATACATTCGCTGTCTCTTAGTTATTACATGAAGAGTAAACCTTCAGTCTCAGTAATTAATTGATTTAAGTGATTTATTTGTAAGTAAGTGAACATTGCTGGCCTATTTGCTAAATATATTTGGATTTAGCCGCAGTATAAACTGGGTTTAATGAGGTTATAACAGTTAATCGTGAATACCCGAATTTTGCAGAGATAAAAAAATGAGTTTTTTCTACAACAGTATAGCAGTATAGCAATATATTTTCGCAAATAGTTGTTTACAGCAGATTGATAAGTAATGAACCGCGGAGTAATAATACCAGCACTGAATTATTTATCCATCATGTAATAAGAATTATTGCTCACAAACATCATGCAATAGTATAAATTAAAAATAATCATAAATAAAAGAACATTCACTTTTATTAAATTTTGGAGGTATTTGATATTGATTAAAAAATGATCCTAATTCTCTTTTTCAGGGCTCGCAACTAATTAGTTGTTAGTCGATTAGTTGACTGGTGCAATAGTTGTCGTTAGTAAAACTTATTAGATTTTCTGATAAATTTAATTTTCAATTAAATCCATTGACATTTGAAATTTATATCATGCAAACAGTAAGAAAATTGCACGAATATTCGGTATTATATTTCACGGTTGCGGTCTATTAAAATTTTCAAATAAGAGACCCAATAAACCACATGTAATGTTGCTAGCACATTGGGCCCGAACTAGTAAGTGTGCCGACGTACAATAAATATGATATGATATACCTAGCATGCGTGAATGCGCGAAATAAAACATCTTGAAAACTTATTCATAATCAATGGAAAGCAATAATTACGCGAGCAATATACATATTATTGCCACATAAGTAGAAGTGAATATATTTAGAAAAAAATATTTTTGACGTAAACGTCTTCCTCCCCGAATTTTGCTATTACTAGCATTTGTGTTTGTATGATAAAAATAAGATAGAACAGATATAATTTAGAGCATGCATGATAGGACGAAAGCGCTCTAGCGGATTATTCAAAATGCATACATTATATACTGAAAACATACTTCTCAATTAAATTAGTCATTTGTTAATTGATAAAAATGGCTTTGATAACCAGTCTGATTGATGTAATAAAATCATTTTGAATAATCATTAACTCTTGTCACTTAGTAAGTGACAAACAAATTGAGTCTAGCCATACGATGACTCATGATGCCACAATAGAGATGTATCGATTCGATAGACACCTAATATCGACATATAGCCCTAGCTCAACCTACACCAATGGATGATCACGCTTTTGACAGTTGACGTCTATTGCATAAAAAATTACATAAAATGAGAAAAGTAAAATTAAAGCGCCTAAAATGAAACTGTCAAAAACGTCTCCTTTCATTGATAGCAGCGCAAAGCAAAACAAAATAACATCAATAAGCTAACGTAATAGATAGTATTTGACACAAACGAACTGGACACACAACGAGGAAGAATTAAATTATTGCATTTCCATTGGTACGGGCCAATAGACAGCACAAGGTGAAGACTGCCTAAATGCGAAAACAGATGGCTGCGCACGGACACCGCTCGCATCATACGGCATACGGCGTGGAAGCAAACTGGTCCGGCCGCGCTGACCGTGCGCAACAATAGGTTTTACACTAAAAGCATACAAATATCCAAATAACTAACCAAAGGGAGACAATACCTATAATCAAACTGAGCCGCCATCATACACTTCTTTGAGTGGAGAATACACTTCAATTTAAATAGATTCTGCGGCCAGTACTTTGAAAAAGCCATCAGAACCAATAAGGTTTTTAGTGTAACGACCGGCCCAAAGTCGCCAGCGATTTAGCAACGGTAAGGAGAGCAGGGTAGGTACAGCTGTGTCCTCATTCGAGTGAACACTGACAACCATGCGGAAGCGTAGGAAGCGCTCGTGCAGTTCGCACGTAGTGCCACGCACTGGACGTGCGAGCGCGCTCGGGAGGCAACTTTGCTTTGACTCGCGTCAATCATTTCTTTGCACTTTGCACTGATCGAACTCGAGAAAGAAGTGTCTGTAGCATGCTGCAGAGTGATGCGACGCTCGGGAGACCCACCTGCTGCAAGGGCGGCGAGGCGGACAGAAGACTAACTGTTGTTGGCACAAAAGGAGGCGCCGGCACGAACGGCATCGGGGGCGGCAGGAGTGTGGTAAAGGTTGGGGTTGTGGAATCCTTATCATCCATAAACTGAGGTAAGACCACCAATGTTAGTAGCAGTTATGGCACACGATTAACGTACGACATGCTCCATCACACACATCATTACGCGTCATTGTGATAATAGCGTGTACACTCGCTCGGATCTCAACAGTTGAATACGTTAATCGTGTGAGCGCAAAATATTGAGTAGAGACAATAATAATATACAGCATATGACAAATCCAAAATTATATGTATGTATCTTGATAACTGTAGACAAAAACAAGATAAATTATTGTTCCTAATTTATTTTGTGAAATAAATTATTGGAGAAGGCAGCAAACAACCGCTAAGCGTGGTGAGGAAGCGCACACTTCTCGGAACTTTGTTATTTGTGCGTAATATGGCAGCATAAATAAAAATCAAATAATTAATGTCTCGTCAAGCTAAGCTATGCGCAAATGGTACAGCTGCGCGGTTATTTGGCACCTCACAGATCGACCTATGCCTCCAACACATCATAATGAGTTATCACATTTGTACAGTACCTAATGAGCTTAATTACAGTGTTAATATATTAAGCTCCAACGGGATATAGCACAATACTCTTTCACATCGTCACGGAATCCATTCGCCACAATCATTCTTCGTTGAGCAAAACGACTTGTATGGCTTGTATGGGTATGTGTAGCAAACTACATTCTACAAGTACATATAAGAAACACATAATTTTGAAAAATTCATACGACCTCGTCACCGTTACTTTTAGGCGCAGTTTTAGTTTTGATCACAAGGAACTTTTCAATCTTCCCAAGATCAAAGCTGTATGGTAGCCTTCGGTATCATTAGGTTGCTCGGTCGCAGTGTTAAGAGCCAGCAAACCAAACGAATTTGTGTATATTAGTATGGTAAAATGACTCTAGAGAAAATTATTTAATGCCAATTTTAGAAATGCAGCGTACTTTCAAGCATTGCCCTGCGGTCTTGATGAAATATGGAGACATGTAAAATAGTTGCCCAAAATCGTGAACCATAAACGTATTCCAGATACATTGATGGCCGACTAGTGATTTAACGTCGGAAGTTTTCACAAAAACCGCAGTGTACATCGAGTAATGCCTCGGTGGAGACAAGGTGTATGGCAAGGTAAGTATGTGTATCGCATCGGGGGGATGCGAACATGTAGTGAACAAACCTGTGGCGTCATGTTCGGCTGCATAGACATAGCGTTAATGGATTTGGCGGTGGAGACGAGAGAGGGCGCCGGCGCGAGGGGCAACACGGGCGGCAGGAGGGGTGTGAGCGTCGGGTCGTCCTCCAACGGCTGCCCAACACCGACCGCTCGTTAGTCCACGCGCACGGACACGCAGGATAAAACTTACGCTACTCACGTACTACTACGCCACACAGGCTGCCTTATATGTATATTTATCATTTTTGAATCAAAAGGCTTAACAAATTTTGCCTCTGATTAGTCAGAATATATGTAAAATAAGAATCCAATTGGAATTGGAATTAATATCATTGGATGTTGCATAGCAACTGTCTATATCAGACCAGCTGTGATTAAAATGTGAGTAAAGTGCGTAACTTTTATCCCGTATCAGTGTGAACATGACATTGCATGACATCATTAATAAATTCAGGTACAGACGGACATTCAATAATGTCTGCCCAGATCTCGTGACCTCGTGGCCGATCTTAAACATACGTAATTTAATACAACATTACACGGAGACAGTGTCCCTCTGTCCGGACATCTTACTGGTGCAAAAAGTAACAAAAACACAAAACAAACAAAAATGAACATTAACGAATAGAAGATGGGACTGAACATAAAACAAAACTGTTAACGACTCCGTGGGACAAACTATATTTGAAGAACTCTTTACAGTGAAGCGTAAGTTGACAGTAAATCTCTAGTGGGGACGGTATGCACTCGTTACCATTGGAGTGTGGGCGATGCATTGAGTGCTGGTCACGGGAGAGGTCGGACCACGTCACACAAAGGTTTCACGGTATAAAACATTAAATATGTGCAATTTAAGTTCAACATCAAAATCAAATAGTAAACTATGAGCTAGTGTGAAAATTCAAGACGCGTTCGGACGCCGGCGTTGACAGTAGAAAGTGACCGGCCATGGTCACGAATTTCACACGCTTTCTTTTCCAGTTTTGTTAAATTTATAATTTCCAATAACAATCAAAAACACTAATAAGTCTTGAAATTTCAATATACAAGAGTCAATTTGAACATATAACATATTGGTCAGACTGAGTGACATTCGCATACGTTTCAAATGGACTCTTTCGCTTTATTAATATGTACTTAAAATATGTAAGTAAAAATGGCCTGAGCTCACAAAGGGGTTGTACGGCGTTCCTACCATCTGCACGTTGGATGTCGCCATTACCGGTTGCGCGGGCGCTGGTATGGTAGAGAATGCCACATGCGGTGCCGGCGGGTTGATGCCTTCGATTACCAGCTCCTTCGTCACCAGCGACTGCCTTAGCAGCGGCAGACTTTTCTGTCGAGTTCACACACATATTTATTGAGTTGGGAATCGAGCAGCTCACGCCCACTAAACGTCACGCCTATCCATGGAAAGAGGCAACACCAGTTAACACTTCAAGACTGCCCCGCCCTCACACCCGCCACTGCAACTCCTGTAAGAATGACACTAAGCATTGAAGCTCAGCGAGTCTTCGAGAATGTCTAACTTTTCTTTAATCCGAGACGAAATCAATCAAAAAGTAAAATTAATAGAAGAAGTAAGACATAAACTATTTTCCATTTTCCTCCGTTATAAAGCGGGTGACAAAACAATGAACTAAAGAGGTAAATAACCTCGCATAAAGACCTAGTCAAAATGTATTAGAACTAAGAACTGCATCCCAAGACTCAAGGTGTTGGGTGTCTTAGCATCCAGTTATTTCAGTGACTACTATATTATTGGAACCGGGATACAGCAGTGCTGTAATATTGTCACTTGGCAGCAGATTGGTTTGTTGGTGACGTTCGAGGTGTAAAAGTTAACCTTAAGAAACCCGATGAGGCAAGGCTGCGGCGAGGCATTGAGCAGCCTCTCGAGCCGGACGCAGAACTCCTCGGGCTCCACCTGCGCGTCGATCAGCTCCTGGATGAGGTTGCGCACGTTGCGCTCCACCGACGGCGGCTCCTTGCTCGACAGGTCCAGCAGGTTGGCCATGAAGTTCCGGCATTTCTCCTTCGTGTTGTCCGACGGTTTCTGTAAAGTTGTAGAAGACAATACAACATATTCCTACTAACACGTTGACTGAGGCTCGTTGAGCTTTATATCCAAACATACTAGGAGCCGCACGAGTGGATAGCTTATTGTTTCGGCGCCACAGTCAACGTGCTCAATATAATTTCTATAAAGGATCCACACACGTAAGGTGTTCTAAAGATGCAAGTGGAACCACAGAGTGGAATCCTAATGGCCGTTAAACACTTTATACGTCATTCATGGCATATTTATCTGCATTGCGGTAAACTGGCGATACAATTTTGCCATGTTATTTTTCGTGTCATCAAATACATCTAAAAGGTGTGTCCGCAGAAAACAAACTCGACAGGGGCTAGGGTGTGGCCTATAACCTTCAGTGGGCTTGCATGCGACGAGACGCCCGAAACATGTATGTCTCGAAAACGCTCAGAAATGTTATAGAACTAATTGCTTCTCGCCCGCAGCACAGTGTGGTCAAAGCGCTGTAATGACCAGCCAGCAAATTTAATCGTAACCTAGAGATAAGCTTTGATAGGGACACAGAACGCTATTTAATGTAGGCTCCGCGCGCGTCGGAGCTGGTGATCCTGTAATACCGGCCTCACAGCCCAGGGCTTGGCACAAAGCAAGCTGATAGGATATTTTACTATAAGGGATAAAAAATCTTAAAACAATAAATCTAAATATAATATAATTAGCCAATAACAATATGTTAATTTAAGTTTACAATATCGAAAATTCAATTTAAAATAGGTACGTTTCAAATAATTCTAATTTTTCATCTGTTCCACAAATATGCGGAACGGAAGCCACCATGATGTATAATATGTTGTTTCCCCATGTGTAAATAGTATAAACCTTGTGCGTTAACAAAGAAATTCTTCCAGTACATTAGTTTTCAAATAATTTAAATAAAACATTACAGAGTTTAACTTGTGTTTATTGCTATAATTCACGCTTTAGAAAGAACAGCCTCGTAGTTCACATATTGGGTTAGGTTCGAGGCGGAGTGACGTAATCACTCGAAACATGGCGTCTGGCGTTTTCTGACATTAACGCACGCAAGTTTAAAATGGTAATTTAAAATAGATTTTTATGGGACTTGCCGATTGGATAACAATATTACTTATATATTTTTAACTAGTTTGTTCTACCTAATAGAAACAAGTTATGATACACTTAAAAAAAGAGCGGAATACCCTATTAGCAAGTCCCTGGAGAAAAAGATATGGACTTACTTGTTCAGGCCGGTGAAATTAACACCAGGGGTTACTTTATGCTCCAATACGACACTCGAATCCTCTATCGTACGTCGTAAGTATAGACTAAGTTCGGAGTGAAAAATAAGTTTCTTAGAAAATAGTATAATCATCAAAAGGGGAAAACTTATAACTTTTACTTGGACGTCTAACGTTCCAACTTCGTGTCGGATTATAAAGTAACCCCTGTATCCAGGCAATACTGTAGACCTTTTTGCTAAAAAAAAAAACGGGCACTCTAATTTCATTTTTTTTTAATTTTGGTGAATGTTACAAAGAAAAGGTTTTATTAAATATTAGACAATGTATTGCATGTTATTTGAAGCATCCTGGCATGATCTTTTACGTTCCAAATATAAAACAAAAATAACCAAAGAAAAATTAAGTTTACCTTTAAAAACTTTACTAATGGCACGAATTGTTGAAACTGTTTTTGGTGGTTCTTACAATTTTAAAACTTTTTCAATATTTTCTGCTAGTTAGACAATGGAATATTTCTTTTTTTAAGCAAATACTTCTTGCTGAGATGGCCGACAGCGATAAGGGCCGCTAAAATTGACAAATGTAGCCCTACTTAAAGATCGTGGTTGATCGCAAATTTACGTATTTAAATATGAATCGTTCAACTGCCCAGAGAACTTGGCGACGGTATCAAGAGACGGGCTTCCTCAAAAGAAGATCAGGTTCGGGAAGAAAACGTGCACTGGAACCAAGTATTGTTTTCTGATGAAGCTAGAATCTGTTTTTGTGGAGAGGACCGTCGGACGCCGACGGGCGACGAGTGCTGCGACGACCAGGGGAACGCTATGTGGAAATGTCTTTTCAAGAAATAACTTGTTATGACGGCGGCTCCGTTATATTTTGGGCAGCAATTAATTCGACGGAGCGTACGGAGTTAAGTTTTATTGAAAATGGAACATAACATGCACATCGGTACATAACGGAAGTGCTTATTCTACACGCACAACCCGCATTGACTGCCCTTGGGGAGGATTCCATTTTTATGGACGACAATGTTCGCGCACACCCGTCTGGCGACATGCAAGGGTACATGCAAGTTGGGATCCATCGTTTAGATTGGCCAGCTCGAAGTCCTTACCTTAATCCAATAGAACATGTCTGGGATGTACTAAAGCAGCACTCAAACTGCGGCCGCATGCGGACCGTGAGGCTTTTATGATTGGGCCGCCTGGAGTTGCAAATGTATGGCAAACCATTTCATAATTTATGACCCGTATAAAAAAAGGCTATTCTAAAGAGACGGATAAGATTAGTACAACCTGTTCCGCATAAAATCAGGCAGCTAAGTCATTGCAAAAGAGTGGGAACCTATTCTTCAAAATACGGAAAAAATCGTGGAAAGCATGCCCAGAAGGATATGTGATTTTGGCAAGAGGTCACACTACATTTTTACATTTACGACTTTATTAAATAAGAAAACAAAAAAGTCCTCTCGTCTTTATTGCATTTCTTATTGTTTGGACGTGTACGTTGGTTTTATGGAATTCATCTTAAATTTATGAAAAATAGTGCCTTACTTTACATATTAAAAAAATAAAATTATAATGTACGCGAAATAAACAGACTACATCAAATACTTAAATTCGGTTTAAATAATTAAAATGGACCTTAGAACGTACATTGCCATATGTGCCCGTTTTTTTGCAAAAGCAATGTATTTTTGAAAATGTATGCACTTACCAAGGCATTAACCGCAGACAGCATGAAAAAAACAAAAATATGAAGGTAACACTGCTAAGATTAGGTTTTACCCTGAATCATGTAAGAACATTTCGAGTAAGAAAGTATTTACTGATGGGCATAAAGGTCCTAGTTTGGTGAAATTTCAGTCATTTGAAAGAGTTAAAGGCTAGGGCTTTCGTACCTCAAAACATATTAATGTATAGATCGAACCACACAAAATGTAAAGTCATTAAAAAAAAATTGTGACCCGTCACAGGACGCCTGGCATTTTTCCGGCTTCCTGCATATAACCTACATAACCTACGCTACCATCTAAAATAAAAGAAGGCCATGAAATTTTACATTTTTTTAAAGAATTACGTTTCATTTTCATTTCATTTCAAATATGTCCCACTTGAGCAATATTCTATAGTCGAAGAAGCCCGTGGCTAAATTATTCAGCCGCGCATATAGTGCATACATAATAATAATCGTCACGCCTGTATCCCATAGGGGTAGGTAGACTTTGGATCGCCACTTTGTTCGATCCTGACATATTACTTTCGCGTCATCTACTTGCATCAATCTCTTCATGCAGTCTCATCAGTTTGGGATACTTTTGACCCGACCCTTGTTGAGCGTATCATCGATTTGGATGGTGTAGGTACGGTGAGGTCGACCCCTACCGACTCTCCCATTATATAGTGGTTTATCGTGGTGGTGACATCGATCGGTTACAAATTTATTATAAGTGAGTAAAAAAATATATGTTCCTGATCAAAGATTCCGAATATTTTCGCATTGTTTAAATTTTATTTCTCACGAATTAAACACTATAAGATTATTACTCCTGATTATTATTTTGCCTAAGGGTCTTTTTAATCAAATATAATTTTTAATTTGTTCTTTAATTTACTGAGTACGATAAGATACGGCGGGCTTCTAAATTATCGTACGAAGCCAAAATATGAAAACCTCTGTTCAGTAAACCTTATAATATTCACAAATTATGTATTCATCTAAAATGTTCTCCAGCCAAATTTTTAGAAGACAACATTTACTGAAATTGTTATTAATTAGTTTTACTTCTAAGTAATGTTTTGATGGATAAAAACTGGTTCGAAAAGTAATGTTTTGCGGAAAATAGCGCATGGAGCGCGTATGCCCTCTTAAGGGTGTGATTTTTTTACTACAGAATGGCACACATTAATTGTTCACTAGCTTTATTACTAGGTTGTTTGATTGAAAAGTTCGCGGCCTGACATACAAACGCGTATTTTTTTACAATAAATTGGGTCTATATGTACATTATTTGGCTATCACAGTATTTTTTAATGTTATGAATGGCGAGATCAGCATGCCATTTGCCTGATAATAAACGATACGACCGCTCATGGACAGTAGCAAAACCAAACAACACCATGAATTAAAAGCAATGCTTGGCATTCCACTGCGCTCGCTATCCTGAGACATTAGATGTTCAGTCTCATCGCATATGAGAGATCTACCACCAGTATGCAATTATGCTGCCGTAGTATTTGTAATTTTTAAGTTATGACGTGCTAAACGAGGCCAATAGTACAGCTTCTTAAAAAGTTGATAAAATTGAGCAACGTGCGGTGTTTAATTATTTTTTAAGTATTTAACACCAAAAAAGATCCATTATAATATGACGACAACATTAGGAGACCCCAGGCCGGATTTAACCGTATTATAAGTTGTCCAAACAGTGGAAAAAACCTGATGGACGGACCCCAAAGAGAGCAACGGCAATTTTAGCAGCTGGCAAGGTGTTGACATCAGTTTTTTGGATGATGGAGAGATGTTCATGGAGTCATAACTGTGGACTATCTTTCAAAAGGCCAAACAATAAATTTAGCGATTAAAGAAAAACATAGATGATTACTGAGAAACAAAGTGTTGTTTCACCAGGAATCAGGTAACGCACATATTCACACGTCTGTCGAAAGTAGGGCCCAAATTCGTGATTGTGGTTTTGAACTGCTGCCTACCCGGCTTATTTGGCACCTTCCGCCTTTTATTTGTTTCCTAACTTAAAAGACACCTTGGTGGCCAGAAATTTTCTTTAAATGAATAGGTTGAAGCCGTAGTGAATTATTATTTTGCATATTTTCAAGAATCATTATTTTAAAACCGGTATAGTAGCTTTGCAATACACCTGGAATATATGCATTGGGTTTGATGACGATTGTATTGACAATAAAAATATTTTTATGTTGTTTTGTATTTTGCTCTCATGTTGGGGCCGTGAACTTTTTAAAAATTACTTTTCATAAATTACTAGCAAAACGTAATTCTTTATCTGTATACATGTAAATAAAGTTATTGAAGTATCTGTTTGTAAAATCAAAATAGTTATTTTTTATTTGTTCTGTTTGTTGCCGCTATTCTGGAATATACTTTTATTATGAAAAACAAATTAGTGGTCCGCATAAAAAATATCCTCTGAAAATTGAACCTGATTGTATAATTGATGCCTCAAACAGGCCTGAGAAAGCAATATTTAAATCGCAACTGATTTCGCCAGTGGTTCATTGATTTCAGAATTTCACATTTACGAGAGGGGGCGGGAAGGGCGGGGTTAAAACTATGTACGAGTGGCAATATCGTGTTTTTAAAATAATATGTACTTCAAAATTGAAATTGGATCCCTTTATATAAGCAATGAAGTTACTCATGATTTTCGGATATCTACATTTACAGGGGGGAGACGGGGGTGATATAGATTATGAGTAACAGATATAACCAACTTTAATTTAAAAATTAAATAGGGGTCTGGTGGAAAAATTTAATACTATATGTAATTCAGGGTTTTAAGATTTCATATTAGTATTGCCGAGTTTTTATGAAGAAGAAACATAACATTAGTAGTATCTACTTATGTTAGATAAATAATGAGGAATTATAAGGACTTTGGGTTTCTCTGTTTTACGGTGGAAATAAACGGGGAATTTGTTGTGGATAAAGTAGGCCACATATTTTCGCCAACGACATAAACACAAATAAATAACGATTTGGTTCGTGGTTTAAGGTTTTCCTCATTTTTAAGGGAGAAATGTGAGTGAAATAAAGTACAGGGGAGTATTTATCATTTGTTTAAGAATATAAAACATATTCTATATACATTAAATCGCGCAGGCGAAGTTGCGTGCGAAATCTAGTATAAATATAAAATTTCATGGTCTTCGTGGTATCGTAAAATGATGGGTGGTTTCTTTTTATACCACATGGCGGGTTCGATTCCCTCTTCAGAAATTTTGAATGCAGTTTGAATTGTTTTCAAAATTAAAATGATGCTTGCTTTCAGTAAGATCGTCTATGTAGAATTTTAAGATACTTCCCCTCCATGTGGCATCGCCGTGAGACGCTATACTTATGAGTTTATACATTATGTTGTTGTAACTCGTTATTTTATATGCAAATATTATTAATTTAGCGATCAACATTTTTTTCCCTCGTCCCTTTCATTTTTAAGTAAATTTTTGTAATCAAGATCAGCCAAAGAAATGTTTTGATATGAGTTTTTAGCAATGCAGTCCAAAATTTTTATGAAAATTCATTGACTAGCCCTGGATTTTATGATTTTTTTAATTTTTACGTTTTACGCCACTTCACTAAGATGTTTCACATAAAAATGTGATTGCCTCAAAATTGGTGCGACAGGAAACGAAACAATTCTCTAGTTGAAATATAAAAAATCAAATAAGAAACACCAATGTATTTTGTTATCCCTCAGAATTAAAACCTTTTTCGAAATCAGTACTCTATGTAATTTGAAGGGTTTTATAGCTTACGACAGTGGTGACAGTAGGCGGCTGCGGCGGCGGCGTGAGGGGCGGGACGTTGCCCACGGAGGCAGGGATGACTGGTGTGGCAGCGGGTGCGGCCGGCATCTGCCCTGGGATGGGCCCCGGGATCGGGCCTGACATTGGTCCTGGGATCGGTCCCTGAGCCACACTCGTGGACACCGTGGCGACGCCCGGGTGCTGCCGAACACAACTAATGTCAGTCACTGCTTTAGCGCGGCGTAGCGCTGTACCGAATATTAAAGCGCACATTCTCAAGCCCACTACATTTAGTTAAGGTTAAAATTTGGTTAATGTCAGGCGCAAACTACTTGGCGTTTTTCTATTAGTGCCCAAAAAGCATAGCTGATCGAATTAACTTTTTTTTTTAAATTCACGGGTAGCAAGCACTTGTCGTAATGACTGTTAATTCCACTTGTCTTCTGTTGAAATTTTCGCAAAGGTGTGTCGGAACATTGTTCATTCCGCCTCTTCAAACAACTTTGCACATTGCTGAAAAATTTAAATCTTAAATAACACATTTTTAAGTAGTTTTGTAGAGTCGAGAGAGCTTTAAGAGAAATCAGAAGTTGATGGATATGCGGTATATGATATGCCTTTAAGGAAGCAACAGACAATTGTTTAATATATTTATGCAGATGCCGTATGCAGTATGCACAGTAGGGGGAGAGTCGAGAATGCGAATAGCCAATGCATCGTCAGCTATGCTCGAGCGAGCGCGTGCGATGTTTACGCCTCACACTAAATGCGTCCACATAATTAGTTACGTATAATTTACACAACCGTTTGGTAGGTCTCCGATTAAGTATCTTACCTTGTTAATAAACATGCACCTCCACCATTTTGTTCATGCATGATCGGTATGAAATCGGACAAACGTTAGCGCGTCCACTGACTGGGTGAGTCAGACGGTGACAGAGGGCTTGTCCTACTTCAAGAGGCGCGTGAGTAGCCGTGAGTACAGTGGATGTGCCTACTTACTGCCGGCACAGTCGACAGCCGGATGGTCTGAGGTTGGGGCGCCGTGAGAGTGCTGGCCGCCGGTGCGGGACCCACTCTCAGCAACTGGTATTGACCGTTCTCAGTCTTTAACAACAAATGACCCTGCTGCCCCGGTTGTAGACTTTGCAGAGTTTGCAGCGTTATCTAAAAATTGAACGCCTTGTTGCAATTTCATTGGACTCTTGAAAAGGTACAAAACAATTGATTTTGACAAATCAAAAACTTGTCCAAAATACAATCTCTTAAGCAGGTCATTTGTTAAGTATAATCACACTTTGTGGGGTAGTTTAAACTCTCAATGTGGATGTACAACGCGACCATGTAGAATGTAGAGTCAATACACAATGCAGAGCCGATCTGACGAGGTTAGCATAGAAGCTCATGTCAACCGGATATGGTAAACAAGCCCAGTAGCACGGATGAATGACATCGCAAACTTATACAGATGACTATCAAATGTGAAATAAAGCTTAGTCTCCCTCTAATGTCAAATTAACTTTAATATAAATGTGAATAATTATAATATTTACAATATAACTTATCATTTAGAGGAAGACTCACAAAACAATTGCTGTGCATGAACAACTGATTTAAATAAATAATAAAATAAATATTAAATGGAACAAAAATAAATACATAATACATTCTATATAATATAAGTGTTCTTAAATAATAATAACATATTATTGTGTAAATATACTAAATAAAGTATACTTTATATACAGATTAGAGGGATCCAAAACAGTTATAATGACAGTGTTAGTAAAATATACATTTGTGTAATATTATATGATAAATAAAACATATTGATACAAGCATGTTATGTACAAAGTGGATGATATAAACCAATGCAGCATAGTTAATATATGATGAATGTATGAACAAGTTGCATTGACAGGGACCATGATGATGATAATGATAATGGTAGCAACATTAATGATACAAGACATTTGATAAGCATTACATGAATGAGGCCATAGAATTTTTACAGTCCTGATAAGGTTGTTAATAATACAAATTGATTTGAGACCGATAGATTTCAAACAAATTTCAAATTTGTCACTGTACCACCGTTAGTGCAAGTATTAGAAAATCAATAATGCCTCATTTAAAATAACATTACATTTTTGAACATGAAAAATGTTTCAACATTTTATTTAAGCAACTTTATATACCAACCTGCACACACAGTGTATCATGAAAATAAACCGTAATAGTGGTAAAAAACATTGTAATAATTTTTCATTATTCTTCATATAATTTGTGTTTACATATGCTCTTCTTCTTGAGGCTCTATTATCTGCATAATTGTATTAGCCTCAAGTGCAGCAATATATTAATGTCTATTAGGATTAAATTGACAATCATCGATCAGCCTCAAGTGAGCACTTGTCACATATTTTAATTAGTTAAGTGACATAATTTTTGACAAAAATCCTATGGTAGTATGGAATGAGACAATCAAAAGGTGCTCAAACTCACGCCAGGTGCTGCCGCCCTCGTACCCACAACTTGAGGTGTTCCAATGACCACCCGCGGTGACACTGTCGCTACTGACTTCTGAGCAGCCACCGCCGGCGCCCCTGGCCTCATGTTAAGAATTTGAACATTGGGGATGATGGCGGGCTGCGCCGAGCCTAAGTTCTGCGTGGTGACTACGACATTCTGGGCGCCTTGTTTATTCAGCGTCATCACATTAGGTATGGAGGTGGGCATGCTCGAATTGACGGACATGGGCACCGTTACCATACCCGGCTGCATGCCCACCTGGCCTGTATTGTTTCCCTGCTTAATCACCAGTGGCGGCTGCATGGCGACCGCGCTGTCCGCGGACGGCACCACCGTGCTGATAATGTGGCACTGGGACGGCTGCACACCCACACAACCGTTGCCTGCCAACGGCTGACCGGGATATGACACCGAGCTAGGGTTAGGAAAGCTTTGCGCCTGGCTGTATATCACTTGAATGTTATCGTTGTAATTTGGAACACTAGCAGTCAGCGTTATAGGCGTAAAACTATTCGGAGTACTAGCACGCGCATTATTACACGACACACTAGAGCTCGCGGCGCCAGACGAATAAATACTACTCGCGACAACACCACACTCCGAACCGTCTGTGATGTATTTTTGACCACTTATTAAAGAAGTCCCGAGCGACCCTAAGCCCGAAAACTGTGAGGTAATTATATTAACGATAGTGTTCTGTGGGGATATTGACGACACTGTAGTGACTAACTGATTTTCAAGTGTGCCCACAATCGCGTTAACAGCTTTCTCATCGACGTCTGTCGACAAAGCTTCTTCTAAAAGATTTTCAGACGCCATTTTATACAAATCATCGGATAAGGCAATTGTGGGTACAAACCGATAATAATCGGAATTATCGGTTTTTAACAGCTAGGGCTTTACAAAAACGGTAATTTAACTATAACTAAAACAGAATCGGACATTTTATTTTTTATATATTTTATGCAGGAATAATATAAAAAATATACTATATAATAATCATTATATGCGTAATTTAAAAAAAACGTTGTTTCTGAATACCGGTAATTATATATGCTATGCACGGTTGCTTGATATTGTGAAATGTGATGTGTTTGTGTAGTTTATGTTAAAATTTATAGATGGCGCCTCATACATTAACAAAGACAATAGTTAAATAAAATGCACTAACAAAAAAAAATGTGTGAGTAATTTTTTACGATAGCCTGTCAATCACCACCATATATTTTACTATCACAATTTTGACAAACGCCCCACTAAATAACTTTAAAAATCTCTACATTAAAAGCCTCTGTCATCCGTCTGAATCAAAACCAGTAGGTAATTAAGTGTGTAAAATATTCACCCATAGAGTATAGTAATACACTGGGTATATTCAGCCGATTTCTTCATTCCGCTACACCAATGGTTTAGTCCTCTACTCGTAGAAACTTTTAGTACTTCTTTAGCGACATCAGCTATAAGATGGCTGTATATGTATAGCCGCCCCCAAGGAATCAACAAGGACGTCGAACTACCATGTAGACAAATTACTTAATATTTATTAAAGTTTGAAAATGGGTAGTCGCTGATTAAATATTTTTTTCTAAAAGGTCGTGACTCTTAGGGGGAAGTCTATAAATATATAAAAAGCATGAAGAGATAGCGAGACGGATAGCGGATGGATGAGGGCTACTCAAGACCGAGATGGTTGGCGCTTAGGTACTTGAGCAGGCCTACGTCCAGCTGTGAAGGCCATAGGCTGAGTACCCGTATAATATGTAGGTATTTATATCTACAGGGTGCACAAGAGAATGGCGCAGTAGCTAAGTTGGGTGCAAGGGCATAATATTAATATGATAATAAAAGAATAATATTTGGAAAATACTTATCCGTTTTGGAGTTATGACCGTTTAAAGTTTTGAGTATAATCATCACATTTTCGCAAAAAAATAATTGAAATTGGTAAAGAACAAGATTTTAACATATACGTATTTTTTCGTTTCGTTGTTAATTAAATGGTTAACGAAATATACCACGAAAACATTTTTTCTCAACAACAAAAATTTCAAAGACTTCGCCTTAACATATTTTACAAATAGGCCAGGTCATTAACTCTCAGCTGTATACTTTATCCTTGTCTAATTTTACAAAAATGTATTTTTTGTTTCATTTCAAAGAAATAAAACCGTTAAACAGGGGCGTACTTAGATTTATAGCGTCAACAAATTCACAACATAATAACTAGGTAGGTATAGTTGCATCGAGCATGGATGGAGTGTTTGGTCATTATTTTCCTTAAGGTGTCACAAATCTAAACTCTAAGATACCAATAAATCACGCTGGTCCTCGGTTAAACCATGTTGTACCATGCAAATTTATTAATTACAAACGTTTTAGTAATACATAACATTTAAATTATCTAAGTAATTAATATTCATTAAAATTTATTTTTACGCAATTACACTGATAAATAAAAAATAAGATATTAAAATGATTGCAGAATTCGGCCCATTTCTTAAAGGAAGCCGAAGGTCACTGTGTACTCGTCGGAACTTTGTCGGAACTAGCGCGGCTCGATTATTCTTCCTTTGAGCTCGCCGCTTCCGAGTGTGAGTGACACTAATACCATTGGCGGTGTTTTGTGTGCGTTACTCAAAGGATGACCGCCACGTTAGGGTGTGTTCACACTTCACACTTAGTACAACTTAATTTGGTTAGGTACTTGGATAATTAGAGTTACGTAAAAACGGAAGATCATAATGGATTGATAAAATGATCGTTACTCTCCCCAGAGATATTAATCTTATTTAAATGTGTTAAAATAGTTACATAATTTGATCCATTCAGTTACAAGACTGCCGTTGCTTACGATTTAATTAATATTAATAATGATGTTGCTTTAAAGTGATAAAAATGTACTAAAATCTCATACTACAAGCGAAATTTAAAAAATCTTTGTAGCCGAATAAAATATGTTTACTTAAGAAATAGCATATTATGATATTAAATTAGTGATAAAAGTAAAAACGTGTATCAATTTTCGAAAAAAAATTATTATGATCTGAAATAGGTGTAAAGGTGTCTAATGTGAACAAGCCTTTATCTTTCGTTTTTCGAAAAAAATATTTATCTTTTATTAGTTGAATTCGGACTACGTTCGGGTGTACATGTATTTGTCGTGTACATTTGTATTAACTCGTTTCCAGTTACTTTGATTGAATTTTATCAATTTTGACGTAGGTACGGAATATCCCATGGTATTTATTGTGAAGTGTTAGTTTAATATCTAAGTGTATTTCGGGCATAGCAATGATCATGGGTTCGTGGCTAAAACGGTAGAATACTTTAGTAAGTTGTGCATTATTACGCGAAGTTGAATCAAACACGTTGCATCGGAAGACCGAGCGACGGCTCTATGTACACATAGTACATTTTACGTGTCTAATGAAGTGAATTATAAACGTAAAAGTGTTGTATGTTATCAAATTGTGGCAGTGCTTTCGTGCTGGATTTTGGCAGGTCCAGCACTTACCTCCTTACCTAAGGTACCTATTTACGGCTTAAATTATAGGGTTAGTTATTATTTATTTTATGATCATTAGCGGCACTTAAGCAGTACGCTTGAATTATTGTAGGTCTTCTGCCCATGTTCTCTAGATACCATATTCTACGGTTCGTTCAATGCTAAATTCTTATTGCCTAACTATGTACACTAAGTGGCGTGGCAATCATGTAGTTTTGATCACCTATTATGGAGAAGTATTCCTAGTTATCTGTTGTGGAGCGACCCGTTCAGTTGTAAGGTTCAATCACTTTGGCGTACTATGTTAAGGGGAAGCACGTGTGATGGTAATTCTTGATTTCTCGGCATCTTTGTTATTATCAGAGAACGCTACGAAAATGCATCATAATCTAGACGTAATCACGATTTACAAAAATGTATATTAGCAGGTGCGCCATTCTCTTGTACACCCTGTATATATGAAAGTGATAAATATATAATATTATGAAAGTACTTCAGTACTTTCATAAATTCTTACGCACCTACCAAAAGTGTCTTGGAAGTGAACAGGATTAATTGCTTATCCAGGCAGCCGTTGTGGATACTGGAATCATATCAGCTCTACTCACAGCTCTACTCGACGTTACGATAAAAACTCTTACCTTTATATTATAGGGACCTCTTTCGGTGGTAGACACCTGTAATTTTCTAGTTCTGCGTCACCTTTATAATTGTCAAATCAGTTTTTAAACATTTAATTCATACCAAAGTACATCGATTCGTAATATTTAGCAACTAATATAATACACATAATACACACATACGTACATAAAAATACTAACACATGCATATGCGATGCCGCTTTACTACATAGAATATAATAACAAGCAGCGGCAACCAGTGTATAGGTACCATTGTCTCATAGAAATTGGAATCATCATTGATCAAAAATCAAAAACCTAGATTTTAATACAGTTGGTGTTTAATTGCCAACTGCTGAGCATGGGACACCTCTACAATCAGGAGTTCTATTGAGAGGGGTTAGGCTTTAGTCCACTACGCTGGTCTAGTACGGATTAGCGGACTTCACATACCACAGAAATTACTGCTAAGATCTCCGTAGCGAGTAGGTTTCCTCACGATATTTTCCTTCGCCGTTAAAGTACGTGGTTATTTACTATCGATACACACATGATTCCGAAAAGTCAAAAGTGTGTCCTGGGATGCCAACCCGCGGTCTGTTACCAACAGGCCGACACGAATTTATTTTTTATTACCTTTAAAAAAACGTTTGCTGGACTGTTCTGTACATATTATAAAACAATTACGGCTTTCAACAACCAATGTTACTACTTTCAGGGAAGTAGCATGGTTTAGTAGGTAAGAATTAAATTTCTACATCAAAGCTGAGATTGCTACCGATGGGCATTAAGTTGAATTTATAATGCAGCGGCAAAAAAATACGTTAAGAACGTAGCCAAGCATCCCTCTCAGTACGCTGGACTAGGCGATCGATTACGCCGACATGATTTTCCCTTTCGATTCTCACTCGAGAGCGAATAAATAGTTTTAAAAAACTTCCCCTCACAACACAAAAGGGTCGCTGTGTTTGGGGTTGCAGTCTGCCACCCACGTCGCCCTCGCAATGTGTCGCTTAAGGACATTACTTTATCAATGTATAACAATGTATGATGATTCTCGAGAAAAAGTAAAGCTAAATATAATTGGTAAATGTCCGACTATAATCTGTTTACAAGTTAGAAAAAATCAAAGAAAAAGCATATTTTTTGAACCATCATTAATTTATTGAAATAAAACTATTTTATACGAAACGTCTGGAAGTTAAAAAATGTAAAAATTAAACCAAATCGCGATAAAATCCGTATAAAATAGTTTTATTTCAATGTGTAACATTCGCGTAAATCAAAGAAACCATTATTCATCATTAATTTATTTTATGTTAGAACATTGCAGTATTACGGTAAAGTATAAGATATAAATTATTAGAGCGGATACGTTCCTGGTATCTGCTATAGTCGCTGCGGACTATAACCAATTTAATAGTAAGATATTAATTTTAATTACATATTAATCCATACCAGGGGTTACCGGGTGTCGAAATTCAACCGTAATTCATCTTTAAGCAATTGTTTTAATTTAAGAATAATATGTATACAACTACTACAACAACAACAACTATAATTTTTGGAAATACAAATAAAATTTAAAATATGCCTATTTAACTCATCGTTTCAGTTATGTTTTTATAATACAATCAATAAGCATTAAGTATTAACATGTAATTGACTCCGTTGCGCAGCTGGTTAGACGCTGACTGTGAAACGAGAGGCCGCGGGTTCGATCCTCGCACCGAGAAAAATATTTGTGTGAATAACAGGTATAATTCGTGTGTATTCCAAGCTCTCACAATTGGTGGGATGAAAAATGTGGTCCGGCACATTTATAACGCGCTTTATTAGCTTCGCTTGTGTCTATATATTATGTATGTAAGGAAATTTTTCTAGTAGATTTTCGAGCATTTCAAAACTTTCGATTGACTTAAATTCTGACATTATCTCAACCAGAACCTTCAGAAAGAAGAAGGCGCATCCCAGTCTACTGGTCAATAACGACGAGCGATATGTTATTGGAAAGGTCATTTCAGATGCTAAAACTTATTATATGGCAACAAAACCATATATTAAAAAAAATAAAGCTATTTTAAGACAGCACGAAAATGACACGAAAGGGCCTCAGCATAGTGAGCAGTACCAACAAGCGACGCGTTGTTGGAAAGGTCTTTTGAAATGCTTAAACTTCTTCTACGATGAAGACTCACATAGTTGTGCGAAAAAAAACATCATGATATTATGTCATTCAAAAGATCTCTTCATTTTCTAAAATTTCTTCTTTGGCATAAAATCCCGATTAGCTGTGTAAAGAAAAGAGTACTGGAACAAAGTATTGTTTTCTGATGAAGCTAGAATCTATTTTTGTGGAGAGGACCGACGGATGCTGAACCACATCGGTGCATAACGGAAGTCCTAATTCCACATGCATAGCCCGCATTGACTGCCCTTGGGAAAGATTCCATTTTTATGGACGAGAATGCTCGCGCTCACTGATTTGGCGACGTGCAAGTGTACACGGAAGAAGTTGGGATCCGTCGTTTAGATTGGCCATTGACTCGAAGTCAGTTACTCGAAGTCAAGACAGTGGGATTGACTCGAAGTCCTGACCTCAATCAAATTGAGCATGTCTGGGATGTTCTAAAGAGACGGGTAAAATAAGTACTTCTCTCTCTCTCTCTCTCTCTCTCTCTCTTCAGCCACAGAAAGTCCACTGAACATAATACTACCTACTCCACAAAAAAGATTTTTTTGTCTGAATTCATTTTACACCTTCGATGAAAATTATTTGATCGACGCTTTACACATATTAAAATTAAGACTGCCTCGGTGGCGTAGTTGTATTACGGTACGGTTACAAAGCTGAGGTCTCGGGTTCGAGTCCCGGGTCGGGCAAAGTCATATTGGATTTTTCTATTCATTATCAGCCCGGAGTCAGGAATTTGTGCCCGATATGGCGATAGGCTCGCCCCCTATCACATCATGGGACGAAACATACAAGGCGAAATGTGGGTGTCCTGGTGGCGCCTCTGCCTACCCCTTCGGGGATAAAGGCGTGAGTTTATGTATGTATGTATGTAAAATTAAGAAGATTAAAAGCATGACAAATAGACAGACTACGTCAAATAATTACGGTTTAATTAATTAAAACCGACTTCAAAGTGCCACTACAAAGTAACAAATAATATATATTTCATCGTACTAGTACACAAAGATTAATGTTCTTATTGACTTGACTAGATAACAAATCTTAAATACGTAATATTTTGAAGGCGGGTCGCGAAGTGCCGAACATGTAGGTACGCCTTACGTTTAAGATGAATTTGTGTAAGAAATTATAGCGAAAAACACGCAAGAGTTACACGGAATATTAATTTGTCTTAATATATCAGGCAGTGATCGTCCACTGTTGAGCATGGGACACAACATACCCTTTCTTGTACTTAAAGGCCTTTTTTTATGTCATGCAGGTATCCTGAATATGATTTAAATATATCACTGTTAAAGAGTTTGGTAATTGAATATCATCAACACACAAGAGACTTCGATAATTCCGGAGGTGTATACCCTGGAATTATAACCGAGACGGTGGTCAACCGTCTCGTGGATCATATCTAAATAATTATCAACAGGCTACCACACACATGTAAGACACATAGAAATTCTATCAAAACCACAATAAATTTACACGTAGGATTAGCACATTATATTCATTTGTGTTTAATTGACTTATGTGCCTTTCTGAGCAGTGAGCCAACATTGCAGGATCTACATGAAATATCAATCCTTCAGACCAAACATGATATTATTGATGTGAAATTATGACAAGATTGTAAGTCATTATAATCATGATATCCGCTATTGTTAGACACTGACCAGGTCGAATTCTCTTAGTTTACGTCGGTAATTTACGTATCTTTTTCTCTCACTCTCCCTCTTCTTCACCTACTGTATATAGTAAAACTTTTATATTGAAAACTGACATTAATTGTATCTAATTTTGATAAAATCTAAATTGTATATAATCTAACCCCCCCCCCTACACGCTTTTCCCCCTTTATTCCCCCCTTTGTAGTAATACACTTATACTGAACCAGGTTCAAAAAGAATTATTTCTGTATCTACCATTCTACTTTGAGGAGTTCTGTTCTTCAGGACCGAAGATATTCATCAGGTCTTCACCATTTTCTATGGGACCAACCTAGTATATCATGCTTTTCGACAAAAAAGGAAATTTTTGAAATCGGTCTCCTAATACCAGCGTAATCGCGTAACAAACATACGAAAAAAAAACAGTCGAATTGATTACCTCCTCTTTTGAAGTCGGTCAAAAATGGACTTAGAACGTATATATCCATATGAACCCTTTTTATTGTAAACGATTGTATATAATAGATGAGTGATTTAAGCAATACTTCAAAATATGAGTCTACCTAAAATGAACAAATTACAACACCGTCACATCCACATAAATCACATAGTTGTGTTATTCGGTAATATTAGATCTATCACCTATGTACATATATGGCACTAAACGTTGCAATAGAAAACGTAAGCTATCCAATTGATACAAGTTGCAAAATAGAGATGATGGTCGTTACTCGTTAAGCCGCATCAGTGCCCCTAGCCGGAACATTTTGTAGTATCGTTATAGAATAGTAATAGTAAAATTTTGTATGGGAATTTAAACAGCGCCATTGTGAGCGTATTTGGAACTAAAATTTCACAGCGGGAATCGTTTACTTTACTATACGAGAATTACTATACGATACTTCAAAATGTTCCGGCTAGGGGCACTGTTCAGCCGACTGAGAAAACTCTGCTGTCGACATTACTACCGGCATGTTGCGTCACAAGTTGCGCGGACGTGTAACAAGGTAAGGGTCTAGCGAGTAGCGCGTATAAAAGTAGAATTGCGCCTGTAATGAAGTTGCAATCGAACGTTTACTGCACTATTCAAGTATGCGCAGCGTGAATAAATAAATAAATAAATAATAAATACGATACAATCAAGTTATTCTGTAATAAAAATTATACACCATCTCATTCAGGAGTAAAGTTATTTTAGTTGCAAGCGTAAGTGGTTTTCAGAGATTACTGAGTTTTTAACGTACATTATACATAGATTACATACAACGTAAGTTACGGGGTAATTTTTTCAAGTGAGCGTGGATCAAATCTAAAACTATGATAAGTAGCGAAAATTGCTCAAAGGATTTGTCCTTTTGACGAAAATTACAACTGCATAGTTGAACTCGTTGCTGTTAACACAAGAGCGTAGAACACTGAACAGCGTCTAAGCAGGAACTCAGCTCTTACGGGTCACGGGACACCCGTAAAGACTCACAACTCCGGCGTACAATCAAGGAGGTTGGGTAGCAGTCTAGACAACGTGCCTTGACCAATTTTGACTTGAAGCTTTTGAATTAGGCTTGAAAGTACCATCGGCTATCAAAGAAAATACCAAGATACTTCATTGATGAGCTGACAGATACCTCCAGGCACTCAACCATTAACACGCACTATACACCAGTCACCAAAGGCGCCGATGCGCAAACCTATGTCGGCTTATTGTGAACTTTTTGACGGCAAGGTAGTTATTTGAACCTAGAGTAATTATTACATGTGTATACATAAACGAATTTCATTTTATTTTATTTCATTTCAAACTCCAAAATATAATACTTACTCCAGTTTGTAATTCAAAATGAGTTCTTATGTACGATAATATGCAATTCTTATAAATGAAGTCCGTTATGAACATGCTATATTCATCTGTGCTTCCGTTAACTATAATTGTCCAGTATTTTATTTTATATTTTCTATTATTTCATTCGCGTGTAGTATGTGGGTGGGATGGTTGTTGTGCTCTTCGGATGCAGGTATATGTGGGAGCGTGAAATATGAGTGGGTGTGTGTTAGTGTAGGGCGCCTATTTGGAGCCTATAGAATTACATAACATCGCCTTAGTTTGTAGGATATAGGACAGAGAAAAACGCTATTTATTAATAGCACGTTTATTGGTAGCTTTCGTGATATTGATTTTTTTGAATTTATTTTATATAGAGTCTTGCACCCAAAATAACGAAATGTCTGTGAGTGAACTTGGTACGCGTTGGTACTTGGTACTTACTAAAAATACTATATTTTCTCTTTCCGTTTGGTTCTTTATGTGGTCTTGTGACATGTTTACGAAGAACGGGTCGAAGAATGAAACTATGAAAAAGCTTAATGTTGTAGTTTCATTTATACTTCTCACTTAAAACCTTGATACTTTTCTCTCTATATCAATCAGTACATTCTATAAAACCAAAGTCTAGCAAAAACTATCAAAATTGCTTTTTGTTATTAATTTTTTAAACGTAATAAATGACACCTTCTTTTTCTGCTTACGGGCTCTCGAGCTGAATCGGGGGCCCGCGGCGTTTCGCACACACTGCCACCCTATTGTTACGCCACTGGTGTTAACTGTTATGATAACAAAGGAAAAAATATAATCTCGCCTAAAATTATCTGTTTCTTTTGTTAGTATGTTATTACTTGCCAGAACTTAATCCTTATAAACAAATCGTCGCCCTAAATCTATAACCTGCTAAATCCAGTTTTGTGTAAAGTTGATTTTGTTTTCTCCTTAAAATACAGGCAATTCTCGACCATTCAGTGAAGTAATATTATAATTATTATTTAAATTATTAAATAAACCGATCTCGAAAAACTGCTTTATAAACTCCAGCCAATAACCATAATATAGAAAACCTGCGGATTCCCTTTTTTGCCTCAGTTTTATGCTAATGCTAGGTATACTATACATGCACATGTTAGCAAAATTTTAACGATTTATAAAAAAGTAATAATAATTATAAGAATTTAATTGTTCATAATTAATAATAACAAATATATTGTAAAATTCGCGTATATCTATCTTTTCTTTCCGCATATACGAGTAATATACCTACATGAAATTATTATTTAAGCGGAAAGAAAAGATAGATGACATTACATTTAAATCCGCATATATACATGTAATTAAATTTTCTTTTTGGGTTTTCAAAGCTATAAACGATGATTATCATTTAAGTTGGTTGTGGAAAAAAGATTAACATTATGTATTTCAGAATGTCTTGTATTTTTATGTATTTTTACATATATTCCCTGAAAATAGTAGATAAAGAAATGACATTATGGACTGTTTTACTCAGTCTTATAAAATTGGCAACGAGTATCAGATAAAAGAAATATTTAAAAGTTGATATACTTCTGAAGAATCACATGGGCACGGTTATTTAGTAGAGAAAAAAAGGAGATTCATGGCATGATGCAATGAAAAAGTGAGGTTCTGAAAATTGGTTTTGGGCATACTCGTATTTGTACTTTTACCTACATGATAGAAACATGTTTACATAATATTTTTATTGTTTGAGGTTTGGTTGTTAAAATATGGAATTCAATAGAAGCCACTTGTTTGACGGAAGGGTTTCTTTGAAATTTTATTTTAACTTTTGACAGCGTCTGTGGGGCAGTTGATTAGACGCCGCTTGTGAAACGAAAAGCCGCGCATACGATCCCAGTACCGAAACAATTATTTGTGTGATCCATAGGTATGTTTCGGGTTTGGGTTTTTGTGAAAAGTCTCTCGTTTTTGATACCCACTTTGACTATGTATGTGTCTGATTGGTGTATTTATTTATTTATATTCAAGTATATTATAATAAATAATTCTGTTCTTTTTGATTGTCGAATCAATTTTTTGTTCTATTTTCATTTTTTAAATGCAAAATGAAACTTAATTTTTTTAGCAGTTCTATTTTACGCGACGCGATAAAATCCCTGAAAAACTAGTGGACGATTTAAAAAATGTAAAATTTATTATGAAGACTTGTTTAAAAATTAAATCATTTGCAACTAAAAACTTAATAAAAAGATAATCTGTAGAAAAGATACCAAGTGTAGTATCATTTTAGAATCTTGAGAACATACGGCAAATGTTGATGAAACTTGCAGCGTACAATATAGTAGGTACCTATAATATATTGTTTAGAACGTCGACGTAACTAAATTGCTCAATAAATAGTTAAAATGTTCTTCTTTGAGGAATCATATTTATTGAAAAATATACATACTTGTTTTTATCTATTATAGAAATCAATGGTCTCAATGCTACAAAGTGCTGGGTAAACTAGATTTTTTGAATGGCTGTTACACAAAAACAATCGTGCACATGGTTTGATCTATTTCATATCACCAGTTTATAGTCTAGTTCCGGGACACTCTGTATACATATTTTGATCTCATGAATGTGGTGGGAAGAAAAAAGTGACCAGGTGACCACCACCATTTTTATCTCAGTTTTTGAAGTTTGAATACTCCAACTAGACAGTACATATTTAAACTAGGCTGCGAGAATGCAAAAATGAATTGAAAGCGATATTTCACTGTATACGAGTAGTACATTCTACTACTATAAACTACATGGGTATCTATATTCAGTCATCACTAGAAACCGTTACACAAGTCCAAGAAAATAATTTTTCATCTACCAGCGATACGCAATTTAGACATTGAGGAATGGAAATGAAATAAAGTGGGACGGATGCGATAGTCGGATCCGGATTGCATTCGATGGGAATCAGACGAGACGGGACGAGAAAGGATAGGTACCGTGAGTTCAGGAATACAAAAAATTGAATGGAAATAAGATGTTTTTAGTTTGGAGTGGACTCTAAGCATAGCTGAACCCAGGCGAAGCTAGGTTAGGTTGCTAGTTACAATTAATTATAAATAAACATCATTATTTTATAAAAAATATCGAAAGAGCGAAGTAATCATTTAAAAGAAAATACAGATTCACAATTGGGTATTTTACTATAAGAAAGAAAAAATCTAAAAACTATAAATGTATATAGTAGAGCATTAAGCAATAAGTATATGTTAATTTCAGTTTTTATTTCCAAGGAATAAATTTTATAATTCGTTTTGAAAATTTCAATTTTTTTATCTGTCCTAAAAATATGTGAAACGGCTGCCGCCATGATGGATAACGATTCTACGTCATTCCGTAAGTAGAATACCCCCTCCGGTGTCCAAGAGCTCATACAAACACAGGTTGTTTACTGGTTGAGTGACGTATCATTTTAAAGGAACATGGCGCCTAGCGTTTTCACATATTTGCGCGCATAAATTTAAAATTTAAATTTTAAATGGTTTTTTATTGGACTTGCCGAGCGAATAAAAATTTGATATTTTTTTAAATAGTTTGTCTTAATCTTAGGAACAACTTAAAAGACTTTTTGAAAATGGGTAGAATACCCAATTACTTTTAAAAATAATATTTTCAGAATCAATAATCGTGCTAATATTCATGATACATTTTATGCTTTGAGTATACATATTATGTGATCTATCTTCTATTAGCGTGTGGCGAAAATTGGAACTACAAATGAAATTTAAGATATATCTATTTAAAGCATTCTTTGAGATATGTTTCCATAATATAAACAACAAGCATTTACACTCGTATTCTAATAGTATGAACATGTCCAATATAATCAAATGAAATGACCACAGCATGACAACAACGCCTTCGGACGCCAAAAGTTCGTAGACAATGTATGCACATAGGTATACCCTGTGTCCCACGCCGATGGCATCGCCGGTCAAGTCCACAGACTAAGGAGTAAGTCAAGTCACATATTTTGACTAATACAGTTTGTGAAGTTACGCATTGTAGAGTAAGGGCGTGAAGAGTAAGAAGCTATCATAACTTTTCGACAGACCGAATCATATGGTCTCGTCTTGGCATCATTTTACAGGAAAATGTTTATATTGCGTTTTCAGTTCATTGTGTCATTGCTTGTATCAATATTTTTAAATTGTTTTGTGATTTTTTTTTGTTTATTTAAAGGGTTACATTAGCATTTTATTACATATTTTGCATAGTCAAAACCTGGTACGGACGATCTTAAGCCCGCTGCCCACGACGCTTGTTTCACTGCAGGATAGCTTGTTAGAATTTGCTGCTGGGTTCAAAGTTGGCTGTGGCGCTGGGTGCAATGATGGCTCTCTTGATATGTTGGCTTCACACGGTGCTTGCCACTACTCGCCGCTAGGCGTGCATGCGAAGCGACGTCGCCATTAAAGACACGAGTATTTCTAACCTCTACAGTACCATGGACGCTCGAGTACAACAAACTATTGCAGCTGAGATAATTTGATATAGAAAAGCTATTATTGTGGCAGCTGCAGTTATTGCTTTTAATCAGAAACGAGAGCTTGAGCAACGAAAACGTCGATTATGGAGTCGCGAGTGGTTGTTACGGCGTGATACAGGACAGAATGTTCTAAACATGGTATTAAGTGAGCTTGGGTATGTATATATAACATTTCAACTTTATTTATTACTACAAAAAACCCCAAACACGCAAGCAAACTATCACGAAAAATAGCACACGTTCGATCACCGAAATCCAGCACGCGACCACGTTTCAGAGATAGCAATGACGTCATTTTCTCGCAGCGCTGCCAGTAGAGCAGCCATCGGCGAACCCCTCAAGCAATTTAGCAGCAAAACAAGCGTCGTGGGCAGCGGGCTTAAGTGTGGGGTCCTACCATGTATGTGACTGTTGGGTCCCTGTGTCTGTGAAATTTATTATGGTCACCCTATTAGCGCAGGACACAATCCTCCACGCAACATCTCTCGCTCGGCTCGTTTTTGTAAATCAGAGTGCGCAATTCTGTTTAAAGTATAATACGTCCATGGAGGTAGCAGACACAATGCAACCGAAAATGTCGCAAAATGAGCGACAAATATATTTTGCATTTTTTTTAAATATCGTTGTGTTTGGGTGGTAAATACCTAGTTTTTGCGAAGGTTGCAATTGCGTACCATTGCGTCTTTAAAAATAAACATGTGTTAATAATTATTTTATTAAAATTATACATTTATCAACCAAATACGACGATCAGTAAAAAATGACGAAAAAAACCTTGACCATTTATTTGCGAAATTTTTAGTTGCATTGTGTCTAAAATCACCTAATACTACCATGAGTACCATCTGATTTCGTTTTCGGTCTCAGTCTTGATATACCCTTTATAATTTAGGGATGAGTCCAAGGTTTGATTTTGAGCAGTATTAATCAGTACCCGAAACTTATCGCTTATAAAAAACATATATTAAAAAACAGCATTGAAATTGGTTGTAAAATGACGGGATATATTAATAGTGCGGTGAGGACACTCGTTTTCTCCTTCGTACTCATGCACCTTGTTGCACCCTTTTCTATTACTCCTATCACTAAAAATATATAATTTGGAACTTACTTATTAATAAACGGATTTAAAAAATAATATTCCTTCGTATTATGCACTAAGTAACCCTTCGATATAAACAATAATCAAAATAGTGGCAACTAGCCTTTAAGAGGTGTAAATAAAATACGTTATACAATCTCCTATCACGTTCGTAGGTACATAAGTACAACGTAGGCAAGTGAGGGGCGGTGACAGTCGTGAGACGTGAGTCGACAACGTGTGCGTATCCAAATACTTCCTGCTTGCAGTGCACTTCATTCATATTACGTTAAGAAATTGGAAACAAAAAAAACACTTGTTTGAAAGACAGCTTATTTTAGTATTGGAGCAAGACAGTTACGTATCGTACGCTCCAGAAATTCCTGCCATCGTGGGCTCCAGAAAGTTTACGAGTTCAAGAAGGGATTCGAAAATGTGTAACTAGAACTATCAACTAGTTTGAGGTTAGTTGTTACTAAGGAGTGTGTTGTGTGTACAATTAGTTTCTATGATTATATTTTCTTTTGGAACAGATATATAGGAATAGAAGTGGTTTTATGGTGTTATTTATAGTGTCCGTGGGCGAGGCGACATTGTTTACATAACAAAATTCCGTGTTTAAATTCTGCTAAGTTTGTTGTAGCAAGGGGCGTCTTTATAAATATTGTGTTACGTCTTAGAAACTAATGTACGTACTCAGAAAAAAAAGTACTTTCGTTAATATATATTTTATATCACAGCTGTAAATGATTAGGTAAATACGATTAAATTTAGGTATTAGGTACATGTTTGTCTTTTCTTAGACGCGACCTTCTTAGGCTGACTTCTTTGCGTGTTGCCGTATAATTACCTAAAGTTTAAATTATAGTTCATACTAATTAAATTTTTTTTTATGTAGGTACAAATATTTATGGTAATTTTTTTTCGTGTACTTAGGTATATTTATTTTAATTGTGATAATTTACTAAAATAGTTTATTTAGGACATTAATGTTATATCCCACATATGTATAACAATAAGTATGGGTAACTTGTTTTCATTAAATTATTGTAATATTTTATGCATACATTGCAAGCATAATTATTTATCAACACCCCAGAATCCAGTTTAGAAAGGTTTCAATATAATGTTTAAAAAATATATAATAAAGTTATTTCAACACATGATACATACAATTTAAATCTTGCTAAAAGTTTTAATAGTTTGTTATATGCGATTTTTTTTTCATTTGCATAACCCATATTACATAGTCTTGTATTTCTCATGTAATTTTTAAATAAGCTCTAAAGTAAGCAAACTTGTTTTAATATGTTAAAATATGTGTGTAAGTAGCAAAGTCACATTTACAATGCAAATAATACTCATATTAAAAAACTTGGGTTTAATATTTTATTTAGAATTCTGAAATAAAGTTTTTTATAGTTCTTGAAAGTGTCAACATGTAGTATATGTGCTGAATTATTTATTTATTTTTATATATTATTAAATTGATATGAGATAAATTTAGGCATAAATTTAAAGTATGTGAGTAATAGTAACCAACCTGTAAATTTTAATAGCCTCAAAAATATAGTATGGTATTAGTACAGCTAGGTCAATATTTATTATTAATTGATTTACTAACAATATTTTTAATATGTTTGTAATAATCATTATACTCATTGTGAAAGTAAGATAATGTTAAAGCAAATATAAGCATGGAAAAATAAATGTCTTAATCAACCTACAAATTTGCTACAAAATGTCATGTCCACACACAGCAGTCCCATATTCCTAACCTCTATTGTCACACTGCCAGAAATTAAAATAAAACATATTGATATACTGCTACTTGCAATCATTTTCAAATTAGTAAATGGGTAAAAAGTTAGGCAATCTGATGTATATTATGTGTTATGTTAAATAAATAAATGTGAAATTATTTGTTTCAGCAGCCAATTAACGATGGAACGATTCCCTTTGAAGTCATCAGTTGGACCGAAAGTTGGCCTTACATACCAGTCAGTGTATAAAAAGGTGTGTATGAAGTTAAGTTATAATTTTGGCTGAGAAAAGTATGCATAGTACAGTGCTAGACTAGCATGGTAGACTGAACACTTCTTAGCAGCAAGAGTCCCATGTCATGTAGTGGGACTTATGGACCATCCAAGCTGATTATTTATTTCATATATTTAATTATTAAGTATATATTTGGTTAAAATTACATAAAACATTACAGTTTAAAAACTTGTATATTCTCTTAGTTTTTGAAATGATTTCAAATGTATGTAAATAAATACTGATGCTGTCAAACTGGTCCACCTTGGAAACTAATGTGACATGTCTTATCAAATCTTTAATCTAGTTTCTGTGAGAGTAGTCAGTAAAGAATGAAATCAATATTTAAATGCACTGATGTACCTTTAAAAATGCCAAGTCTGTATCTTGTTTTTGGTAGAATAAATGTTTGGCTTCATTCCATATAAATGAGCATTCAACTTGGTTATTTATGATGAGTGGTCTAAAATAATTCTAGATGATTCCAATATAAAATAATGAATTATTATACAGATGTTTGTTAATCACAAAATGTCATAGTCACCTTTTTAACAGTCGTCCATAATGGCTTTGTTAAGAACCTAATACTTATTTCGTCACAACACATCGCATTGTACGTCTTTGCGCCCGCGCCTTGGATATATAAGATCGGATCCAATAGGTACCGTTAAATTATATATCTACCGTCTAATAACGTATAACGCACATGGATGTTAAATTAGTCTCTTTTCGAGAAGGGAAGGGATTGTTGCTATTTGTGCCGCCCATAGTTCGCATAGCATATTTTGGCCCGGAGTCGTAGGGTGCCGAATCTATAGTAAACCCCGTTACAAATTGCAGTCCCGGGCGTCATTTATTCAGTCTGAATTTTTCTGCATTATGCAGTCAATCGCATCAATCGCGTCTTTAACCAAGCTGATCAAATATTAAAAGACTCATATTATACCTTTTTTACATTTGCGACGTCAAAACTCAATAGACTTCTAAAGGGCAAATAAAAAAACCCATTTAATGTTCTGAGTAATTAAGAAATGTTCAATTAATTAAAACAGTATTACATATTCTATTGTAAGGTTACGTCACCTACGGTTAGCTTCAGAAATACACATTCTAGAATATAGAAGTATCGGATATTCCATGTTTATTTAGCAGACAAAACGGATAAACACACTCCATTAAATAATTAAATTTCTTAAACAGAACGTTTAGTTCGACCAAACGAGATTTTGTACTCGCAATAGTTTTAATGGCATTAAAGGTGTTTGGGTGCCCGTATAAATGGACATCGGTCCCACTATCAAATTGGATTATGAAGTGCATGGAGGGATATCCGCTCGCGACTCGCGAGTTAATACAAATAAAAGTATACATATACGTCAACTGTGTCGTGAAATGGAGCGTGATCGGCACAGTGGAAAATAATGTCAGTAAGTTATGTACGAGGTGCTCAAGGGTGTCTATTATGAGGAAAATAGGTCGATTAGTCGCTACGTTTCATTTTAGGGACACTGAATAACATCACGCCTTTGTACCCGAAGAAGTGGGCAGAGCTGTCACTAACGTCATACACAGGTCGCCGTATGTTTGGCAAAAAATTAACTTTGCTGGGCACAAATTTTAGTACTAAGATTATGAGAGAATTTTGCACCCTGAAAATTACACAAAGATGCTTGTTCGACATGAGAGTAAGAGCCAGAATCTCACTGTTCGTCATCCGAACGAGTTGTTTTTAGACCCGTGAGGCAAAAACAAAGATTTAAAAGACCTGTTATGATTTTTGACTTTATTTTCATAAAGCTTGGAGCACTCTGCCGCGACTAACCTAGAACGAAGGAACGCCGCGCCGCGCCGCCCCGGGCTGCTCTGGTGGTCGCTCGGTTTATTGCAATTGATAAAATATCCTGCCTTGCAAATGTTCTTCCTAAGTCTATTTTAAAGTTCGCTTTTGGTGACTTGACCTTGAAAAAGTTGGCAACTCTGATAGAAATAGTTTTGTTATTGTGTAGGGGATTTTGATAAATCCTAATCACTTAAGTTTAGTTAAGCTTAGTATTGGGAATACTGTATATAGTTTACGGAGATGTATAATATCCGTCATTGTATACAACATATTTCCTGAATAGGGGTCGAAAATGTAGTTAGTACAGTCAGTTATGAGTACGAAGTACAGACGGTACCGAATATAGAGGTACTAGACAAAGGGATAGTTAGGTTAAGGTTGAGATAAGTTATCCAATAACAAAATTGGATAAAATTAAAAAGATAAAATACCAAGTTTATTAAAAAAATGGAAATAAACTACCCTAACCTAACGATTCTTTCGTCGCGGTCGGGTATTTTGATTCTCAGTTTACCAGTATGTTTTATTTAGTTTATTCACAGAAGAATTGAATAATTATGTATTGTAGGAAATATATTATTTTTATTGCAATGAATGACGAGAATAGTATGTCATTCGCCTGATGGCATGCGATATGACCGCTCATGTAAGGTAGCAAAACCAAAGAACACTATTAATTACAAAGCGATGCATGGCTTTCCACTGTGCTCGCTATCTTGAGACATAGGATGTTAAGTCTTATTATGTCCAATAGTTGCTCTGGCTTCAATGTATTGCAAACCGGAACACAACAGTGCATTTACACTGCTGTTTGGCGGAAGACATACACTTTGTGGTAGTACCTACCCAGATGGCCTCTCACATATGAAAGAACGACCACCAGTAGTATGACAGAATCCTCAAATAATTATTTTACACATTTCCTAAACAGAATGGTACATTCATACATTTCATAGAAATTGTGTGCAATTCCTAGAATTCACACATATCCGGTAACGTACCTGTCTGAACCCGGCGATAGTGACCTTGACATGATAGGGATCTGGTTTCAGTCTGTGATTATACTCCCCTGTGTTTCGATGAGCATAGTATGCTATTTCTCGTTGCTATATTGCATGAGCGTGACGCGTTTGAAGGTAACCGGTGTTGTAATTTTTTCTAACCGTTTCAGCTGGTGCATTGTTTGGGAAATCACGTTTTATACAATAATAACACTATATATCGCAGCCCATTACATACAGGCTATTATTTGAAACAGTTAAGCAATATTTACAAGGGCTGATTAAATGAGGTCGCATTTTCTTGCTAAGTGATCCGATGGATTCTTTGAAACTACACATTCAATAGTGTAGTTTCTTTGTATTGGCGAATCACTTTCCCTATAGTAGTCAAACCCACGCAGATTGTAGAATTTCCGCTGGACGCAGTCCCACGTGCAGTCTTTATAATATTCCATTCATTGCGCGCTAATAACCTGCTCAGTGTACAAGCTAGTAAAAAGATTTAAGGAAAGTTTTGCCTTAGAATTGCCATTGCAATCAATAATTTAACTTATCAGCAAATTTACACCCAGTAACAATAATATGAATTGTTTTACTGTCCCTGTCACGCCGATATCGTCGGGATACTAGACGGAGACGCAATAAGCGATTATCGCTAATGAAACCGCGCTAAATGAATTAAATAATAGTTTTATTAACGTTAAATGTTCCACAAGCATTTCATTTAAACATGGGATTGTTTTTATGACGGCTAGATAAGCGGAAAGTGCTTATCGCGAACATGAAACATCATTATGAGTAGTGTTCGTTAGTAGAAAGTAAAAACTAATTGCTAGAAACACAATTCCTCTTTAAGGCTTTTTTGCCTCTTTAGGTAAATACGCTGCTTATATCACTTGAGACATTTTGACGAATCAATACCATATTTAACAAAATCCTATGAGTAGTTTAGGCGCTTCGGAGCAACTTACGTTAGCACAAAGGTGTAAAAAATTATTATACTTATTTTTGGCTTTCAAAGCAGAACATTGAAGTCTGGCTGATCAATACGATTACACGGCATGTAATATCTGTTGGTCAGTATTGAGTCCCTTGTGATGTTGTGTGCATTCATTATGATTGTTGATCGACACACCAATAATTGCATTTTATGAGCCCCGTTAATCCATGTTATATCGACTTTAGTGCACTGAAAAATAATCTATAAATATCTCTTAACACATTAAAAATGTTGTACTATTGAACGCAGCGCATGATTGATTGAATTCAATTTACTTGATCGCGGGGGTATCTTATAAAAGAAATTCAATCGAGTCTCAATACAAGTAATAGGTTACTAATATAAAATAATTTATTTATGTTGAGCTAGACCTACAAGACATAAATACCAAAGCGAATAATAATTTTAAACACTAACCAAACTAAGCTGTACTGCAAGTTTCAAGCACTAATAATATTAGACAGAAATTTCCAGCGATCGAGGTTGCTCTAATATCATAAGCTCCTTGCTGGTGTAATTTAATCACCGTGCAGACGCTTTAAATTAATTAATTTCTATAATGAATATAAAAGGGGATCCTCAGTTTTATTTACTGTTCGCGATCGCTAGCACTCTTCGGGAAAACAAAATAATGAAAATAACAAGGGGATTTAACTTTTTAGGGTTCCATAAATAAAAAAGAATAAAGGGACCTTTATAACCTTTATAACAAGTGACCCTGTTTGACCGGCTGTGTATACAAATGACTTTCAAAAAGGGGTCTTCTATTTCTCAAGAACACGTGGAGGCAGCAACTTTGAAATAAATGTCAAAAAAGTGAGTCTGTGACCTACTGGTGCTCTATAAAATCGAATCTCTCACTCAACTCTATAAAAATGATAAATAACCGGAGTTATTCAATCGGTATTTTTAATTTTGTTTTGCTCGATCGCAAATTGGATGATTGCATTGTTGGGTGTGTGGGCTGAATAGCGTTCAATATACCGATATTTGTACGAAACCCTTTGTGCGCGAGTTGTATTCATTCTTTGTTGATTTTTTTTGCTCTATAAAGAACGCTTTGGTAATAAACGGAATTAAATCTTTTTTCGTTATTTTCTTTTGAGGATGTTTCGCGGTCGGCTTTGATGGGATTATTTCTGTTTAAATATGCTTTACCTATATCTGTGTGTTGATTGTGAATGGCGAGCTCCTGGTTTTGTTTTCTATGTCGGGTAATAATACAATTTATACGAAATACTTGATATGGCTAGCTCGGACAGCAATTTGTGTCCGGCATTGTGTGAGCTTGTCCCCTAAACCTTATAGCGTCTTAAGCCGAAACTGTATTAAGGGCTAGTATATAAATAATTCAATCATATCATTTTCCGAAATCCACGAATATAAAATAATGTAAATTAAATCTAGAAGTGAGAATTATTCATTGGAATTCTGTCTGTTTAATTAAGTTTCCTACTATTTAGATAAATATACTTGTAGTTTTAGAACAATGGGAATAGAACATAATAGTCGTTGCAGTGAAGTTGTCGTGGCGGTGCACCGTGCAGTGTTGGTATAACTATTATGGGAGTGACAGAGGGCGACCGAGGGCCCGGCCGGCGCGCGTGGCCGTGCAACATTTAATTGAATTTGTCAAGTAACGTTTTAGCGCCTGGTCGTGCAACTCTCAAACTGTCACACAATCCAGCCGCGAATAAATTCAGTGCGATTCCCGTATTTGTGCGGATGAAAATGGATTACCTATTGTTTGCCCGGGACGTGTGTTTAAATCTTATTAGTGTTCAGTGTTCGTACGGGTCCGTATTGTAAGAGGATTACCGACGCAACGCGACGTATCGATACAGATGAAACAATAGTGTTGAATGACCATCGCTTGTAATGGCAAACGCTTAATAAAATTTAATTACACGGGTAATATTGTTTGCATTTTGCTATAAGTACTTTGTATTTGTGAGAAATAACACGAAGTATTTTATATATTTTCACGCGTGTGACGTAATGTTTCCGAAATAACCACTACAATAATTTATTATGGATTAGATTAACGTCAAGTATTTGCCAAAAGCGGTTGAATTATATTTCGTTGAATTAAATGTTACATGAAAATGTTGCAAACAAAGCAACTTTCGTTTTATGATTTTAGTATGACCGATAAAATAATTTATCGCCGCTGTAAACAAAATTTGTGAAATTGACATAACAATAAATAATTAACAATGTGACACATATTTTAGAAAATTAAGTATTAATTCTTTTTTGTATGTTACTGATGATTAAATTAGTTAATGGATCACTGGGTGTAGCACGTGGGTACGAATAGTAGCGGAGTCCCGCGACAATAACGTGGTGGGGGTAAAAGTAGATGGGGTAAGCTGAGGCTTGGTGAGGGGCTTGAGCCAGCGAGGGCTATGTTGCAGCACTAAGTTGGTGCCCAGCGGCCGCAAGGTGTCTCTGCCGCGCGGTTCTGAGTATTGATTTTTGCGTTCGGCGCCACATCAGCCGCGCCGCTCGACGATATCAAATTATTTTCCCTCGCAAATGCAGTTGGAAAAACACGCCTCTAGTCCTCTACCAATTGAGGGGCAGCGGTTCGTGTGAACGCTGGTATCGTTGGCCACTCCTCTTACTAGTGCATGGAATACACGGCAATTTTTTTTATCTCTTTCTGGGAATTTACGAGTTGTGAGTGTCGTGTTGGAGTTTGCCGCCCATGCGGGATTAAAGGTATATTGTTCTTAGTGAAACAAAAGTTTTTTTTTATACGCGACTTGACGTCTTAATTCCCATTTGTCTTAATCTTAAATAATAAAATTGAGCTAACGACCTACTTACTACAGTCTGCTATAACGATGAATTTAAATAATAACTATTTGAATATCTATAGTATTTAAATTTAAAGGAAAATAATTCGGCGCTAAAATTATTCTGGTTAAAACAATTAATTTCATGCGAACAAAACCACAAAAGCTCGAAACCGAATGGCAGCGTAAAATATCTGGAACATTTTAATTTATCGATAAATAACTTGCATAGTATGTGTATTGATATTATTCAATTTATTGTACAATGTATTGTACAATAATATTTATTCAATATTTTGCTTTATAAAGAAATATATTTCATACATTTAATTCAATTAATTCCTCTGGAAATATTATACAGTAAAAAAGACAACAGTATATTATTTATGGATCCTTATTTGCCTTTGTTAAAGTAAATTCAAAATAGAAATTCAACCACCAGTGTACAATCCTCATATAACAAAATAATATATCCCATTGCTTGAAACAATTCCTCACTTTTGTTATAGGAGGTTATTAGACCAGGGTTTGCCTCGTTATATATCCGAAATTCATACAAGGGAAAAGCGAAAAATCAATACAATCAATACTTCCACTAACATCTCGACAAGTCTTGAGAAAATAACAAACAAAGTGTACCAATATCAGTATGTAACATAAGTGTCTAATATTAAGATAGTAATTTGAAATACCCCAGACACATAATATACGTACCTACCAATAAAAAAAATACAGATTGCTCGAGACATGACAACAGCAATATATGAGAGAATTACTATTATTCGATCACAATAAACAGTATTTGGATTCAATTAACTATTAACAAAGTCTCTACCTTATGGTAACGCAATACGTAGACCAAAACTTCATATTTAGGGTAATTAGTCAAATATAAACAATTCATTTTCGGAGTATTACTTTCTAAATTAAGGTACGAGTATAAAGCCTAATTGTCAAATAATGGAAAAACGTCCGCCCCATGACCACGAAAGCTGTAAAGTAATCGAAACGTCGGATAGTCAAAAAATGAAAAAAATAAACCAAATCGCGATAAAATCCGTAAAAAAAATAGTTTTATTTCAATGTCTAACAATCGCGTAAATCTAAGAAACCATTGTTGAAGGATATGTTATTTGTTTGTCGTCATTTATTAAGAAATGCATCCGTGCACCTTAAAGCTTTTATCATTTATTGCATCTGCAAAGCTTATCATCAATTTACATATTTATAATTTCCAACACCTTCTGTAGAAAACGACTATGTTTGCCCAAGTAGGAATTAACGAAGACCCTTTGAAACCTTTTACCTAGCTTATTTAAACATCCAGTGACATCGAGTTTTAAACTAAACCAGTGTGCTTCTAATCCCTTCACCTTTCACTGCCACTCCTATACGCCAGATCCCATCCATTCACAAATAACTGCAACTCCTGTAACCCATAATCAACAGTGGAACACAAAGAATTGTCACGCACAGAATCCCTGCGAGTCTGTTGCAGCCTTTAGTGCACCCTGGTCAGTCAGTGCTAGGTCTATGTATTAAATTGTCAGTACAGCCTTCATCCAATCATGGGATACATTTACAGCAAGGTACAAATGGTGGCACGGGGCGCGGCCCGCCCTCCCCCGGCGATGATGATATGGTAGATATCACGCCGGGCCTGCAGCAGGCGGCTGAGGGCGTCACCACTCCCACCAACCACGGCACCTTCCAACTCTACGAGCACTCCAACAGAAACTCTGCCGCCAGTGCGCATTGTAAGTATTTTTTATACATAACTAGACCGTGCTGATGGAAGTCCGCGGAAGAGGCCTGTGTGCAGCTATTAAATTCCTATGGTAGAAGAGAGTGAGAGAGATGTGTTTAGTGGCGAACATGCTTTGGCTGTGCTTCACCAGTAAGTTATGGACGGACGATCGAACAACACCTAATAAATCCTGAGTATGACAAGCTGTGAAAGAGTCTGCACTGAGAGAAGCCAACGTGTTTCCTTCTTTGTTTAATGTCGGGTAGACCTAATTTGTATAAGGCCGAAAAATATCGAATAAAATATCTTTCCTGGAGCTGCAATCCCTGTAATTGTACTGGTAAAAAGTAACCTGTACCACTATCAACTCAAAAAGTTACCTACACATTCCGATGGTTCGACGAACCAAATTAAGTTTTTGTCTCAACTCTCAAGCTATCACCAAGAATAATGTGGCCCCGATGCCCCTTTCCTCACTGAGAGAAGGGCGAAGCATGAAACATATTTAGAGATTTATAATAATGAAGTTATACATAAGTGTGGTTATATATTTAAACTACGTCTTCAATTATGAAATATAAACCAAGAACATTCATTTTATCAATCAGTTCAATTACCCCGTTGCGATAAAAAACGCAACTCAATTTGCATCGTGTTTTGTTTTATTCTACTAATGGCGCAGATGCAGTGGATCGTTATATCAGGATATGGGCGTAGCCGGTATGCGAATCGGTCTGCGATGGCAGCGACCCGCTCGGGCGGAGTACTTTACCTTCTATTTCCGGAAGGGAAGCTACTTTTTTAGTTTATCAACATTGATAACAATATAATTTTTTCACATGGACGTAACAGTTTGTATGGCAGCTGATAGCACTTGCGGTGCAAACAAAATAGAGCATTCACAAAACGAAACAGATAACTGACACTTAATTTGGTAAATTTAAATAATTTTATGCTTTTTATTACCAATATCGTAATGTGGCTGCCCTGTATTAACGTCGATAGTCAACATTCATTGTTTAATTAATCCACTCAATCACGCCGGGATGTGTCGGCGAGTGTGGCGGAAATAGCCGTAACATTAAGCCATATTACACATTATTTTAAAAACAGGCCGTATTTTATTCTTTATTGGGTTGGGTAGAAAATATATATTTTCTATTGTGGCGAATGACGATAATTATAAATAACCGAAAACATTTACTGACTGCACTATGAAACTCTGAAAGGAAGGTGTTTACTTAGGGCTACTAGAAATTCAGGCATACGTTACATAGAAACAGACATCGTCTGTTTAAACTGACAACCTACACAATGCCACATCTACATTCGCGCTGTGTTCTAGTATAGCTACAGCGCCCCCTATCTGCCGTCCAGACTCATGCAAAAACAACAAAAAATCTAGGCCTGCGGCGAGGGCGCGGCGTCCCTTCATTTTTACCACTTAAAGCAGACAGCCGATCGCGGCCTATTCTAAAGCCACTATACTGTTTCCATTCGTTTATTTTATTTTTGACACATCGAGTACTGAATCAAATAGTGATGGCCTGATGCGTTATCGAATCAATTTTTTATAACAAACGATTTTATTTTTGAAAAGTTTTAATCGATTTAATACATATTTTATTTTTTGCTCCATGCATTGTTTTATAAAACTTCAGGGATATTTAAGTTACTTGATTTAATAATTATATTAAAATAAACCATTTACTCATGTTAAGTTAATATTCTTATCACTTCCGTCGGCAATAGTAATGTTGTTAAAAACAAATTGTGAAACGGCAACACTGGGCAGACAGGTGACGCGCGCCGCCATTTTGTGGTCACTCACAACGAGACGCCCGCGCCCGTGCTAGTGTTTTCCGTTCGCTGAATTTTAATTCACATTTTTCATACGTCGAGTTGAGTATTTATATTCCTCCGTATTGTTTTACCCGTGAATTCCTACATTTGGTTGAATTGAGAACATCGTACCTGCCTTCATCACTTTCAAAATGCCTAAAGGAAAGGTGCTTAAAGGACAAACAAGGGAGTTTGTGTTGCGACTTCATGAGTACTTTGAAAGGGAAAGCCGTAATGGTGGACCTCTTATACCAGTGACTCAAATCAGAGACCGTGTTTCAGCAGCATTAGGTATTACTGCTCCAACAGTTTCAAAAATAATTAAAGAAGGCTACGGCAGTAGTGGCATGGAACAAAACAAGCCATCTACACCTAAGAAAAAACGTCAGCCCTTTAAAGTGACAGCAATTGACAGTTTTGATGGTGATGCTATTCGTCGTCATATATACGATTATTACCAAAGAAAAGAGATTCCTACTTTACATAACCTAGTACAATCTTTGAAAACTAGTGGCTTGTTCCGTGGTCAAAAGTCTTCTTTGGCGAAGGTATTGAATAGGATTGGATTCCAATACAAAAAATGTGACAAAAGAAAAATATTGATGGAACGCAATGATGTTGCTTTGTATCGATGCGAATTTTTAAGACAAGCTAAAAAAATAGAAGACTGGTCGAATGTTGTTTTCACCGATGAAACTTGGCTCAATGCGAATCACACGGTATCAAAAACTTGGACTGACAACACTGCTAGCTCCTCGACCGCAGTGCCAATGGGAAAAGGTGAAAGAATTATAATTTGTCATGCAGGAACCGCAAAAGGATTTGTGCAAGATGCTATGTTAGCTTTTAAATCAAAGAAAACAGGGGATTACCATGAAGAAATGAATTCCGAAGTATATGAAAAATGGTTTCGGGAAATGTTATTGTCACTCGAACAGCCATCAACAATATTTATAGATAATGCGTCCTATCACTCTCGGCAAATTAACAAAATGCCAACGCAAGCCAGTAAAAAAAATGAAATAATAAACTGGCTCCGTAACAATGGCGAGGAGGTGGACGAGTCCCTATTAAAAGTAGAGTTACTTAAAATATTAAAAATGAGGAAGCAGCCTAAACGATACGTTATAGATGAAATGGCTGCAGAACATGGGCACACCGTCCTTAGAATTCCTCCATATCATTGCCAGTATAATGCCATAGAGCTAATATGGGCGCAAGTGAAAGGATATGCTGCGAGAATAAATACAACTCCTCCTTTCACCGCAAACAAAATGCTGGAGTTGCTTAAAAATGCGTGTGAAAATGTGACGCCTCATAACTGGGCGAGTGTCGTAGATAAGACGAAGAAAGAAATAATGTCTGATTGGGATCGCGATGTCGCATTTGACAACTTACCCATGCACTCATTAATAATTAGTGTTACTGGGGATACGAGTGACGACGACGCCGATTCCGACGAAACAGACGATTGTTTATAAATGAAAATATTAACAAATTACCTTTTAGTTGTTTTAATTATTTAATCCTTAAAGTACTATGAATTCCAACATGGTTTAACTGTTTATTACAAGTAGGTACTAAACATTTATTTTCGTTGTAATCATTGTAATTATTTTAAATTAAACTCTTATTAAAAGTCACTTCAATACGTATACCTTTATTCATATTAATTAATTTGCAGCAAATACATTCGATCCTAATATTGGGTACTATATTACGTTTAACTGTTTTCATTAGCATTTTAATGTAATTTTATTTCAAATGATTCCGATTGATTGATTCTATTCAAAATCGTTTTTGTTATCTGTGGTCATTCGTTACGAATGGCACAACTCTAAGTGGGCGTTACCCGTCAAGAAAGTATCTACTTTTATTTCAAAATATTGTTCTACTGTAATGTCGTACTTTATAGGCGTGAACTGTCAAAAATAAAATAAACGAATGGAAACAGTATAGTGTATACTTTGTTTAAAATGTTGATCATCATTATTTTATGTATATTTGAGGTACATCATTGAAACTAAACAATTAACTAACTAAAATTAACTTAATTATAAATATCTTCACGTGTAGGAAGGAACCTAGGTAGCACAACTTTATTTTATTAATTAGAAAATCTATATATATTATTATTATTGACGCAGCCCATGACGTAAAAACTTTCAAAAAGTACCTACGGTTGTTTTATACAACTTTGAAAATATCGTCAAAATTAATTAATGAACAAAATATATCTATACAAATTACAAACACCCCGATTGGCGAAAACCGTATGCAAATGCATTCAGTATTTAACGTGTTTAAACAGACATACGCGGCGAGATTGAGTTGGCTTCATAAGTGGTTCCAAATTGCATCAAAGGTTCCCAAAAGCCATTAATCCATTTTGTCATCACTCACTGTTTCTGTTTCAATTAATACTGCATCGAAAATCCTGGAAACTATAGAACAATTCCATGGAATTCGGCATTCAAACTCCACTGTTATTTGAATTTCGTGAAACCCTGTGATGTCCGCGCGTTAAATTCCACGAACTATTCTGAAATGGTTCGCAATTATTCCGTTATCCGCACTAGTACAATAAAGCAAATATGCATGCAATTTTGTTCTTTTATTATTGTCGTTTATTTTGGACTATTCATACAGTAAAACCATTTTATATTAACAGGAACCTTACATTAAATACAAAGTATAAATAGTAGTTTTATCGTATCTTCGTAGTTTTTAACGATTAAACCACTCAAGTAATCCTAATGGAATTTCGTATAGCAGCCGTGGACCTAGAGATGGGCATCCACTACCTTTTATAAAGAAAAACAACCAAAAATAAGAAGAAGAAGGGGCGTAGATAATAAGGAATTATTACGAGTATGTGCCATTTGTGAAGAAAATAATTAGAATGAGTGGCATCAACACAATCGTACATATTGTCATAAAATTCCTAGCGCACCTCCTCTAAGGTATAGTCTAGAATTTCAAGTAATGCGAGTCCACACATTGCATTTTAAACCGACATAAAAAAGGATATTCTATGTTTCATGTATGAATTTATGTATCTACATGTGTTCACCGATTCCCCGTCATTTCTGGACTAAATTTGATGATCATTTTTGTGTTTGGTTTTGTTAGCTCTAAATTGGTCTCGTTATAATTATAATATAATAATATAATTTTATTAATTTTATACTTCTTTAATTTGATAGGATTGATAAAATATATAATTTAAAAGTATAAAAATTATGTTGAACAAAATAAAAGTTGCAGCCGGAGCCGCATACTAGACATTTGACGGGAACTTAAAAATAATTTCCGCGGATTCCGGAGTTTTCCTCGCAGCCTTATTGGAGCCAATCTTAGTAACGCGGTACAATTGCTACTGATATTTATTACATTTTATTCCTGGATTTCTTGTTGTAAATGATACTTATTCAATTATGCCTGTGAATAACTTTCAAGCCAATATTTTTCAACGATCATTTTATTACTCAGTGAGAAAAGCGAGAGAGGTAGATCCTCAGAGTGGACTGATAAATATTGCGCGGAACCTACTCTTGGCAGTCAATATGTTCACAGTGGTAGCGGGTTCAAATTCCAGGTCACGCCTCTGACTTTTCTAAGTTATGTGTGTATTGATAGTCAATCACCACGCACTATAACGGTGAAGGAAAACATCGTGAGGAAACCTGCATATGTATATGGGCTGATACAGATACAGGTACCAATGGCCTGTGTTTTATTAGCGCGGTTTATATTCTACGATAATAATATTCTACTATCAGCAGAGCGGAGAGAGACTATCAGAGGGCATGATGTAGCAAAAGATATGAATTTTTATGTGAGAATTTTATCGGTATTTTGTTATGTATGTAGGATATGTGGCAAGATTAAAATCCAAGATGCAATAAATCGACATAAATATAAATTTCCAATCCTTCAGCCCGAGTAATACGCATGCCTCACAATATACTTTACGTGATATTTCGGTACGTTCGATCGGCGAAATCAAATTTAGTGCGATGTAATGTGCTGGTGGTAAATACATTTCCAAAGGTTTGTTGTTGCCTATATTATATCCTATCTTACCTTTTTTTTATTTCATTGAATGGCGAGACGAGTATGTCATTCGGATAACGGTTAGCGATACGATCGCTCATGGACAGTACCAAAACCAAACAATACCATCCCTACTTGTCCTGCTAATATTATTATATATTCGACCATGGAGACGGACATAGGCTACAGTACGTTGCTAAAATAAAACTGGGTAAGGGTTTAATTAAGGGATGAAAGTTTGTACGGAAAATCTAAGCCGTTGAAGTTACAGATGTCAAACTTGGCAGCTTGGTTACTCATTTGAAAACAAAAATAATGACAATCTTTGTTTTATTAAAATTAATCCTAAATGTACCGAAAACCAAATGAAAATATAAATGTATGATATCTATTGTTTTGTAAATAGAGATTAAGTAATGTGTATTGACTTGTCATAAGAGCTATTAAATTGTCTACATGACCCATAAAGGAACTTCACTTCATTACATTTCAATAACTCCGCGTGGTTAGCAATACTGAGAATACTCCACGGTAAATAAACGTGTATTTCAAGTTGCAAGCGGAGATACTAATAATTTACTTTGAACTATTAATTTGTGTAGGAAGAGGGAATACTGAAGTGCTGCTAATGATATCTTGAGAATTTAATTACTCTTTGAACTCAGCCATCCCTTTATACTGCACGTTATTCCATTTAAGTAACGCGAAGTGTTGAAGTCGTAATATGTAAATGGCACTTCCATTGAAGAGTTGCTGCACATTTGCAAACATTTTGTCCTTATTATTCACCGCTCCTGCGATTACAATTTACATTATTACGAATATAGTACGTTGGCATACTAAAATAAATTCCTAGCAATATAATGAAGATGGACGACCTATAATTCATTGATTAAGAATGTTATGAATACAACTTCAACATAGCCTTCTAAAACGCATAATTGAAATAAAACTATGTTTTACGGATTTTATCGCGATAAAATCCGTAATAACTTGTTTTATTTCAATGTGAGGCATTCGCGTAGATCTAAGAAACATAATTTTTGTGTAATATTAAACCCAGCTTTCATAATATCTTATTCGAAAAGTGCCAAAAATCAATGGAATTGAATAAAAAAAGTGAGTGTGTGTGCAATTCACACACGGCAGAAGTGAAACTTCAGAAAATTAGCCTCCAAAAAAAAACAAAAATTATATAAATATATAGATTTTGAAAAAGCGGCACCAAAGACCATTACATATTCATAAATAGGATATAGCCTAAGAGTTAATGATTATAAGTTTTCTTATAGTGACAGTGTTTCTTATAATCTTCGTCTCCTCTTTCTACCTTTTTTTCATATATTTTTCAACATTTTGACCGGACCAATAACTGAAAATTTCAAAATGGCGGCCACAATTTTCTATTCGGCCCATGAATTTAGATTACCGCGAAGGGTCCTTCAGATATAGAACTTAAGAGCAAATAGATCGATGATTAAAATTCCAAAATGGCGGCCACAATTTTAGTGCCTGTCTACTAATTTAGAAGAAATCAAAGCATAGACGAATTAAAATGTTGATACAAATGCAAGACTACATTAGTTAAATAATAAACTATTGGAAATAAGTGTACCGTTGAATTATAAATCACAAGGCAATTCATACATATTTTAGTAATTATAGAACGAGCGTGATGGCTTATATAAAATGCACGCATGCGTTTCAGTCGGCAATGCACCCGTGTGCTGTAGAACAACTATATGTGGCCGAAAGTTCACGGTATCGATTTTCTGCTATACGGTTTCCCAGGTACTTAGTATTTAATGATGCGACACACTTTCACTGCCTTTATTTTCGCTTCTCCGTCTCCTTCCTGCCCTTATCCCACGCTTACATCGGGTCTTTACAACCATGTTGCAGTAAGATTCGGCTTTTAATTTTTCGACTGGCCCTCTCTTACGTAATATTTAACGAAAGGTTTTGACCTCATTTCCTCAAGGATGCTATGCAAATGGTTTACAACTACGGTAGTTGACAATGGGCGAAATGCGAGGAGATTGTGTGGAAAGTTGGATTTAAGTACCAAAGGTTAATGTTAGGTGTCACCAATATTGAACGGATTATGAGTGGAAAGCAATAGTTTCAGAAATTTATACTGTTGTTATTTAAGTATGTTCCCTATGACATAATGTTGGTTAGAAATACTTTTATCTTATTGAAAAATATGTTCTTACAAGTGAAGTTCATTGTTCATCGTACAATCAATAAAGAATAATATTTTACGTCACGTTCATAGATGATCATTTGCGTTTGAACTGTGAGTTTGAATCAAATATAAACAGCTAAGAGCTAATACTATTTCAACAGCTAAGAGATAATAGTGGTAAATTGTGACCAAAATTCTAGAGGAATAGTTAATTGGCCGGTGGTTATACCGCACAAGTGACCGCCGCGCCGGCATGGTCGCCGGGATGTGCCGCCTGGTTGCGCGGGGACCTGGCGGCAGTTTGTTTTGCATTTATATTTGTATCAGCCGATATACGTCCCACTGCAAGGCAAGGGCCTACTCTACAATCGAGAGTAGGTACGATTGAATGTGGTTGGGCCATATAATCCACCACGCTGGCCTAATGCGGGTTGGTTGACTTTAGACACCACAGAAATTCATACAAATTGCTATGGTATGCAAGTTTCCTTACGATGTTTTCCTTCACCGTTTTAGTGTGTGTTGATTGGCAATCAATGAGTGTGCCCTAAAATTTGACAATCTGTTTTTTTTTTCATCCAATACTTAAATTGCCTTCGAGTGATTTTAGACAATGTAAAACAATTATTCTCCAACTGCGAAACGAAAAAATGTGTAAGCAAAAAACATTTTTTTTTACAAATAAACCGAATAAATTTCATGCAATAACGTGGCGACGTTTGACGGCCCACGCCACAACAACTCGTGCTTCGTGCACCGGGCATAATTAAATGCCATTTATGCATTTTAATAGCACTGTAACGGTACAGTAACGTACACAGGTACGATACCCGTATTGGTATTAGTTGAATGTACTACATCAAATACTTGTAAATATGCACTAATACATATTATGCTTTTATTTGATTTCTGACTATCTCTCTCTACAGCTACAAGAAGTACACTGCTGAATGTAGCCCTCCCCAAGGATCCCCACAGGGACTGGTTGGTAGCAGCTTGTATAAAGTGACTTCCTGCAACCTTAACTGGGTCGTCCGTCCACCTTGTAAGCAGGTGTGACACATTTCGCTTCGTATACTTGGCCTCTACTCCAAAAACTTTCGGCCCCATTTGATTTTAACTTTAGAATCCCTAAAGATGGGTTGGTGAAATTTAATTGGCTAAATGTAATTATAGCTCAAAGTTATTAGAATGCTTGGATGCCAACTATTTATTCGACGGTCTGTTCGGGTCAAAAATATAAAGGCCCAGTTGCATCAATTAACTATGACAAGAACTTACTTTTTAATTTTGAAAAAGTCAAATCCATACATTTGAAATATTGAATGCTCGTTCTCATTGCGAAACTTGAGAAATGAATTTCAATTATGCGATACTGCCCAAGACCGTTATTGTCGCAGGTTATTTCGTATTTAAGATTCATAAAATCGGTTTTGAAACTGACAGCTGCGCATATCTGTCCTACATTTTTACGGATGATAGATCTCTCATATTATGTGAGAGGCCACCTGAATTCGTACCACCGCAACGTCTATTTCTCGCGCCAAACGGCAGTGTAAATGCACTGTTGTATTCCGGTTTGAAGGACATTGTAGCCAGAGTTACTACTGGACATGATGAGACTTAACATCTTATGTCTCAGGATGGCGAGCGCAGTAGAATGCTAAGCATTCCTTTGTAATTCATGGTGTTTGGTTTTGCTACTGTAGCAGTACTATCAGGCGAATGGCATACAAAAACTTCAAACGTTAGCGGCACAGTTAACTTCTGTTACAAATATTTATAAATTACAGCAATAGTTAGTTTATAATGATCAAAAAGTGTTTAAATCACAGTTTCACAGTTAAACATCTACGTATTTTGGATAAAACCAGTGAAATAGTGTATATCATAAAACAACTACAATTCTGCCTACCCGTCGGCCGTCAAAACATTTAAATTCAACTTTACTTTTGAACTATAACATCTGTCAAGATAAAACATTTGTCCAGATCACGTATTTCACCAATTGATTCGTATAGGGCTGTGGCTTGATCGCCTAAAGCATGCTTGACCATTTTAAGTGCTCTCGGAGGCGTTGGTTCGAAACCGGTAATCGCTTTTATCTTACTTTTTTAAATCTAGCTAAAATAATAACTGATGTTTGGTTATTGACGCAGTTGATAATAAATAAGCAAAAATGGCTCCAAATAATTATGGCAAATGTTCTAGATGCAACAACTTTATAAAAAGTCGTGAGTACTTGGTGTGATCCATATGCGACTTGAAGTATGAAATTGAATGTGTGCAGGTATCATCCAAACACTTTCAAAGCTTTTATGCCTTAGATCTGGGGTCTCTAAACGTAGAGGCCTTAGGGCCATAATGATTTTTTTCAGTAAAGTTGAAGGGCCAAAGCTGTTTTAACTTTTCTGTCCTTAACTAGAGTGACTAGACTAGTCGCAAATAGCGCGACCTAAGCAAAAATATGCTTTTTGCATTTTATGAGCTTCGAGCAGAGATTGTCGGAGGAAAATTACAATTACATGAATTTCACAAGTGTTATTTGTTTTGCTGTGATTTGTGAATTTGTGATTCATTTCTTTTATTTGTTAGTTATTGATATGCTTAAGTTTAGGTACGTTGTTACTTTTTTTTGTGTCATCATTTTTGTCGTAAGTGTTACCGTGCCAGTAAATAAACCCGAGTAATTATTATTCTGCATTTACTTCTTCACCTTGTCACAGCAATAGAAACAACAATAAGACGTTGGCTCTCGCAGGCCAGATTGATGACACTAGTCTTACAGCCGATGCCAACAATCAATCCCAATCCAAAATTTGCTGTTTGACATTGACAGCTCAATCTTTTTTCTGATTATAGCTTGCCAATAATCAATCTCAGTAGGGAAAAAACTATCTAAAAAATCAATCTACTTTTGGGAGGGCCAATCCCTGCTTGTGGATTGTCCTCTGTATGAAAATGACAGTTTAGGCTTGCCAATAAACAATTATCAGTGTTGACGTTTGGATGGATTGTTCAAAACAATCTAATATTGCAATCCGAGAATTTCCACGGATTATTCATGCAGATTTGCCAACAGCAATGAAATTAGAAAGTAGAAACGAATGTAGATGAAGATGACACAATATTAATTAACGATTTCTTCAGTTATATCTAAAGTATTGTATTGTTGTGTATATTTTATCTTGAACGAATTGATACTTTTTGTTTTACTTTGATAAATATGATTTCTGTTATGATATGTTTCTTAATTTCATAGTTGTATTTTTATTTAATTGTTCAGTGTGTTTGTGAAAAAAACATTTATAATTAAATATTCTTTATTACTCACAATTTACAATAATAATAGAAAGAATAAAAATAATAGAAAAGGGAATCAAATTTTGATCATGGGAAGTTGTAGAGCCACGCTGCTATCAGCCATAACTCAGTATGAATGGGCAGGCTATGGCCTTCTCGCTCTCCTCCCGATTTGATGGGCCGGAAACACAGCCATGATTCAATCGTAGTGGATGTTCATGGGCGGCAGTGATCACTTTCCACGGAAATGTTCAATCACATTTCGCAATTTTCTCCACAATATTCTCAAAATATTTCTATTAGAATGACAAGTGATAAGTCATTGTTTACTGGATATATTATTTTTCAGTGGCCAGAAACACAACAATTCTGTAAAAATCTATATAATTGGGACAAATTGAATTGTTTTTATTGCAATTATTATTATTTCTAACGTTAATTTTTGTTTTTCACAAATTATTTATTTACAAAATGCTGAAAGTGCATAAAAATGCAATGAAATATTCTGCGTCAAACTAAATTGTCAAGAGGGAACCGATTGTTTTCAATCTATCAACAGAGGCAATCGACTGTCGCCTGTTTTGTTTATTGGCAACAAGATATTCGACCAATCGAAAAGTAGAAACCAATCCGGATTGACTTCAATCTAAAATTTTCGATTGATTGTTGGCATCGGCTGTATGACGTGGACTAACAGCCGATGCCAACAATCAATCCCAATCCAAAATTTGCTGTTTGACATTGACAGCTCAATCTTTTTTCTGATTATAGCTTGCCAATAATTAATCTCAGTAGGGAAAAAACTATCTAAAAAATCAATCTACTTTTGGGAGGGCCAATCCCTGCTTGTGGATTGTCCTCTGTATGGAAATGACAGTTTAGGCTTGCCAATAAACAATTATCAGTTTTGACGTTTGGATGGATTGTTCAAAACAATCCAATATTGCAATCCGAGAATTTCCACGGATTATTTATGCAGATTTGCCAACAGCAATGAAACTAGAAAGTAGAAACGAATGTAGATGAAGATGACACAACATTGATTAACGATTTCTTCATTTAGATCTAAAATATTGTATTGTTGTGTATATTTTGATAAATATGAATTCTGTTATGATATGTTTCTTAATTTCATAGTTGTATTTTTATTTAATTATTCAGTGTGTTTTGTGAAAAAAACATTTATAATGAAATATTCTTTATTACTCACAATTTACAATAATAATAGAAATAATAAAAATAATAGAAAAGGGAATCAAATTTTGATCATGGGAAGTTGTAGAGCCACGCTGCTATCAGCCATGACTCAGTATGAATGGGCAGGCTATGGCCTTCTCGCTCTCCTCCCGATTTGATGGGCCGGTTACACAGCCATGATTCAATCGTAGTGGATGTTCATGGGCGGCAGTGATCACTTTCCACGGATCTATGTAAATGTTCAATAACATTTCGCAATTTTCTCCACAATATTCTCATAATATTTCTATTAGAATGACAAGTGATAAATCATTGTTTACTGGATATATTATTTTTCAGTGGCCAGAAACACAACAATTCTGTAAAAATCTATATAATTGGGACAAATTGAATTGTTTTTATTGCAATTGTTATTATTTCTAACGTTAATTTTTGTTTTTCACAAATTATTTATTTACAAAATGCTGAAAGTGCATAAATATGCAATGAAATATTCTGCGTCAAACTAAATTGTCAAGAGGGAACCGATTGTTTTCAATCTATCAACAAAGGCAATCGACTGTCGCCTGTTTTGTTTATTGGCAACAAGATATTCGACCAATCGAAAAGTAGAAACCAATCCGGATTGACTCCAATCTAACATTTTTGATTGATTGTTGGCATCGGCTGTTAAGCTGTCACGGGCCGGATTGATGGCACTGGCGGGCCGGATTTGGCCCGCGGACTGATTGTAAACCCCTACCTTAGATCGAGATCATATAGCATACTGGAAATATCCGAAATAGTGTAGTAAGACTCGAAAGATGGACAATTCCAATAAAAATAATACGACTATAATTTACAATACTACATTTAAAATATATAATATGTATTACGCTGTTATTGGCAACAGCGCCATCTGTCGTTGGATAGTTGAAGCAAACAAAAACTTTTTTACCATATTGTACCGGGTTTCGTTTTAATGCACTATAATCGAAAACACAATATTAAAATGAATTCTGAAGAGTTGGTTTTAGTTTCTCATATTCGGTTAAATTCAAACGATTGGTTCAAATGATTATAATTTTATAGCTTTGCAACAAGATTCGCTAATAATGAGGATTATTGCGAGATATGAATTAAGTAATTTGTGATTGTTTATTTTATTGATTATTATAGCTAAAATTGTTTTTTTTTTTGCTATTTAGTCGTCTTAAAGCCGCGTATGAGAGCGCACGTCGCGTCGCGTGATAATTTAATTGCTGCGACGTGAAAGTTATGCGTATTTTCATAAAATGTAAAAAACTTTGTGAATGTAAAGTTGATTCAATTAACATTGATTGTAGGAGCTGTTAAACTTAATATAAATAACCGGTATAAACAATTGCCGGAAAAGAAGATTGACAAAACTTAATATTGTGGAAATGTGTAACATAGTATTTCATTTTTTTAATTGATTTATTCTTGTAATACTATAGTTAACCATTTATTTGCATTTAATATAATACGAGAAACTGAGACCCACAATTTATTTTCTACGATTATAATGCTTACTTCGACACCTAGTAAAATTGAGGTAAACAAGGTCCTACCTTTTATTGAGCTATTGAGTTATCGAGTTGACGATAGATGGCGCTAAAAATATTTTTTTCCACATTTGGGCTATATTGGGATACATGATTTTAATTACATTTACCTAACAATTATAATTATAGCTAATTTCATAGACTGATAAATACATTTAACATTCAGCAATTAACGAGTTTTAAAAATATAACAAGTAATCGCATTTTTAATTCAATTACGCCTATTCCGTATTCGCCCACCTGCATACTTGAAAGTATAACATTACTAGCTTCTGCCCGCAAACTTCGTCTGCGTGATTAACTTTATTTAAAACCACCTGTATATAAATGAAACATACACCAAATATTAAGTCGAGCCTGCAACAATGTATCGGTGAAAACTGTATCTCATTTCGTGTCATAGTTTTTGAGTAATGAGCAAGCCAACAAAACGAAACAACCTGTATGTAAATGCAACATATACAAATTTTTAACTTGAACCCGCAGCAATACAACTGTAAAAACCGTATCTCATTTGGTGCAGTACTTTTTGCGTGATGCGCAAGCAAACATACAGACGGACAGACAAACATTCTAAAAACAATTGTTTTGGCTTCTGTTGCTGTTATAAAGACCCCTCGCGTTATTTATGTTGTATCTTCCATGTACAGACATCGATCGGTTACAAATGTATTATACAGGGTATATCAAGACCGCGACCGAAAACGAAGCCAGGAGGTAGTACTAGGCTTGCCTTTTAAGTTCTGTCGTTTCCATATTTCCTGGCAATTTTTAATTTGGAACTGTTTTATATTCGAATGTGTTTTAATTTTGAATCTCTAAACAGTTTAAAGTATTAGGATTAATGCTATAGTTTAGTCACGGCATCGATTGGAATCTGTCAGGTTACGTACGAAAATGAATCTTTCTAAGGAAAATGTTCGTGCAATAATTTTCTACAACTTTAGAAGAGGCCTGACACGGCTTCAGTGTTTTGAAGAGCTAACATCTGTGTTCAGTGATGAAGCCCCATGTCTGTGGAGTGTGGAACGCTGGTATCTAGAATTCCAGCGTGGACATACTAGTGTTAGTTACAAATCTCGCGAAGGACGCCCAAAATCCGCCTTCACTGAAGATAACATCATTGCTGTGAGACAACTAAATCTCGAAGATCGTCATGTGACGTATCGAGACATAGAGACTCTATCAGGCATCTAAGGGACAACCATTCAGATGATCTTGCATGAAGCGTTTGGTGTAAGAAAGCTAGTTTGCCGTTGGATACCGCATCTGCTTTCCGACGATCACAAGGCGGCCCGCGTCAGATGGTGTAAGAAAACTCTGCAAAGGTTCAATCGAGGACAGTCAAATCACGTTTACAGCATCATCAGTGGTGACGAATTTTGGATCTATGCCTACGATCCTGATTCCAAACAACAATCTTCAATTCTGGGTCTTTAAAGACGAGCCAAAGCCGGCTAAAGTTGTTCGTTCTCGAAGCATTTCAAAGAAGATGGTGGCCACGATCGTTGGAAAAACCGGCCATGTTGCGACTATTGCACTTGGAGATCGTAGAACAGTTAACGCAGAGTTGTATACCACAATTTGTTTACCACAAGTCATCGCCGAACTTCGAAAATCTAACTCAAAGCGACGCATCGTCCTGCACCACGACAACGAAAGCTCACACAGCGCTCGTCAAACGATTGAGTATTTGAAGCAGGAAAAAGTAGAAATTCTTGACCATCCTCCATACAGTCCTAACCTAAGCTCTAACGATTTCTTTACATTTCCTAAAATTAAGAAAAGTCTTCGTGGTCAAAGGTTTCAGTCCGGTGAAGAAGCAGTCGACGCTTTCAAATCAGCTATTTTGCACACTCCCACTTTGGAATGGAATAAATGTTATAATAAATGGTTTGAGCGAATGGAAAAGTGTATTAAGCTACGTGGTGAATACTTTGAAAAACAATAAAAAGTACTATAAGGTTTTAGTTGTGTTTTTTTCTTCAAACGACAAAACTTAAAAGGCATGCCTCGTATTAGTGATATCAAACACAATGCAAGTAAAATTTTTACAAAAAAAATCCTCAATTTTTTTTTTGTTATTTTTTACATATCGTCGTATTTGAGTGATTAAACATAGTTTTTCTAAAATAATGACGTACATCGCTTAATTTTTAAACACGCAATGGTACGTAAGGGTTTAAATTACTATTTTTGCAAAATCTAGGTATTTACCCCACAAAAACGATGATTTTTAAAAAATTGTAATAAAAAATCCGTCGCTTATTTTGCAAAATTTTTAGTTGCATTGTGTCTGTAACCGCTAAAACTACCACCTGGCTTCGTTTTCGGTCGCGGTCTTGATATACCCTGTATGTGTATAGATTGGTGATTAGAAAAAAAACAACTAGCTGCTATTCCTATGTATCTGTTTCATCGGTAGTTGATTCTGTCAGTTGCTCCAAAAATAGCAAGTTTTATGAAGATCGCCTGCGTTGCATCATTAAAGAGGATATAGAGGGAACTATGGTATCTATTCTCAAGGATTTTACAACCGAGCAGTTTAAGAATATGTCTCAAATACTCAATGGCTTTCAGGACTCATTGTCATATTAGCAACCATTATGAAATTCTGAACTGTGCAATGGAAAAGAAAAACGACGTAATGGAAAATTTGTAAAAAGACAATGTTAACTTGAACCAGACCGTGGGTAATTTATCAGTGAGACTTAGTCAGACTGAACAATATATGCAAGTATACAATACAAAAATAAACGGTGTCACAGAACACTCCTCAGAGAATCTGGTAATAAAGACGCAGACATCGATCATGCTACTCGAATTGCTAACAACAGACCTAGAGCGATAGTTGTGAAGCTGCGAAATCGTCGTAACGTTGTAAAGTAAAGTAAAGTTGCCGCTGTCTACAAGTTTAATAAAAACAAAACACCAACAAGCAACTGCATGCTCGTGAAAAAGCCAAGGAATTATCCTATAAATATGTTTGGATTCGAGATAGTACAGTGTGCGTTAAGCAAAACGAAACCAGTCTAGTAAAACTAATGATACAGCCTAGTATTACATTTATTTTTAAATTAAATACTCTCATTAGAAATCATTAACCTTGTATCCTTAAAGAAATTCATATAAAATTAAGTTAATTAATTAATTATTTTTGTTCCTGTGCCGTCAAAGCTTGGTCAATCTCTGGTTACAGGTTTATCGTCTAGTTCTGGGATATAACACTATATTCTGAATAATTGTAATTATAATATAAGTGTTGCATAATAATAAAATAATATATATATATATATATATATATATATATATATATATATATATATATATATATATATATATATTGCATATAGGCAATTAATAAGAATCGCTTTAATATTTTTTTATTGCAGTGAATGGCGAGACAAGCATGCCATTCGCTTGATGTTAAGCGATACATACGACCGCTCATGGACAGTAGCAAAACCAAATAATACCATGAATTACAAAGCAATGCTTGGTATTCCACTGCACTCGTCATCCTGAGACATAAGATGTTAAGTCTCATTATGTCCAGTAGTTACTCTGGCTACAATTTCATTCAAACCAAAATACTACAGTGCATTTACACTGCTTTTTAAAACAAAATTCGCGTAATATATTAGCTGCACGTTACGTTGTCGAATGTCAAAATCCCTGTCAAAAAAAATGTCAAAAGCAAAAAAGGAGAGTAATCATAAAAAAACCGCCACGGCGCTGTGTAACAAATAATACTATCGTCTCGTTTCTTAGCACGTCATCAACATAAGTTATTCTTGTGTGAATGCGACAAAATACGAGTATAAAATAAATTCGTCTACAGTATTATAATAATAAAGCTCATTTATTTCAGGTAAAAAGACCCATAAAAAAAAAAAAAAAAATACAAAATACAAAATACAAAATACAAAATTACAAAGATTACAAAAAATTACAAAAATTATGTCTACGATCTTAAAATCAAAAATTATGTATTCTCTGTCTACGATCAGCTACGTATCAGCGACCTTTATATGTCAGGTCGTGTCAGAGGGCAGATAACTATTTGAAACTTTATCGGGAACTGGTGAAACTGGCCCTTAACGTTATTATATAGGCTAGGCATATGTCGATCATTATAACTGCGGTATACAATATATGTAGATAGCGATAGAAGTGGATACGATGATGTCGCTACTTCTCGCTCCTAGTTTTATCATATCTTTTATAATTTTAAGGTCTCGTTTTAGGGATGTGTTTTAATTTGAAGCAATTCCTAAGTGATATGTTTTTGTTTTCCAAGCCTACATCGCGCAGTTCTTCAGTTCTACAGTTGGTAAGCCGCAATACTATAATACTGGGAGCAATATCATTACATGGTACTTCAGGTGTTCAGATATCATATACCTATAGTTTCATTTAGTTCAGTAATTATCGTAGTCCTCATGTCAGTAGTTTAGTGCGCTTCGTTCGTTGTGCTGTATTTTTTTATAAGCTTGATCTGGGCCTTACTAATAAAATGGCTGTATTACGAATTCAATGTCATAGGCAAGCCATGAAAATTAACAGTTTGACGCTATTAATATTGGAAACAAAAATGGATTAATTCCATAAATACATTTTCGATATGTCATTGAAACTCATCGGTTTTGTATGTCTCGTGTAAATAGCTATTCTAAAAAGAATGAAATCGGAACAAGCTATGTTCGGTAGAGTACGATCGGCGACCGGAGTTACGATTCATGGCGCTGTAATTTTAATAGACTCCGTTATGCAGTGTTTGGGCGAGCGTCGCCACGGGAACTGAATCAATTGACAGGTTTTCACAAATTCAATGTTAGATCAAGTAGCTACGATAAATAATAATAGTTAATCACCACCATAAAGAAGCAGCTTCTTATTATGATACTTTGAACATAGTTTGAGTCACACGTCCACTTTAGGTCCCCCTCTTCTTTACAAGCAACAATCCGGTTTCGAGCTCCTTGTTTGAACTAAGTTAAGAGTTGGAGAAAATTCGCTGTCCTCAATTTATTTGCTACCCCATTTGGCGCAATCAATATCGTTCTAATAGGTTCAACGCTTTTGTTTATTGTGACCGATTTGGCGCCGTCTTTTGTCAGTAGATTTAATCGAAATTTGTTATTCGAGCACCTATGTTATTCTGGCCCGATTTGAAGTATCTTTTTTTTTACCAAAAACGGTCCGTTCCTTCACATATAGTGTCTAGTCAAACAGTTATTGATAATAATGTTTTACGTTGTTGTACATTCGTGTTTTGATGGAGTTCTCATGCGAAAAATCTAGTGGAATTAGATATCTCTCATTGTCGCGAGGAGAGAGAGATTAAATAAAAGTCACTGTGGCGTAGTATCCATAAGAAAGGGTCAGCTAAGTAGGTACTTCATAGTTTTAATAAGATATTAATTTTGAAATTGGAAGTGGAGTTTGAGGTATATTTGTATTTATATGAGATTATATCACAACCACCAGTATTAACAATCTTTTTCTGGGTAAAGATCTAGGCATTAAGACGGCTTTCTTTATGCCTTTGTATCTCAACCATGTTATTTTTTGTTTTATGTGCTTCATTTTATGGATTATTATAGAAATTCGCAGGAAACAGTTACTTTGTCTCTAATTGTACATTAAATGTGTTACGTCAGAATTTATGGGGTGTTATAATAAGACTATATCAAATAAAACTATTTTTTACGGATTTTATCGTGGATTTGTTTTAATTTTTTGTTTTTTTCATTTTGTAACTTCCCAACGCGCCGTTTCTATACAGCTTTATAGTGACTACGAAAACTGTAGTTAAAAATTCAAAATTAAAACCAATCCGCTATAAAATCTGTAAAAGATAGTTTTACTTCAAAGATAATATCAAGTTTTTTACTTGTTACCTTTCTCCGACCTCGTTGGTTCTTCGGCATCTAACTTTCCTTTTGCGATTGAAAGTGCGCTGTTGTCCCGGTGGAGTATTAATTAGCAGGAAATTATTAATCTGTCGCCGGTTGCAACAGTTACACCGGTTCTAATCCAGATCTATACGGCCCATTCTCGTAATTACACTTGTTTAACGGTGGCATCTTTCGCACTGTAATGGCTGTCTGGTTGGATACGAAATTTCTATCACCAAGCGAGACATAAAAACATATTTTTTAGGTCCTTACTAGTTTGCATCGGTCCTGGCAGTCGTTTGAATAAAAATATGATTGGCTGCTAACTGTGCCATTGTATGTAACTACACTAGTTTGAGCGCTAATAGTTTTATAAAATGCCTGCATAATGACCTCAACCGGTGTACAATGCAGTTCGCTATTGTCGTGTAGCCTCGTGTAACCGGTGAATTACTATTGTGCGAGATTGCGCCGTCTCTCCCGAGTCCTGAAGGAGCAGTGCTATATTCAACGTAAGTGCAGTGAGGCGTGGACTACATGACCACTCGTTTATTCTTTTGTGTACTACTAACTCCAATTTGTAAAACGTTTTCATATCAGATCAAATAAAAAATATATTTTAAAAATGCATATATTTAACTCTATGGAATCCATTGTTGGTTCTGAGGAACATGAGATTTTAGGTAAGAGTTGAGTTGTTCGTTCTATATTTTTCTATGAATTTTATTTCGTAATTATAACTGATCAGTCAATAAATCAATGTCATTCTGTAACCCCGTATTCCAGGCTGTACAGTGACAGTCAATTCATAGGTATCACAATACTGCCTAGAAAAATATTGTAAACAGATAAGGTTTTATCGAGACATTTTCCCGATTAGATACAAGCACTCACTCGGCCAGTATATTGCAGTTGGTCAATGTATATAGACACTTTCTGCACAAACAGTTATTCCGTCCATCACCATGATGGAATCGTCAGACGTCCACGACGAAGACAGAGAGCCTTTGGTAGCTGATGATGTAGGTAAATTATTGTATTGACGTTATGACCACATTATATTTATTTACCGATATAAATCTCGGGTTATATGTATTTTGTCGAGACATAATATCTGGATTATACCGCAGTTAAGCCATACGAATATATGATACGGGCGTATTCGTTTCAAGTGTAATGCAAAGTGTACTTTACAAAACAGCGTACCGGATAGTGAAACTTATAGTCGTTTCTGTTAGAATAAATAAAAGATGCAACTATAAGACACACTTAACGAAACTCTTTATTAACTCTTGCACACAGACATTAATGTTACCAACACAAAATAAAAAATACAACTATAAAAGTTGCCAGAGGTATTACATTGAGTTATACTAACACCCCCCTTCAAGGTAATACCTCATCATATAAACCACACTTATTAATAAATTTACATAACATGATTTTATTTAGGGCTTTTGTAAACATGTCTGCAGTCTGATTTTCAGTTTTAATGTATTTTAGAATTATTTTTCCTTTTTTAATCAACTCTTTAATAAAATGGAATCTTATATCTATATGTTTCAATCTCTTAACACTATCTGTATTAGCAACCATTATAGCACCCTGATTATCACTGAACATCACTACAGGGCAGACTTTCTCAATATTAAAATCATTTAATAGACTTATAAGCCAACAAGCATCCGTTGCAGCCATACTGATTGCTACATATTCAGATTCTGTGGAAGACAGACTAACACTAGTTTGTTTCTTTGAACACCATGAAATCAAACAGTTTGCATACATAAAACAAAAACCAGTTGTTGATTTTCTGTCCCTTAAGTCTCCCCCCCAGTCAGCATCACAATATCCCTTTAAGAAATTGTTGTTACATTTATATATGAGACTGTAATTAATAGTGTGTTTAATGTATCTTAAAACTCTTTTCAGAGCAGTTAACAAGAAGTTATTTGCTTTATTTTGATATCTGCTTAGAATGGACACAGCTACACAAATATCTGGCCTTGTTCCTAAGGCTGCATAGGATAAGCAGCCTATGATTTGTCTACATTTCTTTTCAAGATTTCTATCAATAACAGAATCACTATTTACTTCTAATAGTTTTATATTAAAGTTAAGATCCATAGGGTAGACATTCCTTTACAATTTTGCATTTCAAACTTCTGTAAAATATTTTCAAGATATTCCTTTTGATTTAATTTGGTGACTTTATTTTTTAAATCCTGTTTTATCTGTATTCCTAAAAAGTTTGACACAAATCCCAAATCTTTCATCTTAAATTTTTTGCTTAACAATAATTTAAGGTCACATATCACACTATTATTATTACCAAAAATTAACAAATCGTCAACATACAATAGAACATATGTTTTGGCCACACCAGTATATTTTGTATACAAACAAGTATCACTTTGGGATCTTACAAAACCTTTTGTCATTATTACCGAGTTAAATTTATCATTCCAATATTTTGGTGACTTCTTTAAACCATACAACGATTTGTTCAGCTTAACAATATTTTTGTTCCCACTATAAGCACCCTCTAGTAACTCTAAATAAACAACTTCATCAATATTTCCATATAAAAAGGCTCCAGCAACATCCATCTGATAGATAGGTAAATTTAACTTTGTAGCTACTGACACGAATAATCTTAAAGTGGATAATTTTGCCACTGGAGCATAAGTTTCATATGGATCTAATTCACAGGTTTTTCACAGTAGTCCCAGGTGTTATTTTCATTCAGGTTATCCAGTTCTTTCTTTATGGCTTCTTGCCACTTTCCAGCATCATGCCTTTGCATAGCTTCTTGATATGTTTGAGGTTCATTTGACTGAGCGGAAACACAATGACAGGTATAGAATGAGGTCTGTTTCCTTATACGTCTACTCCTCTGATGTGTTGCTGGTTGGAAGGTTTCATCTTCTTCGCAACTGGAGTCCTCATCACTTAGACACGGCACATATGTACTACTGTCACTTTCTGTAGATAAATCTAAAGTTTCCTCAGATTGTTTAGACTGTTTGTCTTTGCTGATATCTTTCTGCTCCACACTTTCATTGAACTGTGTAACTCCTTCTTCATTTTTCTCTTCACTGGATCTTTGATCCTGACCAATGCCTTTGAGTATATTTGTATCATGTTCTAGCATCAGTGACTGTTCTATGTTCTCCTTGCCTTTTTGTAGAAACACAACATCCCTTTTAATATCCACTCTGTTTTTGTTTGGGAAAAATATCCTATAGCCCTTAACATCTTCTCCATAGCCTACCATAATTCCTTTTTCTCCTTTAGAGTCCCACTTTCGCCTCTTTTCCTTTGGGATGTGAACAAACACAGGGGTGCCAAAGGTTTCCAATTCATTTATATCAAAGTGTTTGTTAGTCCATGTTTCAAACGGGGTTTTGTCAGACTCATTGCTTTTACTGGTTCTGTTTAATACATATGCGGCAACTTAACCTCAAAATACTCCACGTGCCGTGACACCGCCGACAGTGATTTTTCGCGACGCCCTGTGGTGATGTTTACTTGACGAAGCAGTATTTTTAAATTTAATTAAACTACAGGATTATGTGCCTGGGCCCATAACCTGTTAGAATAAATAAAAGATGCAACTATAAGACACACTTAACGAAACTCTTTATTAACTCTTGCACACAGACATTAATGTTACCAACACAAAATAAAAAATACAACTATAAAAGTTGCCAGAGGTATTACATTGAGTTATACTAACAGTTTCGCTAAGAAACTATTTTGCTTGTAGTTTTCGTAGAGGTAGGAAGTGAAATGGCCAGCTCATAAGCACGTGATCGATGTCGCTATGTCGTCACTACTCCTCCCCGCTCCCGTCACTATCGAGGTTGCCTAAGTTGCTGTAGAATTTATTAATACTATTTTAGTATATTTTTTTAAGTGCGCGGTTATTTTTATGATTTCTCTATAACAGCGTTGCGAACGTTATTAAATTTGTACATAGCTATGCTTATTTTTATTTATTAGCAGTATGCTTGCTTGGTATTAATTAAATCTATCATAATATTTTGTTTTTGTTCATTAATACATAAATAAATTCGTGAATGAATATGCGTTTAAAGTTGAACTATTACATTGTATTTTTGACATTAATGTTTATCTACATATTTTATCACTCGAAAGTGCTTTTGATGTTAGATAAATGATTGACTTAAACTGTCCATTAAATTGATCCATGTTAATTTTTTATTGATAGCATCTCGAAATAACAATTTTTAACTAATATACAGCATAAATATCTTCCAATCGACTGTAAATATATTTATATCATATTTGATTGAAATAAACAAGCTGTATTTAATTTTGCTATAACAAAAAAAAAGTCATAAATTGGCTATTTGACTTATTTCTGAAAAGTGTTTTAAAGTCTAGATATATTCACTCTATACCTCTTCAAACTATTAATTTATTTTTAAAGAGTCGTTTATAACGAATAAACATATTTTTCAGTTTTATCATCATATATGTCACCAAAACGGTAGGTCACGTGACTTTGAAAAAGTTACGTCACGCTTTATAAATGGTGAATGATCTTAGTGGCAGAGATGAATGAAAATTGTAAATCGTGACATCACACGCTGCACAATGACAGCTTGTCGTGTTTTGTTACATTTAATCAACAGATAAAAATGGCTAACTTATTTTAGACAATTAAAATATTTATAATTTAGATAAATGTAAATAAAAATACCTATAATTATTGTTTACCAAAAAGCTATCATATGCAACACATTTTATAATTTATTGCCACAACAGTCAAATACCCAATTATCATGGTATAAATTAATTTAAGAAAATACATAAATAGCAAAAGTAGCGGTTGTAGCGTGAATGTGGCAACTGGCAACACCGAGCCAGACGCATCACTTTGCGTCGCTCTCGTATTTATTCCTTAAAATTAGTATTTTACTCGTTATATATGATTTAAACACGTATCTTAATCACAATTAAGCAATAAATACCGTGATAATAATATAGGATTACATTAAAAGTCTTTCATTGTTAGTTGACGTGCATCAGTGAGTACTTGGTTATTGTACGATAAAAGTTTTGCACTGCCAAAAACTTTTTCAAAAGTGAAATATTTGTTCCAGGTGACGCGGTTATATTTTCCGGGATGCAAGGTTAGTGTATAGCATAGATATATTTAATTAATTATTCGGAATTTGTACATTAATATGCAGAGTATGACTAATTCTTAATGATGACAACCAAGGTGGCGCCGAATATAATGCAAATTGTAGAGAAGTTGCTGACGTATCAAACAAAATAAAATATATTATCACATGTAAATAACCTTGTAATAAGCATTGTGTGAAATTAATACTTGCCTTGATTTTCAGTATTTTGGGGCAAATTAAAGATAATAGTGGCCAAACTTTTCGGTAAACAATTAATGATGTAATACACCGTGTAATTCACTGGTGGTAGGTCTCTCATATGTGAGAGGCCGCCTGGGTGGGTACCACCGCAATGTCTATTTCTCCCGCCAAACAGCAGTGTTAATGCGCTGTTGTGTTCCGGTTTGAAGGACATTGTAGCCAGAGTAACTACTGGACATATTGAGACTTAACATCTTATGTCTCAGGATGGCGAGCGCAGTGGAATTCCAAGGATTGCCTTGTAATTCATGGTGTTGTTTGGTTTTGCTACTGTCCATGAGCGGTCGTATCGCTTACCATCAGGCGAATGGCATGCTCGTCTCGCCATTCATTGCAATAAAAAAAAAAAAAAAAAAAAAAAAAACCCCTTTTGTGTGCGCAGGGGTGATGCATGAGGGTGGAAGAGGGTGGAATTGCACCCCTTGTTGTGAAATAAAGTAGACAAGGCCTTAGGGAATAAAGAAAATTGTAGATTCTGATTATAAATACAAACTTTTTCTCATTAAAGAATTGTAGATACAAAATTAGGCCTAAATAGTTTTGATTCAAATAATACTATATTGATAATAGTGGTATGTATAGCATATATATCATTGATTGAAATAGTGTTGATGGCTACTACTTTTCTGGTTTTAAACATGATTTTTAAAAAGAAATACACTAATTTGCTGTTGCCATGTTGAATATTCAGATGGACCATCAACTGCAATTAGTAATAAACTAATAATATATATTTACTTTTTTACAATGTCAATAACTAACTCATAATAATAGAGACGCCTATAAATCAAACAATATATTAAGTTACAACCTGCTGCACAAGTTTACCACTTGATGAAGCTAAGGATTCAGAGAGTATCTATTATTAAAATTGTATATCAGCAATAGTGATACATATTTATTTCTTGTCATCAGAAGGAGGAATTATATTTAAAATGGCAAAAGAAACAAATGTTTTAAACAGTTTTGGAAAATTTTTACTCTTATAAACCAGACAATCTTCAGAAATAATAAATTAAATTCATGCTAATAGTATATTCTATTCAACATTTAGGATTCAACAGATTAAAGATTGTATGGACCCCAGTATTGTACATCTAAATTTACTTTTTTCTAATCTCATGATAATGGTGGACTAATAAGAGACTTCAATATGACATTGGTATCTTTATATTGAAGGATGAAATAATAGAAAAGTCAATACATACCTAAATAAAATATAAAGATTATTACCAGACTTGATAGAACAAAATGGACTCGCTTTACAATTTATGCTTGTTGTGAAATTAAATGGATAGTCCTTAGATTGTGGCACCTTCTGAGAGTAGGATGGGTCACATAAAATTATCACTGGTGGTAGGTCTCTCATATGTTAATAAAAATGTAAAATAATCTCTATTGTTTCTGCCAAACAGTGTGTAGTTGTGTTCCGGCTCGAAAAACATTGTAGCCAAAGTAGTTAATGGACATAATAAGGCTTAACATCTTATTCTCAGAATGGCAAGCACAGTGGAATGCCAAGCATTGCTTTGTAATTCATGGTATTGTTAGGTTTTGCTACTGTCCATGAGCAGTCATTTTGCTTACTGTTGCGGAAATGGGATGTTTGTCATGCCATTCATTGCATTAAAAAAAGGGCATATAGAAAAAAATTAGACTATTATACACTTACTTGGCTCTCACTCTCCCATATTTCAAAAAGGGAATAGAAAGAGGTGCCATCAGTGGCCTCCTCCAAGAGGTGATTAGGTTTAAGCCTATTTTCATGGTCATGTTAGAGGTATTTACCCTCAAATTTATGGTTCACAGCTCAAAGAGGTAGCTACTTAAACAAGAACAATACTACTAGGACAATAAATGATTAACACTGTATACTTACTATGAGAGCAAAACTATATTGAATGTAAAACACAAGTATGTCCAATACATGCCACTGTACCTATTTAATTATTTGCTCTTTAATAACTAATGTCATACATAAGCACTTATAATAATTGCATACATTAGTAACAATGTGATATGGATAAAGACATAGACAGTAACAGTTTTAACAATTTGAGGCAGTTATCACATGGCAAGTATTCCTGACACCATAATTAATACAATAATACAATAGTTTTATTCATTTGCCACTTCAATTTATAAAAAAAATTATTAGCAATACAGTCATTTGGTTCACTAAATTATAATATTAATAAACATTGTTATCTTTATTATTCCATTACAAATATAGTATATTATGTTATTGACACTAAATACTATAACTGGTGCCGGTTTTTGTAATTTTTAATGTCATTGAACTCGATTAAAGAATTGTAACCTTCCAGGTTTGGATGCATTTGATTCTATAAAATAATTTTTACACTTTTGTAGCATATTCTAGAAAGTGTTATGGTTAAAAAAACATTGTTTTATCAAAACATGATTTAACAAATATGTCTATGTTACTGTCGATTTTGAGGTTATGTTAGTAAATTACAAATAACGCACCAGGGCTTGTAAACGATACCAATTCACATTAAAAGTATCGGTAAATACCGGTATTTTCATAAAGATACCTGTGTATCGTTAAAATTAAGTAACGGTAATTGAGTATCGTAACGAAACACAATCGTTATGATACCATAACGTTAACAATTATCGATATTTTTTTACGTACATAACGTTAAAAATATCGGTAATTTCGTATCGTTACTTTATGCGACGTTGCTTGTAGTTTAAATTGTGAAGACTGCCCGTTGTTTATTTGGTGCTTATTTAATCACAAACGCGTGCCGACTGCCGCCACGCTCTTCGCATGAAGGTGGTTGGTTGGCAAACGTTGCGAGTTGCCGGTAGCGAAGGTAACGAAATACACTCATAACGTTAAAAGTATCGGTAAGTTTAAGCGAAGGTAACGAAATACACTCATAACGTTAAAAGTATCGGTAAGTTTGGGAGTACCGGTATTTATATGTAACGTTAAAATATCGTTAACTTGGGTATCGTTACTTATGAATTTACCGATACCTGCTTCTAGCTCCAATAACGATACCAAACTTTTACCGGTATTTCAAGCCCTGTAACGCACAACTGTTTTAATGTGAATATTATACAGGGTATATCAAGACCGCGACCGAAAACGAAGTCAGGTGCTAGTAATAGTGACTTCAAACACAAAGCAAGAAAAAGTTTCGCAAAAAAAATCGACAATTTTTTTTTTGTAATTTTTTACTTTATGTCGTATTTGGGTGCTATATACATAATTTTCCTAAAATAAAGATGTATGCCTCTTTATTTTTAAACACGCAATGATACGTAAGGGTTTAAATTAGTATTTTCGCAAAAACTACGTATTTAGCACCCAAACATAAATACATACATTATACATACATTTTTGTATATACATTTAAAAAAAAAATCTTAAGAAATATCTGTCATTGTTTAGGCGAATTTTTTATTTGCATCGTGTTTGTAACCACTAAAACTACCACCTGGCTTCGTTTTCGGTCGCTGTCTTGATATACCCGGTATAAAGTGTGTTATTTTAGCATATTATTTCATAGAAACATATCTTTAAATACTCATAGAGTGACACTATGAGAGAATGAGAGTGTTGTGTATCAAATACAATTGTATGTGATTGGGGAAGTGAATAATTATCATCCGTCAATTCTACACTTAAGTTTACATAAAGAAGTGTATGTATCAGGTGATTAAACCAGTGTGTTTCACACAGGTGATGATGATATCCCAGGAATTGGTCAATATGATGACTTTCACACAATTGACTGGCAGAGGGATATTGCAAGGGACCGCATGCGACACAGATACATAGTTAAAAAGAGACAGGACTCAATATGGGATTTAATAAAGGTAAGATACTATGGTTTTAGCATTCTTTTATCACGAGATATGATATAAGCTGGGATATATTGTATTTATGAGGTTTTAGGTGTCTGGTATTGGTGAGTCATCCTGTGTTTAGTATTTTTTATACACAATAAAAACAGCAACAGAGGAAGCATCTCATGTGATATAAAATGTTTGTCTCTTTAAAACACCCTTGTATAAGATAGTGGCCAAATCTTATAAGCAACAAGTGTTTTGGGTAAAACCACTTGTTGAATTATAAGTGCTTGGCCTACCTTTGAGGAAATACATTTTAATTTGGTACAAAATAGTAGAGGCTATTGACCTCCATTATACTCACAAAATCAATAAAATGCACCAACAAAAGTGACAGTTTTTTACAGATTCCTCCTGTTTCTATGAGACTATTGTACTGCTACATTGTCATTGAGGCTTATTAATGCTACAACAGATTCCAATAACAATATCAAAACACATTGGGTTTACAACACATAACTAACTACCACATTAAGCGAAGAGCTACTACATTAAATCTCCTTTTCTACAAAATGTCCGTATACATTTGTAGAATCATCACTTAAATTGGATTAATTTACACCTCTAAAATAGGCAAAAATAATTGGAAAACTTGCAAACATCTGGTAATATTCTGCGAGCCAGGGTGCCCACGACGCATGGTCGGGCTGGGTTTGCGTGCTGCTGGTGGGTGTCGCGACGGGAATCGTTGCTGGCGTGATTGACATTGGTGCGTCCTGGATGACCGACCTCAAGTTCGGCATCTGTCCTGCAGCGTTCTGGTTCAACAGGGAGCAGTGCTGCTGGTCCGACACTAACACCACATTCGACAGCGGGAACTGTTCACAGGTACGTTATTTTTATTTTCGTAGACCGTATAATATGTGCCCGAGAACGCATCAAAACAACAATTTTTAAGAGTCCGAGTTTAAGTTACTTTGTATGGCAATATTGTTTTCACCTCATGACAGATGTCAATAGGGATCAATCAGGGATGCCTAAATAAAAAAACTTCTCCCAAAATAGTACAATATTGTTATGTTTTGTTGAAAATAATGTCTTAATGTTATTGTTATGTTATTATGTACGTGATAGTTTAATTTTTTAATAGAAATTGAAAATCGGAGAAATATTTTTTAGTATTTAGTTATATACCTTTTGAAAATAAAGTCAGTGTATATATGAGGAGGATTAATCTACATGCCCTAATACTTATATGGGTAGTCAAGGTCGAAAACTATCGCCGCAATTTTAAAAAAATAGTTATTGACGCGCGTTCTTTAAATTTTTGTATCTGGAGGTCTGTACGCTCTCAAGAACAATAATAATAATTATTATATTTTATAAATAAATAATGAAACTCACTATGGACTCCTAAGTATAATTTAAATGCAATAAAACAATTTCCTTGGTTGTTTTATAATTAAAATACGTTACCGTTTGTTTTCTACCATCAACATTCTTAATAATTTGAATCCTTCCTTGTCTACCGGAAGTTGGAATAAATTGTAATTCGATACGCGCAACACTGATTAATCAATAAAGAGTGTAAGCCTCCACTTATTGTGAAAATTGGTGGACCATTTCTTTTTTACTTAATAATTAATTCGCGTGATTCCGAGCATTAGCAAAGTACATTCGCAGTGATTAGCTATCTAAAGTTCTAAATTAATAATATTTCTGGCACAGTTGGTGCATCCGCGAGGTTTACCATGCACCCCATACTCAGAGTGCTCTGTCTCGCGACCGCGTTAGTGGCGCTAATTAATTTACTCCTCCGGCCCGAGGAGGATACTAAGATTATTATGATAAGGCTTCGCCACGTACATGGCAACTTTGATGGGCCGATTGTTATCTCATGGTTGAAGCGCAACGCGACCTCTGCCTCGGAGTCTGAGGTGATCACCCGCATTCTACAGAGGCGGCCTAATCTATACAGACAGGAGATGTAAAATTCTTCTGTCACCAATCACTAATTTCGTAGATGTTAAAGCACCTACAACCAGGTGCAGCTTATTATCGTTTATATATTTTGCATAGTAAATCAAGCTTTTCAAAAGTGTAGCAATCAATAATATTATAAATTGTAAAATCGCGTGATAGACTTCCTGGTCAGGCAAATTCGACAACAGTTCGGAAGGCTTGATGCCAATTAGAAGGCCATTTCATTTCTTCATAATTAAATTCGGAATTAGGGTTTTAGTACAAATCATTAGCTGTAGGAAAACAACGTTTGGGCTCAGTTGTGGCTGTCGGTGAAGGTAAAAAATCATTATTACTTTAGTTCTTTTTTTCTTATCTTATTGTATCTAATATTGTCTCATTGCATATTCGGTTAAACAAGTCCCAAAAGTTGCGCCCCATGCAATGGTCGCGATGAGAGTTTAATCAATATCACTTGTTGACATGCGCATTCATGGGAAAATAATTGGTCAGACTGCACTGTTGATTTATTCTGCGTGAGAACAAACCCATAATAATTCAGTATGCAGAACACACGGATACCACGATGTCCTGACCCCATCTAAGAGAGGGCTATGGGTATTTTTCTTTGAGTGAGTGGAACATGGAACATGCAACCCGAACACAAGGCCGCCATTTTCGGAAAAAGCGGCTCTTACGTTAATTTGGTATTTATTCATTTTTGAGCTTCATTAAACTCGAGGGAACGTGTACGACTCGCTAATCGTAAATTCCTGGGTTTGAATCCTAAGTTCCGCAATTACATTTTATGAATTTTGCGGTTTGAAAAATTTCATGTAAGTTGTTTGAGGAGGGAATTACTGCGCAACATGGCAGGCCTCTGATAAAATTGAATACAGAAATTGCTCAGCTCATTGTGGGCGTTTCTGGTAACACATTTCGGTATGTAATACATAAAGTTGAGTTTATATATTTGTTGTGTGCAGTGGCTGACTTGGCCGCAAGTTTTCGGCGACCATGGTGATGGTGCCGGCGCCTACATCATTAGCTACTTGTTCTACATCGTGTGGGCTCTGCTTTTCGCCGCGCTCTCCGCTTCTCTCGTCCGGATGTTCGCGCCTTACGCTTGCGGCTCTGGTTAGTACCATATACTATGTACTATGGTATATTATGTTCTTACATTGATGTAAGATAAATGACTTTACAAATGTTGGCTACAAGTGTATCCTTTTTTTGTCATTTTGGGTGTGGCCGAATGAACAATATTTATTGTGTATATGTTAACGGAAAAGTGGTTAATCCGTCATTGTATACAATTCCTAGGAAATGTATGTAATTCCTAAAATCGCCCGGAAATGTGTAAAATAAATTACATTAGACACATTTCCTAGGAAATCTATACATTTCCTAAATAGTAATCGGAAATGTAAGTAAATGTAAGTATTTAAGATATTAATTAACATAAACTAACCTAACCTAACCTAACCTACCTACCTACCATTGGAGAACAATGGAGAATGTCACATGAATCTTGACAGGGAGCCCGAAATGAGCTTCTTGGACACCGGAAGGGTTATTTTTAATTAGTAACATAGGTAATATGAAGATACGAGTATTATAGAATTTACCGCTATGATTGTTACCTGTGATAAAAAATATTACTCTCATTTGAACAACGTGTTTTATTACAGAAACCATTATTCTTATACATTTCCTAATACGATATTGGAATTGTATACAATGCCTAGGAAATGTATACATTTCCTAGGATATGTATGTATAAAATAATTATTGAAAGAATATTTTATACATTTCCTAAATAGCTTCGGAATTGTATACATTTCCTAGGAAATGTATACAATTCCTAAATTTCATACATTTCCGGTAACATATATAATGATGTATCATAAATTTTAGTCACGTATAAAATACGATAAATTGCAGATTTTCTCTCATGACTACAATAAAATAAACTGATTGAAATAATGCTAATTTAAAGGATTTTATCTCGGTTTTGTTATATTTTCAGTTGTTGACATAAGAGACTACATATTATAATATAAGATACATATTCGTAGGTATTCCTGAGATCAAGACGATACTGAGCGGATTCATCATCCGAGGCTACCTGGGCAAATGGACGCTGATCATCAAGGTGGTCGGACTCATCCTCTCCGTGTCCTCGGGGCTGTCTCTCGGCAAGGAGGGGCCCATGGTCCACATAGCGAGCTGTTTGGGTAAGTACCTTCCATGTCGCAAATAAAAAGGCTTTTCGTGCATTTACTTTATTAAACCACTTCCATATGACAGTTTATATGAAAAATAGTTCCCTTCTTATAATCCCAGGTCCTTCCACCGAATTGTGAAGAAGAAATTAAACATGCGAATAACGATACCTTTAGTCTTATCAACGAGCAGTGCTCGGATCTGGACAGCTTTACATTTGGCATCTGCATTTTTTTTTTTTTTTTTTTTAACCTGGCACGGCATAGTGACTGCATTGCACCTGATGGTAAGTGCTAATGCCGTCCAGATAGAGTATCGAATGGTATCAAACGGTAGTCTCATACCATTCGATACAATCATGCCGGCCCGCTGAGATGCCTCTTCACGCTACGGCGGAAGGACCCAGGATTATAGGAAGGAGGGAACACGTGCGATGGCAAACCGTTCCACAGCTTGACTGTACGGCAGAAAAAAGAATTAGAGAACCTTTTGGTTCGCGCCGAAATGGATTGAACAGTCAAGCTATGGCTCCGCAAGCCAGTACGCGTGGTTCTGTTAAAGAAAGGATAGGAGGGGATTAAATTGAACAATTCCTCAGAGCATTCGCCATGATACAGACGGTAGAACACGCTTAGAGAGGCGACATCCCTCCGTAACTGTAGCGACTCTAAGTTGCCTGTAATGTCTGCATCATTCACAATGCGGATGGCCCGCCGCTGCAATCCATCCAAGGCATCGAGTAAGTACTGGGCGGATCCATCCCAGAGGTGCGAACAGTATTCCATACCCGGCCGAACCTGCGCTTTATACAAGCGGTAGAGTTGACCGGGCGCGAAAAACCGACGCACCTTGGTCAGGACCCCAACCCTGCGGGAAGTGGCAGATATTACGCCCTCGATGTGATTCCTTGGATTAAGATCACAACGGATATCCACACCAAGGATACTCAGGTCATTCCGCATTGAGAGGGGAATACCCTAAAAAATGGGGAGGGGAGAGAACGGGGATTTTTTGCACGTGAACGCACACACCTGGGTTTTCCTGGCATTGAACTCAACCATATTCCTGGAGCCCCATGTAGAAATGAGATCCAAGGACCGATTGAGCTCAATGATAAGATCCTCGCGCCCACTCACAGTGTCGACCCGGCAACCTGGGGACCCATGGCAGTATCGCCCATGAACCGTGCTGTCATCTGCATAGCAATGAATGTTGCCAAGTGACAACATATCATTGATATGCAGAATAAACCGGGTGGGCGACAGCACCGAGCCCTGCGGAACTCCGGCATTTACCGACATGAGCGCCGAAGCGTGTCCGTCAACGACAACACGCATTCTACGCCCATACAGAAAGCCAGAAATCCACGAACACAAGTTGCCGGGCAGACCGTATGCCGGAAGCTTGGATAGGAGACCACGGTGCCAGACCCTATCAAACGCCTTGGCTATGTCGAGGCTCACAGCAAGAGCCTCGCCACGCCGGTCTATCGCCTCACCCCAGCGATGCAGGACAAACGCCAGAAGATCACCCGTTGATCGGTTGTGACGGAATCCGTACTGTCTGTCACTGATCAACGAGTGATCCTCCAGGTAGCGGACCAATTGAGCGTTTATGATCCGCTCCATGACCTTACACATCACTGAGGTGATAGCGATAGGGCGATAATTGGTAGGGTCTGACCGATCACCCTTTTTGGGGATCGGTTGCACATTGGCCTCCCTCCAAGATTCCGGCACAGCACCTGTGCGGTAGGACACTCGGTAGAGGCGTGTCAGTGCAGGAGACAACTCCGCTGCGCAACTCCTTAAAACCACCGCCGGTATTCCATCCGGACTAGTGGCGAAGGCTCCATGGAAGCCAATTCCCGCCGGGTTCCCTTTTGTAATTTATCATTACACTATAAACAAGCAATATATTCAAACTTATTTATTTAATATCAAAACTCAATTATTATTTTTTACATTCAACGACATCTGTCGGCCAGATACGTAAATATTACTAGGAAGCGGCACAGTAAGCCCTTTTTACATTGCGACGCGCTGCGACCTCTGGCGAATTCCTGTAAAATTGTTCGGCTTATTCAATAACACTAGCGCGGCCCGTGCGCCGCCGCCCGCCGCCGCCCCGCCGCCACCGCGCCGCCGCCGCGCCGCCCCTTACGCATTGTATAGTATGCAACAAACCACGCAAAATTGTACCTTAAATTTATAATGATTTAAGGTTCAATTTACGTTAAAAAAGCAAGAAATAAGCCGGAGCTTCTCCGGCATTTCGTGTGTACTTACGTATAGATATTACTTAAATGCGGAGTCTAATGTATTTATAAGTGTTGTATTTACATTTTTACAATATATTCATGGTTTTAAATGTTTTTAATTACAAACTGTGTAATATTAATATTATGGTTTTAATGGAAATTACTAATCGTTAGGAGCGTACTAATATGTTTAGATTGTCGATTTTACAAATAAATTTAGTGTTTATATTTTAGGACGTGCTCGACCCTCGCCTGATTAATACATTGTCTTACTATTGTTACAACTGATTAATGCGGGGCTACCGTACTTGTTAACATTGAGTCTAGGTTTTTATTTCTTTTATATTAATCTTATATTCACGTGCGGTTTAGAAATATACTTTTTTATTTTTCTCATTATGTAAGCATGGTTTAGTTTTTATTTCATGGACATTGTAAGTATTGACAGCCTCGGTGGCGCAGTTGGTTAGACGCCGGCCTGTGAAACGAGAGGCCGCGGGTTCGATCCCCGCACCGAAACAAATATTTGTGTGATCCACAGGTATTTGTTTCGGGTCTGGGTGTTTGTGAGACCGAAAAGTCTCTCGTAGTTTCTGATACCCACGACACAAGACTCGATCTTAGTGTGGGGTCAGGACTATGTATGTGACTGTTGGGTGTATTATTATTATACATAGGTAACGAAAATATTAAAATTCAATTGACGGCCGCAATAGGCAGATGCCACAATATCACTTACCAAATGAAACCCAATAATTTGGTTTGGTGAGTAAGATTCTCGGAGCAATAATTTGCTGGTGGGAGGATATTTGCAAAGGTCCGAATATAAGGACACACGTGCATAAATGTGTCGCGTTTTACGTTCATTCTGTGAAACATCACACAGTAAATTTGATCTCTATTCGGACTGCACTACGCTTACTATCAGTCGCATTGTAGTCATTTCGTAATCCCTTAACCCTACTAATACAGCCACGTGCAAAAGTATTAGGCACCCTATAGTTATGTCAGCTTTTGGGTGATTCAGCATAGGGAATGTAAAGAAAACAACACATGTGAGTACTAAGATTTATTTTAATAAAATAATTAATATTTTATCGGTCCACCTTTGGATTTAATGACAGCAGCCACTCTTTTAGGCATTGACTCTACCAGCTTAAAACATTCCTCTTGGGATATATTTTGCCACTCATGCTTTAACGCGGCGAGTAGTGATTGTTTGTTGCTTATCGAGTGTCTACGGATATTTTTTTTCATAATAGACCAAATATGTTCAATAGGATTGAGGTCAGGTGATTGTGGCGGCCAGTCCAAAAGATCTATTCCGTTTTGAGCCATCCATGCCATAGTGTGTGCTGACTTGTGGCAAGTGGCGTTGTCCTGCTGGAATTTTACGCCGTCGGTGTTTGTATCGCCAATAATCTGTGTAACAGACGGTGCTAGAGCTGTTTCCAGAACTTCTGTGTATTTGGTGCTATTCATTCGCCCCTCACACAACACCATTTCGCCCACTCCATCGGCAGCCATACAACCCCAGATCATTATTGAGCCTCCACCGTGTTTAACCGTGGGCACTACACAATCTGGGTGGCACTCTTCGCCTACCCTTCGCCTAACATAAGTAACACCGGGTGTTCTAAACACCTGTGGAACAAGCAAAAAAATAACTTAATTCAAGATTGCATTATTTCCGTCGCAGAACGTAATTTCAAAGACGGCAATGTGTTTTGATATAATATATAAATTAAATAACAATACCTCAAAGTTAGATTCGTCTGACCACAGTACGTTGGACCAATCCTCCACTGTCCAATCTTTATGTTTGAGGGTCCACTGCAACCGATTTTTCTTGTTGTGCTCCGATAGCCACGGCTTCTTTCTTGCCTTGCAACCTTTTAATCCAGCTGCAATAAGCCTTCTTCTCACAGTACACGCGCTCACTGATCTGCTTTTTATTTCAGATAAAGCTGCAGCGAGGTCTAAAGCAGTTTTTTTACGGTCCTGTAGAGACTGCCTAATTAACAATCGGTCTTCACGATCTGTAGTTATTCTCCTTCTCCCTGTTCTTGGCCTATTCTCATGAGTACCGGTCTCTTTGAAGCGATTTAGTGCAAATTGCACTGCACAACGCGAGCACTTCACTTCTCGGGCTATTTTCACTTGAGACATGCCTTGTTCATGTAAAATCTTAATTTTTAGGCGCTGTTCTGTACTAAGTTCAGTTTTTTTAGGCATTATTAACTCGATGAATATTAGTCTTTAGGAATATGGTAGCAACAATTGCATACGATATGTGTCTGTTCACTGCAAGCACTGATAACACACTAAAAGTGTAAACTTTTAAATGGCAAATTTGGAAAAATATCGTTTTAAATTGCACCTGGGTGTCATAAATATTTGTTATTGTTTTATTTTTGTTAAAAAATGCCGCCAATGCAATAGTAAAACCATAAAAAGCTTATCCGGAGCGCTCATTGTTGAGATAGAGACAAACAATAGGGGTGCCTAATACTTTTGCACGTGGCTGTATTATAAATGTGAATGTAAGTTTGTTTGTTACGCTTTAACGCAAAACCACTCAACCGATCATCATGAAACTTTGTAGACATATTCTTGGAGGTATAAGAAGTAACATAGGCTACTTTTTATCCCGCAAAGTTTAGTGTTTCCGTGGGATGAAGAAGGAATTCCGATATATTTGCTACTTTTTCATAAGTACTCAAAAAGATGGGATGGGACCGGATTACATTCCATTAGTGAGAATGAGACGGGGCGGGCGGGATATAACGGGATGGGACGGGACGGGATGGTAGATTTCAAATAAAATTAACCACGCAGACGAAGTTTGCGGGCAGAAGCTAGTAACAGGATAAAGAAAATAAACATATTTTGTGACTTGAGCTTCGGCTTCCCTTTTAAAAAATGTCACCCTTCGCCACTGATCCGGACCACTGGCTTTCCGCACATCGAGAGACCGTAGCTCATGCCGCACATCACACTGCCTGATGCGAATATCCGCCATTGAGGATCCGCAATCAGGCAGCACCGGCGGGGGCCGGGAGCCACAGTCCTCGAGGCGGGAATTAGCCGCAAAGAGATTTGCCAGTAAGGCGGCTTTCTCTTGCGGCTTGTGGGCCAGCGAACCTTCCGGGTACCTCAGCGGTGGCAGTGCTGGACGGCAGAAGTTAGACTGGACGGCCCTGGCCAAACTCCAATAAGCACGACTGCTAGTTGGGTGATTGGCCAACGCACGCCCAATCCTGCAAACGCGCTGGGCATCCGCTCTAACGTAGGCCTTTTTGCAGGCCTTGGCGGCTCGATTATAGGCTTCCTTGAGGGAACTGATATTAGGATCCTTGTTAGCGCGACCCCTGATCCAAGCGCGATACGCCGCCTGTTTGTCACCGATAGCATCGGCGCATGCCCGATTGAACCAGGAGCGACCACGGCCCTTACTGGCGATCTCAGAGGAAGGAATATAATATTCCATTCCTAGTCTGATTTCGTCAGCAATAGCGTTGGCACTCGCAGAAGGATCTTTTCCCTCAAAGCAGCGCTGCCGCCAAGAGATAGATGCGAAATATTCCCGCATACCATCCCAATCCGCCGACGAGTAATGCCAGACCCTTCGCTTAACCTGCACGGGACGTGGAGGAGAAGCGAACGGTACCGACGACCGAACCAGGCAGTGATCGGAAGTGCCCAGAGGAGCACTAACGGTCACACTATACCCGGCCGGGTGACTCGCCAGCAGAAGTTCCAGCAGAGAAGGCGCATGACTCGCCACATCCGGGATCCTGGTGGGCTGGTTCACCAGTTGTGACAAGTCATGTGTCAGAGCGAATGCATGGGCAGCTCTGCCAGCATGATCGGTCTTGGAGGAGCCCAACCACAACTCGTGATGTGCATTAAAATCCCCCAAGACCACCATTTCCGCTGACGGGAACTGCACCTGCGCGTCATCTGCCGCCTGGCTAAGGTACCTGAACAGCCGAGTCGTCTCATCGTCCCCGTTGTGTGACCTGTAGAGGCACACGTAGATGCGGCTCAGAGAACCAAGATCCACGTGCACCCACAGTGCGGAGAAGGAGGGGTCCTCCATGCAGCGCAGACGGCGACAGCAGACGTCCGACCGAACATACAAGCATACCCCGGCTTTTGGCCTGAAGTTTCCTTCAAGCGAATAACCGGGGTACATCAGGTAAAAAACGTTAGGAAACGTAGCAAGTCACTTACATTATGAAAAACGTATTTTAATTAGGCAATATTTTAGCACTATGACAGCTCCAAATACACAAGCACAAAGGCCAGACGTATTCTAATGAAATAACAATGATTGTGGCGAACCGCATAGGTAATACCGGATAGTTCATTGTTTTGTTGTAAGTCATGTTGAAATAACATCAAAGTATGAATTGAATCATTTGCTTTAGCAAATCAGAACATTTTGAGCTTTATGTTAAACGCTTAAATTATTATTTTTTTAATGTAAAGTTATGCATCAGAAATGAAAATCACACTAACGGGCGTAAAAAATGTTATCAGTAAAACAAAGCGTGCTGCCCTTATCGGCCGTTTAATTTATTACCAACTGCACGCTAGCCGCTGCGATGACGACGTTATTCGTCGCCGATAGCGATGTCATTGAGATAATTCGAATACGTCTTAAAACTGCGATATGTATTTCTGAAAGGTTTAAATGCGTAGTAGCTGATTCCGCTTACTGATGTCTCAAGATGTTATAGGAACGAGTCCAGCTTTGCTGGACACAAGTTTCAGTCCCGGATATCATTTTTGTAACTTTTTAAACCGTAATATTTAAGGTAAACTGCTAGACCCACAAGACCTAACAATTCAAAACTCACACAAGCTGACAAGTTTTCACTACATTTATTTTATGTGATGCTTTTTTTTTGCTCAGGCAACATTCTTTCATACCTGTTCCCGAAGTACGGCCGCAACGAGGCCAAGAAGCGAGAGATCCTGTCCGCCGCCGCGGCCGCCGGCGTGTCCGTGGCCTTCGGGGCGCCCATCGGTGGAGTACTCTTCAGCTTGGAAGAGGTAACTGGATACTTCACCCTGGGATATAACTGCCGGTGTTGGGGCCTATATTTACATAGTTGTAACTATTTTCTCTAATCTTCAACGTCTTCAGTTATCAAATCCAAGACAAAAAACTGATAATGCCACATTCGTTGTGTCAATTTTTGAAGGAAAATAATGTTTAACAGTGGACTTATTGTGGAAATCCGTCATAGAACTTCGTGTAAAACTTATGTGATGGAAATGTTAATTTGTTAGTTAGCAGGTTGTATCCAGTGACCTGCAATCTTACCCAGACTAGGCTAGCTAATACAAATTGTATAAAATATGTGGTTGGTAGATGTATAATGAACGCACAACTCCCCAGGTGTCGTACTACTTCCCTCTGAAGACGCTGTGGCGCTCGTTCTTCTGCGCGCTGATCGCCGCGTTCATCTTGCGCTCCATCAACCCGTTCGGCAACGAGCACTCGGTGCTGTTCTTCGTCGAGTACAACAAACCGTGGATATTCTTCGAGCTCATACCCTTCGTGGGGCTGGGGATTATTGGGGTACGTTGATTTTTATATGTATGGAGCAGAAGTTATTTAAAATTTGCAGTTGATAGGCTATGATAACGGCTTTACCGTCTAGAAAAGCTATGAGTCATTAATTTCTTGTCTATTAGTTATCTGGACAAAATGATTTTGTAATTTTATCTTATAATTGAAGCTGAGTTAGTAATAATACATTAAAGGCAAATTAAACTTAAAGAAGTTACAAGAATAGAATAAGCTAATGGCTTATACATTTGTTTGGTATGAAATCCATGAAAAACATAACTCTCATCCTCAGGGCTGCATAGCAACAATATTCATAAAGGCGAACATCTACTGGTGCCGGTACCGTAAGTATTCGAAGCTGGGCCAGTACCCCGTGACGGAGGTGCTGGTGGTGACGCTGGTGACCGCCATCATCGCCTACCCCAACCCCTACACGCGCATGAACACCAGCGAGCTCATCTACCTGCTTTTCAACCAGTGCGGCATTTCCAACTCCGACCCTCTGTGGTGAGTACCATCTCATACTACTCACGCATTTCATAATATTGCTCATGTAGCCAATTATTTATCGCTTCTGTTAAATATTGAATTATTACAAAGCGAATGAACATTTTCAATTAGGGAGTTTATTATTATACATTTGACTTTGGTAGCATTCCCAGTACATCTTGTAAAATATAACATATATTTATATTGTGCAAGTATATAACGGTCTGTGGAAGTAATGTATGGGTCAAGGAGTGAACATGGTTGAGCTCATTTAGGTTCATCAACTTCTTCGCCTTGGTATAGAAAAACTTTAAGTGGTGGCCTGAGTGCTATTATGATGCAAAAGACAGATACTTCAAAATGCCAATTCAGAGGATATGTTTATAAATGATTCACCGAAATAAATGGAGAATCCACATTCTAATAGCGACAATTGAACATATTTATATGATTTCTTGAAAGGTCTATGAAATTGTGTGTCCCCAGAGTATTCTTTTATCATTGATGTACTTAGTGGACTGGTAGCGAGACAAATATTGTTTTTTATTGAAACCTTGGGAGACATCAATATCTTGTTTTTTCACAACAGGTCGATATCAGGAATGGCTTCATGTCAGAAGCTGTAAGTCACTACATCATACCCCCATAAATTTATAGTATTATGAAAATGGATATAATTGCACAGTGGTTTGTGGTATTAGGCGTCAACTGGGCTGAATATTTTTGGGCAGTCACTATACAATTAGTGCATTTAGTCATTGACATATGTAAGAGGAAGAAAGCAAAGGAACAAACCATTGGATTTAGCCCCAGTTCCAATATCTGTCTGTCATCTATGATCTGTGCTTAAAAATATCTGTTGTTGAACATATTATAATTTCTGATATTACTTTTCATTGTTTTGCTACCAAAGTGTCTTACTATGCATGTGTGTACGATCCTATGACGCGCGATTTCCACTCACGCAGGCTTGTTGTTAGTTTTATTTGCGAACTTGTAGGAGGTATGAATGTGTAAAACTTATCACCTTTCGTTGTTTTCTTTATGAACACATTGTGAAAAAATATAAGTGTTGTCGCTGCAGTTTTATACTGGAGCGAACGCCAGGAATATAATCCGTACCAGCTATTTTCAGGACGCGAGGGGGGGTAATATGAATGCCAATGTCTTAAACTGTTCTAGTGTACGAGTATAGTATCGAGTTTTTGATAAATACAGCTTGAGTGCACAAACCAGTTTGTGGCCTGTTTTCATTAACAAAACAATTTTTCCTCATATTAATTCCGATGAATAACATTTACTGAAAGACCTAACAATGAACTGCGGTCATGTGGCGCATTTCTTTTGTTACGAACAGTATTCTTGCGGCGTCCGCTCCAGTACAGTACAATGTGAATAGATGGTTTATTGTGGTATATTTTATGAACAGTGACTACAACCGCAACTTCACGGACGCCAACTCGGCGATAGAAAAGGCGGAAGCGGGCGAGGGCGTGTACCGCGCCATCTGGCTGCTGGTGTTGGCGCTCATCCTCAAGCTGGTCATGACCATCTTCACCTTTGGCATCAAAGTGCCGTGCGGACTGTTCATACCCAGCCTGGCGCTCGGCGCCATCGCCGGAAGGATAGTTGGAATTGGTTAGTTACACTTATCGTACTGATAATGCTAATGGTAATTGGTATTTGCCCTACCTTTTCCTGTTTATGACTCCTTAGTCATAATAGTAATTATTTGGTTGACCGTTGAATGGACAATGAGTAGTGCATGCTGTTCATAATCTTGTTGTAGCAATTTGTTTCCAAATAATGGAGATTGCTGTTATGCAATAGGAAGAATGAGCCCATTTTTTTATTATACTTTGGAAGATAACATTGTGCAAAAAAGTAAATAGAAAAAATGTTAAATCCGTCTACTTATATAGACAGGTTACATTTAATTCAAATTTGATGGTAGGAAGAACAGAAAAGGATGCAGTTTTCCTCCTAATGTCCAGTGACGTCATCCTCCATAACGGGTGTGGGTATAAAACATGTTAATATCTCAGCCATTTTACGCCCAATTTTGACGCTGTTATAGATGAATGTTTGTTCTAAAGGAATCCTATTTTAGTGATTTCGCTATGTCAGTATCAAAAATTAATTATTTAATTGTTTCAGGTGTTGAGTATCTGGCTTACCGCTACCCGAAGATCTGGTTGTTCTCGGGCGAGTGTTCCACGGGCGACGACTGCATCACCCCCGGGCTGTACGCCATGGTGGGCGCTGCGGCGGTGCTGGGCGGCGTCACTAGGATGACGGGTGAGGAACCCGGATTTTGTGGTATTCGAGTATTGAAGCTCATCAAGTCTCCGGGAATGTTTAGCTTGTCTTTAACCTGCAACGAAATTAATCAAGAAGTTAATTGTAATAGGAGTAGGATTTTGTTTTGTCTATTTCCCTCCGTAATAGAGTGGGTGACAATGAACTAAAGAGTTAAATAACCTCGGATAAAGATTTACAGCCAGAGACGACAGCTGTGAAACACCACGGATCAAATTATTATTATATTTAAGAGACCTATTATACTTGATTGCAGTAATATATATGAGTTAATTAGCGATTAAGGTAAGCTTTTCTGTGTCCAGTGTCTCTAGTGGTGATAATGTTCGAGCTGACGGGCGGGGTGCGGTACATCGTGCCGCTGATGGCTGCCGCCATGGCGTCCAAGTGGGTGGGCGACGCGCTCGGCCGCCAGGGCATCTACGACGCGCACATCGCGCTCAACGGATACCCCTTCCTCGACAGCAAGGACGAGTTCCAGCACACCTCGCTCGCCGCTGACGTCATGCAGCCCAAGTACGTATCCCCAACAATATTATATTACCCTTGTGCCTGTAGCAAATGTATATGGTAATGACTGAGATATTTATTTATAGGTACTGGTTATTTTTACTGGTGGTAAGCCTCTCATAATATGTGACAGGCCGCCTGGGAAGGTTCCACCACATCGTCTTTTTCTCCCGCCAAACAGCAATGACATGTAGCCAAAGTAATTATTGGACATAATGAGACTTAACATCTTATGTCTCAGGATGGCGAGCGCAGTTAAGCCAAGAATCGCTCTATAATTCATGGTGTTGTTTGGTTTTGCTACTGTCCATGAAGGGTCTTATCGCAAACCATCAGTCGAGTGGCATACTCCTCTCGCCATTCATCGCAATAAAGAATAAATTAGGTATTTGTTTCGGGTCTGAGTGTTTGTGAGACCGAAAAGTCACTTGTTGTTTCTGATACCCACAACACAAGACTCAATATTTGTGTGGGGTCAGGACTATGGGATTGTTAGGTGTTGGGTGTAAAATATGCTGTGCGAAAAATTCAACATCCGCAGTGGATATGCAATATAAAAGAGTTTCTTACTAATGCGAATATTGTTTTTACTCAATATCTTTCGTTATGCACACTGAGACATAAAGAGAGTGAGGAAAAAATATTGTACACACTATTGTAATTTAAAAGCTGAATACAATGATGTTAATTGCCGCCTTATCACTCTAGGAAATTTAGACCATTAAAATTTATTGCTAAGCCGCGTAAATGTTATTAACTCTTGTTTTGCCAAGGTTGCACCGGCATGTAATAAACAGCTAATGAGCGCGCATTGCGAAATATAATGATTAAAGATAATGCATTTGTAATTTAAGGTTGAACATATCAGACGTGACATACATTGAAAAAATAAGTGTTTTTAATACCGCATAATATTTGCTTCAGAAATTATTAACAAATGCGCTTCACGCATTGATTTGAGGGCAAGAGTCTTGTGTCTGCATCTGCGAATTTCACATTCTATGTTCTCATACATTAAATTAATTCAAATAAATACTCATTGTCACTAATGTTCAGTTTGTACTTTGTTGTAATAGCATCACAATTGTAATGGCCAGCCCTTTGTCAAATATTCTAATTTTTTAAAACAGTACAAATAAGCGTATGCATAAAAAACCAGCGTTTGCTTACAACAGCTGTCTCAACAATGTTGTTTCTTCTTTGACAGACGCAACGAGACATTGTCAGTGATCACCCAAGACTCCATGACGGTCGATGACGTAGAAACCCTGCTCAAGGAGACCGAACACAATGGCTACCCAGTCGTGGTGTCCAAGGAATCTCAGTACCTCGTTGGATTCGTGCTGCGTAGGGACCTCAACCTTGCTATCGGTAAGTAATATTTTCGTCCCGAGTATTCAATGGCTTCTTTAATATATCCTTGATGTGACCAGAAAAATGTCAAATAAGGCACATTACCTCATAGAAACAGACCAATTGTAACTCATAATTAATGGATTAGATTCCCAATGAACGAAGCTATCATGACGGGATCAAAAACATTGAATGTGCGTATGTTTTGTGCAGCCAACGCGCGCCGCACGATGGAAGGCATCACGGGCCAGTCGGTGGTGATATTCGCGGGCACGGCGAACCCGCCGGCCGGCCCGCCGCCCTGCCTCCACCTCAACCGGATCCTCGACATGGCGCCCATCACCGTCACCGACCAGACGCCCATGGAGACCGTCGTCGACATGTTCCGCAAGCTTGGACTGCGCCAAACCCTCGTCACGCACAACGGGTAACATACACACATTATTTTTTAATTGTAAATGTTAAAAGTCATACAGACCTAAAGTCCGTGACCGCCAGATTTACGCCATTTTATAAAAGCTGAAAGTTTGTCTGCGCATGTTTCTGATATAGGCATCACACGATTAGCTATTTTTAAGTTACGATCGAGGCGGTTTTGGAAATTAACAGTTTTAATATGACTGGCAAGATGAAAGAATCATCAAAAGTGTCCGGCTGCCAAGGAAACAAATTTTGATAGTTGCCTTAACAACTGATTATAAAAATATCAGATTTTATCGTATTTGTTCCTTGCAGCCGCCTGTTGGGCGTGATAACGAAGAAAGATGTACTTCGGCATGTCAAGCAGATGGACAACGAGGACCCTAACTCAGTGCTGTTCAACTGATCTTCAACCGGCGTGCCCGGACGCCGCACGCGGGCCAAGTGAGCCCCACAAACCGCGCTCTATCACGTACGTTCCACATCACACACCTCTGCACACGAGCAGTGATGCAACCGACATTATGTAACCAAACCAAATATAGAACAAAAACATCACGCGGAACAACTATAACATAAACTTCCGCAGAAAACGCTTGCAGATGTCTGTTGCATCACCAGCACAGAACTAGCCCTAGTGTTAAGTACATGACTATTAATATATCGATGTGATGGAATTTTTCAATTTTATGATAAAATGTAAGTAATGTTGTATTAAATGTATAAAATGTTGCTGATTGTAACTCTACTGTTAAACTAATATAAAAAAATCACTAATTTAACATCGTAAGTACGTGATAGAGTGACATTAGTATATGAAATATCAGGGTAACAGTATAAACCCGAATGTATGTGTTTCTTAAGGTCTTGTGATATTCTACACAACTTTACCGACTTCACCACAAACGGCCCAATTAAATCTTAAGCGTATTCACAAAACATTCGTAGCTATATTGCTTGGTATCAGCTTTGAAATCTCATTTCACAATATAGGTGCAATTATTTATTTTTATATTCAATTATTTAAACATCAACTTGAGTCTTAAATCCTAACATGCTGGTGGTGCGATATTACTATCCGCCTTACAACGATCAATATTCTTAAAGGTATGCCATAATGAAACCTAGATAACAAAGCACATACCGACAAGTGCACACTTTGTCGTGTATAAAACAAGTACATTTTCATCTTTGGTGGACATCACAAGACCTGTTTAGCTACATCAATAGGCTATCGCATCGGTTAGGCAACTGAACCGCACCCACGCGGCTCTCACATTCGCTATCTGTGTTACTATGTAAATATAAAAAAAAACTTGGATTAGACAATTTCGAATGTTACAGATCAGTTTTGCCTCATGAAGAATCTATACTTGTAAATACTTTACGAAATATATTCAAAGCTTGTTACGGTTTCATAATACCGATATGTTAGGTATAAGGATTGTTGAATGTTATTAATGTGCCAGTATTTCAATGCAGTTGACAACATAATAAAACAATTAATAAAATATATTTGATGGGTCCCAATAACAATTAAATGTAAAATAACTGCATAAAACTTCATAATCACCATATACAGTGTTTTGGATTAATGCTGTGTATATCTTAATTCAAGCGGGAATTGAACCGACTAATGGAACATCACATCACACTGGTGGGCACTCCATCTACTACATACTACACTACATTTACCATCAAGTGCACTGTTGACTGTAGCCACTGTCATGTCAGTATGCATAAAGTCTGTTTACTACACAAATGTTATCTCACTAACAGCGACACTACTCATGTTGAGCTAGTCCATTCATATTGTAGCTAATACCTATAAACAAGACCACTAGTTTGAGAACACTGTGATGTGTTATGGTGTACATATATTTCCATATAAGTAGATAAGAATTGGCATTCATAATAGCCTTATTGTTGCCCAATGGTATACCTTAACTAATGGATTATTGTCTATTCAAAGGTGTATTTAAAACTGACCTGTAATAGTTCAAGAATAGTTTGAATATTGTCATTATTAATTTATAAACCAATTTAAGTAATTAGTTTCAAATCACACAAGCATTACACGGCCTAATTAATATTTATTCATTTATTAAAGTTAAGTGATGTAATTTTTTTGTATGTAAAATGATTTCAAATAATTAATTTATGAAATTAAATTAATTATAATATTTTATGCACCTGATTGTATTTTAAACTATAAATGTACATCTTACATTGTGTAATCTTGAACTGTGAACAAAATATGTTTCTTATATCGTTTTAAATTATATTGAATATTTTTTGTATATACATATATTTTGCATAATATTATTGGAACATCTCATTTTGCGTAGTTGTTTAGAGATTAACAATAGGAAATAGTATATTTTTAGGATAAGATGTTATGTTTTTAAGATAATAATTTCCTAACCTTTATATAACATTCACGCAAGTTTTCCAAATGGTAGATGTTTTCTAAGTGTACGTGTAAAACAGTAGTAAAGATTTTAGCGAGTTGTATTGCCACGGCGCGTCCGTGTTAGCCCGCGGAGCACGCGCCGTGGAAATCAATTGTTTGGATAATTTTACACTATCTCTTACGATGTTTAACATGTTCACTGTGCTTCTTCGTAGGGTTGCCAGCTCGGAGTCGACGCAGTAACTATCTCTTTGATTTATGTGTAGGACATCCTCGATATATATTTATTATTATCAATATACATATTCAGCTAATGTGAAGCTTTTTAAAACATGAAAAGTTAAGAAATTGTATAATTGAAAAGCAGTGGACGTGTTAACAAAGAACGCAAAACTTTGAAATAGGGCACCTGATCATATACTAGGCGTATGTTATGTATATGTGACAAATGATAAATGTAAATATTATTATTTTTTCTATATAATTGGCGCTCAACATATTGTAAATTACGACGTTAATGTTTGTTATTTAATCACTAACAGAATATTATGCTATTTATTGCCGAGCGAGATTAATACAGGACTATTCGATTTGACTTTATTTATGACCTAGTGTATTTTGCGATTTAAATCAAATTTCCATGGCGGCTTTTATGTGCTAGATGTTATTCCGATACGAACACATACGTGTCCAACCAATGGTGTTAGTAATTTTCGTTCAGGTACAACATTTCATGTTAATATTAACTTTAATAAGTGGACTCAATTAATACATGGTTCTCCGAAAATTTCGAAATTATATTCAGTATTTTATTCAAGTAACGAATGAACAATTTTCATCCGTTAAGATGGGAGTTTTAGATGACTATTTCCTTGTAATAAATAATATACATTGTCCAATTTGTAATTACTTACGTTAATTAGCAAATTTTATCATGAGACGCATGAGAGTTAAAATGTGTTGCTGGTCAGAAACAGTAATTATTTTAACAAGTGACGACTCGCCTAACTGTAATAGTAGCTAATTTCATTTGCATTCTAGCCGATTATCGGAGCTCCTAGTGATACGTTGTAATTATATATGTATAAACAAAATGGACTGAAAATTTAAAATTAAAAAACAATTACCTATTTGTAAATAAAGCTGACTTATTATACAAAATGAGACGGTGACTAGACGTCGTTTTTTATAATAGTTAATAGATACTGTCGCAACATGTGCGCTCGCGTCACGACGTCGCTCGTCGCCTACTAACTAAATTATTATATTAATTGTACTATATAGGAGCAATGCATTACATTCGTTTAGTTTTGATTAACTGACAACGCGTTAGAGTTATTATATTGTACTCTATACGCCACTCTAGACCGCATGGTAATTATAGAGCATGTGGTTCGGCTGCGATACTTTCTATCTCAAAATAAATTAACAAAACTGTAACCTCTGTCCTGGCAAGAAATCTCCATGGCGTAGCTTTTTAATTAAATACAAACTAACAATGTTTAACACGTCAAGGGCGCTTACGTATTGTCCGGAAAAAAAAAAAACTGTTCGAATCCCATATAGTTTTGGCACTTTCTATCTTGAAATTCATTTTATTTACTTTCCTTACCTACTTTCCTTTTTCTATTTTACATCCTCCGTTTTGAAACACATTCAATTTTGAACAATGTTATGGTATTAAAAGTAATATAACAGAAAATCAAATTTTGTACCTTAATATCCATGTCGGTAAATATTTTTCTGGGATTCGAACACGACAGTGCGTAAGTGACCTAAGTGTGAAGCGATCTACTGCTATATTCACGTGTTGCGTAAAACTGTCTAGGCACTTGATATAAAAATTACATGGAGTAGTGTGGGGCCAGCACTACGTATTTTAGTAAAATTTTGTAATATTCTTAACGAGTGGGCAGCTAATTTTAGCCGTGTTTCCAGCACATATTATTCCCTAAATATTACACTTTAATATTGAAAATATTGTATCTAACACAAATCAAGTGATGTGTCGAATTGTATTCTCCGCTATCCACCATCCGCGTACATCTGAAATATATGGCTATTTCACGTCAGGCTTCAAAGACATTGTACACAAAGTTTCATCTTCAAAATTCTGTCGCAACACGAGGTCATGTGTGGTAAACAGATAAAGACATAGGAGGCACGGCTTCAGTCACTAGTATGAAATCAACTGACAGTGACGTCACACATGGACTCGCGTCGTCAGAGCCGATTTCAGTATTGGTAGCAGTGCAGGTTCGTCACCAGCTTTAGTTTATAAAAGTAGTATGGTCGGCCTCGCCGGCCGTAGTATCCAGCTATCGAAAGTCCTACATATTTTGTATAGAGTGTTTATTGTCATCACGCGATCATTGTATTTGTTTAGAAAATATTCAATAAAATTAAATGAATATTACGCTTGCGTTTTATTTATCAATGTCTTTGTTGATTTTTAATATATTTTTTTATTCATTTAGATCCTAAATTATCTAACACATGTAATAAATACATGAGTAGTTATTGTGCGGAGTTTATAAGTTTATAGCAGATGATATTTAACTGAGGAAATTTCATCAAGACGAAGACTTTCAGATGGAAACTCTTTTTCGGGTAAGTTGTGTTATTGCGCTCGCGTCTGTCAGGATAAAATATTTACAGCCAGCATACAACTATTTATAAATCATCTCTGAACCCTTAGTGAATCGTTTGCGTGTTACCTATGATCCTATCTTACGGTACACTAACACCTTACCTAAAAAGAACCACAAATTACTTGTTAGGCCCATGAATATGTCATGAAATATACATATAAGAATTCAAGTCATTTTGGGATATGTAGATTGTACATAAGATATTTATATGATAGAATACTCGATGATTGAATAAGTTATTGCTAGGCTTTGATTAAACTTTTGTGTTGCCCCTGTGTGTTGTCCTGAATGTTGCGAACTTTGCTGTGCTTGGTGTCAGGCCAGTCTGTTAACTATGTGATCTTTGCTGAATATACTGCATTTGTATTTTAATACTGTATTGATTGCATAGCGATCTGTTTTTTACAGCTGTGGCGAACTTGGCTGCTAATAGTGTATTGTGCCTAGCGAACTTGGCGATATAAATACTCAGTGTTAGTAAACATAGGCAATGATAACAATATTTTTAAAGTTAAAGGACAATGTGCCTCTCTCATAAACTCTTAGCCTAAAAACCTAGACATCAAATTATTTTGACATAGTTAAAAATATATAAAAAATAAAAGTCACGAATAGTCCCCAGAATTCCATAATATAAGGCATCTATCTTCTATTAGCTTGTCGCGAAATTTGGAATTGCAAATAAAATGTTTGAAATATGTTTCATAATACAGGGTATATTAAGACTGCGACCGAAAGCGAAGCCAGGTGGTAGTTTTAGTGACAACAGACACAATGCAACTAAAAATGTAGAAAATAGAAGGGACAATTTTTTTACGATTTTAAGTATTATCGTGTTTGGGTGGTAAATAGTAAAAACATAGTTTTTGCAAGAACTATAATTTAAAGCCTTTCCTACCATTGCGTCTTTAAAAATAAAAGAGTGTACATTATTTTTTAGGAAAAACTACGTATTTGCCACCCAAACACGCCTGTAGGTAAAATAAAAAAAAAAAATGTCGAAAGGAGTATGTTGATTGTCGTGAGCGCTTAGTGGAATGTGCCCATTATGTAAACCTCAATTTAAATACTTCGTAAATAATTTGTTGGAATAATAAACCCTGAATATTATAAATAAGACAAGAATAGGCACAACAAAATACAACTAAACCGATGGTTTTGATTTTTTTATTGAAATTATACGAATCAAAATATTATTAAAGACTTGGTCAAAGTTATCCCAGTTGGCTATACGTGTTACATGTAGTGTGACTATTATAAACATCCATAAATATTGACGTTTAATATGGCTTAATGTCCTTTACTACAAGAATACTAGCAATTTATGCATCCAAATCTTAGACAAGTACCTATTTAGTTCAGATTGAATAGGTACTAGGTAGAATTTATATCTCAGGATCTAAATTCTATTGGCGAGTGTACTACAAATAAAATAACAATGGCGGATTCTGGGTGCATCGTAATTTGAGGCTTTTTAAGTAAAATAATATATTATGCAATATAAGTTCCAAAAATTGTCTATTTATTTTCAAATAATCATTTAAATTTTACATGGAGGTTAAAAATAATTATTTTAAAATGGAAAGTAATTTGAGTAGTTCCGTGTTTGTATAGTATTATTGGCTTAATGTTGCCATTTTATATTTTTTATTCTACTAAAATAGTCAAGTACTGTTCGAGATAACTTTGTCCATCAATATAATTCGTTAAAAAAAATAATTTTGTAAGTAATGGAAATTGATATTTTATTTGCTGGCGAATATAATAGTAACTATATTTGGTTACTCAATAATAACACAAATATCACAATGATATTTATGTACAAAAAATCTATATTACATTTAATTTGTATAAACGCCTCGTGGTTTCCCATAGTTGTGCAATACAATTCAAACAATATATTTTTATATTAATTAATTTTTTTTATTTTAATTATGAAATAACTTTATTTCTCGAAATATGAATCCATCAGCAAATTTACATTAATTCACAAATATAAATAAAATAAGGCTAAGCCTGGACAGAAGACTCTTTGATCACTCCATTTTTGTATACCTGGTAGCTTAAAACGCAGAAAATGGAGGGACATGCATCGTATTACAGGCGATACTTGTTTTGCTCTAGTTGTATTTGTTGTGGTTTGTATTTTAGTTTGATAATATAATTGAATGAATAGAAATAAAGCTGTTTTGTGGTGTTTGTAAGTATGTATATTTTTTCTGTTTTAAAACAGAAATAAATTAAAATATGGTGTGATTCTGGCCAAAGGACTCTTAATCAAAGCAGATCGTCGATTGACATCTCGCCCGGTAAAAAAATTGTGCCAGACTTTTTTTAATTGCGATGAATGGCGAGACGATCATGCCATGTACCCATTCGCTTGAGTGTAAGCGATAGGACCACTCATGGACAGTAAAAACCAAGCAACACCATGTATTAAAAAGAATTGCTTGGTATTTTATTGCGCTCGCCATCCTGAAATATAAGATTCTAAGTCTCAATATGTCCAGTAGTTACTCTGGCTACGATGTCCTTCAAACCGGAACACAACACTGCATTTGCACTGCTGTTTGGCGGGACAAATAGACAACAAAGGCGACTCTGAATGTGTACAGGTGCACACATACAAACAATAACAACCAAACGTATAGCGACAACAGGCTAAATCTTACCTGTGCCACACTGGGTCAACTTATAGTGGTGACCCAAAATATTGTATGAAATCGTCGATGCACGTCCAACGAGTTGATCCCTCGGACGCTTAGAGTTACAATATCTCTTGCAAACCTCTTACGCCCTGGTACCGAATTTGTACTAATTCAAGCGACATGCCGATTAACCGATCCCCGCCACCGTCCACACCAGCCACAACTACGTCGCGCAATACGTCGACGGCGCCACTGGTAAATACCCTCCACCTGAGTTCGTCTGAACCAAATATTGCGGAAGATGTACCTTCAACTGATGCCGAGTGCGATTTTTCTAATGTTTCACGTCGCAGTAAACGCAAATGTTCAGAATCTAGAATTGATCAGAATAACCAACTATCAATATTTATGGCCGAAGTCAAGTCGATGTTACTTGAATTCAAAGAAGTTCAAAATACTAAAATACAAAAAATATATGAATCCATAGAAGAAATAAAACAGCAAAATACGATTTTTCAGTCTACAGTGTCATTCCTATCAGAAAAATATGACAGTATAAAAGTAAAAATGGAAGAAATAGAGACACAGCTTCTCTCAGAGCGTAAAAATACTACTAACTATCATAAATCTTTAGAAGATAAATTGGAAACAATGGAAAAGTATGCGCGATCAGGTTGCATTGAGGTCAGAAATGTACCCGTAGCTAAGTCGGAAACAAAGGAATGCCTAATAAACACCATAATTAAAATAGGTTCTATAATAAATATACCACTACAACCACATGATGTTAAAGACATATATCGCAAAGGACCAGTTACTGCCAACAATAGAACAATAATAGTTGATTTCTCGACGAACCTTCAGAAAATCAAGTTTTTAAAGATGTTTAAACAATATAACAAAGGAAATAACGGCCTGACAACTGAAACACTTAAAATTAGCGGTCCCGTAAAACTTATATTTGCGTCAGAAAATCTGACATCTAAGATGAAGGGACTACTATTTCTCGCTAAAGACTTTGCCACTACCAATAACTACCGTTACTGTTGGGTCACCAATGGGAAGATTTTTCTGCGAGAGAGGGAAGGAGCTAAACTTATACTCATCAAGGAAGAATCAGACTTACCACAAGCGACAAATTTAAAATGACTAACCGAATATGTTTGTAGTTCCTTCTCTTTGTTAGAAACTTTGTATTTTTTGATTTTGGGAACAAATACCATTACACACACACATAATAAGGACTATTACATACCATTACACGATTATTACATTAATATTCAAATATTGCACAGTCACTCATACACAACAAATAAAAAAACTCATATTATTTTGGAAGGAAGGAAGGTTAAATCTAGGTTATCTAACATAGGAACGTCTCGGTTGCTATTTCTATTTCTATCTATTTTCATCACTCACGAACAAAATGTTTCATTTGCAAACTTCTAATGGATAACGATCATTCTGTGATTATAGATGATTTAGATCAACTTTCTGTTGCTAATTCTTATTTCTGCGCACCCGAAGAATGTGTCTCTCATATATCTAAATCTGTAAATGGCTTAAAGTTTTCCACCTAAATATAAGAAGCCTAGGCAATATTTGTAACTATAATAACCTAGTTATCTTATTGAATAGAATTAAAATCGAATTTGATTGTATTGTATTGTCTGAATGCTGGTTAAGTAAATGTCCCCAACTTCCCGCAATGCCTGGCTTTGAATCCTTCATAACAGAATATAAAAACCAAAACGAAGGTATAGTTATTTATGTTAGGACTAATTTAAGCTACAAAGTCGAATCACCTATTATAATCGATGCCAACTCTCTAATTGTTAAATTTTCTTCAGAAGTGGCTCTAGTAGCTGTATATCGCTCTCCTTCCACTCGAAATTTAACCAAGTTTATAGATAGTTTAGATTCAACTCTACTCGCGCTTAATACTTTTAAAACTCTTGTTATACTAGGTGACATAAACATTAATATAGCACCGAATACCAATGACAACAACTCGGATTTATATCTGAATACGGCTGCTTCGCATGGCTTGCTACCTGGTCACCTCTTCCCTACGCGAAATAATAGCTGCTTAGATCACGCGTTGGTTAAATCCAACAAAAATGTTGTCACATTAGTTGTTGACTCTTTTATCACGGACCACGCTCCCGTTATTGTTTTATGTGAGAGCCATTTGAAGACTAACAGAGTCCCCAGAACTTCCCGGCGCATAAATATCGATGCGTGCGTAGCGGAACTGACAACTTCTGATTTTTCGAAAGTAACTTCTTGTAAAGATGATGCAAATAAAGCAGCTACGGAATAAGTGAACATTATTTCAACTGTAATCAAAAACAATTCTTTTAATTGTATAGTTCCAAGTAGAAAAAGAATAATTAAGCCCTGGATTACACCTGGTGTCCTAAGATGTATACGAAATCGTGATAAAATGTATAGAAAAACTGCACGCGATCCCAATAATCACATCCTAAAAATAACTTACGTACGCTATAAGAGCTTCTGCAACAATTTGGTTAAAAAATTAAAACGGCAATACGAACGCACAGAATTCCATAAACATAGCAGAAATCCAAAGGCCACTTGGAAACTAATTAAAACGATTGCTAATATTCCGAACAATAAATCTTCCCCTACAGAACTCCTCTCCTTGACTGCTGATCCATATAAGTCTCTTGATGATGTGAATAAATATTTTGCAAATGTAGGGAAATCATTAGCCTCAAAGATAGTACGTAGACAATGTCACCTCAAAATTGCATATACATCTGACTCACCTACCCCATCGCACCTCAACTCAATGGCCATTTTTAACACAGACAATAACGAAATAGAATCTTTAATCCTGAATCTCAAACCATATACCGCAGTAGGCTGGGATAACATACCTCCGTTACTACTTAAATCTGCTAGACATATTCTCGTCCCGATTATTTGCTATGTGTTTAACCTCTCTTTGACTACAGGTGTGTTTCCTAAGGCTTTTAAAAGGGCCCTTGTTCACCCTGTATTCAAAAGTGGCAGCAGAGAATGTGTCGGCAACTACAGACCAATTTCTGCTCTCACGAGTTTATCCAAAATTTTTGAAAAAATTATTAATAAAAGACTTCTAAGTTACATTAACTCTATAAATTTTTTGGCTGAAAACCAATATGGTTTTAGATCTGGAAAAAATACAGAGGATGCAGTACTCGAATTAACAGACACTGTTGCAAAAAATTGCAATAGTAAACTTAAAACTTTAGGCATATTCCTCGACTTATCTAAAGCGTTCGACACCGTATCTATAATAATATAAATAATAATAAATACACCCAACAGTCACATACATAGTCCTGACCCCACACTAAGATCGAGTCTTGTGTCGTGGGTATCAGAAGCTACGAGAGACTTTTCGGTCTCACAAACACCCAGACCCGAAACAAATACCTGTGGATCACACAAATATTTGTTTCGGTGCGGGGATCGAACCCGCGGCCTCTCGTTTCACAGGCGGCGTCTAACCAACTGCGCCACGGAGGCTGTCTATACCTCTCTTACTCACGAAACTTCATAATATTGGCATAAGAGGACTATCTTTTGAAATTTTTAAGAGTTACCTTAGTGACCGAACTCAACTAGTAAAGTTGGGAGATTACACTAGCAAATTAGAGAATCTCAGTTATGGGGTACCTCAGGGTAGTGTTCTCGGACCTACCCTGTTTCTTATTTACATAAATGATCTCTGTACTCTACCCCTTGTTAACTCTAAAATTCTAACTTACGCAGATGATACAGCAATACTAGTACACGGTAAAACCTGGGCTGAAACCCGATCCCATGCTGAATTAGCCCTGCAAATAGTCATGGACTGGCTGTCAGATAATCTCCTCACTCTAAATTTGGACAAAACAAAGTTCATTACTTTTTCACCGCGAATGGCATCTCAACCTGCTTCTCCTTATACCTTAACCGCGCACAAATATCCAGTAAATAATTCGGACTGTAAATGCGACAACATTTCGCGCACGAACAGTATTAGATATTTGGGCGTGATTGTTGACAGCACTATTTCATGGAGTGAACATGTTGGTTCCCTAGTCCCGAGAATCAGAAAATTAATTTATGTTTTTAAAAATCTGAGATCTTCCGCTGATTTCTCCACTCTTAAAATGATATACTATGCTCTAGCGTACTCAATTCTAAAATACTGTATCTCAGCATGGGGTAACTGTGGAAAGAGTTTGCTACTCCGCTTAGAACGAGCTCAGAGAGCGGTTCTCAAGGTTATGATACATAAGCCCTGTCGTTTCCCGACTGGAGAGTTGTATGCCATTTGTGAGTTACCCACGGTTAGGCAGATGTTTGTTCTTAATACAATTCTACGCAAACATTCTGAACTTTCCTTCGACGTTCATCTTAGTAGACAGAAGCGCAGACAGAATAGAGTTTGTCAGACTGAGGCTACCTCTAGTGTGATAGCAAGAAGGCAATATCATTATTCGAGTCCAATTTTGTATAATAAAATAAACAAAATTCTCAATATTTATTCTCTGTCACTAAGGAAATGTAAGTTGGTAATCAGTAAATGGCTCAGTTCCCTAATCTATGAGGATCTAGAAGATTTAATTAACAGCTGATCAGTATAATCATCGGAAACGGAACTATTTCTTACCTTCCTAGTTCTCCACATACATCACAGTTATTTTGCACACACACACTATCACACCCTCACACACACACACAGACACACACTCACCGAAATCCACATATACATTACTAATTTATCACAAACACATATTTTTCTCACTTACACACAAATTTAAGTTAACTACATATAGTTATAACACCTACTAACTTTAAAAAGTATAAAACTAATAAAATTAAAATTAAAACATACTTATAATAGGCAAAAATTATGATAACATTTTCTGTCCAGTTTTATAAATATTAGTAGTAGTTTATTTAGTTATAGTTTAGAATATTTTTGTGATACGATCGTCTTCCCTCCTGGAGGTGGGCGCTAATGACTGCGACACAGTTCTCCCGAACTAATGCAGTTGTTAACGTACACATACATTATCTGTAAGCTTGTTTATGTATCAATAAAATATTTGAATTTGAATTTGAATTTACAAATAGACCTAACACCGGTATTGAAGTTGCCTGAAGCATTACTTTGTAAAGAATCAATCTTCGGGGATTATGAATTATAATGGGTTTCGAAATTATTTCTTAAAAATGTGGAAATATGAGCAATATTTTAAAAGATTTGTATTTCAATTGATACAAATAGTCAATTTCATAAACATCCAAAATTGTTTTCCAAATTTATTTATACTTTAATAGAGTTCTATCAATCTTGTATAGCTATTAGCTACGTTTTAGTCGTGACTACATCTGTAATAAGTCTGCATTTTAAATACATTTGCGTGGGGAGAACTAATGTTATAGGTTTAATGCTTTTTTTAATTTTACTTAATAAAATCCAAAATATGTATTAATCGAAGTGCAAAGAGTACACATTCAAGATGCTACGAATTATCTCTACAGTTGCCGTAGGGGTCTACGCTCAGCGTAGAGTCCAATAATAACCAATGTAGCCAGTGCTACAATCGTAGCAGCCAGTGGCGAAGGGTGACTTTTTTCAATAGGGAAGCCGATATTTCTGGTGACTAGTTTTATTAAATTAACAAGTACTTATTATTTTTACTTCGTTATGTACGTACGATATTGAACGACATATTTGCTTAGTAGTACTTACTTTATTTTCATACAACACTTGCACGGAATAGCACTGTGCCCGTTGGGTGCTTTTTTTAACGTTTTTAAAGTAAATTTCGATTCAATGCAAAAGACAACATTAGCCTGTTTTGAAATTGATAGACAAAAAAAAATTCAAACGTTCCTTATAAATAAAAAAAAGATGAAGAGATTGATGTAAGTGGACGAAAGTAAAACGATGCCAGTATATACCTAACTGGGAGATCCATCGTCTCTGCCAACCCTCATGGGATGCAGGCGTGGGTTATGTTTGTATGTCCTATTTTGAATCAACGCTAACACGAATACAGCATTACAATATTTATTAAATAATTAAAACTTGTCAGTTGCCGTTCTTTCTTTGGTACTTAAATGTATTATCAAATTTAATATAATTTCCAGTGCGTTTTTTAATTACGTAAATGCAGCATTTTTAAAATTACCTCATAATAATGCAATTCATGAGATAAAACGATATATACGACCATTATCAAGTTTCATTCATCATTAGAGTTTTGCTTAATAGATAGATCTGTTTGCACTTCGAAACCAGTAAAATTTCATAAATTACCCACTAATTATATACAAACCTAAAAATAGACACCGCATTATACATATACACTGAAACAACACAGTAGTAAATAATATTTTCTAATTATAAACACGAAATAAAAGAGGCGCGAACTGGCAAATTACTTTATAAGCCGTAGGCCAACCGGCATATTCACTAGCGAATACGGTCGTATTTCTACAAATAAATTTAGACCTTAAAAGCTAATGAATTTTAAGGTGCAATTTTGCATGCAGTTCTGTGCAACAAACGTGTAACAGAGATAGCAAATAATGCGTTGGAAATCCGCGCGAGAGCAACGGGAACTCGTGCTGTGTGCTTGTAGCCTGACGTGACGTCATCGGGATCTAGGCGGCCGCGTGTTTCGTATGCATGTACTTTCGTTGAACATCGCGCAATGCGTTTGTCGTTGTGTTATGAATTGATCGATAATATTTTGTTTATTAATATCGAATAACATTTGTTTATATTTATTTTAATATTGTTTATTGTTTATTATTTGATTATTTTCTTCATATAACTTGTTTAAAAAAATGTAAATAATTAATAATTTTCTTTAAATTATAAGGCATGCTGCTAGGAATCGGCTTGATGAACCCTTCGCCACTGGTAGCAGCAGTCTCCACATTTCGCATTCCTGGATATAATGATTTACACGCAAATTTTAGAGAAAGAGAGAGAGAAATACTATTTTATTATTTTGACAACAGAGTTTTTAGCGACAGAAGATCGTAGACGACCTATAAGATAAAAGTAATTAAAACAAGATGAGTAAGCAAGTTTTTGAAGAGCTCTGAGATATTACTAAGCCATGTCTTCTGCCACTCTACTGCTGAAGTCGAACAGTTTAAACTATTCATAATAACAATAATTAACCTATAACAGACCAGACAGGACTATTGTTGCCAATAAGCCTGATATTGTGATAATAGATCGATTGGCGCGCCGGGCAATACTTGTTGACGTCACCATTCCGCATGACGATAACCTCGTTAAAGCAGAAAAAGATAAATTGACAAAATATTTAGATTTGGCACACGAGGTTACTGAATTGTGGGATGTCGACTCAACAATTATTGTCCTGATTGTTGTTTCTGCACATGGATTGATACCAAAGAGCCTCGACCAACATCTCCAGAGGCTCTCAATGGGCCGTTGGGTCATGAGCCAGATTCAGAAGGCAGTATTGCTTGACACGGCACGTATAGTGAGGAGGTTCCTCACTTTGGGGTCCTAACCACCGGTGGCTTGGGTCTCGAGCCTCGCCACTGTTGGGTTAATCTCTTTTTTTATATTTTTATATGTATTTTGATTTTTTATTATATATGTAAAAATGTAAAAAAATAGTTCAATAAATAAAGAGAATTAACCTATGATATTTAACCTTACTTGATTTATAATTATTGAATACCTATGAACCTTCGTGGGAAGTACATATAATACTAGTATGTACATATAAAAGTTGCGTGTAAATCATTATATCCATGAATGCGTAATGTCAAGACCGCTGCAACGATCGTAGCACTGGCTACGTTGGTTATTATTGGACTCTACGCTGAGCGTAGAACCCTACGGCAACTGTAGAGATAACTCGTAGCATCTTGAATGTGCACCCTTTGCACTTCGATTAATATTTCGGAATTTATTATTTTATTTAATGAAAACTATAAAAAGTAAAATTAAAACCAGAATTAAACCTCTAGGTTTACAGTTACGAAGACGTAGAAAATGTAGTCACAAAAGTCTGTAACTATAATAATTCTGTAATTTAAATACATTCTGTGGGGGGAACTGTGAAATTAGAACTTATAGCGATAAATACTGAAAGAAGTCACGAACCAGATTTTGATAAAAACTAAAACTGCATACTTGGATATTTGATAAATTAGCATCCCTAGCGAGGAATCGAACTTAATGATTTTGAAAAAATAACACAGGGTGTATTATTACACCATTCGATAACGTTGCTAATAAGGATCAAGTTCTGGAAAATAATTATATATAACAGACTTAAAGAAAGATATCATTTTAAGCAAAATACTATTTTATCTGCCGTGGCCTTAGTACATAGTCGCCCTGCGTTGGGAGTGGAATTATCAAGAAATAACTTACAATCATTTCTAACGCTTTCTTACAAATGCCTAGGCCTTGTTAGATTACAATGACAAAGCTACATGCTTGTGTAAGATTAATATCTTTTTGGAGACACTTTATGGTCAAGAAACCATGTAAGTGTAGGGTAAAAGCTAAAGTGCTTAATGATAAGTAATTTTAGAATTAAAAAAACTACGTATAATGAAATTAAAATATCGAAACCTTTTAAACGAATGCATTACCAGGCTTATTTATTTTATAAATGTTTGTTACCAAAAATACCTTTTATATGTGTTGTTATAATACGAGTATTTGAACATAAGCTTTCCTAGAGGATTTGCATGTCGGCATGTTGGAAGCGTGCATCCAACGATTTTCTGTATCATTTATTTGCCGTTTGTCCATGTCGAAGCTGCATTTCTTATGTACCTATTTAAAAAAAGTTTTTTTTTAAAATTACTCGTCTAAGAGTTGACCTGACTGCCTCGGTGGCGTTGTGACTGCCTCGGTGGCGTAGTTGTTTTAGACTGCCTCGGTGGCGTAGTTGTATTACGGTACGATTACTAAGCTGAGGTCTCGGGTTCGAGTCCCGGGTCGGGCAAAGTGATATTGGATTTTTCTATTCATTATCAGCCCGGAGTCAGGAATTTGTGCCCGATATGGCGATAGGCTCGCCCCCTATCACATCATGGGACAAAACAAACAAGCCGAACTGTGGGTGTCCTGGTGGCGCCTCTGCCTACCCCTTCGGGGATAAAGGCGTGAGTTTATGTATGCATGTAAGAGTTGACCATAAGTGTTGACGATCCGAAAAGGCAATTAATGTGTGGTATTCATGCTTTGGTTATCATAAAACTTATTTTAATTATTTGCTTGGTGATCGCAGTCATAGTTTTTTCATAATCAATATTATGTGCTATCAGGCAAACGACTTCATGGAAACAGAATGTAATAGTTTAATGTGACAAGTATCCTGTAGTCCCTGTGGCGCAGAGGATAGCGCGTTGGACTTCTAATCCAAAGGTCGTGGGTTCGATCCCCTCCAGGGATGCATTCGCTTTTTGTTATTTCTTTTGTAGGACCTAATATTTTAATGATTGTCTTTTAACATGACGCACGCTTAAGAATAGACTGACCTAACTCAAAAAAGCTGTTTGTTGGGTGATCGAAAAAACGTTTTGTCATTTACGACTTGTCTGACTATATTACTTACACCCCAATTAAAATAGCGTAATCTTCTATATATATAAAAGAGGAACCTGATTGACTGACTGACTGACCTATCAACGCACAGCCGAAACTACTGGAGCTAGGAACTTGAAATTTTACACAGGGATTCCTATTGTGACGTAGGGTAGCACTAAGAAGGGATTTATGGAAATTCGACCCTTAAGGGGGTGAAAAGGGTTAAAAACTGTTCTATGGAAAATCTAAACCGTTAAAGTTACAATTGTCAAACTTGGCAGTTCAATAAATCATTTAAAAACAATATTAATTGCATACTCAATTTGTCTAAAAATTAACATTAAAGGGGTTAAAATAAGGGTTGAAATGTTTAGAAACTGGGTGATTTCCTTCCTATCCGATCAACGCACAGCCGAAACTACTGGAGCTAGAAACGTGAAATTTTACATAGGGGTTTCTATTGTGACGTAGGGTAGCACTAAGGAAGGATTTTTGGAAATTTAACCCCTAAGGGGATGAAAAGGGTAAAATACTGGTGTATGGAAAACCGAAACCGTTGAAGTTGCAGATATCAAACTTGACTTTTTAGTTACTCATCTAAGAGCAAGAATAACTGCATACTCTGCTTTCTTATAATTAACCCTAAAGGGGTGAAAATAAGGGTAGAAGTATTGTAAAACCGAACTGCCGGATCAACGCACAGCCGAAACTACTGAAGCTAGGAACTTGCAATTTTACATAAGGTTTCCTATTGTGACGTAGGGTAGCACTAAGGATGGATTTTTAGATATTCATCCCCTAAGGGGGTGTAAAGGGTTAAAAACTGATATAGGGAAATTTGAACCGTTAAAGTTACAATTGTCAAAATTGGCACTTAAGTTATTCATTATAAGACAAAAATAATTGCATATTTTGTTTATCTAAAATTAACCCTCAAGGGACGTAAATAAGGGTTGAAGTTTTGTAGAACCGAACTGCCGGATCAACGCACAGCCGAAACTACTGAAGCTAGGAACTTGAAATTTTACACAGAGATTTCTTTTATAACGTAGGGTAGCACTAAGAAAGGATTTTTGGAAATTCAACCCCTAAGGGGGATGAAAAGGTTAAAATTATTTTGTATGGAAAACCGCAATCGTTGAAGTTGCAGGTTTCAAACTTGACACTATAATTACTCATCTAAGACCAAAAATAAGTGCGTATTCTGTTTACTTAAATTTAACCCTAAAGGAGTAAAAATAAGGGTTGAAAGTTTGTATAGAAATCAAAACTACTGAAGTTATTCGTGTGAAAATTTAACTTTTGTCCCTTTCGAACGACTTTTCAATTCAGTTTGAGCGAGAAAACAAACATTCGATACCTAAAATAGGTTTTAAAACTGTATATGTATAAGGGCGTTTATATATTGATCCGATTGGTCTCTGAATCGATAACTGATGGAACCGGAAGAAACCATTGATCCGATAATCTAAATACATGGTCAGAATTGGAAATAGAAATTTTGCACGTTGATTTTTGTTAAAAGTTTATGTAAAGGTTACAATGGAACAGTTTTAGCGATATAACGTCTACATTATCTTAAACACGCAGACGAAGTTGCGGGCAAAAGCTAGTCTATACATATAATAAAAATGTCGATGTCTGTACATGGAAGATATATAAGAAATTTTAACGCCCCTCGCGTTATAACAGCAACAGAAGCCAAAACAATTTTTTTTTTACTTTTGTCTGTCTGTCTGTCTGTATGTTTGCTTGCGCATCACGCCAAAACTACTGCACCAAATGAGATGCGGTTTTCACAGTTGTATTGCTGTAAGTTCAACTTAAAAACTGGTATATATTTCATTTACATACAGGTTGTTTCTTTTCGTTTACTTGCACATTACTCAAAACCTACCGCACGAAACGAGATGCAGTTTTCACAGTTATATTGGTGCAGGTCCAACTTGAAAACTGGTATATATTTCATTTACGTACAGGATGTTTCTTTTTGTTTACTAGCACATTACTCAAAAACTACCACACGAATTGAGATGCGGTTTTCTCAATTGTATTGCTGCAGGTTTAACTTAAAAACTGGTATATATTTCATTTACATACAGGGTGTTTCTTTTCGTTTGCTTGCACATTACTCAAAACCTACCGCACAAAACGAGATGCAATTTTCACAGTTATATTGGTGCAGGTCCAACTTGAAAACTTAGTTTGCCGTATACCATTACTTTTCAGAATTTGATCCTTATTAGTGACACTATTGAATGGTGTAATAATATAGGTATGTCTTTTTTTTCAAAATTAACGGGTTCGAATCCTAACTAGGAATATTTTTTTTTTCAAAAAATGAATCATTACAAATAATCACGCAGACGAAGTTTGCGGGCAGAAGCTAGAATTAAATAAATACACCCATCAGCCACATACATAGTCCTGATCACACACTATGATCGTGTCTTGTGTCATGGGTATCAGTAACTACGAGAGACTTTTTTCGGTCTCACAAACACTACTTAAATTTTGGAAATCTAATTAGGGTTCCGCACAAAAAAAATAAAAACCCCTAAAATTAGAGGTTATTTTTTTATACATGCTATTATAACACGAGTGTGACAGTTTTTTAGGTTTCTTTGATTTATTTTGATTTAAAAAACATGGAAGTATCGGACGCTCGCATACAAGGTGGTCAAAGGACCTGGTTACGGTTGCAGGAAGTCACCGGATGCAGACAGTTTACAACAAATCGATGTGGAATTCCTTGTGGGGGGCCTATGTTCAGCAGTGGCCTTTGCCCCAGAGGGTGAGAGATTTTAATAAACTGAAACTTGTCTCGATAACATCACCTACCTCAAAGATAAATAAAAATGTCTTGTTGGGTTCTTCTTGGGTTTTGAAGATGAAATGGTGCATGGAAGTATCGCATTTCTTATAATAATATCTAATGTGCTTTTGTAATATTAGATTGACATCCTCCGTGGCGCAGTTAATTACAAACCGGCTCAGAAATGGTAAATCACGCACACGAAATATTAATCAATACTTAACAAATATCAATAGTGAAAACATAAAAGTTAAGTAATAAATATTATACTACAAGATTATAAAATGTAGACAAAACCTGTATGGTCATTACCTATTTTTATCGCCATAATATTGTTAATCGAAAATGTCAATCAATCAAATGTATATAACGTAGTGTTTTATATTCTCTTTGGTATTTGGTAAGCACCACACAGGTGCTTAAAATTTTGTCTATACACATGGGTCATCCCCATATGAGTACTACATATATGTCGTTCCAAATCGTTGATAACAAGCACTACGTTGAAGCATCTGAGCTGTGATCCCATTATAATGATATTTTCAATGACACTTAGGATACTGTTATTAACAACTTCTTTGACATAGACCGCGCTGACGCAAAAATCTGAATTATTGATTTCGGTTGAAAAGGGAGATGATTTTCAATTATATCCATCATACAATTTTATATTTAAGCCAACCGAGTAGTGCGGGCGAACGGCCGCCCAAGCCGACACAACTCGGCACAAAACCCAAGTGTTTCCAGCAAGGCACACAGTGCACGGCGGTGTCGCAAGTATATTGTTGTTACACTAGGAAATTGTTTTCGAAATACAATTCTTCCACAATAGCTTTTTTATAAAGTAATGAATTGATTTTAGTTTAATGACACTATTTTTATTTTCACTATTGAAAGGCGAGAGCTGGTATCCACGCACGTCCACACAATAGTTGTAATTCGTTAGTTTAAATATATTAGAAAAATACTTTGTAATTAAATTAATGGTGTCAATACAGCTCTTAATGTAATTTTACCACAATTTTAAAACCGAACACCCCCAGCCTATTGTGGTTTATTGCAAAAGTTGTTAAGAGGTGGCAGCACGATCGAATTGAATCGCGGTATGGTTTCGTTACCGGCGAGGGTATATAAGCCCCGCGCAATATTTTAGCTTCACTGTCTGAGTCTGGTCCCAATTCTGGTCCACCAATCTAGGCAGTGTTGATGGAAGATTAATTTTTGAGTGGTGCTCTGTTGAAAAACATCACCTATATATACCTCGAAAACTCCCAAACAGTCCCTGGACACATAACTTGAGAAATAAATAAAATCCGCACTCCCCTTGTTAAACGGCATGATACGGCAAATCAAAACTGTTGTCTGAAAATTATAAATTTCCAAACAATTGTTTTAAAACAAACAAGAATATCAGCGCATAAAAAAATCTTTCTGCGAAAATGAAACGGTAATGAAATTGTTCTTTATTTATCCGTACGAAATTTCGTAGCAAATACACATATTTGACTGTAGCCGTAGACATCTGTCATAGTACTTACCTTATATTATTATTTCTGTAAGGAAACACATAAGTGGATTTAATAAACAAATTTCATTTGATTAATTTTCAAACAATATTCTGACCGACCTACATTTTTATATATTTGTACAACAACGTACGCCATATTATATGTAATGAAATTATTTATGCTTTTTAGAGTTTATCGTATTCGGAATATGGACGTTATAGTAGGTACGCAATAAGATGATGTTAACAAATTTTACTTGAGGTAGGTCTCGCATAATATGTGAGAGGCTACCTGGGTTGTTATCACCGCGACGTCTATTTCTCACGCCAAATAGCAGTGTAAATGCACTGTTGTGTTCCGGTTTGAAGGACATTGTGTGGCCAGAGCCATCTTATGTCTCAGGATGGCGAGCTCAATGGAGTGGAATGCCAAGCATTGCTTTGTGTTTCATGGTGTTGTTTAATTTCGCTACTGTCCATAAGCGGTCGTATCAATTATCATCAGGCGAATAGCGAGCTCGTCTCGCCATTCATCGCAAAAAAAAAAGGAATAGCTCAGTCAAAATCTAATCAATAATTAAAAATTCTTTCTCTAAGGAATTTGATAATATTTATTGAAAAATATACTTGTTTTGTTTAAATATGGTACTTCAGCTTATCTATTTAACATTGCAAAACGTACTTTAAATTATACATATAGAGACAATATCGAGCTAGCAGCTAGTAGCTACCGAAATACTCAGTAGATGTCTACGGCTAGTGGCTAGCAGTGGCGAAGGGTTCTTACAAGCCGATTCCTAGCAGCACGCCTTATAATTTAAAGGAAATTATTAATTATTTACATTTTTTTAAACAAGTTATATGATGAAAATAATCAAATAATAAACAATATTAAAATAAATATAAACAATAAACAAATGTTATTCGATATTAATAAACAAAATATTATCGATCAATTAATAACACAACGACAAACGCATTGTGCGATGTTCAACGTAAGTACATGCATACGAAACACGCGACCGCCTAGATCCCGATGACGTCACGTCAGGCTACAAGGACACAGCACGAGTTCCCGTTGCTCTCGCGCTCATTTTCAACGCATTATTTGCCATCTCTGTTACACGTTTGTTGCTCAGAACTGCATGCAAAATTGCACCTTAAAACCTTTAGCTTTTAAGGTCTAAATTTTTTTTGTAGAAATACGACGGTATTCGCTTGTGAATATGCCGGTGGGCCTACGGCTTATAAAGTAATTTGCCAGTTCGCGCCTCTTTTATTTCGGGTTTATTATTAGAAAATATTATTTACTACTGTGTTGTTTCAGTGTATATGTATAATGCGGTGTCTATTTTTAGGTTTGTATATAATTAGTGGGTAATTTATGAAATTTTACTGGTTTCGAAGTGCAAACAGATCTATCTTTTTAGCAAAACTTTAATGATGAATCAAACTTAATAATGTCGTATGTATCGTTTTATCTCATGAATTGCATTATTATGAGGTAATATTAAAAATGCTGCATTTACGTAATTAAAAAACGCACTGGAAATTATATTAAATTTGATAATACATTTAAGTACCAGAGAAAGAACGGCAACTGACAAGTTTTAATTATTTAATAAATATTGTAATGCCGTATTTTTGTTAGCGTTGATTCAAAATAGGACATACAAACATAACCCACGCCTGCATCCCATGAGGGTTGCCAGATTCGATAGATCTCCAGTTAGCTCTATACTGGCATCGTTTTACTTTCGTCCACTTACATCAATCTCTTCATCTTTTCTTTATATAATATAAGGAACGTTTGAATTTTTTTTGTCGATCAATTTCAAAACAGGCTAATGTTGTCTTTTGCATTGAATCGAAATTTACTTTAAAAACGTTAAAAAAGCACCTAACGGGCACAGTGCTATTCCGTGCAAGTGTTGTATGAAAATATAGTAAGTATTACTAACCAAATATGTCGCTCAATATCTTACGTACATAACGGAGTAAAAATATAAGTACTTGTTAATTTAATAAAACTAGTCACCAGAAGTATCGGCTTCCCTTTTGAAAAAAGTCACCCTTCGCCACTGGTGGCTAGTGAATTATTAGTGCTACGAAATTTCGTAGGCTTTCCAGTCAAACAGCGCTACGACGTGGTTTCAAATCGCCTACTTATATGCAGGGTGATATTGTTATTAATTTTGTGAGGTTTTTCTTTATTTTATAACATATACACATACTATTAGCTCCTTGAATGGTTTCCCGCTGTTTGTCAACCAATGTATATAATATCAGTACTAGTTCTTTATAGTTTCAGAGAGTGAACATTTGCAATGAAATACTGTTAGTAATCTTAAACATTAGAGAATATTAGTTCGCCACAATGTATTAAACCTTTTTTTCCTCGCCTTAACAATGTAGAGCATCATGCCGCATAGAAAGCATTTGCGGAGAAATTTACACTATTAGTATAGATGCTGTTAAAATGAAATCTGCTTCTAAAGTTTGCAGAATTTTTATCATATATGATGAGCATTATTTGTGAAACATAATGATAGCTTTGGTGAACCGAAAGAAGGTTAGAACGCGAGAAGCGCGTTCGAAGCGCGTCTGTACTCTGTATTTAGTTTGTTTATGAATTGTCGAAGAAAGGGGTGTGGGGGAGGGGCACGCCACAATGCTGACGGCTCACTTCAGCTTGTTAATTTCTGCATCAAAATATAAACGTGCGACTGCAGTCCGTCTGTATCGCCGTAGCCCGTTCCCGGCGCGTTTCTATCGCGTTTACGACGCCACGACACAAATTTTTTGAACGTCTGCAACGGTTTCCTCATTGCGTCTGCATTGCGTTTAAAGCGCGTTAGCGCGCGAATTCTGCGCGTCGTCACGTCGATGAGTAAAAAATGCGCCAAGTGCAAAGACTCTAATCAATCGCGCACATTTTGTTCCATAGAAATAAGTTATTTAAAAAGACGTTGCATAACGGCATAATATTATATCAATAAATACTATAATACCTTCAGATGCAGGTTCTTGTAAAAACAGCTTAAGCGCCAAATATGCTACGGGAATACTTAGCCTAATACTCAAAGCTTTAAGTTCAATTTCCCCTGCGTATAATTCGCTCGGGGTTGCGAGGGTAGCCTTATTTCGACGTAGAGCCTGTGCGGCTCTATGGTGTAGTTGGGATAGCACGCTGCCTTGGCAGAGGACTCGAGTTCAAGTCTCGGTAGAGCCGCCGTACGTTTTTGTAGTTTTTTAATGTGTTTCTTGTTGGTATCTTCTTTTTGTTTAATTTAATCAGTAAAGAGAAATAGGATAGGGTCAAAAATTATATAAATACCGAATAATATAGAATGATACCGAACGTTTAGTAGTCTTAGCAAATGTATGTGAACTTTTTTATGTTCCACTAGCTCCTGCCCGCAAATTTCGTCTGTGTGATTAACTTTATTTGGTATTTTCCATCCCGTTATATCCTGGCCACTCAGTCTTATTCTCACTTAAGCCATGTTATACAGACCCATCCCATCCCGTTGAGTAAAAAAAGTAACAAATATATCTGAATTCCTTCCTCTTTCCACCGGAACACTATATTTCTTGGGATCAAAAGTGCCCTAAGTGTTAATCGAGGGTGTCAGCTACCTCCATAACAAATTTCATCGAAATCCGTTATGCCGTTTCTGAGTTCATCGCGCACAACCGCACAGACAAACAGACAAAAATTCTAAAAATCATTGTTATGGGTTCTATTAAGTTAATACAGACCTTCCATATAAGTTTTTCTCATTTATCTTCCATGTACAGACATCGATCGGATACAAATATTTTATGTGTATAGATAAGATTTATTGTACAATGTTATTGTAGATTTAGGGGGGCCGCATTTGTAAAATACACAAAAAAGTGAAAATAACTGTTCATGAGTTTACAAGTAAAAAGTTCAGTGAATATCATTCATTTTATTTTTAAAATGATATATGCTTGCTTTATGCTTTATGGGTGCTTGTAAAAATTCCGTCGAGCCCATTACGCTTTTTTATAAATAAAATTAAATTTTATTAATCCATTTTATAATCTTACGCTCATTAATAATTATTGATTAAGTAGGTTTTAGTCAAGTCCTTTATTAAAGCGTATTTTTTGTGGTATAATATATTATTAGATGTTTATTTTATTTGTTAATTGCATGTTAGACAAGCCGAGACGAATTGCGATAAAAAGGCGCCATCTCTCGATAGTTTTGTGAACCTCGTATCTTGGTGATGCCCCATGCCGGGACTACATCAGGTCAAGGGATGCTCGCAGTTATTGTAGATTGAAGGAAACACGAGAGGTGGCGTATTTTCCAACAAAAAAATACTAATAGAAGCGACGTAGGGCGGAAAACGTGGCCGTCGTGGATTTCCCATATTTTAGCTTTATGGAGCTTACTTTACCTGATGAAAAACAATTCGCTAAGATTAATTAAAATCAATTAAAATATTAAAGGATATACTTGTAATAAAACGATAACTTCGGCTTGCAAAAATCTCGTTTACTCTTTTAAATATGTTTAGTTTAGCTGTGGTCTGCGGATATACGAGTGTAGTAGTTGATGACGAAAATACACCAGGTCTACTTCTGTGATATTTTTGCGCTATTTCTGTCTTGAAACTTGCACAAGAAGCGTCAATATGTCGTACCAAACATAAAATATCCATCTTTTTTATTGCATTGAAAGCGAGACATAATAGACCTATATTAAAAGCGACTCAAAGGCAGTAGAAATCCAAACAACACCATGAATTACAAAGCATTCCTTGATACTTGCTTCGTTTTCGGTCGCGGTCTTGATATACCCTGTAAAATATCTTATTTATCTACTTGTACATATATATATATATATATATATTTTCTTCTTATGTTTAAGTATTCATACACCTATTTCAGCTCATCTCTACATTACCTAAAGGAAGACTGGGAGATAATGCCACTGTCATTAGGTCTAAATTGTATACTTTTGTATATGAAGCTTAATAAATAAATAAATAAACACTCCAGTGCGCTCGCCACCCTGAAACATAAATAAGATGTTGAGTCTCATTATGTCCAGTAATTACTCTGGCTACAATGTATTTTAAGCCGGAACACACCAGTGCATTTACACTGCTGTTTGGTGGAAGAAATAGACATTGCGGTGGTACCTACCCAGGCGGCCTTTCATATGTGTGAGACCTATCTCCACCACTACTGCCACCTACTATCTGATTATATAGAAAAATTAATGTGTGTTACGTTTAAGCTGGGTTACAGCAAAACTTCTGTGACGTCTACATTTTGTACAAACCGGAATATTTGTTACACTTCAAAAGTACTGAAAAAAAATGCCAGGTACTTTTTATGATTTTTATGTTAAAAACGTATGAAGCTTAATATTTTCATTTTGCGAGCTTTAAAAACCTTAACTAGAATTTAAAACTCCCGGTAGTTTTCAATTTGATGGCTCCATCGTCCTAGTATAGCTATAGTTTGATGTCATAATTACTAGTTACCTATTCAGCAGCCACAATATATTGTAATACTTATTACTAAACATTTAAATACAGAAATAAACAACAAAGTTTTTCTTTCAAGTAATATTACGGTGTTTTATTTAACTCTATTAATTTATTACATACTAGCTTCTGCCCGCTAACTTCGTCTGCGTGATGAACTTTATTTAAAAAAATATACATATAAAGATTATTCGGAATTTCCTATCCCGTCCCGTCCCGTCCCGTCCCGTCCCGTCCCGTCCCGTCCCGTCCCGTCCCGTCCCGTCCCGTCTCATTCTCACTCAAGGCATCTAATCCAGACCCATCGTATCCCTTTGAGTATACAAAGTAACAAATATATCGGAATTCCTTCCTCATCCCCCAAAAGAGTAGCCTAAGTGTTAAATAAATAAATAAATAAATAAATACACCCAACAGTCACATACATAGTCCTGACCCCACACTAAGATCGAGTCTTGTGTCGTGGGTATCAGAAGCTACGAGAGACTTTTCGGTCTCACAAACACCCAGACCCGAAACAAATACCTGTGGATCACACAAATAATTGTTTCGGTGCGGGGATCGAACCCGCGGCCTCTCGTTTCACAGGCGGCGTCAAACCAACTGCGCCACGGAGGCTGTCATATTAATCCAGGGTGTCAGCTACTTCCATACCAAATTTCATCGAAATCCGTTTAGCGGTTTTTGTGTTCATCGCGCACAACCGCACGACCCCCATATTAGTTTTTCTCGTTTATCTTCCATAATACAAATAAACATCCTGTATGTAAATAAGACATATACCAGTTTTTAAGTTGGACTTGCACCAATATCATAGTGAAAACTGCATCTCATTTCGTGCGGTAGTTTTTGAGTAAAGTGCAAGCAAACAAAAAGAAACATCCTGTATGTAAATGAAATATATACCAGATTTCAAGTTGTACCTGCAGCAATATAACTGTGAAAACCGCATCTCATTTGGTGCAGTAGTTTTTGCGTGATGCTCAAGCAAACATACAGACAGACAGACAGACAAAAATTAAAAAAAAAATTGTTTTGGCTTTTGTTGCTGTTATAAAGACCCCTCGCGTTAAAATTTCTTAAATATCTTCCATGTACAGACATCGACCATTTATATTTTTATTATATGTATGGATAGATAAAAGAGAACAAAACAAACAATAAGAACTCACGCACATAAAAAGCATAAATAAATAAGGATGAAGGGAGGACAGACTAAAGTATAAAGAATTTTCTACTGATTTCTAAGAGAACATTTTGTGTATTGCAATTTAAAAAATACCTAAGGAGCCCTTAAAAGCCTAATAAATCTTTAATAAGGATACGTTTTATTTCCAAGAAGCCCGAGATCGTTGTAAATAAAAATTAATAAACAATGATGTAAGAAAACATAAATTACCTGAGCAGGCTCCTAAAGAGGTTCATTATACATAATGTATTCGTATCCAAATTGATTTAAATGGAAATTCATTCGGAAAAACGTCTGATGTTGTTGAAAAGCTAAAAGCTTTCTCTCATACTCGGTAATGGTAAAAGACGTCTTTAATGTAAATACGCCTACTGCTACTAAATATCTACACTTTAGTATAAAATTCTAATATATATACATACACATACATACACACGCTTTTATCCCAGACCGGGTAGGCAGAGGTGCAACCAAAACACCGATATTTATTCTTGTATTTCCATCCCAAGATGTGATAGGGGGCGAGTGTATTGCATATTATTATAATAATATATGTACTTATTAATCCAAGTTTACCAATGTCTTCCAAAAGCTTTTTCATGTTCTATAACTTTTACTATAGTGGCATATCCGAAATCTTTGTAGGAGAAAGTTATTGCTGCGGAAAAGCAACACCAGGAACATAATATATGGACTCTAGTGTTGAAAAAAAATAAGAACAAGTAAGGGTTTTTATTCTGAAAATATTCCAATCTAAACTGAACTACTATTTAGTATACATGACAAAAAATATAGGGACTTCAGCTTAGAAAAGTAACAAAAACTGCATGAGATAATCTAAATGACTGTAGGAACATTGTTTAATTGAAATATAACTATATTAAAAATTTTATTTGTTTCCTTTGTCATAAGATCGTAAGCTAGGTTTAATGTTCTTTTTTTTAATTTTCTACAACTTTAGTTTTGTCAACAAATCTTAAATCTGGAAAAACATAATTTATTGCTACGAAAATGTAAGAAGTGTGATTTGAAACTTAACTACAAAGATTAACAATGATGAATGTCATTTTCTAGTTCTTAAAGCTTCACATATTGTATTGTCACACAGATTTGACATTGATAGAGCTCAGCATTATAATGTATAGAATAGATAATTAAATATATACCTCTCACACAATTTTTCACGCTGTGATTTGGAATTTCTTGAAGTCTTCTTTTCTTATACGATGGTGTACTAAAAATCCTATCCGATAAAATATTGGATTCTAAGCTTGAGCCCTTAGATGTTGGTCGAGACCCTTTTAAGGGGCTGATAATAGATTAGATACAATTATGGGTATAACGAATAAAGTCACTATACGTCATACCTCCACCCACTAAACGAATCTACCTAGTAAAGGACGTAGGAAGTCGCTGAAAGCAGGCCGCTTTCAACAGGTTGTTATGGAAACCCTTGAAGGCCCTCTATATTTAGCAGTGGCCTAATATTATAAAATAACTTAAGGAAACAGTTGTGTATACGATCAATACGAAGACCTCCAACTTTATCAGCTCTCAAAAATAAGTTATGGATCACTTCAAAGTAATATTAATATATTGCTATATTTACGGCATGTTATAACAACCAAACAATATTATAATGACCTTAAAAATCTATAATCAGTTTTTTATTTTTATATACTGGCGTGTCTGTGACATAACACATGTATTTTTGACGAAAAAAAAATCCATATCTTACGAAATCTCCATTTAAACATCATATTATATAAACATTCTTTCGATTATGCAAATATCTACATAATAATTATGTCGACTTAAAACTCTACTGCATAACTGCTTGTCGTGTAGAAACAGCTTGAGCGCCAAAAAATGCTCCAGGATTATATAGCGTAACTCTAGAGCTTTAAGCTCAGTTTCCTTTACGCGAGAATCTGAGGGAAGCAGGGGTAGCATTAATTCGCCAGAGGGTGTGTGCGGCTCTATGGTGTAGTTTGTGGATTTTGGATAGCACACTGCCTTTGGCAGAGGTCTCGAGTTCGAGTCTCGATAGAGCCGCCTTACGTTTTTGTCATTTTTTGGATTTTTTCATGTAAGTTTCCTTATTAACTTAATTTAAAATATAAAGATGAATAAGGAAAAATATATGTCACGATATTATGTTTACACAAATTGAGAATTCGTAAAGAATAATAATAATAATAAAATAATAAAATAATAAAATAATCTGGCAACACTAAAGATCATCTCTGACAAAATTGTTTTCTCTTAGATTTTTATTATTTAACGAAATATTTACAGTTTGAATCAATTATTGGACCCAATTATCTAATTTTTATAACAATATAATGTTTTACCGAAGCCACAGTTCTGAATAGAATAAATAAACACCATGAATAAAGGACAACAATTTCTGACAATGTCACACGTCAAAAAAAAAATATAATTTACAATATTACGCCGATGAGATGATCAGGACAACCAGACAACGAAACGCACGCATAAGATCACCCAGCTCGTCGAGCTCCGCGTCGTGGGCGTCAGCTTCGGACGTGTTCGAAGTGACGCCGAACATTGACGCGTCGAGCCAGCGCGACGAGCTTCAGTCGTCCCCGCCGCCACTAAGACCTGCGCGACGAAGAGGACGACCCCCTCCAGCGGTGGGCTTGGGACCAGTGGGACAGAGTGTCCCATCTACGGTCCCCGCTACCGGTGGAGTAGTGCGCCGCATGAGATGGACTCAACAAATCAATGAAAATGTCATGCGGGCCTACTTTGGGGCGACAAAGGGAGGAACACACCTTACTGCGTTTCGTGCTCAAATGCTGTCTGTGTTTCAGGTTCTGGAGCCAACGATCAATGTATCATCCCAGCGGCTATCGGATCAAGTGCGGTTTATTCAACGACGTAAGTTGTTGGATGATGAAGTACTTGAGCGGCTGCGTACAGAAGCATGTGTTGTTCTAGATGTTGTTACGCCTACTACCCAGCGAGCAGCAGATTTACCACCTAGTCCTGCTGCTGACATTGAGGTGGTGGACAATTTAGACAACACTGTAAGTCCCCATGAGGAACAGCGATTGAGAAGGACTTTGGAGAGTGCGATTTTGGAATATAAATCCATACCAGCGTCCTGTAGACCGCGGGTGCCGCGTCTGCCTACGCATAGGCGAAATTTGGCGCTGATGGGAGCATTGGACTCCATTTTGGCTACGTATATGGAGTCCAGTCGGGACCTCGTTGATACGCATTCGATCCTTTACTGTGCGGCCGTCGCGGCATGTCGAGTGGCCAATGTAAAATTTCCAAATAATTTTACAACCACTCGAGATGCTACGACTGTGCCTGCCTGGCAGCGTAGGATCGAGGACCGTATCAACTGGGCCCGAACTCTCATCGGCAAACTAACTGCTTTCCAAAATGGAAATAATAGACCAAGGGTTATGCGTTTTGTGACCCAGGCCTTTTCTGGGACTAATATAAGTTCCCGAGACTATGGGCTCTGGGTCACAGAACGCATAGATTATTATAAACAGAAAATATATGCGTGGGCAAATCGCATCCGTCGGTGTAGGAGGCGGTGGGATCGATTCCAACAGAATCGTACTTTCCAAAGTGACCAAAAGAGGGTGTATAGATGTTGGGAGCGTTCTCCACAAAGTGTGGTAGATGGGCGACTGCCCAGTGGTCATGACATGCGTAGTTATTGGGAAAATATCTGGTCGTCGTCTGTCTCCCACACTGAAGCCGACTGGTTTGGTGTTGTTGAGCGAGCTTGTGAATTTATTCCTACCATGGAAGCCATTTCAATCACGCCAGAAGATGTTCTCATTGCGATCCGTCCGGCACAAAATTGGAAGTCCCCTGGCCCGGACGGCTTGCATAATTTCTGGTTGAAATGGTTTCCAAGTTCACATGTTCGTTTGGCAGCACAATTCCAGGATGCGCTTGATGGAGGTTCGCTTCCAGCATTTATGACTACAGGTGTCACTCACCTCCTCTACAAATCTGGTAGTACCACGGACCCAAAAAACTATAGACCAATCACATGCCTTCCCACCATTTATAAACTTTTCACATCCATATTAAGAGCAAAAATTTCAGACCATTTTACCTCAAATAATATTCTTTTTTCTGGTCAAACTGGATGCAAGAGTGGGTCACGTGGTACTAAAGAACTCCTTCTCATTGACATGACCATTTGCCAACAGGCTCGTCACAATCGTAGGAATTTATCGGCTGCCTGGATTGATTATAAAAAGGCCTTTGATTCGGTGCCCCATACTTGGCTCAGGAGGGTGTTGAGTTTGTACAAAATTGATACAAATTTATGCACCTTTCTTGGGTCTTGTATGGGGCAGTGGACCACTGTCCTCAGATATCCAGGTGGTACGGTTCTTCCTGATTGTGATGAGCCCATTAGAATCAAGCGGGGAATATTCCAGGGTGACAGTCTGAGTCCACTGTGGTTCTGCATGGCCCTGAATTCTCTCAGCACTCTGTTGTTGGATTCGGGGTTAGGCTACTGTCTACGGAGAGGGTTTGAGCCTATTTCTCACTTACTTTACATGGATGATCTCAAGTTATTTGCATCAAAACAATCTGAATTGATTGAGTTGTTAAAAATAACTGAAAAATTTAGCAACTCAATCAATATGGAGTTTGGTGTAGATAAATGTGCGGTTATCCATGTCAAGCGAGGGAAAGTTGCAGTCTCTGATGATATACAAGTATCAGAGACTGTAAGACTCAGATCTCTCTCTGAGACGGAAACTTACAAATATCTGGGTATGTCAGAGTCACTAGGTATTTTGAGTGCAGACGTAAAACAGTCGTTGAAGGAACGTTTCTTTAGCCGCCTGACAAAAGTACTTAATAGTTTTTTGTCAGGTGGAAACAAGATTCGCGCCTTTAACGGTTGGGTTATGCCTGTACTTATGTACTCTTTTGGCATACTCAGATGGACTCAGACCGAATTGGACGCCCTGGATCGTAAGGTCCGGACTCTACTGACTGCACATCGTATGCATCATCCACGTTCGTCAGTGATGAGATTGTACATCCCGCGGAGATGCGGAGGCCGAGGCATTCTTAATGCTAAGGTCCTGCATAATCGCGAGGTGTGCAATCTCAGGGATTATTTCCTTCACAGTGACGTGGGTATGCATAGGGCTGTAGTCTCGGTAGATAAAGGACTTACCCCGCTTTCATTGGCAAATGAGAACTGGCGGAAACCTCTGGTGATGAGCGTGAGGGATCGCGAGGAAATATGGAAGAGCAAAGAGCTGCATGGTCGGTTCTATCGGGCCCTCCACGGGCCTGATGTGGACCGTCCTGCGTCTGTATCTTGGCTACGTTTCGGTAACCTCTTCGGGGAAACTGAGGGTTTTATCTTTGCAATTATGGACGAAGTTATTAAGACGAACAACTATAGGAAATACATCCTGAAGGACGGTACGGTCGACATTTGTCGAGCATGCCACCGTCCTGGCGAGTCAATCAGGCATGTTATCTCCGGTTGTTCGTATCTTGCTAACGGCGAGTACTTGCATAGACACAACCTAGTAGCCAAGATCATACATCAGCAAATTGCTCTTCGGTATAAACTTGTGACTCCTGAAGTGCCATATTACCAGTATGTTCCCCAACCAGTTCTTGAAAATGGTCATGCTACGCTGTACTGGGATCGGTCTGTTATTACAGACAGGACTATTGTTGCCAATAAGCCTGATATTGTGATAATAGATCGATGTGCGCGCCGGGCTATACTTGTTGACGTTACCGTTCCGCATGACGATAACCTTGTAAAAGCCGAAAAAGACAAATTGTCTAAATATTCAGATTTGGCACACGAGGTTACCGACATGTGGGATGTGGACTCAACAATTATTGTCCCGATTGTCGTTTCTGCTCATGGGTTGATAGCAAAGAGCCTCGACCAACATCTACAGAGGCTCTCAATTGGTCGTTGGGTCAAGAGCCAGATCCAAAAGGCAGTGTTGCTGGACACGGCTCGCATAGTGAGGAGGTTCCTCACTTTGGATCCCTAACCACCGGTGGCTTGGGTCTTGAGCCTCGCCACCGAAGGGTTATATGTATTTTATATATTTTTATATGTATATTGTTTTTTTTTTAAATATATGTATATAAAAATGTAAAAAATGAAAAGAACAAAATAAAGAGAATAATAAATAATAAAATAAATACACCCAACAGTCACATACATAGTCCTGACCCCACACTAAGATCAAGTCTTGTGTCGTGGGTATCAGAAACTACGAGAGACTTTTCGGTCTCACAAACACCCAGACCCGAAACAAATACCTGTGGATCACACAAATATTTGTTTCGGTACGGGGATCGAACCCGCGGCCTCTCGTTTCACAGGCGGCGTCTAACCAACTGCGCCACGGAGGCTGTCAAATAATACATGCATTCATAAACTCACGCCTTCATCCCAAAAGGGGTAGGCAGACATTTCACATTGTATGTTACGTCCTATGATGTCATAGGGGGCGAGCCTATCGCCAAATCGGGCACAACTTACTTACTTCGGGATGATGATGAATAGAAAACCCAATACAACTTTTCGCAACCCGGGATTCGAACCCGAGACTTCAGCTTTATAATCGTACCGTAGAACTACTACGCCACGGAGCTAATTAGGTACAAGGAGTAAGGAAAAATCTATTTATATATAAAAAAATGTATCTATTTCATTTTAGTTACTTGTAAACGTAAAATATTAAATACGAGGTACCAAGTGCCAAACATCATCATCATCATCATCAGCCCGTTGCAGTCCACTACTGGACATAGGCCTCTCGCAAGGTACGCCACAGAGCCCGGTCTGCTGCTTTACGCATCCAGTCGCTGCCGGCCCTCTTGTGCAAGTCGTCCCGCCATCTGGCCAGACGACGTCCCACGCTACGTTTGCCAAGACACGGTCTCCACTCCAGGACACGCTTACTCCAGCGGTTATCTGTTCTGCGACATGTTATGTGGCGAGCCCAGTGCCACTTCTGTGACTTTATCTTGTCGTCCACATCTTCCATCGTCTTCCAAACTGTCCTCTCTTATTCCGTCCTTTCATACTTGACATCTTAATAATTAATTCTTTAACTCTTATTCTCCTTATTCGTCATCTCTTTTACATAAACTAAGTTCCATAGCAGTCATTCGTGTAACTACTCTACTTTCTCAAAACATTCAAATCCTACATAAATGTAATTCACCATCATCATCATCATCATCAGCCCTTTTGCCTCCACTGTTGGACATAGGCCTCTCCTATGGAACGCCACTGGGCTCGGTCTTCAGCCCATCGTCTCCAACCGCTTCCAGCCATCCTAGCCACGGTTGTGTTTCTTTAAACTATTTTTTTAAATTTTACCTCAACCTTGGGGGCTGCAAACATGATATTTTACGATGTCATGCCCTTTATATCGAAAGCATCTAATAGGAATATAATGGGCTTTTTTCATAACATAATATTAGTGCTTTTTTATTGCAAAGAATGGCAATACGAACATGGCCTGGAAAATTTATAAAAAATAATTAAAAATATATATTCAGACATTAAAATTGTAATGAAAAAGAGAGAAATAAAATTAATTTTGTAAAACTCCTAAATACCTAAATAGGCCAATTTTTTTTTGTCGCTTATGCTGTTGAACATCACGCTACGAACTACGCGGGTACAACCACGGGCGCCGCTGGTCCCAAATATTAAGACTGGCACCGACCTCAAAAATGTTGGCATATTTACGTTTTTAAGAGTTTTAAATGATTAAAACAATTTTTCACAATTATGTTGGTGCAGGTTCAACTTGAAACCTGGTATATATTTCATTTACATACAGAGTGTTTCTTTTTATTTACTTATTAATATTATTATATATTTTTTATTTATTAACAAGTGCGTGATGGCCTGTTGGTAACGGACCAGACGTGACTGCCTACAATACGTTCACGGTGGTCTCGGGTTCAAATCCCAGGGCACACCTCTGACTTTTCGGAGTTATGTGTGTATTGATAGTCAATCACCACGCACTTTAACGGTGAAGGAAAACATCGTGAGGAAACCTGCATACCGTAGAAATTTTTAAAGAATTTCTACGGTATGTAAGTCCGCCAACCCGCACTAGGCCAGCGTGGTGGACTATATGGCCTAACCACTCTCAATCGATTCTCTCGATTGTAGAGTAGGCCCGTGCCCTGCAGTGGGACGTATATGGGCTGATATAGATAGATATAGATAGATTAACAAACAAAGTTACAATCTATATCTATCTTATTCTGTTTCTAACTATCTATACATATAATAAATTTGTAACCGATCGATGTCTGTCATGGAAGATAAAATAAAAAATACAAATATAGGTTTTTTAGAATTTTTGTCTGTTTATCTGTTTGTTTCTGCGGTTGTGCGCGATGAAGTCGGAAACGCCTTAACGGATTTCAATGAAATATGGTATGGATGTAGCGGACAACCTGGACTAACAGTTAGGGTACTTTTTAACCCCAAAAAATTAGTATTCCCGTGGGATGAGGAAGGAACTCCGATATATTTGTACTCAAAGAAATGGGCCTACATTACATGCCTTGATTGAAAATGAGACGGGACGGGCGGGATATAACGGAACGGGATGGGAAACTGTAAATAAAATTAATATCAAATAAATTTAATCACGCAGACAAAGTTTGCGGGCAGAAGCTTGTAGATAATATAAATGTAGCATCATGAATGAGTTCTGTATTATTAACCATTTTATATAGAAAACAAAGTTATGCACTGTACTATCACCACCGCAAGCTGCTGTTAGCTGTATAATGAGGCCTCCGGGACACCGCATGCTATCTGCAGCACCGCGCATTTGTGCGCAGAAATCAGCATGATAATGCAGATCTGCACTCCCGCAAGCACGCGCTTGGCTCCGTCGCCACGCAGCTTGCAGCGTGGTGGGGGGCAATGTGGGAATCGCTTAAACGCTTGTTGTTTATATTATGAAAGCATAATTCCCCAAACAATGCGATAAACAGTTAACTACTTTTTATTATTAGTATTTTCTGATTTCACCACACACCAACTTAACGTAGGTGGGCTATAAGTATATTTTTTTTGTCTTTTTACTTACATCGGCTTTAGAAAACTAATAGGCTTTTGTAGTATGAATATTTATTTATTTGTGTAAGAATACTTCTTTTAAATAAATAATAACACTATACAATTGAATCACGGTCGAATCTCGATCCCCGGCCGCCCCCTACTACTACTTAGTCGGACGTTGCCACGTAGACGGTTGAACAGTGGACAGATGTTGCTCAAGGTCATATAAAATGGGGACCTCGGTTCCTTTTCAATGAATATTCCCAGACTTAATATTTAACCAGCTTCTGCCCGCAAACTTTATTTGAAATTAACTCATACTCACTCAAGCCATGTAATCCAGTCCCATCCCATCCCATTGAGTATAAAAATGTAACAAATATATTCCTACCTAATTCCACGGGAACAAAACATTTAGATAAAAAATAGCCTAAGTATTAATCCAGGGTGTCAGCTACATCCATACCAAATTTCGTCGAAATCCGTTAAGCCGATTCTGAGTTCATCGCGCACAGACAAACAGACAAAAATTTAAAAATCATTGTTTTGGGTTCCATTACGTTAATTACGGTCTGTATTAGCTTTTCTCGTTTATCTTCCATGTAAAGACATCGATCGGTTACAAATGTGTTTTATGCTTAAATATTAATTTACTACGTAATAGTTTTACTTATATTATGCGTACACTGATATACGTAGGTAGCGAAGTTGTGCAAGATATGGAGAATATTAGTAAATTTTAGAAACGCTTTTTTCCAGAAATGGTTGATATTCGGAAAAACGTGAAAGTGCATTTTTTGTACATAATTGCATGATCTACATTTTTATCTGAACTATCATATAAATAAGTTATCGTTTTATAATTAAAAATAATCCTAAAAAATCAAAGAGTCTCATTTTAGCAATATTTAACCATGATTTTTTGCGGAAATTGGATTGCTGAGGACTTTTCACAATTTTAACGTAATGGTTACAAACATAAACGGCGAAAAATGACATCCAAAAGCTTTCTTTATTTTCTACAACTTTAACTATGACAGCAAGTCCGAAATATCTACAGGAAAAAAGGTATCGCTGTGTAAAGGTATTTTGAGGATCTAATGATTATACAAACTTCTGTGTAGGAAGCGATATGTCATCGTTTTTAACTTCCTGTATAGTGCGAAATCCCAAATCGCCGTGTGAAAAATTGTAACATCACAAGTGGTATATTTGGGGGTGCGGGGTGGCTTGTTGGACCGTGTGTGGCTCCACAGACTGTGGTCGTGGGTTCGAATGCCAGAGCACATCTTTGACTTTTCGTAATCATGTGTGTAATATAACTATATTTATTTGGCGTAACAGTGGCTATTATATCATAATCTAATTACAATTTATGGGTACTTAAATAATAAATAGAAGTAAAAAGAAAGGTTTTGAAGGATATCGTTTTTATTGATATAATAAGGTGTTGATAATGAATCTGAGATTTAAAAGAGAGCCGTAATATATTCTTTTTTTCGTAAGTTCGTTGATACTTAAAGAGTATAATTTAATAAAGTTTATAATAAGATTATTTTAAACTACGAATTGTGTATTATTACTACTTGGAATAAAAATATGCTAGGCATAACAACTAAGGATATTTATAAAAGAGGATATCCGGATCAAAATATTGTCTGAAAACAATATAATATTAATTTATACCAAGATTTAGAACATATTTGAATATATTTAAAAAAAATTGAATAAAAATAATGCATAAATAAAGGATATCTGTAAATTTTAACACTATTGTAGTGTCTTACAAACACCCTGTACATTGCGATCTGTTAATCTCAATGCTTGAAAGGTTTAAACTTGTGTTCAACATTTATGTATGGGTCTCAATATACCTATATGTACCTATATGACCAAAGATTTTGAGTTAACAAGATTCAAAAATAATTCCAAATCTATCTATCTATCTATATCAGCCCATATACCCATATGCCCCACCGTACCAGCCCATATGCCCGTGCCCTGCAGTGGGACCACTGCAGGGCACGGGCCTACTCTACAATCGAGGGAATCGATTGAGAGTGGTTAGGCCATATAGTCCACCACGCTGGCCTAGTGCGGGTTGGCGGACTTACATACCGTAGAAATTGTTTAAAATCGCTACGGTATGCAGGTTTCCTCACGATGTTTTCCTTCACCGTTAAAGTGCGTGGTGATTGACTATCAATACACACATAACTCCGAAAAGTCAGAGGTGTGCCCTGGGATTTGAACCCGCGACCACCGCGAACATGTAGGCAGCCGCGTCTGGTCCGTTACCAACAGGCCACCACGTACTTTTTATAATTCCAAATATATTTGATCAAAGCTCCAAATGGACTGTGTAAGCAAGCAAGAGATCTAACATATTTGAAATAGTGGTATTACAAATACTGATACGAAATTTAAAAAAAAAACCTAATTGTGTTGGTGTGCGAGGTCGATCCTGAGATCTTTAATTTGCATTTTTTTCAACTGTCAACCACTCAAAATCACTTGAGGATCACATTAAAATAATGTTCACAATCTCATATTTTAATTGTCACATCGTATAACAAGCAATCAACATTATAGTAACTATGAAATTCTTAAAGTATAAATAAAATTCTGTAAGTTATAAACGTCACTTCCACTGGCGAATGTGGAACTTACTACACAAATTAATAGAAATATATTTTTTCATAATAATAAAAAAAATTGTATAAAAGAAAATATATAAATATTTTAAGTAACTATATTTGAAACATCGATACGTAAAGCATTTCAAAATTATCAGGGTTCCCCAAACTAGGTCAAGCCTGTATCTTGGTAAATATCTCTATTTTGTTCAAAATACCGTTCTAAATATTCTCATATGTACATACTTTGTAGTTATGTATATCGCCACGAATATCCGCTGTATAGGTCGTCTTTGTCGTGTAGCGCCGAAAATGCTCCAGCGTTATCTATCCTAACTCTCAAGCTTTAAGCTCAGTTTCCTTTACGCGAGAATCTGAGGGAAGCAGGGGTAGCATTAATTCGCCAGAGGGTGTGTGCGGCTCTATGGTGTAGTTTGTGGATTTTGGATAGCACACTGCCTTTGGCAGAGGTCTCGAGTTCGAGTCTCGATAGAGCCGCCTTACGTTTTTGTTATTTTTTGGATTTTTCTATGTTAGTTTCCTTATTGACATAATTAAAAACATAAAGATGAATAACAAAAAAATGTCACAACACTGTGTTTAGACAAATCGAGAATTCGTATTCGTTTTCATTTTCATGTATCAAAGGATAAACAAATTTAAGACAAAAATACAGAAAACAATATTCAATGACGTGGAAAATAATTGTTAGTTTTGCAATACGGATAAATAATACATTTGCAAAGTCACCAAACAGAAAATCATTATAAGATTATAAGAGAAGCAAAGTATTCAATTTTCCTTTACATTTGCTTTGTTATACAATAATAATAAGTGAATAAATTATAATACATTCAACGCCTAAACAATTAACTATGGGAGGACGTTGTGACATGCGAGGTACAATAATACAGACTGTATTAATCTGTATTCATTACTATCACAGGTAATATCTGCCATTATATTATATACAAGTAGCGACGTATATTTAAAAAAAACTTTTTGTATTTTAACAGGCTGTATCTTGGAACGAAATGGTCTTACAGAAAACAAAGGAAGAAAAAATCTTTGTGTTGTTTATTTTTCCGATCGGTATTATGATGATGGCATAAGTGGAAATACATATAAGGCGAATTGTTAAATCTTAACAAAACTATGTAGTCGTTAAATTACATATTTTTGTAATTTCATTTAAATTGTAATTATTTCATCGTAGTCGTCTAGTAGGTCATTAAGAGTGGAAACGATGCATATTGAATCCACTTTGGTACTTTGACTCCAGAGTACTTTTCACAATTTATAATGTTTTAAGTCTAGTAGTATATGAAGCTAGAGTTTGTTTGCGCTAATCCGAATTGATATGAACATTTATTTTAGGGTTGGATTGGATGGGTTATTAATCTAATATAGGTTACTTTTAAGCTAGGAAAATATACTGACTGCCTCGGTGGCGTAGTTGTATTACGGTACGGTTACAAAACAGAGGTCTCGGGTTCGAGTCCCGGGTTGGGCAAAGTGATATTGGATTTTTCTATTCCTTATCAGCCCGGAATCAGGAATTTATGCCCGATATGGCGATAGGCTCGCCCCCTATCATATCATGGGACGAAACATACAAGGCGAAATGTGGGTGTCCTGGTGCCGCCTCTGTCTACCCCTTCGGGGATAAAGGCGTGAGGTTATGTGTGTATGTATGTAGGAAATTATAAAGTGCGATTTTTATCCGAGTGAAGCTCCGAGCAATACTGATTATAACAATGAATCATTTTTTAAATACTATTACCATATTGTTACACATGTAATTAATCATGTAAAAGCTTTTGTTACTATTTGTATCCTTTTACTTATATAACCTCAAAGACGTAAACGGAGATGATATTTATCACTCGAAGTGAAAAGCGGCTTATGTCGATATCGGCCATAATTTATTGATTTGTAGGATAAATTATTTAGTGTATACCACGTCGGAAATATGTGTGAACCTAGCTGGAACGCGGTTCACGATATTTTTTTTATGTTCCCCTATCTACTATGTTATTTTACATTAATAATGTTTTGAGATGGATGCAAATACTATTTATTATTCTTTTTTCTATTTTAATTCAATTTGTTTAACCTATATTTTCAATTTGCTGAACTTATGTTTCAATGACATCAATTATTCAGGTTCACAGATATTTCCGACGGGTAGTACGTATATATTTTTGTCATGGATCGGGTGACGCCTATGTGATGCTACCCTAGTTAGTAAACTTCACATATCTCTGAAATTCTTGAGGAGAACTCCCAGGTACACAGGTTTCCTTGCGGGGTATGTAGGTCACCGTTCAATAAAACATTAATTAACTGCGCATACATACGTCACATTGGAATTCAGTGTTTTATGCCTTACATTTAAACATCTTTATATTCCAAAGATAAAAATTGCATTGTAACCTTAAACATTCAGTGAGCATAATTATATGGGCTAAAGAAACAAAAAAAGCATTTTGAACAAAGGATTTCTGTCCAAAAGGAATATATATTATGAACTATTGATATTGCCAAAAATAATACATAAACATAGACATAAATATAAAAATAATAATATAATGAACATTACATAACGGTAAATGCGTATTATTACTTCAATATTGTCTCATTCCAGTCTCGTCTAAATTTAGCCTGCAGAAGGGCATTCTAGAACCCCGGTGCAGGTCATAAATCAATACTCGCATTCATGCGCTTCAGCGCAAGGGTCGCGCGGCAGCGGACTCCTGTAGGACGAACATCGACATAAATAACTACGCGTAGCACGTACACTGCTACGCCGTAGCACGCACACTACGTAGCGTTGCTACGCAACGTGCTCCATGGAGTGGGTAGTTCAGACTTACGTAGCGATTTAGTAAAGAACTAAAATGCTTATTTAATGTAATCTGATTGCAATACATTAAATAATTTACAAATATTTCGAATTTGAAATAAAACTGGACTTTTATAGATACTCCCATAAATATCAGTTTCTTTGAAGGTTTGGTACTGGTGCTCGCACAGGACAATGCCACACGCGTAATCCTATGATCTGTATTATTACAATATATAACAGTGGTATAAAGGGAAATTATAGAAAATTGGCGTCTACAATAAGACCAAAGTATAAATGTTAATAGAAACAATTGTAGTGTCTGCATCGAAATATCTAGTGAAATACGAAAGTAAACACAATAAAACACGTCCGAATATGTTCATTTAATGGCATAACTTAGTCTTAAATCAGCAGTTGATAAACCTACTCGAAATAACTCATGTATTGGTCATGTATTTCTGAAAGGCAAACTGCAAGCAGTAACTATTGTATGTTCAACAGGAGTGATCACGACATGGTTATTTTGGGAATTTTCCAAATCATTTACTAAAATTTCGGAACCAAGATATAGAAAACATCGACTGGAGTAACTTGAAAACTCTAATGAATGTGTCTGATTAAACTGATATTTTTCTATGTATAAGAAACAAACTATTATTGCATAATCTAAAAACATTAAAATAAACCATTCCAAAGTAAGGCGAATTGCCCGAAGCCAGGGATGTTTTTTTTTTATATCCTTCGCGGGCAGACGCCATGCGACTCGCGTGATAGTAAGCGGTCACTCCCGCTCATGGACCTTCGCAGTGCTAGGGGTCCAGCACAACAAAATCGCTGCCTACGTGAGAAGAGTACTCTCTTCAAGCCTCGCTTAAAGAAGTCTTGTTGAAGTTCTTAAAGACAGTCTTGGTATTATTCACTTTTCAATGGGTCTTAATGTCAATGGCTAGGTTTGTGTATTTAGATTTCTTTTCAGTGAAGGTGCTATTTAGATGGGTGTCACAAACTGCAATATCTACTACTAGCTTCTTAATTAATTTTATTTGAAATCTCCCATCCCGTCCCGTTATGTTTAGCCCCGGACTTCCTGTGGCTGAAGAAAGAAAGAGAGAGACATAGTCTTATTTTCTTTCAGGTTTGGAAATAAGCCTGGCGAATTATAAAGGATATAATAATGTATGACAAAGCATTCGTTTATTTATCCTTTGTATTAAAAGGCTACATATATAGTAATACTGAACTACCAAATAATATCAAATTAGTAATACTGAAATACGCTTCAGAACCAAATTAACTGACGTTGGCCAAAAAGCCGCCAAGCTCAAGTGGGACTGGGTTGGACATGTGTGTCGCATGCCGGATAGGATGTCGGCGAAGACCACCACACAATGGGTCCCGAAGTGGCGTCGACCACGTGGAAGGCCTAGGCGTAAGTGGCGAGACGAGTTGGACGCCTATTGGAAAGATGGTCTTATAAAGCCCTCGACAGGGATATATGGAAAGCGGAAAGAGAGGCCTTTGCCCTGCAGTGGGACGTCACAGGCTCGTAATAATAATAATAAATATATATTGTATCCGTTATACTAAACTACATCGCGTTGCTACTAACAACTCAAATCGATCAATAACACTTATATTTGCGTCTATAACGTCTACAAAAGCTTCTTCTTACAAGATTCTAAGAAATTCGTTTAATTTTAAGCTTTGGGAGGGGCGCCCACTCGGGTAAAGGGGCCGCGTCGTCTCGGAGACACCATGGCAACGAGCTCACAGTCGCCCGGGCATGTAGGTACAATGTGGGAAATAAGCCTTTATGGAAAATACCTATGCTTTCTCTTTGTTCTTTTAGTTTTCTATGGGAGTTGAAAACGATTGAGGACTTTTTTTTTATTATGCTAGGAAGGCAGTTGTTGATGTCGAGATGTGTATCCATGCGGGTACAGTTATTAGATATTTATCCCGATTTTGTGGTGATTGGGAATATCAAAATATTTGTTAATGCACATATTTAGAAGTAGTAAAACATGTCGGTATTATTATTTGAAGGAAAAAATAATTTGACGTCATTTTAACAACCTATTGTTTTATACGTGTTTTCATCTATATTACCTGCTTTTAACTTCTTTATGCACGAATCAATATCTTTTCCAGTCTTTGTGTCTCGCATACAAAATAAATCAAACAAAGGAAAATATCAGGCATTGCAGTGAAAATCTAAAATTAGACATTCCAGGTAGCTCGCCCAGATAAAAGATGTATGTATGCTTAATACAGACATCAAGCGTCGCCTGCATCGTCCATTAAAGTAGATGCAGAAGGCTCTATGTGCAACAACGTCACGGGAATATGGTGCTTAACAGCGTCTGTTTAAGCATCTGTATCCTACAATATTGAAGGGTTAAGGAACTGCAGACAGTATCGATTGATTGCGTATCTGGAGCCCGGATGCGCAATATTCCGAGAGCTCGCGTCCCAATTTGCTTTGCGTCCATTTTGATGTACTATGCAAAGATTACACATGAGAGTTCGTCTGATAGAAAGATTTTAAATCAAAGGCAAATTTTGAGGGACGAGTGGGCTTTTCCATTAATATAATCTTACTATAAGTATGTGTTATTCATTTAAATGGGATCGGTGCAACGTGACTTTAATATTTTCATATTAATATCTATATTATAATATAATAATAATTTTGCTTAACATTTTACAACTTGCTGCCTGCCTGAGAACATATATTATGTATTTATATTATAGTACATGTTTATATAATTTACGTATATTCATAAGTAAATATCAAATCAAATAAGCATTTGTACCCCTACTTCTGTCATCTCTGCACCATCTCAAGGTAGACTGAAAGAGAATGCCTTTGGCATTAAGTCCGCCTATGTACATTATGTTTGTATGTGAAGTTAAACAAAATAAAAAATAAATAAATATATCGTATCGGTAATAAAATTATTAATCCACCACGCTGGTATAATGTGAATCAGCCGATTTTCATATAATTTTGAAATAGAAGAGAAGTTAATATCTCTGAATTTTCACATCGCCATGATTTTCTTACACATCTCAGGTGAGCATGATTCTTCTGAATGTTTGCCTTCACTGTTACATTAACCGATGAATAATTCGGAGACATTATGCATCACGACAGCCATTAGGCTATCTCAGCGCCCCGAATCTGTCTTATTACATTTTCAGGTATTGTTATATTTTTTTTAGTATTGTTATTTGTAAGCGTAAATGTATAAGAAAAATAGTACATAATAGGTCGGACAATTTTTTAATCGACTTCATAAAAAGGAGATAATATCAGTTCGATGTGTATATATGTTATTTTGTCAGAATTGCACGATTTTTGGATATGTTGGTCTATACCAGCTTCTGAACACATGTGCCAATTTATAAATGCATGTATATTTGTTTGTTTGTCCACGCATATCTAAAAAAGTACAAGTCGGATTTCAAAAATTAGTTTTTGGTTGTATTAGATATAGTCCAACTTAGGAGCTGTGTAAGTTTCATCGAAATCGTTTCTGTGGTTTTTGAAATATAGCAGAGGTCTATAATATTTTTCAGTCAGCAGCACACATACATATATGTACTATTCTGTCTCGGCACCCTAATCTATCTAGCTGGTTGAAACTTACAATGATACTAGTTAGACAAGCATAAAACTATAATCTTGAGAGAGAGGATTCTTCGCGGCGCCCTCCTTTACTTGCTACGGCGCGGCGCACTCGGACGCACACTTTAGGACACCGTGAGATAAAAAGTAAAGTTTCTATTATTCACTAGAAAAATGTGTAGATAGTTGACTTAACAAAAAATGCTAAGAAACTTGTTTTAATTACTACAACAGAAATAGTGAAAATGAAGAAATAAAAATAAATTCAAAAAATTGAATCGACTTTAAATTGTAATTGAAAAGAGAGAAATAATATTATCTTTTTAAATTCTACAATAACTAAAAATGCCAATTTTTTTGAGGTCAGTGCCTTTGCGACTAAAGCTCAAGGAGTCTTCGGGAATGTCTAACTTGTCTTTATACCACACCGAACAATCATTAATTGATTGAGTTGCTAAATAACTGAGAGATTTAGCAACTCAATCAATATGGAGTTAGGTGTAGAAAAATGTGCGGTTATCCATGCCAAGCGAGGCGAGGTTGCGGTCTCTGATGACATACATATCTCAGAGACTGTAAGACTGAGATCCTTTTCGCAGTCGGAAACCTCCAAATATCTGGTTATGCCTGAGGCTCTTCGTTCTAGGTATTATGGATCCAGATGTAAAACAATCGATAAAGAAATGTTTTTTTAGCCGCCTGACAAAAGTACTTTACAGATTTTTGTCAACTGGAAACAAGATTCGCGCCTTTAAAGGTTGCGTTATGGATGTACTCTTTCTGCATACTCAGATGGACTAAGACCGAATTGAACGCCCTGGTTCGTAAGGTCCGGACTCTCCTGACTGCTCATCGTATGCATCATCCACGTTCGTCAGTGATGAGATTGTACATCCCGCGGAAATGTGGAGGCCAAGGTATTCCAAATGCTAAGGACTTGCATAATCGCGAAGTGTGCAATCTCACGGATTATTTCCTTCTAGTAGAAGATCCCGCCATAGAACGACCTTCACCGAGCTGGTTAATGTTATAAGAGACCTACCACCAGTAAAATGCTATTATTATTAGTAATAGTTAAAACTGGGTTTATTTCTCAACTATTTAACTACGAAATAGTAACATAATTAACGCACAACCTGATCGTAGAATGTTTAGAATAAGCTACTGAATCAAACACAATAAATTTAAATGTCAGGTTCCTTATAATTTTTTAACAACCTCTTATAGTATATTTTGCTTATAGAAGCATAATTATGTCTGTAATGTTTATTATGTAACTTGATCTAATATTTGTTTATCGTTATCTATATTTAATAAGAAGCCTTCGCACCTTACCTCATGATTAAATATCGTTTGATATTTCAATTAAAGGTGACTAAAATTTGTCTGGCCCTATTTTTTCGGGGAATATTAATAGTTCGATGAAAAATTAATGATATTGATTTGTTAGCTCATTTTGAACGTACTTCTTTGGGTCTGACATATACACATGTGGTAATTATGTTGCCGGTTATATATTGTATAACAATATCTTATATCTTACTAGGTGAGTGTTATATGCATACGTGAAGGTTCCCTCATTTATCCCATGTTCTTTTTTTAATATTTACATGCACGTTATAATCTAATTTTTGCATCCTTAAATGTATTTAATTACGAGCTGGGCGTCACACCATACTGAGCCAAAATTGCTATTGCATGCAATCCAAAGCAAATATATAAAAAATGCAACAGAAAAACGTGACATAAATTATTTTTCCCAATCGGTTCTACACGGTTCACAGCCGCTATACGGTGCCACTACACAAATAAGTCATATTATGTTATGTTTTCTTCATAAAGTAATTAATAGTCATTAGTCAAATAAGAAACAGTCCTATTTTAGAAAAAGGTGTTCTATCTGTGCCTCACTCTAACCCTAGATAGGTACAAAATTAAAAGAATTTTTCATATTCCTTTTGCTAACACTAATTTAGGTCTTCAATCACATTTGCACATGATCCTCGATCAGTATAATGTAGCCTAATTCCGTGATTCAGATATATGTATGTATTTTTTTAATTCCTAACTGCTCTTCAAACAGAAATTAACTAAGTATAGGTATAGTTGGAATTAAAATAGACTATTTTAATGGTATACATACTTATTATTATTTTTATTGGTTCACTGCTTAGATTATATACACGTCATATAATCTAAGGGTTCACTGATTTACTTTTAATTTGATTTTGTTATTATTTATTGTAATTTTAATTGTGCCCCTTTCATAGTCCAATTGATATAATTTAAATATTGATATGATTGATATTGATATCCAATTGATTATTTTACTGAGTGTTTCTAAGTAAACATTAAACTTATACTTTAACCCTTTAATTTTAATTAATTCTTTTATGACCGCTGATAATGATGCCTAAAACTTCAATACATTAAAACGAATAAATTGATGCCATTATCGTAATTCGTATGAGGCTTCCATTTAATCAAATTAAGAATGTTGATTTGTTGAGATTTACTAGCTCACACTTGACAGTGCAAACCCTTCAAATCCTTCAATAAATTAATCAAATAGAAATAGAAGTAGTTGGAAATAATTGTTGTCCAATTCCCTCTGTTGAAAGCATACAATTTTTATTATCAGGCCTATGGGTACGCATTTATGTATGTCCTAACTTCAAACCGACATTTATTTATAAAAGAAGCCTGTTAAGAAACCTCTAGTTCCGGATTTTTATAGCCTTCGCAGGCAGCCGAGCATGCAGCCCGCCTGATGGTAGACAGTCACCGCCGCTCATGGACCTTCGCCGTGCCAGGGGTCCAGCACAACAAAGTCGCTGCCTACCGCGAGGACAAGTCATAGCGCATAGGGTGTTGAGACTGAAATGTCTCTCCTAGTTTCTTTCAACAGGCGTACTAATGGGTTCTGAATAAATGTGGATCGGTAGGTGTATTTCTTTATAAGCGTGATTCATGATTAAATTATTTAATTATATATTTTAATATTATTTCATTTTGGCAGGAGATATAATTTAATAAACGCTATATTTTATTAGTAACAACTTTTAATGACCTACAGACGATAAGGCGCGCCTTTGAAAGGCTCCAGATTATGTAACACGATGTTTTCTAATTTTAGTTTTGCCTTTGTTAAAACATATTTCTGATTTTGTCTACTTCTAAGTAAAACAGATCAATTTGTTTAATAATTTTAAAAGGCCCATTTTTAATAAATCTATTTTTTTTTATGAATAGAAAGAAATTTTCTATTTAAGTTCTTCAAGGCAAGTGATAGATGTAAAGGAAAGACACAAAGGACGCCCACCAAAGTTGTGACGCACTGTCGCGTCGTCTGCGATGTGGGCGTACAAAGAGATAGTCGAGATGTTTCCACGACGCCCCCAGACCCAGTCTTTGATTTGTATAATTAATAGAATGTTATCGTTCACATAACGTGTTTTCTTAACATTTTTGTTATGGAAATCTTTATTTCATATTATTCAGAATTCTACTTGGTATTTCTGTGTTCTGCGTGCATGTATTAATTAGGTTGTTTAAGATATGGTGACTATAAAAAAGTAACTTCGTTGGCATTTTTGTATTATTATTCCTTACCACTGGTAGTTTAAAGTCGCGCCATCGAAACCTTAATCATATTTATATAAGTATATTTTAGTTTTTTTCATAAACATTATGGAAGTGTTTGTGTGTGAAGATTCTGTAGGTAATACAAATATTTCCTAGAAAATGTATATATATTTCCTGCGATTTGTATGCAATTCTGAGATAATGCTAAGAAATACACAAAAAGTCTGTATTCGTTAGCGTTCGTACTCATTGACATCTAGAATGTAATACATTTACGATGGCTATTTAGAAAATGTATAGAATTGTATAGAATATTATAGGTGTATTGATGGATTACATACTTTTCCATTAACATTTACATAAAAATGGAAAAATAGACAGACAAATTTTATATTTAAAGTATCATATTATTCTCAACGATTAGTTAAATATACAAAATATATGTATCTGTGTGTTTATACCGGATTACCAATTTGTATTATAGAAAAATAAAGGAAAGAATTATGCAAATCGTGACCTAATTTAGGATTAAGGTAGGGTAAGAGAGAAGGGGCTCAGGGGCTGACCAAACACAACAGCTGCACGAGCCAGTGTCGAATCTCAGTAAGCAGCCCATGTGAATTGCATTTAATCCCTTAGACTTTATAACAATATAAAATATAATAACCAACGTTTTGCCCTTCTTACAAGAATGTTTAGATCTTACGATGGTTACGTAGGAATAATTAATTTGTACATAAAGAAGGAGAAAATGAATTAAATCGCGAATAAGCGGGGTACATAATTTAACAATTCGCAAATTGATGAACATGAGCTTTTATAATAATCGCTGTGCGCGCGGAGCTTTAACAATCAGTATCAGTATAAAATGTTTCAAGTTTTCAAATGGAATTTTAAAAGAATTGTCTGAAAACACAGCCTAAACTGATGGTTCTAATTAAAAAAATATCATATAAAAGTATTTTCATATTTGAAAATAAAAAACAAAAGATACGGGTAATAGTAAAATTTCCATAAAAAGTGATAAGTATTAAAAGTGACTTTAGTACGAGTACTTCTAAATTATTATTTTTTTATTTTCTGATTAGAATCTAATTTTCTAAATATGTCTAATATTAGCTAATGAGCATACTTTTACTTATTGATGATTTAGTTATTACAGACTTACCAGTCGTGCAATATTGTTTTGGTTAAGCGTCATTTACATAATCATCTAATTTATTGTCTGATATAACCCACAGTTGTTCACTGCTGAACTAAGACCCTTCCTCGAGATTAAGCAAAGCATTTAATTCTATTAAATAGTTAAGAAAATGTGGTGCAGCATTTTACAAGCCGTCAAGCCTATCAAACTAGTTATCGAGGCAGGGCATCTTATAATATATATTTAAGTTCTATCAAATATTTTGTATCTATGATAGGTGAGTCGTTTTTCAAAAAGGTGTTAATATGCAAGTACATTTTCAATATCCCTAAAAGCTAGAGGCACTGAAAGACTAAGGCTTACATCCAAAACTCATTGGCACTACTCATCAGATAGTCATAGAAACGTAGTTTAACAAAAGTTGTTTGGAATCTATAGATTAAGTGCATTATTATTATTCTTGTCTCGCACTATTAACGACAGATACCCAGACTCTTAATCTTTAAACTTTTTTATAAAGATAAGCTTCTATTTGTTAGCTAATAAAATAACTTATTACTGGCTACGTCAGTTTTGCCTGGATCGCCAAATTTAAAAGCGTCCCCACTTACCCCAGTTTTCAAATGGAACTGTTCTGCTATGTCTTCAGCACCAACAGCCAAGCAGCAACTTCTTTTGAACCTCCGAATGGAATAATTTCGTGAATTACTGTGGAACTATAGAAGCTTTCGCATTCCAGTTTAATATTTTTTATAAACTACAACCTCTAATGATGGTATTAAATAGATTCTCAGGTGTGGTGAGTGTAGGTAAATCTCTCATTTCTATCAAGCCAGACTTTATTAGAGTGAACTGTGAAAATCAGGTTAGCATAGCAACTTTGAAAAGTAAAGCTTACTTTTAGTGTTAATGTAGGATATCTTATGTGTCTAATCTACGCATGTTGCGGTGTTTAGTGTGCAATATCACTTTAAATAAAGTAAATATACATTTTTAATTTAAAATAGTAAAAAAATGTTGAAACACGACGATCACAATTGGTTAGTAAACAAAAATAGGTTTTATTAAGTATCGTTTATTTGGTATACATGTTGATTAAAAGTAGATAATAATTATGTCGCTTTTTATATGCGACAGTTAGACACATAAATAGACAATTATTGTTATATAATGCATGATTAAGTTTGATTAAATGATTCTATGTAAGCTGTGTTCAAGAGACTGTTTCAACATACCTTAGTACAGAGATTGTAGTTGAAACAGCTGCACTTATTTTTGATTAGCATATTTTCTTAACCTAAACATTTATATTTAATATATTATACTTGATTACAAACAACCAATGAATTGTCACAATATATTTATAAATATTCCTTGTAATTATTCCTTGATAACATTTTGTTCACAGCTCTTCCACCACAAAGTGATCTAACATGATGAGTATTTTAATGTAAGTTGAATTTGTGATGAATAAGTTGTGATTCGAACCATGCTCATACCTTATGCATACTGCACGCTTAAAAAATATGTTTACAATCGTATAACATGAATACGAAGAAGACACAAATATTTACTGAATTGATAATATACAATATGCACCTGACTAAGATATACACAGATTTTTGGCACCCAACGAATATTTCAAAAATAAACAATATAAATAAGCCGCTTAACGTTAACTACTTGCCGCTATATTGATTTTTCTGAATTTCGAATGTTTATATCGCTCGATACTAATCAATATTTTTTCTTTAATATAAATATGCCAACATTTATAACATACGAGTAGTAGGTAATAGAATGTTATTCTACCTGTTCGTGATATTTTCCATTAAAATATGGAAAAATATTTCCGAAAAAAATGTTCAAAGTTTGTAAAGACTTCATAGAGTATACTATTATTAATAGATAATTATTAAATTAGAGTTAATATGTTATATCGATTATGAAAAGTTTATATAAACATTGTCTTGTCCCTACGATTTAACACATTTATGCAAATTGTGGAAGGGCGACCGATGACGACGACGTTGCTCATAACAATCAGTTCTTGCTACTGGCATCTTTCCAGAATGTATGGACGCCTGCGAATGTGTCGCCCACGTGCCGGACGAGACGAGGGCGGCACTTGTGCCACCTATTTGAAGGCATCCTAATCCTCAACCATGTTGGAAGATCACTTAACCTAATAGGCGGAAACAGTTTCATTTCATTGAATAAATATTCATATGCATATAAATCAGGAGGGAATTGAATTTTTTTCAATTGAGCAAATAAAGCATAGATTTTAGTGTTTAGATATGGAATAAAAATAAGATTTTTTAAACAAAAAAAAGAAGAGAAGATTTCAAAACGTCTCATCCTAAGCGCGGCGTCTCGAAAGAATGGACATTTAATGCTCAAATGTGTGAAATGCACACTATTCAACGTGAAACCATTTTCGCACGCTAAGAAAGGACGTAACCATATCTAAACACCAATACCTATGCAAATATTGGCTTAGTCGCCCATGCCAAAATCGTCATCGTCGTCGTCGTCGTCGACGTCGTCAGAGGAGTGTACGACCGGCTGGTCTTCCTGCACGTCCTCTTCCTCCTCCTCCACCTCCTCGTCTGCTTCTTCGGCCTCTTCATCGTCACGATCATTGTTGTCATCCTCATCGGCGTCTGCATCATCTTCATCATCGTCATCATCGTCGTCTTCATCATCGTCAGTCAGTTCTTCCTCAGACTCCTGTGCGGGTTCGACATCAAGGTGGATCATGATTGGAAAAACCGGAGCGACACCGATCGGCAGATTAGAAGGTTCGGCCACCTTTTTATCTCTGAGCGGTATGTTATTTGGTTTAGCTTCTTGGTTTGCATCATTTTTCGCCTCCGTGTTATCTTGGAGTTTCATCACTGCTTTCGCTCCATGTTTTACGGCGACATTATCTTCGACATTAACATGGATTGTTTCCACGAACATATCGAAAAATATGTCCTCGACAAATTCTGCAACAACTTCATCCACAATGTCATATAAAATATCTTCAGTTTGATTATCAACAATCTCCTCTGCTTTTTTCTTTACTACCTCGTCATCCTTGCCCTCCGCTTTGGTGGCTGCGTTGTCATCCTTTAATTCACTTCCTTCTTCCTCCTTGACTTCATTGATATCGCTGTAATCAGTTTTGCTTGCTTCGTCATTATCTACTTTGATGGAACTTTCGTCAGTTCTATTAGGCAGCTGGCCCAAATCAATTTTGAGATTTGATTCAAAATCAAATTTTGTACCTGTTTGCAAATCAAGCCTCACCGCTGCGATAATACGCTTCGCCAAGGTAGTAGTCATCGTACCCCTAAATGCTTTGGTGCTTTGATTTACCAAATGAGCACGATAGACAACATTTTTCCGATCAGCATTTGTAACGTTTTGTTTGTGCCGCAAGGGTTTATGGGCACCTTGGAATTGGTACGCCGACTCGGGTAGTACAGCAAGATTTACTAATGAACCGGCACGCACGATGAAATCGGCCCCCGCTTCCACTCCAACGAGCGCAGTTAAGTTTGGCGCAAATGATAACATACCTGCCTTCAATATATCATCCAAATACTTCTTGAAGTCTAACTGAGACGCGACAATGCCACATTTAAACTGAAGCGTCATAATTTTTTCACGTGACATTTCTAGGCCATTCGAATGTACAGCAGCTGTTTTAATCTTCTGTATTACCGCTGGGCTGAGCAAAGTAGTTAGGTCTGTCCCGAATATATTATGACGATTTCCTATCATATTAATCACAGACACGAACTGTAAGTCGTCCTGCAAAATATTGTTTAATTCAGGGAAATGGGAATTGTACTCGTCCCTGTATTGCTGGACCACTCCGTCCAACATTCTATCCATAATGTCAATCAAGTCTTGTACCTGAATGATTATCGCACCTTTAACATCAGTTGATATATCATCTGTTCCGTTATTGCCTGGTGAGTCGTCTACTAAGGCATTGGGCCCCGCCACGGAATTCACTGTCTTGTTAGCATATGCATATTTAACACGATCTCTAATATACGCCAATAATTTCTGTATATTGACATTTGGCATTTCAGCGTCCAACTTACTTTTTCTGATGGTGTCAATGATGCAGTGTTTCTGTTCGTTGGGACTGGCACCACCTTCCACCATTGATGGCGTGGCCTTTTTAGATTGGGCTTCTAATATCATTATGTTTTTGAAGTGATTAAACTGACTTAATGTAAATGTCGGCACCGATTTTGGAGGGCCGCTGTTGTGTACAAAAAGGTGGTCGATTTCCGAAAGCTTATTCGTCTCCATCGCTTTGAAAACAACGTAACCAGCTAGTGTCTCCAGCAGAACTAACATACTTGTAAGCACTTCACCACTTTAAATTAATGATTTACAGTCTCACACTACACTCTGAAACTTCCACCACCCATGAAATACAGGTGCACACTGTGAGGATCAATAAATTATTGAGACGTAGTGTTGCCACCTGTTTCTGATAAATTTCGGAGACTAGCTAAATAAATAAAATTGCCAGTTAAAACAATTTCATGGATTCCTGTATTATACGAAATATTATATTAAAACAGTTAAAAACACAAAAACCCAGAAGTAAATATTTTTTGTGTTAAACCAGTATGTTAAATTTTGTGCATATGCCATTGATGGTTAGAAAACAATTGTGATTTATAATCATTGTAGGGACTATGCTAATGTAACATTGGTAACTAATAATTAGATATTCAGGAATCTATTCGAATGAGGAATTACTTCTAAATCAAATTTAAAAAATAATGTATCATTTGGTTACTTGGCTATGCTTGGCTTATTTCTATTATTTTATGTATAATAATATTAAGATAAAAAATAATTTTAAAGCCTTTATGTTGTGATAATCCCATAAACAGGACAAATCAAAATGACGTCGACTTTTGTCATTTTTTATTTATTTCATTGCTGACACAATATACAACAGCTATCGGTTTAGCCTAACTGCTATTTTCAAATTCTCATGATAAGCCACTCGTCAAGAGATTTTTGATATAATGAATAATTTCTCGGGAATATTTTTACTGGTATTCAAAGAAATACGGAAATTTTAGATTTTGTCACAGTCTGGCAACACCAAGTTCAGGTAATTTATTTGAGGCAATTGGCGGGAACCTTTACGAAATGTGACATAATTAGTCTCCCTTTCAACTTTGGGAGTTAGAATGTTCAAATAATGGTTACTCATATTTGAAAATAAGAGTGCGGAAAGTGTAAGTACGTGTATTTTTTTGCTCATCACAAAATTGTAGGTGCCTCATATTCAAATGGGAAGAAATTAGTATCTTCCTGTTATTTATTCCTAGTTCTAAATATTGCTTTGTCTCTATTGTTTATAATTGCGTCTTTATACTTACCAGGATGACTTAATCTTCAAATATCATCTTATCTACACAGGGATCGAAAAAAGGGAGATTATTTTATTTGCATGTTTATGTATCATGTGGGAAATATTTCTTTTTTATTTTGTTTATTAGTACATTTGTTAAACTTGCAATCGCCAACATGCTTAAATATATAACTATATATAAATATATATCGCGCCGTGAATATTGCGATATTCCGATGACTTCAGTGGGACGCAGCTCGACGAACAATAGATCTGTACCGGCCGCACTTTTGAGTTCTTGCGAGTTGTAGATCTAGAACATACGTTTAAGATTTAATTTTGTTAAGTCAATGGTGGCATTAATATGGTGGCATTATAAATTCTAACTGTAATATGTGAAAACTTGTAATTGGCCTTCTATAGTTTAAACTTTTATTATATTGTTACTAGCTGTAAGTTTTCTTTTAAGCTAAATAAAATAAAATGCCGAAAATTTAGACGACCGTATATCGCACCAGGCGTAGTGTTTAAGAGCCGGGCCCCATACTTTTATATTAATTACGTGTGTATACTTTGCATGGCAAGTAAATAAAAACATTTCTATTATTGTATCTTTACATGTTACAGGAATTATTTTTATAAAAATATATATTTTGCTGTTGTTCAAAAACTCTTGACTGTTGTGTACAATTATTGCATTAAAAAAATTACAGTTATGTTATTGCAAGATTCTAGATAAAGAGACATTTCAAATTCTGCAGGAAAAGGGCTATAAATACCCCCCAAGCCGGGTTTCCTCGCGCCCGGATGCGTGGCAAAGGGTTATAAAGCATGCCGAGGGGCCGTAGAGACACACTTCAAGCAGAAAAAGGTTATTATGTCAAGAGTCGAGCGGAACAATTGTTTAACTCAGGTAATAAACTCACCTCTGTACTTGATATAAAACGAATCTTAATAAGTAGGTATACTAACAATCGAAAATACTTACTATACGACTCAGTGACACGTAATTAAATATTTGTTTTATTTCCACGCCAAAAACTATGTTTTGGTTTTCCAATAATTCCCGAAATAAAATAGTAAACAAATCATAATGGCCTGATTGTATGAAAATAAATGTAGTAAAATTGAAATAAAAATAAAATATTAATATCCAATATATTTATTTTATTTACACGAAAATAATAAAATTTTGTAAGTAGCATAAATTTGCATATAAGAAGGTAAAGCGGGCGTTATTTTAATCGCACCGTCATTGTCAAACAAAACGTAAACTTTACAAAAACTTACACCGCGATTACCGATCACTTCAGTGCGTATTGTAATATTTCGATTTCGACTTGTGACAGAAGACAATACAAAACTCTTGCAATACAAAACACCACACGCATGTTAAGTTCAAAAATTTCATCTAAATATTAGTTACATCCTACTCATCACTACCTAAAACAATTGTAAAAATTAATAATTAAAGGACAGAATATACATTTCGAGTATTCCATTGCAAATAAAAAAAAAACAAAAAATCGTGAACAATTAACACACATGCCAATAAACATAAAACTCATAATAAATAACCGATACTGTAATTGTAATAAATAGTTTCATTGTAAAATGCATATAAAAGCAATATTCAAATCATTCAGTTCGTAATTGTACATTAAACTATCTGTCCTGCATTCTCGCAGTCACTCGTCGGCTCAGGATGACACCACACACAATACTATATTTGTATTTTGCACCATAATGTATACATAGGTATTTGAAACATACCAATGACCTCTGGACTTGATGAAAGATATATCATAACACTACTTAAAGACTTTTTACATAACATAATTTATTCCAAAATCTTTTTTTGAAGCAAAACTTCTTTACGCGCGCTTGACTTAGAGAGTAAACTGGTGAGTGACGAGGGCGTTCCGAAAAGTGTGATCGGGCGAGATGAACGGAAGTTGAGACGGTGGTATAAGTTAGTTAAGATAGAAAGAGACCTACGTTTCGTATATTGATGTTGCAAGAGAGAGAAAGATGCTATTATCTGTATCACACTATAGCAAGCGAGTGAAGCGCGCTCACTGGTCAATAATTACTGATATATCCGATAAATAAAATAATGAATAAAAATAAAAATCTATTCAAAATTATAATTTTTTCATAAACTCATAATACAAAATATTCCCAGAATATTCATATATTGATATACACGTGTACATTATACAAATATTATACATATAAATGGAGCTAAAGAAGTTTTACTTCAGCTGTGTGGACTAAAGCACACGTTTTTTAAATTATAGAAACTTTTTGTACCAACAATTGTTAATATAACATTGCTACTGTTTATAACCATATTTTTGTGGTATCAAATTATGAATTATAAAAAGTCATAGAATAAGAGTATTGTGTAATGGGGCGTTGAAAGGTATTTTTCAAATAACCATGAATTTATTATACCAGGTAAATCCAGATGACAACCGAAAACGAAGCCAGGTGGTAGTTTAAGTGATTACAGACACAATGCCACTAAACATTGCAACAGCAATAAAAGTATATGAATTAACCATCCAAAACGATGACGATAAGTAAAAAATTCCAAAATAATTTTGCGAAATTTCTGGTTGCATTGTGTCTTAAGTCTGGATATACCTTGTATGTATTTGTGTATTATAAAGTGAATGCACCAGTATCTGATCCATTTACGATTAACGGTAAATTATAGTTCAAACAATAAACTATGTCTCTGTAGGATTCGGATTTTGAAAAAATACGGTAAATAAGGCTGCTAAGTCGGCATTACGAACGATTTAGCAAAAGCAAATTATGGTCAATACTTGGTGCACTTACCCTACTATTATTTCTAAATTTATTTTTAAAGGTTTAAAGATACTAGTAATAACTCCTTAGGAGTGGACAAAAACAGAAAATAGTATTTCTAAAAGTACATTAGAATTGTGAATGAATTGTACATGATGTTCGGCAAATAAATATAAAACCTGAGTAGATAAATTACTCATCTAAATTCTTATTGCAAGTCCATAAAAAAGTTGTATAATGTTTCGATAATGTGTATAAAGCACATTTGATTTTCAAACATAGAATAAAATATTTCCTTCCATATTTTACTTCGATACAATTACTTTACAATAAATTACTCTTAATTGATAGAACGATATCCTTAAAATTATTTGTATGCAACATCCTGAACCCAACCATTCTCAACATAAGTTAGACAATAAAAATTAAAATCATATAAATACTTGTGATAAGAGAATATATTTCATCTCGATATAAGATTTCCCCGTCACCATATACACACATGCCCACACTGTACAAAATATAAGGCAGGAGTTCGAGCCTTAAATGACTCGATTCAACGCCTCACGCATACTTTGGTACGGTTACTGCAAGCGTTACCGAAGCTAAGTTTATAATTTGTAAACATCAACAGGAGTAAAGACTGTAAAGTGGTTTTGTACAAAAATATATTCTTTTCTTGCACAAAGTATGCTCGATGATAATCCTAATTTTGTGGACACATAAATTCACATGTACTTATAATAATGATTAAGAACTAATTACAACAACAACAAAATTGAAATTAAAAATGAAACAATGTATTAAGTTAGTTATTTACTAGAGGCTGCGCCGTTCTTGAGTTTGTTGTATTCGGTGAACATCGCGTGCACGTCTTGTAGAGACCTCTCGATTTGTTTTACGAAGTTAGAGGAGCTCTGGAAAATACAATCATTTATTTGTAAAAAGCGTTTCAACCTTTGCGACATTGTTTTCACAAATAAAAAAAAAATATGATAAAAATGTGATTTAAAAATTATCGATTTAAATATCAAATCGATCTTCGTTCGTTATTTTTGACTAAGGTTACTTAGGTTCTTGATGGCGTGCCTTTAATATTATTTAATAATATTCCCTACATATTTGGTATGCAACTTACAGATAATATATTTCCTGTGCGCTGCGCATGAACGTAAAAAAATACAAATAAGTGTAATAATAATAAACATTGTACACAAACTTCCTAAAATTATACTTCTGTAGTTCCAAGACTGTATAATAATCATAAATGAATACCTTTCGACACGGTATAGACTTATTAAGTTCTTACAGGATTTAGTATACTATGAATGGTTATTTCTTTTCAACTATACGATATAGTTCCGCCCTCGCATTTTTGGATTAGCAATGACTTGATTCCTATATCAAATACACTCAGCAGTCACAAACATAATTGTAGTATTTCCTACAATTGAGAAACTGGGGAGTAGTATTATCTATCGTGTGCATACGCGAGACATTACACTCGTAAAACAATAATAATAAGTTTTGGATAAATCTGCTCCTTCCATTATTTATCAAGTCTTGCTTATTTTGTCTCTAAAAATTAACAACTTACTTCTGTGCGGTCATTGACATGACTAGAAGGACTACAAAAAAAACATAATTTGAATAAAGCAGCGGTACTGTCATTCCTGTTTTTATTTTTATCACACCTGACCAGTGAGTATTTTTTTTACCATAGGTATTTTTGGAGCTTGCCATTCGCCTGATGGTAAGCGATAAGCGATTCCTGAAATCCACGAAACAAGACTCGATCTTAGTGTGGGGTCTGGACTATGTGTGTGACTGTGGGATGTATTTATTATTTCGTCATATATTTTGTAAAATGCTGAAATAAGATGGTTCTTACCGTGATAGGACAGCTTTTTTTACTGGAAACGTGGAAGAACAGGGTGTCCTCCGCCACGATGACGTAGGAGACGCCGTAGCCGTCGTCCGCCACCGGACCGAAGCCCCCGCCGGCGCTCACGCAGTTGGGGTACTTCTTCAGATCCAGCATGTTGGTTTGACCTGGAAATAGTTTCAGGTATCTAATTAAGAGAACATTTTAGATCTGCGTTTATATTGCTAACTATAGTTGTGGTGGTCTTCGGGAACTTTGTATATATGCAGAGTAAATAAACTAAATATTCCTGAGGTTTTCACAATTTGTTGTTTTAAAATATTTGAAAAATATGTAATAACAAGTGTGTTATGAACATTAATGTTTTAAACAACATATTTTTTAATACATAATTTACTTTACTCGATAAAAAGGCCTACTATACTTTTACTCAAAGATAAACGAAAATAATCCTCTATAAATACAACTGCAACCTACCATGCGGCGTCTGGCTCGTGGACAGCCTCCAGGGTTCGTTAAACACCTCCTGAAGGAAGGGAGACTCCACCTCCAGGTACTTGGCTACCACGTACAGACAGAACAGATGACGGTCGATACCACGGCCGGCCATCGCGTCCTGATAACCCAGTTGGTGGCGGTTGCTGGCTTTTACAAACAGATCGTAGCGCTCTTGTATCTGTGGATTGATGGACGGCGTTGATTAAACACCTCTGACTTTTCAGAGTTATTTATATTGATAGACAATCACCACGCACTTTAATAGTGAAGGAAAATATCGCAAGGAAACCTGCATACTGCGGCGATTTAAAAATTTCTGCAGTTCGCAAAGTTCGCCAACCTGCACTAGGCTAGAGTGGTGGACTATATGGCCTAACTCCTGTCAATCGTATTTTCAATTTTAGAAGAGGCACGTGCCCTGCAGTGGGACATAATACATATAGCAGTTGGTTAGACGCCGCCTGTGAAACGAGAGGCCGCGGGTTCGATCCCCGCACCGAAACAAATATTTGTGTGATCCACAGGTATTTGTTTCGGGTCTGGGTGTTTGTGAGACCGAAAAGTCTCTCGTAGTTTCTGATACCCACGACACAAGACTCGATCTTAGTGTGGGGTCAGGACTATGTATGTGACTGTTGGGTGTATTTATTTATATGGGCTGATACAAATATATCGGCGGATAAATATTTCATATCATATATTAGTAAGAAAATATATATTAGTAAGAAAATAACGCTGCAGTCACATGGTTGTGAGAAGTTGCTTGATGTAGGCTGCTTCACACAGGTCATTATGGACATATTTGAATGAAGGCAGTGGAGTAGGGGCAAAAAATGACGATGAAAATGTTAATCTATGTCAACCTGAAATTTGCTAATTTTGAAAGGCCAGGCTTCACAATGACACGCTGTTAAATAAAGTTTAGTACTATAGCTCATATCAACCGGACACTGGGAATATCCTAACTACAGATCGTGTACAATCTTCTGGCGTTTCTGGCTTCTGGATAGTTTAAAATAAACGATATTAGATTTGTTGTTTTATAAAGCAAATAACTGTAAATTCGAAACAGTCGAAATATGTTCTAGTATTCCACATTTCACTGCCCAAAAAAACCACTCACCGTAGCATTGGGGTCGTTCATCGCCTTCACCCAGGCCGTACTTTCGTTGGTGCACGAGCGCACGGTTTCTGTGCGTCCTTCTCGGAAGAGGCGTGTCATGGACGCTTCGTACGTCAGGCAGAAACGCCCCGCGTCCCGGAAATAGGATAACTGGAGCACCAGCTGGATGTACGCGTCGGGGGATACGCGGCATTTCTTCATGAAACCTGCGGGGGTAGTTAAAAGAAGGGTCAAGGTAAATCGAATGAACTTAAGTAAACATGTTCAATTTTTACACCATCACACATAGTTCACAAAAAAATAACACAAAAAATTATATTGTTCATTATTAAATCAACCGATAATTATGAAAATGTGTCCCTTACTAAGAATATAATCCAAGAAAAAATACTGTGCCTACACGATAGTTACTAAAAGAAAAGCCCTCACTGCTGCCATTAAATTAAAACCATGAACAGACATAAAAATTGCACATAATATTTATTTTCAAATTGAAGTAAAGAAACATTGTACTGCAATAACAAGATATATATAATAATATGTACCTTTTCCGTAATTAGTGTACATGAGTATCCTCAAGTCGAGATCATTGATGAGTTTCTCAGCGACGTTGTATGAGACGTCTATGGCGTTGAGTATTTCCTCCTTGTTGAGTTCCCACTGCAGCCGGATGGGGGGAGTGGGAGGCGTCACCACCGTGCCCTTCGTGTTACCGTCGCCGTTGTATCTGTGCAAATAGTGAACCAATGAGGGACATGACATTGAAGTTGTTTATTGTGATAATAGTGCGCCTAACGATTACTAATTTGAATATGTAGGTATAGGTACGTTGCAAAGGAAAAGAACTAGTAATGGTGACGATAATTGAAAAATGTACAATTATAATGTTTTTTTAGATTTATGCGAATTATACATATTGATCGATAAAATTCGTAAAAATTAGTTTTATTTCAATAATTTATATATTTTTCACAATATTACATCTTGATATTTCTATCGATGCTGTATCGACGGGGACTTTACGTATTGATAATAATATTTAGTTATATAAAACTAGTGTCTATACATACCCAATTTCCAACTCGGACCAGATGACGTATTCCCAGAGATGTCCCATGACGGGTGCATCAGCCCTAAAATAGATTACAATTATTCCTCCTGAATATTGTACAAACAATAGAAGTAGAGGCAAAGCAAATAAACTTATTCAAACATTATTTAACTACTTATGTGACTTAATTAACACAGGTTTTGGTTAATACATATTCAATTTCGACTGCACTTCACATACCATCAGCCATTATTATAGTCATTTTGTCGTGACGTTGTAAAAAGGTAATTAAATGGAAAATAAGGAATATAAAATACTTACCAACTGTGTTCGGCGTTGAACCCGACCTATGAATGAAAAATAATCAAAATTAATCTAAGTTCCTTTTGGCCCGATGTACTACATTTAGAAAATTGTAGATTATTTATTTTTATGAAAGGATTTCCAACGAACAATACATAAAAATAAAATAAAATGTACATCATAAAATGGACTGGACTATCTGCGTGTTCTTTAATTATAGGAAATTGCATCACACGTTAATATTTTTCAATAGATCTTTTCTCGTTTTTAAATAAATACACTTAACACGAAAGCTTTTTCGGTCTCCCAAACACCTAGATCTGAGAAAAATATTTGTGAGACTCACAAAAATTTGTCTCGGTGCGGGGATCGAACCGTTTTACAGACGGCGTTTAACCAACTGCGCTACGGAGGCTGTATTATTTATATTATAGAAAATAGCTCACATATCCATTAGTGCTGAAGCACAGGTTGAAAGACTTGTCGAACCAGCGGTCGCAGCCTTTCCCGTGGAGCAGGATATGGCCGAATTCGTCCAGAGTGCTCGGGTCCTTCTCGTCGTAACCGTAGGCTATGTCGTCTGGAATGGATAGTTATTTCATAGTTGGCAGTATTTATTAGGGATTTTATGCGGTTATATTTGACAATATTGCAGTTTCAATATTAGTGTTATATAATAATAAATTCTATATAAAACATCTATACATATAATAAAAATGTAAATGGTCGATGTCTGTACATGGAAGATATTTAAGAAATTTCAACGCGGGGGGTCTTTATAACAGCAACAGAATCCAAAAAATTTTTTTTTGAATTTTTGTCTGTCTGTCTGTCTGTCTGTATGTTTGCTTGCGCATCCCGCAAAAACTACTGCACCAAATAAGATGCGGTTTTCACAGTTGTATTGCTGCAGGTTCAACTTAAAAACTGGTATATGTTGCATTTGCATACAGGCTGTTTCTTTTTGTTTGCTTGCACATTACTCATAAACTACCGCACCAAATGAGATGCGGTTTTCACAGTTATATTGCTGCAGGTTCAACTTAAAAACGGGTATATGTTGCATTGACATACAGGGTGTTCCTTTTTGTTTGCTTGCACTTTACTCATAAACTACCGCACCAAATGAGATGCAGTTTTCACAGTAATATTGGTGCACGTCTAATTTGAAAACTGGTATATTTTATTTATAGACAGGCTGTTTCTTTTTATTTACTTGCGCATAACGCAAAAACTACAAGACGAAATGAGATGCGGTTTCACAGTTATATAGGTACAAGTCCAACTTAAAAACTGGTAAATGTCTTATTTACATACAGGGTGTTTTTTTTGTATTATGGAAGATAAATGAGAAAAACGATTATTCCCCATATTAACACTGGATTAACACTTAGGCTACATTAATTTATCCAGATAAATTAAGTGTTCCCGTGGGATGAGGGCGGAAATCCGATATATTTGTTACTTTTTATACTCAAAGGTATGCGATGGGCGTGGATTACATACCTAGAGTGAGAATGAGATAGGACAGGCGGGATATAACGGGACGGGACGGGACGGGACGGGATGAGAAATACCAAATAATCTATACATGTATATTTTTTTAAACAAAGTTAATCACGCAGACGAAGTTAGCGGGCAGAAGCTAGTTTCAAATAAGTCATATAAATTGACTAGTATTATCTCCGCTAGAAAAAGTGAAGAGCTGCAAGTATTTCAAGACTAACTCGTATTGACGATATTTTGACATTTCAGTATAAAAATACCAATGACGTACCAGGGGGCTTACTCAATGATTCAAAACGAAGTTCGTTCGAACGTTCGACGTCGGAAGTTATAAGTTATCCACTTCTAAAAATCAATACTATTTTCTATGACACTTATAATTTACTTCGAACTTAGTCTATGACTACGACGTACATTAGAGGATTCAAACATTTTGTGAAATACCTAGGCGCATTCGTACAGTTTTACGTACGACGTTCGAGCATTCGAACTGCGTTTCGGATCATAGAGGTTACTATATAGGGGGTTACACCCAGGTACCTGTATGATAAAGAATAAAAAAAAGTAGTACAATCAATCAAGAGTACATACCAAGACACACCATAAAAGCAGCGCGTTCGATACAATGCAGCGAGGTACGGTTGTGTCCGCGGTTGAACTTGGTCTGTCTGATGTGGGCCCAGTGCGACCTTTCTCCAGCCGTCAACGCAGCCAAACGTTCCTCCCCCACTACCGGCTCTGACTTGTCGTCAAGGATTTGCTGCATTTGACTGATAAAAATAGAGACTTAATTTAAGAAATAAACTTAGATAAATGGTGGACACTGAGCTGTACATTGGCTAGACATTGACAAGAATGCTATGTAAATAATAAAAATTTTGAGTCCTTTTAGTAAGCTGTCTATCGTGGACTTTTTACTTTTTAATAACAATTTTCCACACACGCCTTCATTCCCATCGTGTTATTGACACAAAGGCTATCACTCGGCTGATTTCTGACCATTCACAGCCTATATACATGCATTCAAATATTTGTTTTAAATAAATCCATATCTGGATAAAATTTATGCCCAATATGGCATAATAGGGTTAGCCCACTATAAAATATGAGGAAGAAAGTAATTTCATTTAACTATGTATAAGTGGCAACTTTGGCTATTTCCTTAATAATATACATGCGTGAACGTTTATACAATCTATTCTACATTATAGATACTCGTATAACACGAAACAGCAAAAAAAAATATAAATTTTTAAAAATACTAAAATCATCAAGTTATTATACACGCGTGGAAGTATATGACATAGTAACAATAATTAATTAGAACGTATAAACCCACGATAGCGGTTGTAACGGCCCATTTAGTCGCATTAGTAATGGAGCTGAATAATCAGAGAAATGATAATAATTTCTCGCAAGGGTCAAATGTTAACCTGACCTTAATCAACTACTTTATTGGATGACACGAGCTGGAATATCGACGATGCGTACAATCTTTTTTTATCGTAAATCATTGACCCCTCTAGGACGAGCATTCGAAGATTACCCACAATAATATAACCAAATAATGATATATTTTCGACTCGATTATTTAAGGATATCTAAGGTTGCTAAAATGGTATAACACTAAAGGTATATTATGGTTCAAAACCTACGTTAAGTGACGAATATCCCACACTAGGTATTTACCTACTTTAAGAGGGAAATATCGATACTTATCATATATGTTTTATTGCATTGACACAGACAAGAATGATTTCTGAAATTGTAATGCCTTTAACAATAACAAACGAAAAGAGAGCTTACACAAATATCAGACATAATCTTCAGCGCACGGTACACAGCTGAACACATCATGTGATTTCCACATCGACGTTAGCTTTGATTTCAATAGATTGCTATCTCAGTAACTAGATCCATGACGTAGTATTATGTGCACGCAAATTGTGTTCCCGTTTACAATTGGCATAATTAATGTAGGCCGCATCTGTTGCACTATGACCGCTAAAATACACTCCTAACTAGCCTCGCAACAACTATTAGGGCTAGCGCGCACTAGTTACTTTTGTCAGAAAGACACATTTTTTTTGTCACTGCCACGTCACTTCTCCAAAGCAGAATTCGTTCACGGTAGGGGTAGTGACTAAAATGTCACCCATTTGTCACGTCGTAACATGCGCGTATCTCCACACATAGCCTCGGGCTTCATAAGAGTGACGAATTCGTCACGGAGAAATAAGTAACCCGTGCGCGCTAGCCCATAGTGTTTAATGAAACAGGTGACTGGCAGTATGAACCTGTGGGTCTAGATGCCTGACATTTTGGACATTATAATTTCTGTGAGCAATAAAAAAGTGTTTTTTAAAATCCAACCCCTAAGAAGCTTCAATAGCAGATAATGTACGTTGTTCGAGATTATTGGACTCAGGAATATGAAAAGGCTTTGATATGTTGCCTGTGATAAACTAGAGACATTTGGACAATGTTGTTTCCCCTCGATGTGATATTGTAAAAACAGCCCTTATTACCCAAGCATAAAAGTCCATTTAACTTAATTTTATATACTCACATTTGAATCTCAGCCGGGCTAAGCAGGCGGCCCCTGGAGTACACCATCACCTTGAAGTACCTGCCCTTGTGGTAGACCACGATGTGTGACGCGTCCTGGTAGTGGACGATCTTGTCGGATTCGATTCCCGGCGAGCGCACGGTGTTGAACAGGCGTTCGTACTGCCAGGAGCACAGTGGCACCATGTTTTGCAGCATTATCTGTTGGTATTAAGCATAACTGAAAAACTTTTTTTTCTAGTTTTAGCCTATAGAATTTCAAACAGAGTGTTGGCAGCCTCCGTGGCGCATTTGGTTAGACGCAGGCTGTGATACAAGAGTTCGCGGGTTCGATTATCGCAACAATACAATACAATACATTATACAATTGTGAGATCCACAAGTATTTGCATCAGGTCTGGGTGTTTGTGAGACCGAAAAGTCTCTCGTAGTTTCTAAAACCCACGACACATGACTCGAACTTAGCGTGGGGTCAAGTCTATGTATGTGACTGTTGGGTGTAAAACAACGCCTCGCCTGGACCGGAAATTCATTCAACGAAGCTGTTTGGAAGCCGTAAATCCTTTCCTCCCCTATTACTATTATTCTTCAAAAGCGAGCAAAATGTACAATGCCCTAAAATTGTGGCTCTATGGGCAGTGGTGTAATCCCGGTGTGGGAATTAGAATGGGTGCTCTATTTTTTTTAAATAGAATCAATGATCACAAAACATGTGGTGGTAAGGTTGCAGAAATTCAGATAGAGTATCAGTGAGAGGGTTTTCTTAGGCCGACCGACGAAATTTTGCCGGCTTGCTATGCATTTGCTGGTGGTAGGTCTCTCATATGTGAGAGGCCGCCTGGGGAGGTACCACCGTAATGTCTATTTCTCCCGCCAAACAGCAGTGTAAACGCACCGGTTTGAAGGACATTGTAGCCAGAGTCACTACTGTGGAGCACAGTGGGATGCCAAACATTTTGTAATTAAATAAATAAATAAATACACCCAACAGTCACATACATAGTCCTGACCCCACACTAAGATCGAGTCTTGTGTCGTGGGTATCAGAAGCTACGAGAGACTTTTCGGTCTCACAAAAACCCAGACCCGAAACAAATACCTGTGGATCACACAAATATTTGTTTCAGTGCGGGGATCGAACCCGCGGCCTCTCGTTTCACAGGCGGCGTATAACCAACTGCGCCACGGAGGCTGTCAACATGGTGTTGTTTGGTTTTCTACTGTTCAGGTGAATGGCATGCTCGTCTCGCCATTCATAGCAATAAAATAAATAAAAAAATGCTTATAACCAAATATGCATAGGCGGACCCTAAAACCCGACACATTTCCAAAAAATATTGCTTTATAATTATCGTTTATCATTAGATGTACGGATAAGCTTTTCACATTAATGTCTAAGCAGTGCGTAGATAATAAGATATCGCACGATAAATCATATTTGTTTGTATTTTCAGTTCCGCGTGTGTCCAGATAAGCATATCGAACCGGAGTTAATTGGTATTGTAATATGCCTAAATTATAATTTGTCATGCATCACATGCGTCATAGTTATGTATGTGTGATAATATTATAATGCCGGCACGAGTTAGTGATTACAATGTATTGTATAGTGAGTGCATTGGAACTCAATTAAAGAAATGGCGAGCGAAATTGTATCTCGCTGGTGAAGATAATGTCGGTCTGGTCGATACCGCATATAAATAGGCTGAGCTGGAAACGCGACACTTGTGTCACTATTACAAATCTACGATCGTGTACAGAAATTGATATCCGGGCGGAAACGTATAATCTACGACTAGTTTTTTTTTTTTCAAGTCATAGGCGAAAAAGAACATAGAGGATATTGACCCGCTAATAATAATAACTATTTTGAATGTCGCACAAGGTCCATTGTCGATTTAACTGATTGGCACAGTGGTTATTCAATTGGCTTTCATCACCGAGTGTTGCAGAATCGTTTAGCGCATAAATATTTGTAAAACGTGCAGATATTCGCCTCTGTCTAGGCATTTGGACAGGACTTAGGTATCCTAAACTTGGGTAACATGAAAAAATCACACACCGGTTCCAATTCCTGTCTGTCGATAAGTCTCCTGAACTTGAGGCACGCGTGTATGATGAGCCCGGCGCGGGCGGCCTGGTTCTGAGTCGGCCTCAACAAAATGGCGTCGGTTCCGTAGAAGTTGGAGTTGACCATGAGCGGCGAACGACCGTGCAGGTACACGTACTCTTCCCACCAATCCGACACGTAGTTACTTGACCACCTGGAACAATATTAATGTATCAGTTACTGTATATTTTTTTTTAACCTGGCACGGCATAGTGACTGCATTGCACCTGATGGTAAGTGCTAATGCCGTCCAGATAGAGTATCGAATGGTATCAAACGGTAGTCTCATACCATTCGATACAATCATGCCGGCCCGCTGAGATGCCTCTTCACGCTACGGCGGAAGGACCCAGGATTATAGGAAGGAGGGAACACGTGCGATGGCAAACCGTTCCACAGCTTGACTGTACGGCAGAAAAAAGAATTAGAGAACCTTTTGGTTCGCGCCGAAATGGATTGAACAGTCAAGCTATGGCTCCGCAAGCCAGCACGCGTGGTTCTGTTAAGGAAAGGAGAGGAGGGGATTTTGTTTAATATGTAATAATAGCTCATATACGTCCCACTGAAGGGACAATTTTTTTTTTTATTGCCGTGGTATTTATCTTAACAGCGTAAATAGGGAAAATACCTGGGAGTAAAATCTTCCGAAGTGACAGGTCCATTCTCTATCTTAGATTGGGTCGGATATTAGGTCGGAAAACGGCCAATACGGATTTTAATGCCTACTTCAACCGTAGAGGCGAGAATTAATGTACACTACCGCTCAAAAGTATTTCCATGGGATGAATTTTCAAGGAATTCTAATATTTGTTAAAATAAAACTATTTTTAATGGCCGACCCTTATAGACAATAAAAAAGTTTAAATCAACGAGAGATCGACGTAATAAGGCCACTCTATTTGTAAATGGGTTTACAGTTTAAAACTGAAACGAAACACTTGTTTGGGTCTCTTCTACGGATTTTTGGCCTTTGTGAAAGTGGCGCTTTTCTGGCGTATACAAATATTCTAGCACCACCTATACTCTCTAACTGAATTGTTACGATATTGTCATACAATCGCTGATTTTACATATTTAAAAGACTGACAACGGTATTGTAACCAGAATAATATTTTATATTGAATGAACGTACAACTGTCGGTGTCACCAGTCATGGCCAAAGAGTGGAATAATAGTGGCAAAAAAAATGTTGTATTACTTATGTTCAGTTGACATTGAATGCATAATATAATATTACGTCTCTCACTAAAGTGTTACAAAGTAAAACAAAATTATTTTGCCTTTTTATCCAAGGATACAATGGGAAGTGCAGCGAAATTCGAATAAATAATCTATCCAAAGATTAATGAGCCAAATAAAAAGTGCTCATAAATAAAAAAATTGTTTCAAAAGATGATATAATCTAAGAAACGCACCAGTTTAGACCGTACCACTTGGCGTTTTAGGTTTTTGTCTACAAAAGTGAAATAGAATAAGTTTACAAGTTTTGAAGTGCGTGGTAACCTGTTGGGAAACGGATTAGACGCGACTGCCAATATGTTCACGCTGGTCCCGGGTTCAAACCCCAGGGCAAACCTCTGACTTTTCAAAGTCATGTGTTTATTGATAATCAATCACCACGCACTATATCGGTGAAGGAAAACATCGTGAGAATACCTGCATACCAAAGCGATTTGTAAGAATTTCTATGGATGTAAAATGCGCTAACCCGCAATAGACCAGCGTGGTAAACTATATAAACGAACCGCTCTCAATCGTACTCTCGATTGTAGAGAAGGCTCGTGCCCTGCAGTGGGACGTATATAGACCGATATCATATCACCATAAGTTTACATACACATTATGTACGCAATAAGCACCTCATTAATTAAAAGTGATTTCGTGTTTATACAAAATAAAAATAAACAAATAATCACACGACCTCTGACTAGTGACGCACACGTCGGGAAGTCAATGCACCAGTAATGAACATAATATTTCGGTATTCAATTTCAATACATTTTTTTTTCTAGACATGATTGAGACATTATATAAATTACTTCTTTCATGATAATAGCTTAACACTGTTATGTAATTTACGTTTTAAAATAAATATAATATTTAACAAATTTTCATATGAAATTTTTCGTTCTAAGATGTTAGAGCCTTTCGCCTTGTCGGACAGAAATTCCATTTTCGAGTTGTAAAATCGAAAATTAAGCATTGCTTGACGCATGTACCTTACCCACAACCTCAAATTTCACCGCGTATTTATTTATATTTTTGGTGACAAATCGCTAACAATCAGGTTTGTGAATATTATGTCATGAGGCATTGAAATTATGGATCAGTTACCTCAAACATTAATTAATGAAATCCTGAGACGATCAACGCGAACCGCATCAAATGCGGACTAGTAGATTTGGTGATGATGGCGTCATGAGTTTGCACAAACATTCTCTCATCCCAAACGCATATACATTTTCCATAACGTCGTGGGAAATTACTGCCTTGGTGGCGTAGTTGTACTACGGTACGATTACACGGCTGAAGTCTCGGGTTCGAATCCCGGCTCGGGCAAAGTGATATTGAATTTAATATATTAATTATCAGCCCGGAGTCAGGAATTTATGCCCGATATTGCGATAGGCTCGCCCCCTATCAAATCGTGAGATGGCAAATACAAGGCGAAATGTGGGTGACCTTGAAGCACCTCTCCCTACCCCTTCTGGGAAAAAGGCGAGAGTGTATGTACGTATGTATGTCGTGGGTAAAATTACACATAAAAGAGTGTAAATTCTTACCATGATTTCAATATAAGGTATCTCTGTAGCTTAACGGCTATCGTTTCTTCAAACTCCTTAGCTAATGACTCCACTCGCTTATAATTATCGTCGTCTAATAACGGACGAACACTAATCAGGTACTGGAAAAGAAAAATACAGTTTAATAAGTACTTAGCACATCAGTATGCTTTAAACCACAGACTTCTAACACATAGAACTTATTGCTACTTATAAATTAAATTCTACTTGAGAGATAGAAAAGTATTTTTTTTTATTGCAATGAAGAATTTTTTTATTGGCGAGACAAGCATGCCTTTCGCTTGATGGTAAGCTATACGACCGCCCACGAACAGTAGCAAAACTAAACAACATCATGAATTACAAAGCAATGCTTGGCATTTAACTGCGCTCGAAACTGTTGGAAACGAAGTAGGCTAAAATCCTATTCTCGATAGAGCTGATTTCAATAAGCCGGCCGGCAGGGAAACTATAAGCCATTTTTGTATTTTCTATAAGGCCCATGTAAAATACACATTAATAAATACAAAAATCCCAAATATAATCTCGGGCCTCAAATACGAGACACTTTGCAGTTAAAAACCTGTAGCCTAGATTATCTTAAACTAAGGTATAAAATATCTAGCGTGGTGGTCTATATGGCCTCACCACTCTCAATCAATTCTCTCGATTGTAGAGTAGGCCCGCGCCCAGCAGTGGGACATAAATTTTGTCTGACCTTTTGTTCGGTCATTGGTATAACGGAATTTCTAGCTCTAGACAACATTAACTCATCCACCAGCACCATTGCCTAGAAAGGAATTTACAAATGAAATTCTCTTCGGGGCATTAAACCTAGGGCTTCACGATTCGTAATCCATTAACGTAATCATGATAACATTGGCCCGACATACTCTACATAAACAGTTCTTAAACACAATAGGGACAGTGAACACGTACCCGTTTCATAGTTTCCTTGACGGAAGGCAGAGGTAGTCTCGGCAGCGAGCCCTGGAAGCTGTACAGCTTGGGCTTGTTCCACCCTGATAGCACCTTCACGACGCTCACCCACAACTTGGTCTTCAGAGATATCCTGGACCCCGGCGCGCGGGACTCGTACATCCAGCCCTGGAATTATATACACTTTAGTCTTCAATATAATGTATCTGTCTTCAGTCGTGCAAGCTGACCCCGAGTCTCCTTGACAGCCGGAAGTTTCAGGGAGTTAGGCAAAGTTCACGCTGGCCTATGGCGGGTGTACAAACAGATATTCAATAGATAAGTCGATATCCCATATCGACCATCGTGGACAAGAGTAACTGGGTGTAAGTCCATGAGTGTGTCAAGTTGAGGGTCCAGCCGGGGTGTATCCAGTTTCGAGGAAGGTGGGATATGTCGAGTGGCGAGATCTTTCTCTAGTCAGTCAGTGTCTATCTGGACAGCATTGTACATTTCTTCGGGTGATTGCGGTAAAATGCCGACGTTTTAATGTTAATATTTAAACAGAATTTAATTCAACACAATATATATATATATATATAAATTATTATAGGCATAACTGAATTTATGAAACACATAATATCGCGGTTGTGGCTAGTTGGAGTAGGTAGAGAATTATGAGTGATAATAACTACCTACGTACCTACATACAAAAGTCAATTAAATGTATAAATTGATCCTCCAGTCAAACTGTTTGTATATTTTGCAGGACACTTATGTAGATTATGAGTTTATTCTTTGGTTATTAATAAACAAATAAAATAAACAAATAATAATATTGTATTTTTTTGGTATCAAAAATCTATTTGAAGTTTTAACTTTTTTCAATCGTATAGAATTCCCTTGCCTATAAGTAGTTCGTATTATGGACAGATATAGGTACGTACATGCATAGTATACATATTTCCGTACATTATTCAAATGGAAAATGTTTCCCAGACAAAGAAATCCCCAGAGGTCAGACGACCATTTATATTCAATATCACAATACAATACGAACAGCACAAAAACAGCATAATATTTTAAATACTAGACTTGAACGGAACTATATTATTGGGAGAGGCTTAAAAATAAAAATAAAATAAATACACCCAACAGTCACGTACATAGTTCTAAACCCATACTAATATTAGAGTCTTGTGTCGTGGCTATCAGTAACTACGAGAGACTTTTTCGGTCTCACAAACACCCACACCCGACAAATACCTGTGGATCACACAAATATTTGTTTCGGTGCGGGGATCGAACCCGCGGCCCCTCGTTTCACAGCCGGTGTCTAACCAACTGCGTCATGGAGGCTGTCTTTACTCGGCAATGGGCTTTCTATTATTGAAGATTGTGATAAAACTACAATAAAGGCCGGAAAAACCGTTATATAGAAAGTTTGAAGCAGTCCGTCATAAATGTATGCGCTTATATTTTAATAGCAATGCACTTACCATAAAATGTATTTTAGTAAATTTGTATATATTCATACCAAAAGAATGAACAATAAAATAAATAGATATTAATTCAAATTATAACACGCAAACTTCTGAAATTTACAACCGGCCTCAGAGATTTATTAATATATCTTTGTTTGATAATAATAGCGGTGAAATCTATGTAGGACGAATGGAGATAACAAAAAAAAAATTATTAACATTTGGCGACAATTGTTCGCTTACATTTTGAATGAATTCTTATCGTGTAGAAAAATAAAATATGAAAAGATCTGAATACCACTGCTGAGTACCACAGTTTTCATTCACAGTTACTATGAGCGTTAAACTTAGTTTAATGATACATACATACATAAACACACGCCTTTTTCCCAGAAGGAATAGGCAGAGGTGCTACCAGGACACCCACATTTCGCCTTGCATGTTCCGTCACATGATGTGATAGGAGGCGAGCCTATCGCCATACCGGGCACACATTCCTGACTCCGGACTGATAGGGAATAGAAAAATATATTATCACTTTGCCCGACCCGGGACTCGAACCCGAGACCTCAGCTTTGCAATCATAACGTAGTACAACTGCGCCACCGAGGCAGTCATTTACTTTAAATACAGGCAACTTACTTTAAATGCACATGTAAAGTCGAAGTCAGGTGTGAATGCCTTGAACTTGAATCCGCGACCGTCTTTCACTCTCAAAGTAAGCGGAGTATATTTACCTTGTACATAAGCAGCAGTTTTAGCAGGTACCGCATGAGGAAAATGACTGACAGCCACATGGTAAGTGCTACTAAGAAGCAAGCAATAACTTGCCAAATCGCCGCCTCGCTGATCAAAACAAAAAATAAATTAAAAGTAACGATGCCAAATAAACAAACTAGAAAACAACATTTAACTGCATACGCACTGGCATATCTTAAATTTATTCAGTGACGTGTTTTATATGATAAATGTAAATATATTGTTATCGTAAGCTATTTATCTGTGATCAGTGACGTCCCCTGTGACGTGAGTCAAGATCCCAACACCATGTTCTCAGTTCATTTTGAACATTAAATAGAATAAATAAGCTTGCTTCTTCCCCATGTGTTTTGGGTGAAACGTTATGTCTGACGCTTTACTTGGTGTATTTCGATTGAAAAATCTCATATATGGTTAGCCATACTATCTACTGGATTAGTAAATGATTGATGTTTTTGGGCGGCGAATTTAATGTTGTGTCAGAATGGTTTTGTTATTAAAAGTGCATAATTCATATGCCTGAGTCTCGACATTTGCGGGCAGATTCCTCGTGGTCTTCTAAAAAGCGTTGGCTTGAAAAAATTAAAGGCTTCTTATAATTAACGAGCAAAGATTCGCAAAATGGAGGATAATGAGGAGAAAGGGAGACCCTGGCACCAGCATGAATAACGTCGGGTAGAATAAACAAATTGCTACAATAAAGTGTAGGTACCGGTATAATCGTTAAATCATAGTGAACGTCTAAGAGCTTCCAGATATGTTGATACATGGAATGTCGTCATTGCTTTACAAAGCGACAGGTTTCAACGTAACTGTATTGCACTTTATTATGGTTAAATTCAAAGATAGTTCAACGCTCGACCAGCACTTGAACTCATTTTGAGTTAATAAAGGATGGCCGTGGTCCGTTTTTTGCTGGTAAAGGTATTATAGATAGAGAAAGGGCATTCGTTGCTTGGCAACGTTGCAGACATGAACGGGGCATTGGCGTGACACCAAGCATGGTATTGCCGACGTTTGTAGGTCGAAGTGGTTTTTCAGTCATTTTGCGTAATAATGTCATGAATACAAAGGGCCTATTTGACATAGCCGGTAAAGATCGGACTATCGTAACAAATAGCGTAGTTACGTTTCCTTGTCGGAACTCAAATTATACCACGAAACTCTTCAGATTGCAGCATTCCATAAAATCACAGGCGACAAAAAGGTATAATAGATCGACGGAGGTTGTCGGCAAACCGATACGGTTTTTCGGAGTTACCGATAAAGCCCGTTTTAACAAGGACAAGGATACGAAGAGACTATTAAAGTATCAACAGGCATGTTATGAGGCGAATAATAAAGGGCTATAATGTTGAAAGGATGCGGCTTGAATGGAGGTCGCAAATCATTGAGCGAGTTTATCAATGGTCCCTGATTTGAAGCGTATACACAATGTGGCACAAAGGGTCTATTCTCGTCAGAAGGAAGACTTATACCTTATCCTTACATGTAATAAAACACAACATTTATGTTTTATTACTCTTATTGCTCAAATCGCAGCATCCCTTCGTGTAAAGGGTGTAATAACAGGGCGAAAAAAAGTTAAGAAAAGATAAAAAAAACAATAAATCATAAGGGAGTAATGACGGGACGGATAACCCGAAAACGAAAAAATCTGTATTTTGTGACCGCGGGCTGCTCCCGTCTACTGCTCCAGAATTAGAGCGCCACAACGCACGCATTGTCCCCAAATATCGTCACGTAAAACTACGTCACCAAGTGGACTTTGCCTCGAACGTTGCAAGTTACGACGCTTCGGAACTAACGTATAACATATTCAGCAGAACAATCAAATCATTATCCATGTTGCGCAATGCACGTTCCATATAATCCGGCGGTTTTTGCAATCGCGTATAATTATTGACCAGTCGAGGACGCGAGAAGTAATTGACACATCTGAAATGACCATTTATACCTAAAGAATGAGAATTGATAATGCACGTTGAGCCAACTGATTTTAACGAGATAACAAACACGGAACTATTGTTCTGATTACGTGACACAAATATGTTACGTATTTATAAATTGCCAACTTTGATTGAATTGCATTTTTAATGTAATGCCCACACGCGTGCAAGGACGCTGCTTATTGAGGTCATATCTTGATCGATAAATCGCGGCGTAAGCGTTTACTTCGTTCAATTAACTGAAGGGCGAATGCATAAATTAAAATTAATACAGGAAAAGGTATTTTTTAACTTCTTATAATCTTTTGATCCAGATGTACACATAATTATCGACAATAGATATAGATTTTACTATTTATTTATAGTTTTTTTTATTTTAGCTAAACATTTCTAACACTAGACTAAAACTAGACGCTACAAAAAACATATCCAATCATGACTTAATGTGATACCAAGTTAATGACAAGTGTGTTGAATATTTTATTGCAAAGAGTCTGCATTAACCTATTATAAATTTAAATTAGAAATGAAAATAATAACGCTACTTTTTTACATAACTTCTAAGACCTAAACTATTATCACTTTCCTTAAGCGATGACACGTAAAGAACCAAGTACACCTGCAGGAAACGTCATCAATAACTAGTTAAATTAATGAGCCAGTGCGTAGCGAATTTCGCTCCCAATAAGTCGTCGGTTTTAACTTGTATGGCAAGACAGAAGATCGCCAGTTATCCAATTTCGTTGTGCATTTAGCTCAATGGGGGACAGCTATTTGGACGGCGCTCCCGACGCGAATACGAGGGGGAACTGACAGATCTGTCTTTTATTAAATGACCAAGTATTTTAAATGTCATGTCATGTATCCCCTCTTTGAAAATAACTGTTTTTTTTATTGGTCCATTGAAAAGTGTAATCTAGGTAAACATCTATGTATTTATTTGACAATTTGTGTAACAGCAATTAATAATATCGATATTAGGTGTAAAGCATAATTACATTAAAAATATATAGATTTTCCAAAGTTTGGGAATGTATCCCAAACTTTGGAAAATCTATATACAGTTCTATTTCTTTTTCTAATCAACTATCAATGTGACAAAATACGTTAATATGTAATTAATATTCCATATTATTTTTTAACTAATTTTATGCGAAGTGATAGACATTTGAACAGTGTACATTTATTGCCAAACAAATAAAAAAAAATCGGATAATAACTCTCCAACACCAACTGCTAATAATGATTAGGAATTAAAAAGCAGGGGCATAATATAACCAAAAGATAATAATTTGAACTTACCCGGGCAATATCGTTAACATTTTTTGTACTAAACCAAATGGTATGTTGAAACCGCCGAAGTGAGCGCCGACGATCACCGCCCAGAGCACGTAGAGGGACTGCAAATGCCCAGGGTAGACGCCATTGTGCACGTTGTTCTGTGGACAAACACCTCATGTTAGTCTTTATTTTACCAGCAAAAGGTCACACAGATCTCCTTTTGGCTGGTATCTTTAGTTGTTCTTGTTTTTGATACAAAATATGAATAAAAGGACTACGATGTTGTTTATTTTTTACACAGTGCGCAGGATTGACGTGTCATTAGCACGGCGGCATTTTTGTATACGTAATGTGACGTGTACAGCCAGGTAGAAATTATGGCTCTCAAAGTCGCTCAATCGTAACGACATGATATGAATTTAGCTTCACACATTCATAAACCTCTTCGTGCATTCTCGTTTGTTAATTTATTCTTTATTTATTATTTATTTAATTTATTTATTCTTTAGAAGTCACGGCATTTCTGATCACTGACTAGGGTTCAGGAATTTTGACTTTCATTCCCGAATAATGGAACAGATTTGATCTTAGATTCAGAAGAGCTATTTATTTTAGTTAAAAATATTGTCTCCCGCTTTCATGCGGGTAGATATTAGCAATTATTTGTTTCCAACTCCTCCTAGTTGTTTTTATATTGGTTAAGTGTTTCGTTAGGGGGTAGGTAGTATCAAGTCATTTCTCTAAGAGACACGCTAAAATTTAATTTTAATTTTTAGCGTACCACTGTTGGATTTGGCAAACGGGGGTTGCATTGGTGAATGATTACAAGGGATAGTCTTTACTATATCTCTGACCAGATTAAAATTTGCTATAAATTTAGTTATTTAGCCGATTACAAACATTGTAATACATAGTCTCAAAATAGAATATACCAATTAGCCTTCTCGTGTTACTTTTGCATTGGTATGACATAATGTTTACGTACAATTTCAATGTTTACGAATGCTATATGTTCTATGACTTGTGCAATATCGAAATTGCAGTAGGGTGAAACTGAGAGCCGAAACAGGGGTGCCAGATTCGATTCCAGAACATATCTCATTTTTTAAGTTATATCTAGTATCCATAGTTACTTATTGTTTCAAATAAGTTAAATACATTCTTAAAATAAAAGAAATACAATATTTTGTTACATGTTTTTTGTCGCTTTCTTTTGGTTTCGGCCTAGAAAAATCTAATAATCAATTTATGTACGAAATTGTAGTTCGAGCGACCGAATAAGAACGTATTTTCAATCAGTCCCAGTTAACACATAACTTTAAGGAATTAATTTAGTTACAAAAATCACTAATACTTAGTACTCGGCTGGAAACATGCATAATGCATACTGTATTTCTTATCTTTAACACTATCTGTATGAGTCATGACACTGCACTAGACGCTAGAGCACTAGAAATGTAATTCCTGATTTTAATCTATGAGGGCCGATATCACTCCGTTATGTGGGTTCACCTATAAGTTCCTTGCTTATTTATGTAATTGTCTTTGATTTTAGTTCAGCATAGCTCAAAGTTGGTCCCAATATAATTTCTTTGTTTGGACTTTAGACTTCGGAGATACAATAGCGAACGTTATAACAAAAAATAGCATTTTAATAATTATTTCGTGTTGTAATTTGTTCCTTTGTTCGTTTTTGTAATATGACTTTAAAAAATTTAGTTTTCTTTCGCATTAGGTTTAATATCAACACACATTAGTCCCCATTAGTATGATTAATTCAAATTGTTGAATTACTTTGTTTCTTTTTTTCCTTTTTTAACTCGAATTTGTTTGAATTACATATAACTGAATTTAATTTAAAATAAGGTTGAAACTCACCCTGAAGCGGGCCAGGCGTTTCTTCCATGACCTCAACCCTGATTCCCACACTAGGTACAGGACTTCCCGGTCGAAGTTGACATCCCAT